>CM029677.1:6521486-7721486 GCA_017311315.1 Dendrocalamus latiflorus
CTTCTTCATATGGACACTGTTGGTCTAGCTAGAGTTCAGTCGGCTTGTGGGAAGTGGTATGTTCTTATCGTAGTTGATGACTTCTTGAGATTTTCTAGGGTATTTTTCTTAGCCTCGAAGGATGAGACCTTCAGTCATTTTCGGGGTTTGTTTGGTAGGCTATCTGTTGAGTTCCCTAGTGCCTTATGAGCAATCCACAGTGACAATGGCACGGAGTCTAAGAATTCCTACTTTGAGAAGTTCTGTGATGAGACACATGTAGAGCATCAGTTCTCTTCTCCGCACATCCCTCAGCAAAATGGCATCATGGAGAGGAAGAACCGTACCTTGGTCAAGATGGCTAGGACGATGCTAAATGAGAATGCTACACCTAGGAAGTTTTGGGCTGAGGCTATAGCCACCGCGTGCCATGTTTCAAACAGAGTTTTCTTAGGGTACACTTGCATCGCACTTCTTATGAGTTGGGGTATGGGCAAAAGCCCAGTATCTCACATTTTCATGTGTTTCATTGCAAGTGTTTTATCTTGAAGTCTGGGAACCTAGATAAGTTCGAGTCACGATCTTGTAATGGTATCTTTCTGGGTTACTCAACTTCTTCGCGGGGTTATAGGGTTTGGAACTGTGAGACTAGCAAAATTGTAGAGACATGTGAGTTGACCTTCGATGAGGCCAGTCCTGGCACTAGGCCTGACATCTTAGCTTCTGTAGTGCAGTCCGAGACCATCTTTGTAGATGATGAGGAGGATGGAGATGAAGGTTGTCTACCTGATCCAGTCCATCCTTCCCTTGAGGTGCCTGCTTCTACCACTACACCTCAGGGAGATCAGCCCATTCCTTCCAGCTCCTCTAGAGCTAGTGGCTCTGCTCCTACCTCTTCAGCTCATGAGGTAGAGGCCATTTCCTCTTCTCATCCAGATCCTCCTCGTCATATCCAGAGGCATCATCTTTTAGAGCAGATTATAGGAGACCTTTTTGAGTGCGTCACACGCTCAAAATCTGGTTTGTCCCACTTCTGTCTTCATTCTGCCTTTGTCGCCTCTTTCGAGCCCAAGGATGTCTGTCATGCTCTTTCTGATGAGTCTTGGGTCAATGTAATGCATGAGGAGTCTGTCATGAGCTCGATTCCAGGCCTCTCCTCGTTTATCTCACCGCCAAGCGGTGAAGCGCATCTTCAGGTACCTTCGAGCTACCATAGACTATGATATCTGGTACTTTTCAACTTGTTGTCTTTCCCTTAGAGCCTACTCCCATGCAGACTTTGCTGGCTGTAGGATAGATAGGAAGAGCACTTCTGGCACTTGCCAATTCATTGGCACTTCTCTTGTCTCTTGGTCTTCTAGGAAGTAGTCCAGTGTTGCTCAGTACACCGCAGAGGCCTAGTATGTTGCAGCCGCTAGCTGTTGTAGTTAGGTGCTTTGGATGGTCTCGACTTTGTGCGACTTTGGGTTGATCATAGATAGTGTTCCTCTTTTCTGCGATAACACTTCTGCCATTAACATTGCCAAGAACCTAGTGCAGCACTTCAGGACCAAGCACATAGATATCAGAATTCATTTCCTTAGAGATCATGTGGAGAAGGGTAACATAGTGCTTCAGTTTGTGGAGAGTGACCACCAATTGGCTGACATTTTCACCAAGCCTTTAGATAGCTCGAGGTTTTTGACCTTGCGGGGAGAGCTTGAGGTGGTTTGTCCTTACGGGTTAATTTGAGAGGGAGCTTATGATGAGGACATCACTTCTTCGAATACACACAACACTCCTCCACTTGACATTCAAGGACCAATCACTAGAGCTCGCGCCCGACAATTGAATTTACAGGTGAGCTCGTTCCTAAGTACTTCTTTTTGCTCATTTGAGAATTGATTGCTACCTAATAATTTAATTATGATTAGAAACCATGGAGAGGACCTGGAAGTACTTGGAGAAGGGCTATGAGGCGCACAAGTCCAGCAAGGGCGGTCGAATCATGTTGAAGGCCTAACTCAAGCCGACTTCGAATCCAATTCGGAGTCCAGGACCAGGCCGCACTAAAACGGACGCCCATATCGCATCCGGGCTCCGTTTTGGACGATCTACATATGGATGAAAAGCTGAGAAGGCGACCTTTCCAATGGCTCTGGTCCCATATCAAAATTCCTTCTGAGTCAACGGGAATCGTCGAAACACGTGGGCGTTCAGAATCTGTCAGGGTGCTGCGCCACCGTCTTTTGGGCCGTTCGGCTTTGTATCGTGTTGGAGCCCATTAGGGCGCGTCCAGGGGTTTTGCATGCCCCTCACTCCTCTATATCCAGCCGCCACCCCCACCATTAGGGTTTGGGTTTTGCTTAGATTATTCTGTCTTTGAACAGTTTCGCCGTACATCGGTTTGTGATTCCCCAACGTTCGAGTGCTAAATCAATACATCTGCAATTCAGTTGTGTTCTTCCTTGTTCTTGCTTGTGTTCTTCGATTCGCAAGCGAGGATTAGCCTTCTTGGCGAGGTCAATCGGGCTGCGCACGGTTGATAACCTGAGGAGACGTGGTGCTGCGATTGCGGGGTTCGGAACGTGTTGTTCGGAAGCCGGATCGATTTGTGTCGCGCCTCCACCACATCGAACATATCCAGAACCTGTTGGAAGATCGGGACCCCGTACCTATCAGCTTATTGTACTCTGTGTATCATATTGATTCTTATGCTGCATTTCAGGAGGGTGCATTTGGGTTAGTCTTTCTAGCATAGACTAGAGTGGTTCTCTTTCTCAGTTGCTTAGACTTCTTCCTCTCATCTTATGATCTTAGTTAATATGACGATGGTCCGATCTTTCGAAAGGTACTGATAAGTCAATTGTGGAGAACTCGACGTTGATGATCCAAAGGCTCACAGATCGAACCCCTCGCAATCACTACACCACTGCTTCATTGGTTATGAACAGTGCCGAACACGGTTGACCTCGCCAAGAAGGCTATCTCCTGCAAGCGAATCGAGAACACAAGCAAGAGAGTTCAAGATGCAATCTGAAATTGTATTGCGAATAAAGATTAAGTTCACAAGTTGGGGCTCCTCAACCGAACATACGGTGAAACTGCTAAGCAGAATAATCTCTTAAGAAAAACCCAAGGAAAAACTAAAGGGGTGCGACCTCCTTAAATAGGGAAGGGCGAAGCCGCACTTATCTAATGAAAAGGGGTGTGGTACTATTTATAGTTACTATTCATATGAACAGTACGACATGAACAGTACCGGCCCAAATAGCCTAAGTGGTGATACAAGGCCCTCGGCCCACTTTGACTCGGACTGGAAAAGTGATATGACTTGTTTCATAGTTTTTGATCTGCTCAGATATAGTTTGAAGGTAAGACTAGATTCATCTTAAAGTAGACTCCAAGATCTTTCCAATGAGTACTCATGGGCCCCAAGAAGCCTTCTGGATCAAAAGTTATGACCATTTGAAATAGACGCTGTTACAAAGGCCGAATCTGAGCCGAACTCGCGAACAGGACTTGGATTGCGCTTGACGGTTCCACTTCTACACTTGAGCTCGTGTGGTTCTTCCCCATGGTTCCTAAGGACAATTAAATCATCACAAGAATTAAGTAGTATGCCATTCTTTGAAATATTTGTATGCAAACTTAGGAACGCATTCACCTGATGGTTAAGTTGACGTGCTCACGCTCGAGTCATTGGTCCTTGTATCATAGTTTCAGTTTGTTGTGGAGTTGGCATAGTTGTATCTATGGAAAGGATGTCCTCATCATTAGGTTGTTGCTATTAGTTGCTTCTCTTCTCACTAGGTTGAGTCCACTCACTTCTTATAGGTCTAGCAAAGGTTGAGCCCCCTTGGGTAGACAGGGAACGTGTTTACTCCTAATGTGTTAGATGACCAGCTGATAGTCCTAGAGTCATTTGGGGTAGATGAGAGTCAGTCTGAGCCGTGATATTCTTTGTATCTTGTCTACGCTTTAAGTACTTCCATTTCTTCCTAACTTACTTCCTCTTGATTATTGTTTTGGTTCAGGGAAGTTCATTCGAGACTTTCTGGAATTTAATGCTGACATAACTCAACTTGAACCGAATTACTTCACATGCTGAGGGGAGCTGGATTTTCTTGCATCTTATGGCATTTAATTTCAGCATTGTGCATTGTAATATAATTACATGGAGCCTTGATTATTATCCCTATTTGACATGATTGCATAAATTTTTGCCATGAACTGTGCTAGGTTGCTAGATTTATCATGACTTTCTATGTGTAACCTAGTCTTTGCCATACTAGCTTGAATAAATGTGAACAACCTGAATTAAATTATATCTTGTTAGCTCTTGTGACTAGTCTGGTTTTAGTTATCCTTTTATAATTCATGCCATGTCGAATAGGTTGATTTGAGTCTTGAATCTTCATTGAGCTTTAGATTGAGCTATGCTAGTTCTTTAGTGAAGCATGAGTTAGTATTAACTCTCTGTTCTTGAACTAAATCCAGAAAATGCAAAAAGATCTATTTTGTGCGAAAAAACGATCTCACCAATTCTCTCTCATGAGATGGCTTACTATTGCACTAGGCATGAACTTAGGGGGAGTTTTGGATGACCAAGATCATTTCCTTATGCTTCTTGCTTGGAGTGGTCGTATAAGACTTGAGATCTAGCACATGGCTAAGAAAACAAAATCTTATAAAAAATGGTTGAAGCCAACCATGAATTTCTAAAAATGCCAAATGTGTTGAATTTTCTCAATTACAAGAAATGCCAAGTACTTTAACAAATGTCTCATTCTTAAACTTAGCACTCTAAACTGTCTCAATCATAGCTTCTTGGTTCCACTTAGAATATTGACATGACTTGACTCATATTTGGATAAATGTTTCTAGACTATGATCTTGAGTGACTTGACATATTAATCAAGCCATCTAATATCATATTATGGATCTTAAGCTTACCTATACATGATTTGTCATTATCTAGATAGCATCTTCTTTTGTTATGGCTTGGTGTAATACTTAGAAAGTCATTTTGGATAATCTTCATGGCTCCTAATGCTTAAAATGAATAAAATATAGTCACTCCACTTCATTCATGCTCTATTTTCCTCCATGCATCTTGATGATTCTATTGCTAAAAGGGGAGAATAATGGAGAAAAAGGCATAAAAAGGGGATGTTTTTGGAGCTTTCGAAAAAATTGCTCTTTCTGGTTAACTGCTCCAAGTTCACTCTTTGTCAACATGGTCATAAGTTTCCTTTTCACTTCTTTTAGACCATGCGTGGCTTTTGCAACTTCTTGTTTCTCTTTACAAAAACAAACTCATCTTCATGTCTTTTCTGTGTTTGACAATATACTCATCAAGGGGGAGATTGTGAGACCGATGGGGCCCTCTGGTTTTTGAGGTGATTTTGAATTATTTTCTTAAAGACAAAGACTGGAGACGCTGACAAGTGAGACCATTCAATGTTCAGCACAGTGAACTGGGCCCAGATATTAGTGGCTCATATTCTTTTAATTGGTTTTAAAAGAGTTGTAAACAGTAGAGCCCACATGTCATAGACTCAGTGACTTAACTAAATAAGGGGCCCACATGTCAATGGGTGTTTAACTAATTAAGCGACAGACATTAACATAATGTATTCTTGCAGGTGGTGCACAGCATGACATGTCATGCTCACGACGCTTGTCAAGGTGCCGTGGGCTAAACTAGGCTAGGCCGAGGGCCCGATGGGCCGAGGCAAAGGTGGGAACCCGATGGGCTTGGCCCAAATGAGGTTTTTTGTTTTGAATTTTTGTCTTGAATTCGAATTTTGGTTTGAATTTGAAGAGAGGACATGGAAATTTAGGGTTTTTGGACGATCGCAATGATCTAGACTTCTAATTTTAGAACTGAGTTTTCAATTTCACGATTTTAACCTCTTGACTTCGATTTGACTTTCGAATTGAGGTTTTTCTTTTTAGAATTTTGGCTCATAATTCTAACTTCAATTTTTCGTGTTCCTGCCCTGAGCTTGAAGTGGCGTTGCTATCCGGACGTGTTGTCATGGTTTAGCTTCAAGGCTTTTCAAAAGCTATCTAATTCTCGTGCATTTAATCGAGAAATTTTTAAGCCCTCAAAATTGGGTTGTTGCACTATAGTCTCTGGCTTTTAAATAGAATATCTTTTCAAAATAGAGTCTATAAATCGATTGTAGTAGACACTATAATGATTTCATCCAGATCGAATAAATCGATTGTAGTAGACACTATAATGATTTCATCCAGATCGGTCAAAATTATATGAGTATCTTTCTATTTCTACTTTGGGCTGGTCGACGCAATGAAGCAGTCAATGGAATGGATGGACTGTGTGCGCGGTTTGCTACTTGCCGCTCGTGTGGCATATAGCAAAGGAAATCTTGCTCCCTGGGTTTCCACCCACATGATTGGGCCGGGATCCCACTTGGGATTTGAGTGTACAAACATACAGGATTGTTTGGAGAGGTCAGACAAAACAGAATTGTTTGTATGAATAATCTATTTTTTATTCAAAATTATAGAAATATATCTGCGGGAAAAATTTTTACAAAAATAGGCTCCAGTCACCCAATGGGGGGCGACTGGAACCAATCGCCCAACCGGGAGGTGACACGCGGGGAATCTGGCAATGGTTGGGCGAATTATTGTTGTCGCCCAACGCCTGGGCGACAGGGAGTTTAAAAAGGGCCATGCTCGGCTACCGCCGCCCCAGTTGCCTCATTCAGCCGCTCACTTGGCGCCGAGAGGAGAAGAGAAGAGGAGAGAAAGGAGGGGAGAAGAGAAGAGAAGAGGATAGGAAGGAGGGGAAGAAGAGAATGAGGGGGAGAAGAGGAGAGGGAGAGGAGGAGAAGAGGAGGGGAGGAAGGAGGAGTGTAAGCCATTCCATCCATTCAGATCTTCAGATCCAAGTTTTTTTTTTAGTATATTGTATTTGCAGTATATTTTTTATGAAATGTTAGTGTTAGTAAAAATTGTAGATGTAGAAAATTTAGTATAGAAATTTTAGTACAATTTTTAGTATAGAAAATTTGTAGTATACATTTTTAGTATAGAAATTTTAGTACAATTTGTAGTATAGAAATTTTAGTACAATTTTTAGTATAGGAAATTTTTAGAATACATTTTTTAGTATGGAACATTTTTAGTATAGAAATTTTAGTACATTTTTAGTATAGAAAATTTAGTTAACGTAGTTATTGGAAATTAGCAGGCGTAGAAACGGAGATGAGACGAAAAAGCAACCGTAGGTGTAGATCTAGAGAGAAATAGTTAAATATTTGTTATACTAAATTTATTAAACATGTAGTTTGACAAAATTAACAGTCGTAGAAGCATGTAGTTATGTATAATTTAGGGAACATAGTTTTAGAAAATTAGCATCAGTACAAAATCTGCATGCGTACGAAATTGTAGTTGTAGAAATTTCAGTCACTGTAATGTACGAATTAATTGTCCGGTGAAATTTATACCTATCAAAAAATCAGTAAATATTTATGGTAGAATTTAATTAATTCGTATGTTGGAAGTTCACAGTACGAGTTTATTGTAGTGGGTTACGACATGCGAACGATCAGCAAATGTGAATAGTAGTATGTCGGTATTTTGGTATTGTGCGATGCTATTTGACATGTCGCAAAATTGAAACATATATGCAGGCCGACATCAGCAATGGCAATAGCCACTACATTGAAAGTGCATTACGGTGCTGGAACCGTTCGTGAAGGTCCGAATGGTGTGTATTTGAGTGGTTTTCCACAAGTCACTCTAATACATCCGGATGGCGAGAAAGCTCGGATCTTAGATGTGCTGCATTGGCTGACCCAGAGTTTTCATACAGCAAATCCCCGAGCATTGTATTTACCGAAAATTACGGCATACATGGAGGTGAAGGCACAGAAGGGTCAATTGCACACTGTGCAAGTTATGGGCAATAGGGAGCATCGTTTCGACGTGTACTCCATGATAGAGCCGGATTTGGGACGGCTCGTTCCAATGGTACCCACGAGGTATGCCTTGGAGATCCACCCTGAGGACCAATGGGCTCTCGACTTCGAGGAGTGGAATGTCGCAAGGTCATCGGAGATGCAGGAGGAGGAGCGCTGCAAGAATGAGCAAACCATGCGTATACAACGCGAGACGAAAACTCGTCTCAAAGCTTGCACGTGTAGGGAGAGGGAGGCTCGCGAGAGGGAGCGCGAGAGAAAGAGGGAAATGGCGGCTAAGGCAAAAGAGGCCGCCAATGAGTTCAATGCCGAGCAGGCAAGGAAGGAAAAATGGCCCCGATCCACACAGTAGGTCGTACAAGTAGTTGGGTAGGTTAGTTGCACATGATGCTATATGTTATGCATGTAATAAAAAAAGTACATGGCATGTTACTCCCAACTGTATTATGAAGTTTATTTAAATTCAAACAAGCCTATTATCTCATCTTTTCACATTCAATCATTCACATATCAAGTCATCTAACAATATTAACATACTGGTTTTCTCCGCACACGAATTCTCAGTAACATCAAAATACCACTTACCATCGTATACACCGATCTTTCTACGGTCAATCGTTCCTAAAAAAATTTTCCAAAATTTTTTACGCACCTTACAACATACAATGAACATAAACTTTTATTACAACTCCAGTAGATTTTTTCCCAGTTAAAAACTACAAAATTGACAAAATTTAAAAAATTCACGGGGAACTGAGTGCAGTTGCCCAATGTGGGGGCGACTGCACTGCTAGTCGCCTGCAGTCGCCCAAGGGTAGGGCGACAAGGACTCTGTCGGCCCCTGTTGGGCAATTGGCTCCAGTCGCCCCCCCATTGGGCGACTGGAGCCTTGTTTTTGTAAAAAAATATTTCCGCAGGTATATTTCTTTAATTTCGAATAAAAATAGATTATTCGTACAAAATATTTGACAAAACAATGAGCCGATTTTAGGATGATTGTGGAGCTAGTGGTTCGCTAGCTTCACTATCTTCTAGGGCTAATGCTTAATTTTTGACTAAAATGTCTTATTTTGTGGGTTCGGCTTCTAATAGAGTCAACTTCTATTGAACCAGAGCTGGTCAAACAGGGCTTTTAATTTGTTGAAGTTCTTCAAATTGAAATATATTACCATTTTATAGGTCCAGTTCTGTTTTTGCTTTTTGGTTTTTGGCTTATCCGAAAGTTAAAAAACTAAACATTAAAACAGGATAGTCTCTTAAAACAGATTCTCCAAACGATTTTCCAAATCCAAAACCATGTGCGTCATCCGCGTCGATGTCTCCGCCGTCTGCTGCCGTATCGAAAAATACAAAAGCCATCAACTATAGACAAAAACATCAACCGTAACTCAAAAAAACACCCTCTGTACTGTTTCTTTCTTAGTTTGTGAGTTGAAAATATCAAACATAGCTTTCAATGAAGGAAGCTGGGGCCCGAGGTTAAGCACTACCTAGAGCTCCAAATTTCGGCTCTAGCGTCTTGCTTCACGCTAGCTGCTTGGCTTCAGTTTATTTGTCGATGCCGCCTACACAGGAGCCGGGCCAAACAGCAGAATAATGTCATAGAAACAATAACATCTCAAAAGTAGATTAGACCTGAGGTGGGGAGCAAGGATTAAAAAAAATAGGCGGTAACCAGCGGCAACCGGACTGGTAATAAAATTTAAAATTCTAGCAAAAAAATATTTTATATGATTGTGTGCGAGCTAATGAAAGTATGGTCTATTCTTTTGGACTAGATCTTATGGCTTATTACTTTTAGACTGTTCGTTTGAGAAAGTATGGAGTAAAAGAAACGCGTATACGGTTTTGGCCGATATAAATAGAATCATTGTTCGTTTGAGAAAGTATGGAGTAAAAGAAACTCGTATACGGTTTTGGCCGATATAAATAGAATCGCTACAGTATGTACTACAATTAACTTATAAACCCCCTTAAAAAGTTAATTCATTTAAAAGCTAATTATTATAAAAAAAACTAAAAATAGCTCTTCAAAACTAAAAAAAAAAGAAGATGCCTTATTAATGCTAAGGTAACGAAGGGTCTGTTTGGTTGGTGCCTAACCTTGCCATGCCTAAGCTTAGGCAATATGTGGCTGCCACAGAAAGTGTGGCTAACAAAATCGAAGCCACACTTATGGCAAAGTTTGGCAAGAAACTGAGTCTATGACGTGTGGGGCCGGGTGCTAAGAAAGTGTGGCATGCCACAGTTACGTCAGTGAACCAAACAGCTACCTAAAAACTGTGGCACGCCTAACTTGTGGCTAGGGCAACTTCTGGTCATGAACCAAACAGACCCGAAGATACATGGTATTGTTGAATGGAGCAACAACCTGAAAACGTTGTTCTCAATCATTCTTCTCAATCAATGACATCCAACCACCTTCGTGGCGCTGAGCAGCTATATACTTGGTATTGAATGAAGCAACAACCTGAAAGCTTACATCCAACGACCTTCCTGGCACTGAACAGCAGTATAGTACTCCCTCCATCCACAAATATTGATCGTTTTGAAATTTTTACGGTCTCCAATATAAAAATTTAACTATAATTTATTATCATAATGTACTAGCAAAAATAATATATATATATATATATATTGAAATAATTTTGCAAGACACACTAATGGTATTATTTTCATGTAATCAATCTATATACTTTAACATATATTAATGATCAAAAGTTAAAAAACTTAACTGCATGAAACCCAAAAGCGAGCCATATTTGCCCCTCCCTCACTCGAAAATAACGAGATTGGCCGCCGTGCGCACGGAATTCCGAATATAGCCCCCCTGGCGCGCCCCCCACCACGCCACCCCCTGGCGTGCCCCCTAACCGCGCCACCTCTCCTGGCACGGTCTACAACCACACCAGCCATCCTGGCACGTTTCCCACCCGCGCCACCTTCCTGAAGCTGCCACTCACCGCGCCAAGGTGTTGGCGCAGTCCCCAACCGCGCGAACCCAGTGCCACGTGCCATCGCCCGCTCGACCGGCCCCCTTCCCCTTCGTGCGTGTTCTCCAGATGGCAGCGCTAGCGCGACTAGTGCCCCTCCCCTCCCCTCTGCTAATTGTTTAAATGGTGCGGAAATCCTCTTTGAAAGAGGTAGGAACACCATTTTGCAGACGAGTGAGAAACCAAGAGAGACAGGAGAGAAGAAAGGACGTAAGGCCATTGAAGCATCAGATTTTTAAGTGGTTTATAATTTTAATTTCAGGTCTGTTTATTTGGAACGGTTGCAGATCGACGTGTGAGCATCCGAAAAAGGTAATTTTCATCGACATGGGCTAATTTTTGTAGCAATGTGATTAGCATGTAATTTCAAAAATGGTGGTTTGTTAGTATGAAATTGTGGTAGTTAGGCTTGCGTAAATGGGCTAATTTTTATGCATTTTGAAATACTTATTATGCTTAGCATTTTATGTTGTTAGTACCATCATGTTCAAAATTGAATATTGTTGTTATTTGCTTAGAAATATTATGCAGTACTGTTATGACTAATTTTTGAAATTTAGGGTGGTACATGTGTCGTATGCACAATTGTGCATAGTTTAGCAACCACAAAAGTAGTGCGGAATGGTGTAACTTAATGCTAGACACTCTGTGATTTTTTTTTAGATTTGTTTGGATGGAGGGGTAAACTATGATAATTGTGATGAAAATATGAAAATAAAAATGCTTTAGACTCTGAGAAATCATTACTATTATAAAAGAACGAGTTGGTGGTCGTACGCCCGTTCTCATCCAACCGCTCTATTTCTTTGACTTCTCATCACTCTCCACTTTCCAACTGATCAGAGTAACTCCCTTCCATAGCATGATTCTCTATACAACCAATGAATTCCGTTGCAACGCACGGACACCTAACTAGTGTAAGTAATATTGAAATAACCATTTGTGGCTTTTTGTGATTTTTCAAAAATTGATAGCATTTAATAAAGAGAAAATATTTGTAAAAAGATGAAAATACTTGTATGAAAAGACGAAACACCTGATTTATTTTAAAAACAAAAAACCTCAAAAAATTATGAAATTTCTAGTTGTTGATTAATATGTCAGTCAGCTAACAAGGCCTGTTGTACACCTGTTTTAAGTATGCCATATCGGACATTCAGGATTTGTTCATGTTCTACAGGGATTGTCTTGTACGTGACGAACCGTATGAGACGGACCTATCAAATTAGGACCGAACCATGATCCGGGTGCCCGGTCTGAAGGACATGGGCCTCTCAGACCTTAGGATGTGCGTCTGTTTTGTGTTTGATTGTGCCATTACAAGAAACAAACTGTGCATCAAGGCGTTGTATGCCTCCATGATGGGTGGTTCAGGGGAGAACCTTATGGCAACTTCTAAAGGTGACAAATGATGTGTCGTGGGCCAATTACATGGAAATTGTCTACAATCCTGCTATTGCAATATATGCCAGACCAACAGTGTATGTTCAGTTCATGGAGCGGACGGAGTCATCAGGCATGCCTAGTCCGGTGAAGGTGATGCTGATGTAGTGCCTGGGTTGGTCTCCGGCGTTGATGTAGATGGTGTTGGTGATGGAGATACATGTGACGCGGTGGGTGATGGAGACCTGAGTAGGCGTGTCGAGAATTTCGAGCCCAACGAAGGTGTACAGGGATGGTAGGCACCCCGCATTGACTACCATGACTACCTGGCAGACCAGGTGGAAGAAGTGGAGAGCGAGGAGGAGGATGTGGAAGATCTAGTTCTATAGATGAGGGAGATGGAGAAGCTACTGCAGGAGGTGTAGTCGGTGGTATTGTTACCACCAGTGGCACTTATGCTAGCTATAGGTTGGACAACATCGTAGCGGCATCGCTGGTTCTCCGTAGCCAGAGGAGGCATAGTGGGGGTTCAATGAAGACACTCTACTCTTAGAGCAGTGCTTCCCTAACAAGAGCACTACCTAGGAGGCCATTGTCAGATATGTCATGACCATCAGTCGGACATATCGGGTGCACAGGTCAAACCCTAACACCTATATCATCAAGTGTGTGGATGAGTCCTGCCCTGGCAAGGTCCGTACACAGCGGTCTAGAGGCAAGGCCACAGACTTCCAAATCATGATGCTGAAGGATCACATGTGTGAGCTTACTAAGCCACTTCGAAGGCACCGCAACATGACATCCTCCTATATTGCAAGCCTGATCAGCCACCTGGTCCTTGCAGATATTTCCATTTTGCCGAAGCTTCTATAGGCAAATGTTGTCAACATGGTGGGCTTCGAGGTTAGCTACAATAAGGTATGGTGGGCAAAAGGGCTTCGAGGTAAGCTACAAGAAGGTATGGTGGCAAAACAAAAGCTCTTGGATCGTATATATGGCACATACAAACATACCTACGACCTAGTTCCAAGGTTGCTCCACAAAATTGCATAATCAAATCCTGGGACATACATAAACAAGATGTAGCAGCCGCATCCCACGAAGAAGCCAAATTACTTCATTCTTGATAGAGTTTTTGGTTCTTCCGTCAAGTGATCGACGGGTTCAAGTTTTATCGTACCGTAATGACGATAGATGGCATCTTCCTATCTGGGAAGTACAAGGGCACCATCCTGACCACGGTTGTAGCTGATGCCAATGACCAATTACTCCCATGGCATTTGCAATTATGAAGAGTGAGAACACGGAGAGCTAGCTATGGTTCTTAGTGAATGTGAAGCAGGCAGTGGTTTAGGACCGCGTGGATGTGTGCATCATCTCAGACCACAACGTTGGTTTATTGTCCGCGTTGGCCACAATGCAAAACGGGACGCAACCCCTTTATGTGGAACGACCTGAGTAACCGTTGGTGTATGAGGCATCTCACAGCGAACTTCTGCAGAAGATCTTGAAGTAAGGAGTTGATGAAGACATTCAAGAAGCTCTGCATACAGAACCAGAGGCAGAAGTTTGGAACCATGTGGAGACAGCTCGATGAGGATACCAGCAAGCATGTCACGCACTCAGAAGATGATGAACCAAGGACAGCGACGGGCAGCTCCGTGAGAGTTGGGGAGTTCACGTAGTGGGTTCACATGCACATGCCCGACTTGGAGAAGTGGTCTCTGCTGGACGACTCCGGCGGTGCAAGGTACGGAATCATGATGACAAATATGTCAGAGGTGTACAACAGTGTTCTGGAAAGTGTGTGCTCCCTACAGATCACCGCGATCATCGAGGAGAGCTGGAACCGTATCGTCAGGTACTTTGTGAACAGAGCCATAATGGCCAAGAAGCATATGGAGGAAGGCAAGCAATTCTCAGAAGTTATGCAGGCATACATGGACATGAAGATGACGAAGGCTCAGTAAATGGCAATCGCAACAACGCATACACCATTTAGTTACATACTTTAGGAAATTGAATATAACCGCGTACAATAGGGGATATTACCATGGTACAAGCTTCTCCGGGCATGGATACTGGTAGAAGGTGCCTTGCGCTACCCACATGGAGTGTTGCAAAGGGGGGCGCCTCGAACGTGGCTGGTCGTTGTTGCAATGGCACGCACATATGCAACTAGGGTTCGCGTAGCAGCATGTAGGATCATTCGAACTTCCTATGTTGACGACCTTCTCGTTGCCTCTCTCGCACTACATCTGTTGGCGGATGTCATCATTCTGCTCATTAACATTATCAATTTGCACCTCCAACTCTAAAATTCGATCCCACAATGTATTCATGTACGCCACAACATAACGTTCATGGGAAGATTCGATCTTGCAGACAAAGTTGTATTTCGCCATCTGCTTGAAAGGAGAGTTAATATGGAAGCTCTATTAGTAGTAAAAGAAAATAAAGTATTGCCTAATTGTACCCCCAGAGTGTAGGCACCGGAAGAAACATCATCCGCCGTCGAACTGACCGTCCGCAACTTGCACGACTGCGTCCACCCTGTGTGTGCATTTTGGCCATACCAGTTGAGCACGCTTGTTTAGCATTAAGCTATAGTTAGGGCTAAAGTCCTCCCTCATTTCATGGGGATGGTCTTTCCTAGGCAACCCCGGTTAGACTTGGCCCCTCGACGTCAGCCATGGTATGTTACTGTAGGACGAAGAAGATTCTTCTTTCTACGGTTGGGAGGGTCAAGTGTTCCTACTTCTGGAGTGTGAGGCATGCATTTTATAGCCCATGGGGGTAGCTTTGTGCAGTGAGTTTTGTGCTGTGACTAGACCAAACAGGCCAGCTTTGCGTAGTGATAAGACCAAACAGAGTAGCTTTTGAGCAGTCACAAGACTAGAAGGGTCATCCTTGCACAGTGTCAAGACCAAACGGGACAGCTTTCCGTAGTGACAAGACCAAACAGGGCAGCTTTACACAGTGAAAAGACCAAAGGAAGCAACTTTGTGTAGGGAAAAGACCAAAGGGGCAGTTTTGTGTAGTGACAAGACCAAAGGGGCAACTTTGTATAGTGAAAGGATCAAATGGGACACAGCTTTGTGTAGTGACAAGAGAAAAAGGTCAACTTTGTATAGTGAAAAGATCAAACAGGGCAGCGTTACACAGTGACAAGACCAAAGAGGGTAGCTTTATGCAGCGACATGATGATACACTTGTCCACGAATCGTTCGGCCTGCGGCTATGAGAGACCATGTGGAGGTGTCCCCATATTTGTGATGAGTAATTGACTCGTGTTCTAGAAAGTTTGAGTTTGATTTGGTTGGTTCGCGCCAAGTCGGTGCATGGCACGGTCTGGTTCGGTTGAACTTGGTCGAACGCGGTCGGATGTGTTTAGGTCACTTGTTCTTCTTCTCGATCGGTCGATTTGGGTATTTCATGCTTGAGTACCTTCTTCTGATGCTAATGTATGTTTATACTGTTTCGAGTGGTGCTATGTGATGGTTTCTTATCTATGATGGCTGCAGGACTTTGAGGTGGAGTCGTGGCGAGGCATGGGATGACCAGACTAGGCACGGGTAGTGCTGAGGTCGAAGCAGTTGGGAGATGTCGAAGATGACGAGGACTCGAAGTGGTTGCAAGGCGTCGACAGCAATAAAAGGCAAAGCTTCCAGGAAGGTGCGGCAGGGGTATTTCGGTAAATGCGCAAGGCTGCAAAATGGAAGCGGTTTCGGTTGAAGATAACGGGTTGGAGACTCGTTAGTGGAAGGCTTAACAGAGAGGGTTTAGGGTTTGGAGCATGTGTGGGCTTGAATCCTGTTTTCCCTCATTCTGATGAGAGAGTTTGACTTTTGCCTCATGTGGGTGTGAGGTTTGGGAGAGGAAGTGGGCTGCCATTTCTTGAATTCCCCTTTGTGTTCTAACCCAGGTGGCTGTGTGAGCACATGTAGAAGGGTTCCTGAGTGTGTGTGTGTGTGTGTGTGTGTGTGTGTGTGTGTGTGTGTGTGTGTGTGTGTGTGTGTGTGTGTGTGTGTGTGTGTGTGTGTTGCTTTCCTTCTATAAAGGGAGAGGGAGCTAGCAGAGTTGAGACAGCTCATTGGGTGTTGTGTTTTCATCTCCTACGTGTGTGAGCTCTCAGTTGGGAATCATGTAGTGAGATGGTTGTAAGACTCTCGGTTAATGCAATTGCCCATCTCTTTGCATCTATTTTCAGGTTCTGATGATTAAGTGTTGCTTTGGTTGATTTCCCTGCAGTGCCTCTGTTTATCTCTGTTGATTTTCATTTGAGATGAATTCTTGCTTGTGGCTTTGTCAAATCCTTGTTGCTCTGAACTAGGAACCTTCTCAAAGCCCCTTAGCTGCTATATTCATGAGAGCAATCCTTTTATCAGCTGGATTCTTGCCTAGAGTTGGTCCAATGCACTTCCCCTGTTTACAAAAACCTAGGGTTTGGAGGCAGGGGACTTTGAGATTCCTGATTTTTCTTCAAAAAGGTTGTGTTCAGATTTGTGTCTTCTAGTCCTGAGGTCATTGCCTAGCTGAATTCAAAGATTCATGGAGAAAGGACTCAAGAATCTCAAGAAATTTGGACTTTGCCTCATACCCTATGGTCTTCCTGACCAAATCAACTTTCCCATGTTTAATTGACCATTGACTGAATTCTTCTTTCCCCTGAGGTTGAGCTGCTGTTTAATTTTGAGTCCTGGACTCTTTACTCAAAAGAGTAGCATTCGATTGATCATTTCACTAGTTTCGGCTCTTCTACGATATTTACTGTGCCGACAACAGTTAGCTCGTTACTCAGTCCAGTTCTGCTGCAGCATCTGTTCTCAGCCAATCTTCATCTCTCAGTTCGGTTCAATTCAATGTTTGGCAGCTCTTCTCAGTTTTCGGTCAGCTGTTAGCTCAGGTTATCTGTTTTCGGCTGCTAAGTGCCTTCGGTACTGTTTCTGGTAGCTGTGCTCCGATCTACATCCTTTTTCTTCTGTCCTCTGCTGTTCTCTTCTGCCGAGTGCTTCTTCTGCCGAGTGCTCTTCCGGTTAGACCGAAGTGAGTGCAGCAGTTAGACCTCCCTTCTTTTCAGTATGTGTCTTGGTCTATGAAAACTGAAACAAGCTGTGTTTCTCTATTTCTGTTCTAAATTTTCAGGTTGCTGTTTTCTACTTTGGTTTGCTTCCGCTGAACTCTTTTGCTTGCGGTTAGACTGGTTTTGATTTAGCAGTCAGACCGGCAGAGGTCAAAACAGTAATGAATTTGCTGTCTAATCGACAGTTGAATTTGGATTCAGAAAATCAACATGTATGTTTAGACTTTGTCTGTCGATTGTATTCAGAAAATCAGCATGTATGTTTAGACTTTGTCTGTCGATTGTCTGTGTCTCTTCATTCTTCTTTGCTTTCGGCTGCAGCTCCTATTCTCCGCTAGAGCAGTCAGTTTTTTCTTGCATTCTCAAGTTTGCTCCTTTGCCCTGTCAGTGAAAACCCTTTTCAGTCTGTTCTTCAGAAAAGCTTCTTCAGAAAAGCTTTTGTTGGTCTTGTTTTGCCTCCTTTGCGAGTATCTTCAGTCAATCGGCAAAACCGTTTTCGGCATCCAATGAACAAATATATTCTCTCTTCCTAGGTACTATAGCTATCGGAGAAGAAAAGTTGTGAGGATACTTGGGGCAAATTTTTGAAGGCACCATTCACCCCCCCCCCCCCCCTCTGTTGCCATTTCCGATCCTACAGGCTGCCTTGCGGATGCTAGGTTACCCAAATCAAATTGGACTTACAAAGCATACGCCGCTTCGGCTAAGCCCATAAGTACTGCCCCTTCCTAACCATGTTTCCTACACCACGGCTGCAACACCACATCCCTCCCATGGAGAAGCAATGGGAGGAGATCACCCGACCCGCAATGATTACAGCAGCCCGTGACGAACAAGCGGAGTGTTCCAGGAGGGCACCTCCCTGAAACGAAGCTCCCCGTACCTCCAACCCCAACCCATACCTAAACGTTCCCACTGAGCATTCGCCGCAAGACCCCCCGTGGCAGAGACGCCCCCTCTACTGGTGCAGGGATGCATGCCTGTTCTTTAAGTCCAAGGAGCGGTTGAGCTTAGGCATGCATTACTGGAGTTGCCGTAACTACACTTGGGACTATCCCAACCGGCGTTGGAACACGAACCGCTATCGGTAACAAGCTTTCCCCTTTTCCCTAGTCTCCGGATCCGCTATGCGTGTACCATAAATGGATCGACCGTGAGATCCACTCGCATGACCAGTGGGAGCTAAACTGTGAGGAGTGGGATGCACGGACGGCATGCGAGAGGATGGAGGAGCGGCGGCACATTGAAGATCAAAGCGAGCATATCCGTCAAGAGACGAAAGCTCACCTGGAGGCATGCAGGAGCAGGAAGCGCAAGCCTCGCGAGGAGCGCGAGAGAAAGCGCAAATTGGCGGCCAGCGAGAACTACAATGTCGACTTCAGGAGGAAGGGCAAATGGTCGCGGTCAATGCAATAGTTCCACCCTCTTCATCAATTGGGCCCGTTCTTTTCGGCTGCGGCTTTTAGCTTTTGGCTGAAATTTTTGAATTTTGGCTATTTACGGTACAGATTACGGAGAGACAGATACTCACTTGCGATTTTGGCTGGTATAGATGTTGGGCTTTTAACGTGTAGATCGTTTAACTTGTAGACCCCGTCTTGAGAAAATACTCCGTTTAAAAGTTAGGTACTGCAGCAAAAGCCAAAAGCCACCAGCTTTTGAGGTAAAGAACATGCCCAATATCCCGTGTATTTCTAATTCTCTAAAGACATGTGTGTACCATCATTGGTTCGTTAGCCAGTGTGACATGTAACCCCTCTATCGAATCAACTATTGTGTTGTTATCGTTGCGTCATTTATCCAAAATTCTTCGTGTATAAATTTCTTGTTACATCACAATATCACTTACCTTCATACTTACGAATCATTACCACATCAATCATCCCAAGAAAATTCTTCAGGAATTTATCACATTACAACAATATGCAACGATCATAAAATGTTATTGCGAGTCTAACAGATTTTGTACCTTTCAAAATCTACGAAAATCACAAACAGACCAACCTAGTTTGTCTGCCCTTTTATTTCCAAAAAACAATATAACATGCAAACAAGATTTCATACATGTATTATATACCAAAAAAATTTGATCTTTATTTCCCTTAATTATTTCCATCGGATCAATCCAAAAATATTACTATTATTTTTTTAAATCGGTGCACGACTTGCCGACGTGTCGCCTACCAGTTGAACAAAGTTATATTACTGTAATTTGGAACAAAAATGCATTATTTCAAAAAAAAACGTGCTGCGGCGCTCTACGAAATCAATTTTATTTTTTGCAGCTCATTTTCTACACCTAACAATTTGTACAATTTTTTTAAAAAAAATCTATTCTTGCAAAATTAGTACAGTTCTTTTTCTTAAAAAATGGTGTACACATTTTTTTAAAAAATTTCTATTCCTGTGAAATTAGTATACTTTTTTGTTTAAAAAATTCTGGAGGGTATCACGCGACGGGCACACCAGGAGAGCAGGCACAATGGGGGACGCGCCAGGAGAGGTAGTATCAGTAGGGGAGCGCACTAAGGGGGTGACAGTGGGAGGGCGTGCCAAGGGGCCAAATTCAGAATTCCGAACGCACGACGGGGTCATTCTCGACATTTCTGAGCAAGAAGAGACCAAATATGGCTCAGCTTCACGAAACTCACGATGACCTCTATGTATAGATGGAGAAAATATAACATGTATTTGTAGACAAAGTTAGTACAGAAGGCACAAAGAGCAGTTTATCTTAGGAGGAAAAGGTGCTGAAAAAAGCACGTCGCCCTCGGGTTGGTTTTGCTGTGGATATCCACCATGTAGATGCTGGAGAGGTCAGAGTTCAGTTCATTCTTTGTCATAACAAGTCAAAACGTTTCAGCAATATACGCACATTGCAGGAAGAGCCGAAAGTGAGCAAAAGAGAGAACATCAAAGAGGCATATATACTGCCTAAAAGAAACAACCGCCACGCTCTGTATTACAGATCCAACAGGTTCTGGCCAAATCACGCTGCTCAACACGACCAAAATTGGAGCAAGTTTGGGTACATATCCGTTCACACGAACATGTGGGGCTTTATTGCTCAATCCTAAGAGCTTAACTAGAGTTCAATCCGGAAGTTAAATACGGGTGACCCGTTTTCACAAAACCCTCATGCAAATGATATTACGTTAAGAGTGGTTTGATTTTCACTATCCCGTTTAGTAGGGCTCCACCGGTGCACGGAACTTGGCACCTGCGTAGACAGCAGCAGCGCCGAGCTCTTCCTCAATCCTAAGAAGCTGTTCCAATTACACAATACCATTTATTAGTACAAACGCAATACTGCTAACTCAAATAAGCGGGAACATAAGCAAGGGAGATTGCTTTTGCAGTACAAGATTTAGAAAAGCTACTTGCCTGGTTGTACTTGGCAAGACGCTCTGAACGGCAGGGGGCCCCTGTCTTGATCTGACCCTGTTTCACAAAAAGAAATATTGGTTAGTCCTCCCAAATAAGACAAGGGTTACAATTGAAATGGCGCTCGTTAAAATTTTCCACGCTCTTTAAGGTGTACAGCACAAAATCTTACCGTAGCCAAACCAACAGCCAAATCAGCAATGAATGTATCCTCAGTCTCACCACTGCAGTCAGGAAGCGTAAATTAACATACAAATGGTATCAAAACAACTCCAGGAAAAAAGGTAGTGATGAAACATGGCAATATCCACATACCTCCTGTGACTGGTCATCACACCCCAGCCAGCATGTTTTGACATCCGCACGGCCTCAATACTCTCGGTGACAGATCCAATTTGGTTAACCTATAGATGGAACGGTGAACAATCAGAATGTGGAAGACAAATTATTAGATTGATACCAAGAATGGATAATGATAACTGTGTGAACAGAATAATACCTTAAGCAAAAGAGCATTGCATGCCTTCTCCTTGATTGCCTTTGCAACCCTCTGCACAACATATTGACATAAATAATTACAGTGATCAAACAAAATGGAAGTGATACAATCAATAAAACAAATCACTCACAGTTGGGTTTGTGACTAGAAGGTCATCGCCAACAATTTGCACTTGCTCTCCAATCTCTTCAGTCATCTTAGCATAGTGCACCCAGTCATCCTGGTCAAATGGGTCCTCAATCGAGACAATGGGGTATTCACTGACAAATGACTTGTATACATTCTTCAGGCTATCTCCAGATATTTTCTGTGAACCATCATTGTTCTACAACACAAGGCAGCAAAATTACAAGTGGTCCTGAGAATGAAAATTGTCTACAAAAAATAAGAATTGGAACTACCTCTTCCTTGAAGTTGAGGTCATAGGTTTTGTCCTTGTCACTGTAGAACTCTGAAGCAGCAACATCCATTCCAATGACAACCTAGCATTGCACAAAGCAACAAATATCCTCCAATTACAAATTTAAACTTCGTAGACAAGTGATCAATAAATTAATTCAAGCAGACAAACCTTGCCGGTGTATCCAGCCTTTTCAATTGCAGTCTTCAGGAGCTCAAGACCCTCCTTGTTCTCCTACAATATCAAAGACACAAATAAGTGAAATCGCACCCAAAATACATTGACATCAATTTCTAATAGTGGACTAGTTTATACATAAAAACTCCTACAATATCAAAGACACAAATAAGTGAAATCGCACCCAAAATACATTGACATCAATTTCTAATAGTGGACTAGTTTTATACATAAAAACAGAACTGCTACTAGCTGCTGACGAAGCCCCAACTGAAGACATAACAAAGAAAGGAAATTTGATCTCACACCTGTAAGGCCAGGGAAATACCTGAATGTTAGGAGCAAAACCACCTTCATCACCAACATTGGTGGCATCCTGACCATACTTCTTTTTGATAACAGACTGCAGGATAACAAAAGTGTCTCAATTTTTGCTAGGATAACAAAGAAAACAAAAATGCTAAAAATGAAAGAATTACCTTCAAATTGTGGTACACTTCAACACCCATCTTCATAGCCTCCTTGAATGATGAGGCTCCAGTAGGAAGGATCATGAACTCCTGCATATATATGTAGAGGGCATAAATAACATTCGCCGCAATCACAACAAGATATATGCAAAAATCTTAATTCAGAGCATTGCCTGCATAGCAAGCTTGTTTCCAGCATGAGATCCACCATTAATGACATTGAATGCAGGCACAGGCAAAACTAACTGCTTGTTGCCAGCAAGGTTGGCAATGTGCTGCAATGAAGAACATATTCAAATTAGTAAGAGACCAAATAGTTCAAAGCAGAATTAATGAAGAATGTTCACATAGCAAGTCGCTACACCTGGTACAGCGGAATCTTCTTGATGATAGCTCCAGCTTTGCAAACAGCAAGTGAAACAGCCAGGATTGCATTAGCACCAAGCTGAATGTATAAAATAAAAAATCATACTGTTAGACAGAAATCTGCAAATGAAACATCAACATTTTTTTATTAGGAAAAAGTCCACTTGAACCCCCCCCCCCCCCCCCCCAAAAAACTCTTGCCAAAGGTTAGGCTCCAACCTCAAACTACAAAACCTGATATTTTACAACCCTCAACCATCAATACCGTTTATTCTACCCCCTAGGCCAATTGAAGGCTGTTTTGCTCTGAGGTGTCGCACCATCGTGGAAGCAGTTTTTGACATATAAGCATTTTTAGGGTGACATGGCAGCCATGTCAACACCAAATAAATTTTTAAAAATATTGCAGGGTCCACCCGTCAGCCTATTACTCCTCTTCCCCTTCCTCCACTTTTCTCCCTCTCTCCTCCACGGCTGTGGCCATGAGCACCTCTGTATGTCGAGGCTCCCCTCCCTACCCACCTTGCCACAGCTCATCGTCCTCAACCTTGCCCTCCCATTCACACTCCACAACACGTCTAGACACTAGCGCTGGCACCAATGCCGATGACCAACCCCCATGGCTGCCTCTCCCATCTGGCCTCCTCCCCTAGATTCGGTCGTGGCTGCCAGCGACCGTCACAAAGATGGCGCAACTATCGGTGACCGTCCCCCAGATCTCAGTGGAGCTGGCCACACGGCTCCCAGCCGAAGGCAACATGCTGCCAAGGGAGGCGCTGGTGTGGCTCACGGCTAAGGGAAGCGAGCGGTGTGGCTCGCGACCAGTGGAGGTGGCGGCTCAGCTCCTAGCTGGAGGAGGCGTGGATCTGGTCAGAGCTGAGCCGCCAACATCGTCCTAAGCCTCCTCTTCCTTCCTCACCAGCCACGAGTGAGTGAGAGAGAGAAAGAGAGAGTGCCATTAAAGGCTCACTGCCGGTGCTCAGGAGGAGGAAGAAGAATGTGCTTGGGGAGGAAGAAGGAAATAAATGAGGAAGAAGAAGAAAAAGGAAAGAAAAAACGGATGATTTTTTTGCTGACTCAGCTATCCACGTAGATGCCATGTCAACAAAACTTGGGTGATTTTGGTCTTAGGAGGTAAAATGAATGATATTGACAGTGGAGGGGGTCTAATATCTGGTTTTGTAGTTCAAGGTTGATTTTCATACCTTTGCAAGAGTTCAAGAGGGATCAAATAAACTTATTCCTTTTTGTTACTTCAAAGGTACAAAACTACATGGATTATGTAATACCTTTTGCTTGCACCACCCCCACTCATTTTTGGTTCCATCAAGCTGCTGAACCATAAAGTTATCAACCTCAGCCTGTGCTGTAGGGTCCTGCAGAAGGAAATAGAGCACATAATGAATAATGCATTCAATCTCATATTACAATAGAAAAGGGGGAACAAACGACAAACCTTGCCAATCAGAGCTGGTGCAATAATAGAGTTCACATTGTTAACAGCCTGCGACAGAACAGCCATATATGTAAATATAAAAAAAAATTTAAAAAATAATTAATTAAACATGCATATAATATATTGTTCATCTACAAAACACTGTAACAGGTAATGGAACATTAGGCTGTAAATGCAGCTGATGTTCTGCAATCCACTAAATGAGCCCCAGCTATTCATTTGATGGCACTGATCTAGCAAGTTGGTTTATTAGTTAAGGATTAAACTGTAAACAAGTTATAGTTGAGTTTGCTTCGTT
Organism: Dendrocalamus latiflorus; assembly: GCA_017311315.1. NCBI lineage: Eukaryota > Viridiplantae > Streptophyta > Magnoliopsida > Poales > Poaceae > Dendrocalamus > Dendrocalamus latiflorus. Next base: position 6,545,915 of record CM029677.1, read on the forward strand.
TTTGACGTAGACTAGATAACACAACAGGTATCTTGCCCATGATTATTCACTAAAGAGAACACAGAAAGACACAGCAACCAGGCTCACATATCATCATAACAAAATTCTCCGACCTACCACAGCCTAAAAAGGACCAAGTTACACAGCAAAAGAAGACATTGTTTAGATGAAAACCACATGGCCAAAAAATTATTGTTAGGTATACAAGAAATTTTGAAAACTGCCAAAGCATGTAGCTGGCGAAAAAACCATATGGTTTAAGGCATAAAACAGAAACAGTGGCAGTGGCCCATGTCTTAAATCAGTAAAAACTGTGACATATCTACAGCCCGCATAAAATCAAAGAAGTTTCCTACACATATAGAACTAACAACATATATTTACATTGACATTCAAGAAAAAAAATATGTCACTGTCATTTAAGCTTCATGCAGCTCATAAGAACGTTAAGATAAAATTCCCTTAAATGAGGGTAAAAACATGCAAGCTTTAAAAGCGAACCTTGGAAACACCCTTGCCCAAGTAGTCAGATCCACCGTCCCTCAATTCCAAAGCTTCATAAACACCTGTAGAACAGGGATGACTCATATTGGATTAGCTTCTACCCAAGGCATTTGATAGACCCATCAATAATGATTGCAAGAACAATGTTTACATTCACCAATCAGACAGAAATAAAGCAAAAGAGTAAGGTTGAAAAAACGAAGTAATGATACCAGTTGATGCACCGCTGGGAACAGCCGCCCTAGCGAAGGTTCCATCAGAGCAGCACACATCGACCTGAGGCAAACATCACGAAATTAGCCGATCTTCTTAAAACATTTCCGTCGCATTACGCACTGATCAAGAACTAATGAAAGGACAACAATCGACGGGTCAAACAAACAATAAAATCCTGAAAATAAAATTATCGCATATCAAACTACCGACGCTCATCACAAGTTTCGCATCTCAAGCCACCCGCGCACATCACAACTGTTGACGCCAAACCATGTGGCTAGAATTATCCACAAACATTACTAAGCCAATCCCATCAGCAATAACGAAACATGCCCCGCCGATCTGTCCCCTACATCCTGCGAGATCCTGCAAACGGATAACGCAAAATACTGTACACACCACAACAACGAAAGTATGAAAAAAAACTCTAACTCTTTGGCTGAGGGGCAACGAATCTACATCTACCTGCTCACCTAAAACCCCTCGAAAACCAGATCCTGGAGACCTCACATTCCATGCCCAGAAATTGCCTAAAATCCAAACCGCTTCCCACAGACGAATCGGATTACACCGTTCGCACAGCAAAACGCTACATCAGACCAGATCGGAGAAGAGACGGGAGAGATCGGCGGGTTCGTCACCGGGTGCCATACCTCGACGGTCGGGTTGCCACGGCTGTCAAAGATCTGGCGAGCCTTCACGGACTGGATCGTCGCCGCCATGGCCGAGGCTTGGAGAAGAGCCTAAATCGAGCGGAGGAGGTGGCGATTGCGGAGGATTCAGGTGGGCTTGGGTGCGGAGGAGGGGGAGACCGGAGACGAGAGGGTTCTAGCGCAGGCCGCCAATTTATAGCGGAAAGAAAGAATGATAATTACTACGCGCACAAGGAATAAATGAGCGAGGGGATGGGCCGTGTCACTGTAGGTGGGGCCGGTGAGCAGTGTACCTTTGGGGGCCCGCATCTCGGTGCGGAAACTTGTGGGCGTGAGCGGGCGGCGCACACGGGATGGGAGCTCCCAAGCCGTAGGATTTTGAAAACGGTAGTATGGGCGTTGGGAAGCGCACGGTCTGTGAGGGAAGGCCTCGGTTTTGCTGGACGGTGAGCTCGAAGCGAGTGGATTGTTTTACGACGGTCCGGCCATGCTTATATTGATTTCAAATTTTACTTTTCTATATTAAATAATTTTTTATAATATTTAACTTTTAAACAGAGTGTTTTTAAGATGAGATCTACTAATCGATTATAGTATATATTACAGTACCTTTATTCATATTAACTAAAATTATATATAAAACTCTCTATAAACTATTACTATTTATAAATTAAAATTAAAAGCCAACGTCAATGAGCCTAAGACTCGTAAAGCTGACTTAACTGTCTAGTTAAACATTAGAGAAAGGTGCCATACTAGCATCCAATTTAGAGCTGTCAAGTATTCATATCAAATGGAACATAATACATATTGAGAAATTGTTTTGTATCGAAGTTTCTGGAAATGAGTTGTATCGCCCTTTTTATGATATGACCATTTATGGACTAGCGAATATGACACATAATTACGATAAATTCTCACAAGTAAGCTTCGCACAAAGTAAGTTATGAAACAAGCCAATCTAGACTGGTAGACGAGTGCGAAAGAAAGCTATAAGGAAACTAGTTATTTGTCATCTTTTTCTTACTTTCACTTGGCAAACCTCCTAAGGCCAGTCTCAGTGGAGGTTTCATATCCCAGTTTCCAACACACTCATATTTTGGAAACAGTGTAGAAGAGTTTCATCCCCATGAAACTCTCTCTACTCCCATGAAACTTTTATCATCTCTCTCTTCATCAATACAGTACCATGTCAGCGTATTTAATGCCCATGAAACTCTATGAAACCCCCACTGAGACTGGCCTAAGTGCTTCTGTCATAGCTTTCTCCTAGGCTTCTAATCTATGAATCAGGCTCCTCGGTGGGAGAAATTGTGCTTTTATAGCTCACTCAGTTGGATTGAAAAAAGTGACTTATGACTAAAATTATATTGTAACTGGTTGAAATTACACTGTAGTTAATGGTGGCTTATTTGCCGTAATTAAATTTAAAAATTTTAAAAATAAGAAACAGTTTAGCCAATCATGGACAATACAAACAAATAAAGGAAAAAAAGAACCGGCTAAGAAGCTCAAAAAAGTCAGAAAAAGATGAAATTTAGAAATAGTGAAAAATAAGTCAGAAACTTAAAGCGGGGCTTAATTTACTACATTTAGGGCCTGTTTGGGACTGCTCCGCTCTAGCTTTTTCAACTCTGCTCCAAACTTGTCTAGCCAAACGGACCCAACTCCAAGAACTCTACTCCAAGAAAAAGGTGGAATTGAAGGCCTACTCCACGTTTTTTCTGGAGCTCCTCAAGAGGTACTCCAGGAACTAGAGTTTTGTATCTCCTTATGGAGTTGGGAGAAAATTACCCACCACTGCCATTACACAATTCCTCCCTCCGTACCGATTCGATTTCTTTTTCTCCTCCCGCACGCTCCCACAGCAGCCAGAGCTCTCCCCGCCCCCATCCGCCCCCTCCGACCCCGCCTCCTCCAGCCGCATCGACGACGCCATCCTCTACATCGACGTCGTCCACGCCAACGCCGCCGCCGGCATCAAGCCGCTCGTCGGCTCCGCCCGCCTCCCGCTCCGCGACGTCCTCGACGACGCCGGGATCGGCGGCCGCGCCTCCCACTCCCTCCGTCTCAAGCGCCCCTCCGGCCGCCCCCAGGGCCGCCTCGAGGTCCGCGTCGCCGTCCGCGAGGCCGCTCGCTACTACGACGGCCCCTCGCCTTACGCGCCTCCCTACGGCCAGTCCGCCGGCTCCCGCGATCCCTACGCGGCCCCGCCCCCCTACGGTGGGTACGACAACCCGTACGTCACGCTGCCTGCTGGGTACCCGGCCGCCTACGGCGCTGCTGCTCCTGCGGCAGCGTACGGGTCGGTGGTGGAGGAGCCGCAGAGGAAGAGCAAGATGGGGATGGGGTCATGGGGACAGGGCTAGCGGTGGGCGCGGCGGCGGGAGTGCTGGGCGGGCTGGCGCTGGCGGGAGGGGCGAGCTACCTGGAGGACAAGTTCGAGGAGGGCGCGGCGGAGAAGGTGGAGGAGGACCTGGCCAGGGACTCGTACGGCGGCGGCGGGTACGACGACTTTGGCGGCGGCGACGACGACTACTAGAGAGAGGTAGAATCGGACGGCGTGTGCCTGGAATGCTGGGTGCATCTCTGAATTTGTAGCCGGAATCGAATGGGATGGTGTGTGATGGATGTCGACAATAAGACGAGAGCAATACGATACGGTACAGTACAGTACAAGCTATATGATATATGATCCATTCCAGTTGAATAAACGAGCGATGATATATGAGAAAACTCTTTTGTTGAAACATTATGCTTCTGTAACATAGCTGGAATAGATAATTATTTATTTCCATTTTATCCTCAATTTTTGTGCTTCTGCAATGTAGCTGAAATGCATAACTTATTTATCTGTAACCAATGTTGAAAAAAAAGTTCATGTTGTGTATCCAACTAGTTTATATCTCACATCTTAGTTTTCTGTTTTTCTTTTCTTTAACAACTCCTCTCTCCTATGAAGAGCTGGACCAACAAGCTTTCTCAGTATGTAGTTAACTGCTGTATGCATTTTGCAAACTAACTTCTGCTTATGGTGTCCACTAATATCTTTACCTCTGGTTGAGGTTTTTATTTGTTACTTCATATAGCTTTCTGCTGAAGCATATGATGATATAATAATGTCTTAAGTCATGTAACGAACTAGTAGTGCTTGTTTGCATTTGGATTCCCATGCTTTACTGAACTTCGAGTTATGAATAGAAATTGAAGCTGCTGCCCTGGAATCCTGTGTATGTTAATCCTCCGTTGTTTGCCTTCAGTTCTTACACAACGATGTCATCTTGTGAGGAACTGCAAGCCTTTGTTTGCTGTGTTGGAATGGTATTGAATCTGAAGTTTGCTCTTGGATATTCTGACCAGTTTTTTTAGAGGGATTCTGATCAGGTTGTCCTCGTTCAGTCTGCTACATTTCTGTTGATTATTGCTTTATCTTTCCTTTTTTGAAGGAATATTTCTTTCTGATTTTGTGACCTCGTATTGTCTGCACGCAATTGTAACTCAAGTCCATATAAAATAAACTCTGTAATCTTTGCTAGTTGAAGCAAGTTTTCTCCTTAGCCTGATACTAATTTGATTAGGAAAAGATATTCCAGAGTTGCGAAGTACACAATCTCCATCTTGACATGAACATTAATAGAGCTGTTCATGCACCAGCAGTTATGCCAGGAACATGGCACGCATAATCTACCTTTGTACTCACGATACAGCAAGGGAGTTGCTAGCAATTTGACCAATCAGATCAATTGCGAATAAATTAATTGGACCAAAATATTTGTTTTTTGGTTTTCTCGAATAAATTAATTGCGATTATAATATTTTACATCATATTTCAATTCGCAACAAAAAAAATTCAGTTACATATGCTCCGCAGACATCAAAACATACACCAAACATCATTCAGGGGCATATTGGACCTTTCTCAGGGAAACATCACATTCCTGGAGCTGGAGCTGGCTGCGTGCCAAACAGAACCACCTGCTCCAGGAACTCCACAGTGGAGCTGCTCCATGGTGGAGTTGGTGGAGCAGAGTTGGAAAAACTGGAGCAGAGCAGTCCCAAACAGGCCCTTAGAAAATTCACAAATATTAACATAGCTATATGAGTACAACTACTAAAAGCGAGTACGACGACTAAAAGTTGAGTTGTGTCGAGAACAATATAGAAGTACTGGTATTTTCAATCTTTACAATATCACAATAGAGGGACTATGTTGAGAGGGAAGGTTGACACCCCTCGCGCATTATCACAATTAAATCTTAGCAAAATTGGCTACATGATATCGTCAAGTATTGCACTCTAAAATCATGGTTTTGGCTAGAAATCACTCTAAAATGGTGGCCATTTGCCATACCGTGCGCGCCGCCGACAAGCATCCGCATCACTGTTCCTTTTTTCCTTTTCCCACCGATGCGACGCCTCGCTTTGCTCCAGCGCGGATCCCATGCGTCGATGGACCTGGAAGTTGCGCGTGCTGCCCCATTCACATAGCTAAAATTACAATAGGTTTGTCCAATAGCAAAGATAACAAAACTTTTTGAGAAAAAAATACATCGGAAGTGATTTATTACATCGTATTGAAAGGTCTCACTTGCCAAGTGTGACCAAACAAGTATCTCTACTACTTAAAAATGTGAGTTCGTGATCTTCAGTCCATTCTCCCTCCTCTCTTCTCAGCCGTCCGATCAAAGATCAGTCGTCCAGATTCGCATATAGGTGGTTCGTACTTTCCATATATCTTTTCTACTCATCATGTAAAAAAAGCTTTATCTGCCCGCTATTTCTCTTCAGATCTTCTCCCCGCTTATCATGTTCCTTCTCACCTCCCACCCCACCGAAAAAATCTGCGCATCAACGTCTTTGCAGAAACTGCCGCCCACTACCCCTCGGTCTCCTCACCGATTCTTATCCTCTGCCTCCAAATTTCCCAGAACCAACAAACTCCTCCGCCTGATGACCGCCTCCGCCTCCATCTCGCCCGCCGTCTCCCCACCCCGCCGCCGCGACCACCACAAGCCCCGCACGTCCCCGTCCATCAGAGGGCTTGGAGTCGTGGCGGCGGTTATGGTCGGGGTCAGGTGGGGAAGCCCTAGATCTACGGTAGCAATCGGCGGCCTCTCCCCCGCGTAGGCCCACCCTCCAGCACCGTGCCCCTCCGACCCTAACACTGTGCCCCCTGCCACCGCCGAGGCATCGTCTCCGGGGCAGATCGCCTCCTTCGCTTGTCTCGCCGCCTTCTCGCCCCGAAAACAACGTGCGCTCGGCCGTCACGGATCCGGTACGGCTTCCTGAAACCCTAACATGCGCCCCCAATTTGCGTGTCGCCACCTCTCTTCCGCCGCCACTCCTTCCCTCGCGCGGAGAGCTCAGAATTCTGAGTTGGATTGACGCGGTTCGTGTGATTCCCCTTCGATTCGCAAGAATCAACCGTAGGCCGGTGACTTCAACTATGCCGACTTCCCAGAGCTCTCCCAGCCCGCTGGGGATGGCAACGCAGCCACCCTCCTAGGCTGTGGCCGTGGCCGCCGACCTTGAACAGACGGCCTTGCAGCCCGACCCCTCCACCTTTGCTGCCGGTGACGCCTACACCTTCCTCAAGTTCAATATGCAGGCCGATGACTTCGACTACCCTGACTTCCCGGAGCTATCCTAGCCCGCCCAATCCCCGCCCAAAGCTATCCCAACCCGCCCGATCCGCACCGATGGACGCATGGTGGTGTCCGACGATGAAGGTATGCTATTTTGTTTCTGATTTCAACGATTTGGGTGATTTGATGCTCTCGGTGGAGGTTTGTGTGCGTTTTCTAATGGAAAAGTTGGTTTGCGTTTTCCCCAGACACCACCGCTACCGCCCTCCTCCCCACACGCCACCGCTTCCTCCTCCCCCTACGCCAATGTCGAAGCCTCTTCCCCGCGCTCCACCTCCCTAGATCCATGCGCTCACACTTCAACGGCGATGTCGGTGCCTCACACTTCGGCAACGACGACAGTGACGACTTGCCATCATTTGCTTACGACATGCCACCACGCCACCATGAGGTCTCGGACAATGATGACTCCAATGAAGCAGTTGAAGATGAACAAGAGGGAGACGTAGAAGCAGGCGACCTGGACCAGTGGCAAGTAGGCTACATGCCTTCCAAGTTCTACCTATACCAGCTCTCTGTGCAGGTAATCTCGCTAGCTTCTTTTGTGGCTTAGATATGTGAAAGTCGACGTGCTCACAACTTGTTCGACAAAATGCCAATGTGTAGTATTTGTTTGTGTTTAGTTGCCAAAAGGGGACATTAGCTACCTGCAGAAGTTCTTCCTGATGTACGTCGGTGGACGTGTCCCTCTCTACCTGCTGGAGGATTTCTGTGCCACACGCCATCAAACACTATCACAACCAACTGCTCGGTTGTCAAGAAGGGTTGGTAGCTTTGCTCTATTTCTTTTCCCAGATTTCCCCAATTCTTCAATTTGATCTAATCTGGTAGTTTTTTGTCCACCCAATTGCTAATTTATAAATTATTTCACTCCTAGATGCTAAGGGAATCATATTAAATTTACATATTGAAATTTTAATTTGGGCAATCCTCTACTTCTTTTCTTAAAATTCCCCCAATTCTTCAATTTGGTCTAACATGGTAGTTTTTGGCCTTTCTGATTGCTAATCTATACATCATTAGATCGTAGATGCCAAGGGGATCAAATTGGGGAATCGAAGTGTTAATAATTTTACATATTGGAATTTTAAGGAATAGTAATTACCCTGTAATCACTAAGAATTGGCAGTGATGGCGGCATTCATTTGATCCAGTAGCATTCATGCCAGTAATAGATGCATTAAGTGAAAGGGGAAAGAAGTAGGATGCTGATACACTGTCAGAAAAAATGATGGAAATGGCAGAACGTGGTGATGGTCTTGCAAGTGTTTCTGGTGAGGTTACCCCTAGAAGCCGAAAGCATGAGCAGGACAAGTATGCTAACAAATGATTGGCATGCTCTTTCGCAGATGTATTATCATGATTGGTGTTTATGTACCGTGTTTACAATATTCTTCTTTTGTTTATTTGGGTAGAGGTTTTCTGCAATGCTTAGAATATAATTCAGTGTTTTAAAACTAATTAAATAATCAAAGCATATGTATCAAAACTTAGAAAAGGCAAACTATTCTAGCAAGAAAATTGGGTCTTCACTTTCTTTTTATTTGGGTAGTAATCCTTTTACCGTAGACAATTGACGTGTATGGAAAGTTTGAGAACTTGCTTGGGACTGGCTATCCACCTCAAAAAAATATCTGTTATTGGAAGCTTCAATATGGTTAGCTAATCATATTAAGTAGATCTCATCATCTCAGTATAGCTGAGGTTAGTGTAGTTCAATGTTAGATATTTCGTTTTACAATCTAGGTAGATAAACCTTTAGTGGTAATCATCCTTTGATTGGATCTTGTGTTCTCTAATCATTTGGAGATCCACTGGTATAATGATATGCACATTGCACAGTTTTGATTAGGTAAAGTTGTAAACAAATACAGGCTCTGATCAAGTGTCTAGATTCTACACAACTTGTCTGTGCCTGGAGAGTCCAGATTATTTCTATTAGACAAAGGTGGTTCGTTTGTACCTACGTAAACAGAAATAGTCAGATAAAGTAAACACCCAGGTCAAATACGTAGAATTGAAAACTGCAAGTTCGGCAGTGCAAGTCATTATTTTAATCAAAAATTAAATGAGTGTTTCATCTCATGATCAACGAGTATAGTTAGAACCTCATATCCTACTTATCTGAATCTACCCTCTTTCTTCAATAGTACACGTGTAAAAGCCATCTTGCCCAAAATAAAAAATGTGCTCCCTACACCAGGAGCACTGCTAAATGCTAATGTACCATAAGCACAAAGTACATATCTACTTATCCATATGTGCCCCAACAGGTATGAGCATTGCAAAGTTGAGAGCTATACAACTGTGAAATTGACTGTTGGAATGATAAATTGGGAATGAATCTGTACAAGAAATTGTCGGTATCTCTCGAGCATGATGTTAGTGTGTGTTTTTTGTTGCAGCTAGACGACTCTTTGAGTAGGTGCATGCTAAACGTGATGCCTTTTGCATGCATATACGCCTTGCGTCCACAGAAACAGCAATCCCTGAATCCAAGTTTGCACCATGCCTAACATGAAGCAAACACTAAAAAGGCAAGAGGCTGCATTTTTGTCTAATATGATATTTTCAGGTGACATTATTTGTGCATTCAACTACAGTTGTTGCTGCCTCCGTAGGCGCAAGGACTTCGTTTTGTATTTCAGGCATGCTTCCAGTGCACTCTCAAAATGAGGTGGTATGTTTGTAATGGATGTATATGGTGGCACATCATCTAAATGCAAGCTTCGACTCCAGAGGAAATTCCATAGCTTCACTGTGAGTCTGAGTTATAGCATTGAATAATAGTTACAGTTCGTTGAGGCCTATCTTGTAAAGTCGTTAGAAACTTGGTAGACACAGGATGTCCTAAGCTTACTATATTTTAGAATGAGGTTGCATTCTTTCTGATAAAAAATTGTAGTATTTGTAAGAAGAATTTATAATATGCTAACAAATAACAAATCTAACATTATATATAAAAAAGAAACTTGTGGTATTAGTAATATGTGACATAAAATATGTTCAAGTGTACCATTTTACTATCTGAGCAATACAATTTTCTACTGACATACGGGAATGTAGCAACATGTTAAAATTCTTTTAGACTGATTTGTGTTATCAATTAGTTAAGATCCGTTGCATCGCACAAGCATTCAGCTAGTCTAAGTAAAATATATCATCTTTCTAAACATGACTTAATGGAATAGACTTGGTGTTGAAATAAATCCCAAAAATATGAAAAAGGAAACGAGAACAAACACAATTAAGACCAGGCTTGAGTCTAAAAAACTTCAACTTATTATTTGGAGTAGGGATTTGAGAATCCAAATGAGTATACAAGGATTTATTGCCCGAGTTCTTTTTGGTTTATACCTTATGACTTATGGCTTTCCTTAAACAAATAAATAGGACGACTTCTCTTCTACCGTTTCAAAGCAGCTTATCGGAACAACCTTTTTGAAAAGGTTTATCGGCATTCAATTCATTCACACAAGTGCTCATCCTAAGACCAAAAACTATAAGCTACAATCACAAACTGTAGTCGAAAAGTTAGTACTACCCACATGGATATGTATGTATGTATGTGTATACGGTTGCGCTAACGAGCGTGTGTCACTGGCCGCGTGCGTGACCTGGCTTCTTGGCGCGGTTCATGCGTAACTCGGTTGATGCGGTTATAGAAACAACATTCTGATGGTAATTCTGGGATTCACAATTTGCAAAACATTATTAGCATTCCCTCATCAAGTTACTAATTATGAAACATTAAGTTATTGCCCCCAGTTATATCAAACATTTTTTATGCATGAGATAGTAATTTCATGAATTATAGATAATAACCTTTTGTGCATGGGATAATAATTTTGCCAAATGTATGTAACTTCATTAATTATGAATGATAACTTTTTGTGCATGAGATAGTAATTTTGCCAAATTTAAGTAACTTGATGAATTATAGATGATAGCTTTATGTTCAGGAGATATTAACTTTTCCATAACTAATAACCCCAATAAATCTCAGAAAAATGGCACGTGGTACTGCTTGCAAAGGGAGGGCGTGGGTCTAACGCGCGTAAAAACTATAAGTAACTTCATGAATTACAGATGATAACTTGATGTGTATATGATAGTAACTTTATCGTAATTAACAAACACTATCACTTTGCTAGTAACCATTCGTGGAGTGGGATGGTGAGGCGATCGGCTGATTGGGTCAGTTAGAGTCGTGCGCTTATTCTACCATAACTACTGAATAGTACTTATATATATATATATACACACACACACACACACACACACACACACACACACACACACACACATATGTGTGTGTGTGTGCGCGCGCGCGGAAAATCTTTTCCGTACTATCGGGAGTACATACTCCTACTTTCAATATACCATTTTAAACGACTATGTTATACATATGTATCACTTTCGATATATTTAAATACTAGTTCAAATATATTCCAATGTGATTTGATTGAAAAATTTTCACCGGGGTCCTTTATTTCTTACTATATACCCTTTTCATAAATAAAAGGAGTATACACACAAATTATGCTATGAAAATAGATTTTGATAATTTTTATAGAACTCACTTTAGAGTATCTTCTAATCATTATTATAGTATGCTCAAAAGGATAAAGAGGTATAACTTTTATTAGAGTATCTTCAACGAGCCGAGTCAGCTCACGAGCTTTGAGTTTTTTTGCCACCCCTAGTTGCAGAATGCAGCGCAGTCTGGCATGTTTGAAACATTCGGTGCGCAAAGCGACCCCCCTTCTCCTGGCAGCGGAAGCAATGCAAAGAGTAGTAGTAGTAGGAAAAAGAGGAAGGGCAAAAAGCAATGGTAACTGAGGAAGGTTGACGGTCACTCCTGGGCACAAAGAAGAAAAATAAATGCTTTTGAGTATAGTTATGCAAGACAACTCCCTATAGTTGGTCCTGGCTGCACGACTGACTAGCTCTCTTAAGGGATGCTATTGGAAATCCTGATTCAACTTGGTAAACTTTCTATTCCGAGAATCGAAATTCAGAAGGAAAAAGAGCATGTATGTGACAAGTGTTGATGGATATTATCAACCTAACCATTGGAACCTCCTTATGATTTGCTAACTAGTTGAAAATCGAAATGCAAAATGCAGATATATTAAGCTTTTGTGTGCATGAATGGCAGGAGATAACATCATAAGCTGCAATTTCCCTGTTCTTCTCAGGAGACCTTGGATTGTTTTGCTGAAGTCTTATTACTGGAATCAAAAGCAGAAATTTTAGTTTGGCTTTGTTGTAGCTTCATGATTTATGGGTATGAAGCTACAACACACAAGTGGTGAAGGAGGTTTGGCATTGTATCAACGTCTTTTTTAAAAGCAATAAATGCGAGAATATTGACTTCCATAACCTCTTTTTTTCGCAATAACTCGGGATGTAATCCCATGGAGAGGAAAAAGGGGTATCCTGTAAATTCAAGGGGAGGACTTGCATTCTGATAATACTGAATCAATTCAATATTATGAATATCGGATCTATCAAATCAATTCATTGTTGAGAGTGGAATAGTATAACATAGGAAGATCCTTATCCATACTAAGACTTGTATCAACGTCTTTTTTAAAATGAAATTTACAGTAGCATTGTGGCGTTTTCGTGATAAATCATCTACAGTATGTTATAAATGTGGTCAATATTTTAATTCCAAGTTTTATTAGGAGACAGAAATAATAAACTAATGATGCAAAACTCACAACTAACAGCAAGCTACTCATCATACTTCAGAAAGAAAAACAATATAGTAACAAAGTCGAACGTGCGCATGAACGACTTACTTGTTAGCCTGATGAAGAACAGGAAGCCGCGCAGGCTTGCCGCAGTGTAGAACGTAGGTGTAGCAGTGCAGTGAGCGGTCGCGCAGATGCGCTGCCCAGAAACCTTATTGCCGCCCCGTGCAGGTACTCTCTGCGGCAACGGTTCGGAGATAGCCGCTCTCCCTCCTTCCAGGTGCACGCCGGGAAGAAAGGTCGACGAGATTCAGACAGCACAGCACAACAGAGCAGAAAGTAGAGGAAGAATGGATGTGCAAAATTCTCTTAATTTTCCTAGACGTCTCCAGGCCCTTTTATGGGCGCTGCAGTTACTACTCACTAGTAACTGCTGCGTTTTAAACAGAATTATGCACTGGTAACTGCCTCATCAAATCACAAATTAAGCAGTGTAAATTCACTTGTAACTGCCTCATTCAAAAGTTTAAATCTCATTTAAACAGAGAGAGTGAGGTGCATGGTTCAGCAAAATAAAGATGGACTTGGTCTGCCAAGTGGCGCGCCACGCCACAAGTCACAAGTCACGCGATTTTCACGCGAAAATACGTGAATACGCGCGCGCGCGTGTGACTAGACAGAACTATCCTCATACCATCTATTTTTTCCATATTCAAGGAATAGGGAGGACTCCACCTTATAAATCGGTCTTCCTCACCCTGCTTTAGCAATATGGTACTAAACCATGCATACTTTGGAATTAAGGAAATAGACCAAATTAAATGGGCCAATTTCTAACACAGTGATCTTTCATTGCAACACTGATGTCATCGCGGCAATTAGGGCTGTGCACATCTCAACCGAACCGAAAAAACCGGACCAAAAAAACCGAACCGAACCGGTCAACTCGGTTTGACCGGTTTTCGGTTTTCGGTTCGGTTTTTACATTTTAGGTTTTTTTGGTGTTCGATTTTTTCGGGAAAAACCGAATAAAAACCGAAAAAACCGAAAACCGAACGGCTGAGTTCACGATTTCTCGTGGGCTGAAATAGCCGATGGGCTAGCAGCCTAGCAGAGCAACCGGAGCTATATAACTTCGGTCTTGCCTGCACACTAGGACGAACGAAGAATCGAATTCACGGCCCATCCACCAACCGAATCTTTCCGTGCCTAATCAGTCGCTCAACTCAACCAGTGACCATGCTATTGCCGAACACTCAGTGCCTAAACGCAGCATCTTTATTGTACGAGTGATTGACTCGTGATTTGCAAGGAGGCACCTCTCTGGAGCTCATTGATCATTGCGCTCGGCCTCTCTTGTTCCGGTTTTAAGTCCAGGCTTTTAATTTATCATTTCTTAATTTCGTAGTATATATACTGTCGTCTATTCATCTCGCTAGTCACCATATCATTTGTAATTTGCGTTAACTTTGGTAAATATGGTATTTACCGATACCGTACCGAAATAAATTGGGATTTACCGATACCGAACCGTATTTTCTAAAATACCGTATACTACCGAACTAACTATACCGTATTTACCGTATATACCGTATATACCGAACCGATTTTACCGAACTAACCGAATGCACAGTCCTAGCGGCAATGAAGCTCGCACATTGATGGAAACGAGCTTTCACGATAGTGGACAAAATGGCAGAGCAACATGGTACGACAAACCAACTTGATCGTTGACATGTTTTTGTTGGCAAGTGTTCATGCTACCAGTCGATAATAATCGGGTCGATTATGGTAACCCCCGACAGACTCGTTACTCCAAACCGGCCAAGATTTGGTAGATCACTAGCTAGCTAGCTAGCTAGCGATATAGAACAGAATGGATATGCTGGCTGCTCATCTGTTCTTGTCAAATGTCAAATCGTCGTTGCCACTGGTACCCGGCCTTAACATGTATATGTGTGGAAATCAAGCTTAATCGCCACGGGATAGAGAGAGATAGATACCTAGCTAGCTCCCAGTCAGCGTTCCAAGTGGAGCAGCAACCGCCGGCCCACAACGACGACGTTGATGTGCCTCTGCGTTTTTCTTGGCAGAAATTTTATGAGGTGATGGCCTCACCTTGAATGAATTAACAGTCGTAGGATTATGATGTAGCATAAAATCAGGAGGAGAATCCTGATGTACTCTTGTTTTTCGTCTCGTAATAAAATCAGTGTAATTTTTACTTAATGGTGCAAAACCTCTCAAATTAAACCCGTTTTCATTTGATCCAGTAGATTTTACAAAAAGAAAAGCAACGACTGAAATGGAGTCAAAGTCGAAAAGAAGATTTCTGTCTTTAAGTCGAGTGGCCTGATTGAACAGAAGTCATACACAGGCAGCTGGAGGGCTCAACTGAACATCAATGAACAACAGAGGAATATGATCAATGAAATAAAGTTCAGTTAGACAAGCTCAATTGAATACAACTCCTACATCTACATGATAGAGAGTGAGCAACAGATCGGCTTCTACTGCAATTATGATTCTTTTGCTGGATATGTACGTTTCTTGGCTACAAGCGTGTGATTTTTGCACACAGCACACACCGGATAACACAAGATTGACAGGTCACAGCGTATAAGATGAAACGGATGGGTCTGTAAAAGTTTTAGTATTTTAGTACTGAATAGGCCTTTAAGACTAGATATACTCATATATATGTATGTATGTATGTATGTATGTATGTATGTATGTATGTATGTATGTATGTATGCATGCATATGCGTGCGCAAATTTACAATGCTGCAAGCTAAAATTGACATATGTATACTTTCTATATTATGCCTAAAGGAAATATGTGAAAAAGCCCACCGGCTTTTCAAAATCATGTACGGATCCTCGATTTTTATAGGAAGGTCCTTACCATGTTAGCGTTTGCATGGAAAGACCCTCTACTTTTATGAAATCATGCATGAATCCCCGATTTTTTCAAGAGAGGCTCTCCTTTTAGTGATAAAACCCTGCAATTTTCATAATTACACATGGGTCCTTCAGATTTTATAAAAGCCCTCCGCTTGTCCCCCAAATATGTACGAGCCCTCATTTTTCCACAAAAGCTCTCTTACATATTGTCGACCCTTTTTCTTCAGTCCACATAGTAGCTAGCACAGCGTAGCGCTGCACTTCCACTGCTAGTATAAAATTGTTGTGGGAAGACGACGATGGTGATGTGTGCAACTGCGCTGTAACTTCTTTCTTGCAGCATCAATGCTATGATTCTGCCGATGGAACAATGAAGGTGCGTGCGGTTCAAATTTTAAACCAAGGGCGCAAAGGCAAAATTCAAAAGCAAAATGCGTTGACACTATTGTGAATTCATGTCCACCTCAGCTCAGGCCAGGCGAGCAATAGTTTTTGTTCTTTCTCGGTTCATATGGTGATACAGTACGGATTCATTCATGATGTAAGGAGATAGCTTGTTCTAAATAATATGCCCAGGGGATTCCACTCCGAGGAGCGATGCCACGTCGGCAAATATGTGAAAAAGCTCTCCGGCCTTTTGAAATCGTATATGGGTCCTCGATATTTATATGAAGGTCCCTGCCATGTTAGCGATTTCATGGAAAGTCCCTCCACCTTTTTAAAATTACGCATGTGTCCTCAATTTTTCCAGAGAGGCCTTTTTTTAGAGATAAAACCCCATGTTTTTCATAATTATACACGGATCCTTTGTTTTTTAAAAAAGCCCTTCATTTTTTCTGTAAATACATATGAGCCCTTAATTTTTTTTCACAAAAGCCCTTTCACAAATTGTCATCTTTTTTATCGATTTATGTGGTAGCTAGCGCGATACCAAACTTGGCTGGCCTGGCCTCCACCGAACGTTCCAGGCTCGTGCCACCGTCCCTTCGCTTCCTTCATCTGATCCTCCTCCATTTCTCCACCCTCCCCGTCCAAACGGAACAACAAACCCTAATCTCCCCCATGCCTCCAGCCCGGAAGCCCCCGCCTGCCGCCGCAGAGATCTCCCCGGCGCCCCCAGCGGCGGAGGGAGAGACCCCAGCGGAGACGCCGGAGGCTGGTGTTAGGGCTGCGGAGGAGGGCCATGGGGGTAAGGAGATGGAGGTGGAACCTGCGGTTGAGGAGCGCGATGCGGTGGAGCATGAGGAGGAGCCCGACGAGGAGGCGGCGGGGGAGGACCCTGAGGAAGCGCAGGAGGGCGCAGACGAAGGCGACGGGAATGAGGGGGAGGCGGTGTTGGCGGTGGGCGCGGGAGACGGCACGGCCGCAGCGGCTGAGACGGAGAAGGTGGTGATTAAGGAGGGTGGTGATGAGAAGACAGCGGCGAAGAAAGGGGGGCCCGAGGAGGCTGTGGAGGAGGATGAGGAACCTGAAGAGGCGGAGGAGGAACCTGAAGAGGCAGAGGAGGGCGCGAAGGAAGATCAGGGGATGGAAGAGGAGGCCACCAACGTCTCGGCGGAATTCCGCCCCACGGTGGATGGTATGTAGAGGCTATGGCACATTTGATATGGAGTTCAACAATGACTTTTAAATGTGATGCTAATAATCTGCTTATTCGGACTGCATTTGCGTTAGATAGTATTGCTTGTGGTTGGAGGCACTAACATCAAGGGGCTGTGCAGTGGAGTGAACGAGATATTAGTGTAAATTGAGTGTTAGTTTAGCCTTTGGTATTAGATCTTGTACATTTGCTTGCTTATTCGGTGAGAACTGATGAGTTGAAATGGACATATGGCGCGAAAATGGCAACTGGCTGATTCATGTTGTGCCCAATTTTGTCGGTTTGTGACTAAGGTAAAGTTGCCCATGGTGACTTTGAGTGCTATCTGAAATCGTGTCCCCTGACGGTTGGAGTGTTCAATCTAGTTTTATTTGTCTATTAGTATCTAATATTAAAATCTATTTTTGAGGACAAAGCAGCAAGGAAGGTTCCTATTGTATATGTTTTATAACTATAAATATTAAAATCTCTATATGTAATTTTTTATTAATGCACCTTTTGATGCTTAGCATCATGTATGGCTATATTTCCTGTTGGGTCGATCTTTGGCAATTCTATTTCCATGCATTTATAGTCATATTTCTTGTGCCCTAGCTTCTAAGTCTCACTAGCCACCGGTCATAAAACGGTCACCATTTCCTTATGTTTACTCCAGACATGAACGAAATACCTGAAGAAGAACCTGAAGAATCTGGGGATGAAGGTTCACATGGGGATAACAATAAGGATGAAAGTGCTGACCAATTGAGCGATGGCGGTGATGCTGGTGGTTGCGAAAATGGTTATGCGCAGAATGATGAATTTGACCCCTCATCGCTTGCACTGGATCCAATTTCAGAGGGGAATGATAAAGACCTTGAAATTTTTGTTGGTGGATTGCCCAAGGATTGTGTTGAGGAAGACATTACAATGGTCTTCTCTCAATTTGGGGATATTGAATCTATTAGAATAATTAAAAACCAAGCAACAAAGAAGATCAGGGGCATTGCATTCGTTCGTTATGCGAACACTGAAGCTGCAAAGAAGGCTCTTGCTGAATTTAAGGAGGGAATTGAGGTTTTGACTCAATCAACCCTTCTGCCCTTTAAATAGTTTTCTTTGAATCTACCATAACATTTTGAATAATAATCATATTCCCTTTTGCATATTGTTTTCATCAGGTAAAAGGAAAAAAGGTCAGGGTTTCAACTAGTCAAGATAATAATACCCTTTACATTGGAAACATCTGCAAGAGCTGGACAAAAGATCAGGCACGATATAACAAGCTTTACCTGATCCCAAAAAAACCTATGCATTTTATAATCCTTTTATACGGTGCTAAGATATTTTCATCTGTGCTATAGTTTGAACAATGTGTTGAAAATGAGAATATTCCCTTATTACTAAGTACTTATTCAGGCTTCTTGGAACTTCTAAAGATATATGAATTAAACAAATTCAAGTAATTTCAGTTGTGTGGAAAGCTTTTTGTTTATTATCATCATGCTGTAACTGAAATGTTATTGGTCTTGCTAACACAATAGCATTCTGTTGTAAGACTAAGAATATTCCAAATACAAAGATGTCAATTCGTTCAATTAGTTCGAGGGATAATAAAGAGGTACGATCTAACTGAACAGTAATATGAATTACCCAGTAGTTCTAATAACCAGAAAGCATTGATAATCGGTGTTGAGGAGTCATGACATCCATGAATTGCTAAGGAAAGTCTTTTTTTTTTGCCTTATATACGTTGCTTAAACAAATAAATAGAGCTGGGGTTATGGTTAAAACAGCCGGTGGAAGACTGAAATAATTATATAAAAGGATGAAAGGGTAAATTCGATTTGTTGCACTACACTTGTTGAAAACACTTAGATGTGTTGTGAAGATTCATAATTCATCAATAAATGTAGCCACTGTTAAAAAGTAATGCCACTGTCAGATACAAAGTGCAAATGGAAATTAATGCTTTAGACCTGATTTGAACATGTAATTACAGCTCAAGGGATATGCTGTTGGTGGGAAAACTAATAATAAGAAGAACTAGGTTGTCTAGCCTCCAAGGTTGTTATGGCGCTCCGGCAAGTCACGGCGAGACTGGGGTGCCTGGAAACTTAGTCGACTAGACGCCACCATGACGACAGTTAGACAATAGTAATAAATACAAGTAATACCTTATATGATCGAAAATTAAATAACCATGCAACATAATAGCACAAATTATCCAAATAACCATGCAATAGAGCTCAGGAGGTCTAAATCAGAAGAAATCCATTGAGGGAGAGGTCTATTCATAATTTTTAGGAACTCTGAGGAATAAATCACAAAAAGACCAAAAAAAAATTGGCCAATCCTTTTAACCCTAGCTGCTAGCAATTGGAAACCTGAGCCCGCATTTGCTTCTCCCTTTGCCCCATCTTGCTCTCCCCCAACCCCAAATCCTCTCCACCACCGGCCACCAGCGAGGTCGAGCCGGCTCACCGGCACACCACCTCATCACCACCAGGCACTGCTTCTCCTCCCTCTGCTCTCCCTCCGCACTAGCTCCCTCATCACCATCGGCCATCGCCCCACAGCAGAGCCGCCATTTCCGTACCACCGGCGCCAGCACCACCCCCCACACCCACCACCTCACTGACGCCCAAGTACCCCTCCTCCGCTAACCCCGCCCCTGACGCCTACCCCTTCACCAACTACCCCTTCTTCCCCACCTTCCCCTCGCCACCCCCGCCACCGCCTCCCCCCTCCTTTGGAGACGGTGGCCTCCACGCTTTCCCGGCTAACATCTCCAGTTCTCCACCCTCATCGCCCCCACCAGCGAGGCTCCGCCGGGGCGCGCCGCTTCTCCATGCTCCCGGCGCTGCTCCTCTCCCTCTTGCCTCCTGCTTTCCGCGCTGCTCTCGCTCCACCTCTTCCGCCGCCTTTGACACGGCGGCCGCTTGGGCGCTACGCTGTCCTCTTCCGCAGCCCACCATCGTGCCGACGACGAGGAGGGCAGCCGTTTAACTCCTCAACCCTGGGCGACGAGCCTCGGCGTCTCCATCCGGCCGCCAGGACGACTTGGCGTCGCCTAGGTGGCGCTGTGACAACCATGCTAGCCTCATTTGCAAATAAAATAAAATTGGGTCATGGAAAGAATTGGATGTAAAAAACATTTCTATGTGGAGCTATTTATTTTCCAAAAAGGATGGAAGGACTCAAAACTGAACAGTTGAACACTTCACTATTCATTCTTATTTAACTTGTTGTATTCGGTATGGAATAAGAACATAATAAAATTCCACAATCCTCCAAATGTCTCTCAAGATGAGAAATCTTTTACTTCAGTCTGTCTTCATTTGGTTTACGTTTTTTTTCCAATTTTTATTTTTAGGTGCTAAACACCTTAAAAAGTATTGGAATTGAAGCATTTGAGATGAGTTTGCCTGATGATCCTGATACTGGAGGAAAAAACAGAGGGTTTGCTTATCTCAAATTTGCCACACATGACAATGCGAAAGCTGCATTTCAGCGGTTAAAGAGACCGGATGCAATTTTTGGCATTGATAGAAGTGCGAAAGTATCTTTTGCTCGACACCCTACAGAATCAAGTGAGGAGCTTCTTATGAAGGTAAGCAACCATTGCCAGTTTAATTTTCTAAGATGTTGTGCTGAATGTCAGAATTTGATTTTATTGTTCTATTTCATCAATTTAGCTTTTGAATGAAATCCTTAGTCAGAAATAACAGTTCATAATATGCATTTCCTGGCCATTACTCATATCATACTTTTGTCTTTTTTATAAGAGACTAGGGAGTACAATTGCTCAGCTAGGTTTGTTTGGTAAAAATTTTGGAAATAAACATACAGACTAGGGAGCACAATTGCTCAGCTAGGTTTGTTTGGTAAAAATTTTGGAAATAAACATACACCTTTTTTGCACATTTTTGAAACTGAATCATGTAACCAAAAGCAAACCTTAACCATGACCATATTGCCAAAAACATTGGATGGTCAATTGGCTATATCTACTTTTGGTTTACTTAAGATTCAACTGAAAACGAATTACCTTAAACTCAATAAAATATTCTTCCCATGAGTAGCAGAAGCTAATTGTCTAATCCATTAAATGACGCATAGTGTAAACAGAGAAATATTAAAGTTTGAATAAACACAAAAAAAATTCCCTTATTAAAACGAACACCCTTTAGTTCAACCTTCATTCTTCCACACTAGTCACTAGCGTACCACATACTGTAACCTATGTGTACCACTTTCCTAGTAACTTTGGTTCTGCTTCTTGGGCCTCTGTTATTTTGGATCAAAGTTACCAGGAACATGGGGAACACCTGTCAGCAAGACCGTGGGTCGAAGGGGGTAGGATAGTATTCTAGTTCATGACATGGGACAGGACACCAACATTCTCAGGTCAATGACCTATCTTCACAGCTATCTAATGTTGAAACCACACAATGCATATATATTGCAAACTAATGCGCTTATTTATCATTGAATTGTTGATTTGTTATAATGCTATCACTTCCAACATAAAAACACACCCACTTCACAACATTTACTTCTATCAAGAGTCTAATTGTCACAGAAGGTAAAATACACAACCTGCTCAAGGAAGGGGGGAAAAAGTCCACATTCACCACCCATGATCACAGCCCAGCCCACTTTCCCCATTCTCCTCCCATTCACGCACGATCAACTTTGTTCCTTTCTGCCACCGCTACCTCTTTTCTTAAATCCGCCTTGCAATGGTGCTTTCCTTCCTCACTGCTTAAGCCTGCAGTTGGGCATTTCTCCAAGGTTTTTTTGGAATACAGAAGTACAGAACTGATTTGAACCATTTTTAGATTTAGAAGGAATATGATGAATAAGTCCCTGTACTGTGGTCTTTGTGGGGCTGTGGTAGTTTTTTATTTTTTGACTGTTTTAGGACAGCATCTGCTTTTAGGACAGCATCTGCTTTTAGGACAGCATCTGCTTTTGCTTTAGGACAGCATATTGACCGCTTTAGGACAGCATCTAGGATAGCATCTTAGCATATGCTTGGCTGGTTCTCAGCCTATAAATATGTATCTCCAACCCCTCAGGTTGGCATGGCATTGTGTGAGCAATAAACAAGAAAACTTGCCCCATCTCGTAGTGTCATCCTCTCCATGAGAGTAAGGATCTTGCTATCACCAAGAGCAAGAGTCCAGCGACTAACAAGTGGTATCAGAGCCTTAGTATCCTGTAGCTTGAGCATCTCCTGCTCATCTCCTTCTCCGGCCTCGCAGCAGCCCCAGCCGGTAGCAGCAGCAGCTCCGGCTGTCCCCGCTCACTCCTCTCCGGAGACGGGCAGCAGCTCGCCAGAAGCAGCCCTCTCTCCACGCAACAGCCCCCCAGTAGCGCGCCATGTCCGCAGGGCAGTCTCAGCGCTCGGTCGCCTCGAGCATGCGGCGTCAGCAGACGGCCGAGCTCGTCGCGGCAGAGCAGCGCGAGCGAGCGGCGGCAGAGACCGCTGCGGCGGCGGAAAGGGCGTCAAGGCTGGCAGCGGCGGAGCTGGCAGCAGCCAGGGCGGAGGTGGAAGCAGCGGCGGCGGCAGATGCAGCGCGTGCGGCAGCAGCAGAGGTCAAGGCTCTGCGCGGCAGCAACAGCAGCTCCGGCTCTGTTGATGACAGCGCCGACGCGAACCCTCAGCTGCTGGAGAGGGAGGCAGCGCAAGGGCGAACGGCGCAATGGGCAGCTGCGCACGCCCACGAGCGCGGCGGCAGCCCAGACAGGCGCGGACGCGCCGGCGGCGCTCCTGAAGGAGGCGCACACGGCGGTGGCGCTCCTGGAGGAGGCACGCACGGCGGCGGCGTACGGGTCGACGGAGAGCGCGGCCCTCACAGGCAACGCGGCTCTCTCTCCCCGGTTCGGTACCGTGGTCACCACGAGTACCAGGCTGTCGTCAGGGACGTCGGCCCCGGCGGCGGGTGGCCTACCCTCACCAAGACCAACTACGTCGAGTGGGCTGCGGTGATGAGGGTGAAGCTCCAGGTGCGGCATATGTGGGATGCAGTCCGGTACGGCGATGTCGACTACGACCAGGATCGACGGGCGCTGGATGCTCTCATCGCTGCAGTCCCGCCCGAGATGCAGTTCTCGCTTACCAACAAGCGGACTGCCAAAGAGGCTTGGGACGCCATCGCTGCAGCACGCATCGGCAGCGATCGCGCCCGCAAGTCTACACTGCAGGCACTACGCACGGAGTGGGAGCACCTGGCCTTCAAGCCAGGTGAGGACGTTGATGACTTTGCTCTCCGTCTCAACACTCTGTTGCAGAAGTTGGTGCAGTTCGGTGACGACACCTACGGTGAAGAGAGAGCTGTGGAGAAGCTCTTCCGCTGCGTCCCCGAGAAGTACAAGCAGATGGCTCGCTCGATCGGGTCTCTGCTGGACCTCTCCACGATGACCATCGAGGAGGCGTTGGGTCGCCTCAAGGTCGTCGACATCGATGAGCCACAGCGCCCCTCGGGACCCGTCACCATCGGCGGGAAGCTCCTCCTCACTCGGTGTCGGGACCCCGGATTTCCGAACCCGGACCCTCTGTTTATTGCAGCACTAGTCCCAGATCAAAGCTAGTGCACACAGTCAAACAGAAATGATTACATAACCAACAACGCTTTATTACAATAGTAAAGAGTACAGACCGCAAGGTCTCATTATTACAACTGAGGTTTCAGGACCTCACACACTCACAAAACACAGCGGAAGCAAAAGATAAATCCGGCGAAGACCCATCAATACGCCACAGGCAATTGACTGGGGAAGCGCGACCTAGTACTCCGGAAATCCTTCGTCGAATCCACAAGCGAAGTAGTCGTAGTCACCTTCTTGAGTTTCATATTCTTCTGAGATTTATTTTTAAGTGTAGCATGTGAGTACATAAAGTACTCCGCAAGTCTTGGGAAAAATGCATAGATGCAAGGCTTGACAAAAGAAGGCTATATGGTTCTTTTGCACAAAGCAATATTTTAAAATTTCAATTACTACTAATTATTTTCGAAGGCATCCATTTAATAAAGTAAATGTTTTAGCAGAAACTATCATCGACTTTCTAGTGAAGGTTCCATCTACCAACAATAGCCAACCAATTACAATTGGTCAAGTTTAAAACTGCGGGTTCCATCCACCCTCTCTGGCTCCAACTGCTAGGATACCCTTCCGAGAGTTCCCTCCACTCTCGGAATACAAAACTTTGATTTTTAAAACCAAAACCAGAAATCTATCATGTGAATGCATTCCTTGCCCGCCCTTGACCGTGGGCACGGCTATTCGAATAGTTTTACACTCTGCAGAGGTTGTACAACTTTACCCACAAGAGATAAATTATCCTAAAAGTCAACACGCTTCCTTTGGCATGAGACCCAGATAAAATATCACAAAGCCTTTACCTTACTCTAATCTAGCTAGATACCACCCGCTGAGGTTTCACCGCAGGTAGGCTAACTGCCCGAACCGAAGCCCCCTCTTGCGCCGTATGAGTACAGTAAATCCCTGTCCCTCACTGTGAATAACCAGTCCATCTCTGGCACCCACTTTCCACTGGTGGCACCTAAACTAGACTATCATAAGTTAGTCAGCTAGGTCGTACCCATATAGACTTGTGGTTGTACGGTTAATGCTCAGTCTGGACAAACACAAGCGTCGGTCCTTAATTGACTAGGGTGGAACATACACTTAACAAGATCTCGTGCTAACTGCACCAAGCCAAACCAACCATCCACCCTAATCTAAATCAACTTTCACATTTTATTTTATTTTAAAAGATCAGTGGCAACTCCAATTACCACTACATTTACAAACACAAAGGTATTTCCATAAATCATAATTTCCCATTTTCAAGATTATCCAAGTATTAGATAGCATGACTAAGCATTTTACTACCAGTCTATTAATCACAAATGATTATAATAATCTCATTAATGAGACAAAGGAAATATCTAGGGTTACAATGGTACATGACATTCAATCTGAAAGGAGGGCATAGCAAGTTTGGAATAACTAGTTCCTAAAGATTGGAACTAATGTTTTATGTAAATAGCAATGCACATAATTTAAAATAATTTGAAAACATTTCAAATCATGGGTTCAAGATGATCAAAGGAGACTTGCCTTCTTGTGCACTGGTTAGTCCCTCTTGCTGTGGTTCGGCAAACTCTTCGGCGACGTCGGGTTCTACGCGCGAAACGACAAAACAAACAAAATAAATTCAAATAAAAATTCAAATGAACTCCAAAAACTGCAAACCCAGAACCAAAAGATAGAGTTCAATTTTAGATGGATTTAGGAAAAAGAATCGGGTTGATCGGAGTTCGGACGAAGGAGAACGAGCGATCTAAAGTTTGCCGAGGCGAGAAAATGCTGAAAATTCACGGATGTTACTGTTCATCCGAGAACAGTACTTTTGGTGGCGAGAAGGCTAGCGTTGGCGAGAGGAGGCATGGGAGGTGAATCTAACTAGCAAAAATGGGTTGCTAGGGATCCAAGGCACACATAGGAACTGACGGCACGCCAAACGGAGAACGATGATGGCACGGGCGGCTTACAACGACATGGGTAGGAGAGAGGAATAAAATCCGGGCATAGGACATGGAGAAGTAGGGTGAGCACGGGCTAGAACGTGGCTTGGCGAAGCTAGGAAAACTATCGGCTCGGCCAGAAACCCATTGGAGACGACGCAATCGACGTTTGAACGACGTCGGGAAGGGAAAAGCAAAAACTTGATATCTTGGTGCTCGGTGAACGAAATCTAAAATCACTTGGAGGGTAGCTACCTGGGATGGTTTGGCACAAAGTGACGCGAACGGATTGGTGAAAACATCACCGAGTAGATGGGGGACACGCGATGCCATTGGCGGCCATGGTGAGGTTCGGAGGCGAAAATTTGTGGAGGCTTTTTGGGGAAAAGGAAGTGAGCACGGCGTAGAACGCAGTGAGGCAAGTCTAAGAAAAATTATGGCATGGGCTAAAGCTCAACAGAGACGACGAATTGACGCCAGGAGTCAAAAACGACCATTTTCGCGGAAAGCTCAATTCCTGACAATTGGCTCCACGAAAAATTAAACAAAATGGTAGAAAAATTTCTTAGAGGCTAGGACACAATATGACGCGAACAAAAATCGAAGCGCTTACCAAAAAGGGGTGTACGCGCGAAGGTACAGTTTTAGTGTACAAGGTCGACGAGGACTCGGGGAATCTTTAGGCGAGGGCGATGGAAGCACGATGTAGAACGTGTCGAGGCAAACTCAACGGTGCGAATGGCTCGGCCAAAGGACATCGGATGGTGGCGGAACACGGTGGAGAAGACATTTTGCGACCGTCGGGTTGACATCGGCGTTCCGGGCAAACGGAGAGGAGTTAGCATGTGGGGTTTGCGGCGAAACGAAGAGTAGAGCGTGGGGAACATGATGCTCACCTTGGTTTTGGTCGGGCATGCACGGCCGGCCGGTGGCGACGCGAGGAACGACGACGCGCTATGGCCCACGGTGGCGATGGTGCTCCGGCAAAGTTCTGGCGAAGGCGAGGTGAGCACCGCGTAGAACGCGACGAGGCGAATCCGAGGATGTGCTCAAAAGTGGCAGGGCTCCACCGGACGAGGCGCAATAAGCCGAAGAACGCCGCTTGGAACACAAAAGAAAAACTCCGATTGCGCCCAAGAGAAGAGGAGTGGGGACTTGATATTTTCGGGGTTGAGTGAGGATGAGGAGGGGCTCACGGTGCTGCCTTTTATAGGGGCGGGGCAGGTCCGAGACGGGAGATCAAGAGACCATGTTCATCAATGGCATGGGTTAATTTCTCGCGAAACGGCTCATGAATGAGGGGAAAACGGTAGGGAAATGAAAGAGTTTGATGAGAGGAGTTGAATGCAATTTATTTCGCTAAAAACCGTTGAGAAAATCAAAAGTTATGCAAGGTTTAAGATGCAGCCATGGCAGCTCGCGTACGCACTCGGGAACGGCATCGTCTCTGTGAAGAAGAATACTGTAGCAGGAGAGCGAAAATAATAATAAAATAATAATTGTTTTTCCGAAAAAATAAAATAAATTCCAAAAACATTCAGAAAAATTTCACAGATATCCTTGGAACCCGAAAATACCAAATAAAATAATTTCAGATTTAATTGAAGTATATTTTGACCAATAAAAATATTTTTACTTTCTAACCTTTAATTTAATCAAAATAAATTCAAAAACTCCAAAAATTTAAAAAGAGGATAGAAATGAATAGATTAGAATTTTATATGAATTTAGAAATTTTAATGGGCTCAATCGGAATTAAAATGAAGAAATACGATCTTTTGGAAGTTTAAAAGGAGAGAAAAGGAATAAACTGATTCTCTGAAATTATTTTTGAACTGAAATGACATCATCAAGGGAAATGATTTTCAGAGGAATTATTTTTCTATGGAAAAAGGAATTTATGATGTTAGGGTGACGTCAGCAGAGATTTTGATTTTCTGGCCGAATTATTTTTCAACAGGAAAAGGGTTTTATTCACTGACAGGTGGGATTGGGCTGTCGGTGAGAGGGAAGAGAAAGGAGGAAGAAGTGGACGGTCGGACGAATGCCACGAGGTGCAAGAGAAATCAGGGCCATCGGATTAAAATGAAGGGGTAAGTGAAGGCGGGTGGCTGAGATTAAACCGGGCGAGGATGGATTGAATCAGGGAGCGACACGTGATGGCCGAGTAGAGAGGTTGAGCATTAAATTTGATTTAGATTTTGAAAAAAAAACTTAGATAAATCGAAATAAAGTTCAAATACTTTAAATTAATTAATTTGAAATTAAATTTTTCAGAGAGCGAAATTTTGGGATGTTACACTCGGGAGCAGTGGGATGCCGGCCAAGGTGACAAGAAGAAGGGGGAGCCTTCTTCCACGACAGGCGGCCGCAAGAGTGGCAAGCGCGGCAAGCCGCACAAAGGCGCCCAGGGCGGCGATGCTGGCAAGCAAAAGCCGGCACGAGACGACTCTTGCCACAACTGCGGCAAGCTTGGTCATTGGGCCAAGGAGTGTCGACAGCCACGACGCGGCCAGGCCCACGTCGCGCAAGCGGAGGAGCAGCAGCCGGTCCTGTTCATTGCTCATGCGAGCATCGAACTACCTCCAGCGGCACCGGCCGCAGTGGCTCTCCTCCACCTTGACGAGCCAAAAGCACACGCCCTCCTCGGCGACAGTTCCGGCAATGACAAGACCGACGGGTGGTGCCTCGACACCGGCGCCACCCACCACATGACCGGGCGGCGGGAGTTCTTCTCCGAGCTCGACTCAGGCGTTCGAGGCACCGTCAAGTTCGGCGATGCCTCCGCCGTGGAGATCAAGGGCGTCGGCTCTGTCGTCTTCGTCGCCAAGACTGGCGAGCACCGGCTGCTCACCGGCGTCTACTACATCCCCGATCTGCGGAACTCCATCATCAGCTTGGGACAGCTGGATGAGAACGGCTCGCGCGTCGAGATCGAGCACGGGGTGCTGCGGATTTGGGATCTTCGACGCCGCCTCCTTGCCAAGGTAACCAGAGGCGCAAATCGACTCTACACTCTTCACGTGCAGGTGGCACAACCCATCTGTCTCGCAGCTCGTCGGGACGACGAGGCGTGGCAGTGGCACGAGCGCTTTGGGCACCTTCACTTCGAGGCCCTGAAGCGGCTCAGTGCCACGGAAATGGTGCGAGGCCTGCCGTGCCTTGACCATGTGGAGCAGCTCTGCGACGTCTGCGTGTTGACGAAGCAGAGGCGACTCCCCTTTCCCCAGCAGGCGAGTTTCCGAGCCAAGGAGAGGCTTGAGCTCGTGCACGGGGACTTGTGTGGCCCGGTGACACCGACCACACCAGGAGGACGACGCTACTTCCTGCTGCTCGTCGACGACCTCTCCCGCTACATGTGGGTGATGGTCCTCGGCAGCAAGGGAGAGGCTGCGGACGCCATCAGGCGCACGCAGGCTGTTGCGGAGGCGGAGTGCGGCCGCAAGCTGCGCGTGCTGCGCACAGACAACGGCGGCGAATTCACGGCGGCTGAATTCGCGTCGTACTGCGCTGATGAGGGCATTCAGCGCCACTACTCCGCGCCGTACAGCCCGCAGCAGAACGGCGTCGTTGAGCGGCGCAACCAGACGGTTGTGGGGATGGCTCGGGCCCTCCTCAAGCAGAGGGGGATGCCGGCTGTCTTCTGGGGAGAGGCGGTGGTGACGGCCGTCTACATCCTCAACCGCTCGCCTACCAAGGCGCTCGACGGCAGGACGCCGTACGAGGCTTGGCATGGGCGCAAGCCGGCGGTCTCCCACTTGCGGGTCTTCGGCTCCCTCGCGTTCGCCAAGGAGCTTGGCCACATCGGTAAGCTCGACGACAGGAGCACTCCGGGAGTGTTCATCGGCTACGCGGAGGGCTCGAAGGCCTACCGCATCCTCGACCCTGACACACAGCGAGTCCGCATCTCGCGTGACGTGTTCGACGAAGGGCGAGGCTGGACGTGGGACAAGGCGGTGGACGACGGTTCGACTTCGACTCTCAGGGACTTTGTTATCGACTACGTCCACTTCGAGAGAGCCGGGGGAGCTAGCAGCTCGTCTTCACCGAGCTCGTCCACCTCGACACCTTGCTCGCCACCAGCTCCGGCGAGTGCTCCACCACCTTCGGCACCGGCTACGCCCCACTCTTCACCACCGGCTCACCACTCTCCTGCACCGGCGGCCACACCACCGGGATCGGCCCCAACAGCTTCGGTCCACGACGAGCAGCGCATGGTGGAGTTCGCTACTCCGCTATCTCACGACGAGGACCGCGTCGACGTCTACCACGACGACGAACCTCTGCGCTATCGTACCATGGACAACATCCTCGGCGAGTTGACCGTCCCTGGACTGGCGCAGCGCGACTTCGAGGCGGAGCTGCACTTGGCGTGCGACGACGGCGAGCCTCGCTCCTTCGCTGAGGCGGAGGGAGACGCGGCGTGGCGTGTCGCGATGAAGCAGGAGATGGACGCCGTCGAGCGGAACCGGACGTGGGAGCTGGCGGATCTTCCTGCCGGTCACCACTGATGAATAAGTCTCTGTACTGTGGTCTTTGTGGGGCTGTGGTAGTTTTTTTGTTTTTGACTGCTTTAGGACAGCATCTGCTTTTGCTTTAGGACAACATCTGCTTTTAGGACAGCATCTGCTTTTAGGACAGCATCTGCTTTTGCTTTAGGACAGCATATTGACCGCTTTAGGACAGCATCTAGGATAGCATCTTAGCATATGCTTGGCTGGTTCTCAGCCTATAAATATGTATCTCCAACCCCTCAGGTTGGCATGGCATTGTGTGAGCAATAAACAAGAAAACTTGCCCCATCTCGTAGTGTCATCCTCTCCATGAGAGTAAGGATCTTGCTATCACCAAGAGCAAGAGTCCAGCGACTAACAAGTGGTATCAGAGCCTTAGTATCCTGTAGCCTGAGCATCTCCTGCTCATCTCCTTCTCCGGCCTCACAGCAGCCCCAGCCGGTAGCAGCAGCAGCTCCGGCTGTCCCCGCTCACTCCTCTCCGGAGACGGGCAGCAGCTCGTCAGAAGCAGCTCTCTCTCCACGCAACAGCCCCCCAGTAGCGCGCCATGTCCGCAGGGCAGTCTCAGCGCTCGGTCGCCTCGAGCATGCGGCGTCAGCAGACGGCCGAGCTCGCCGCGGCAGAGCAGCGCAAGCGAGCGGCGGTAGAGACCGCTGCGGCGGCGGAAAGGGCGTCAAGGCTGGCAGCGGCGGAGCTGGCAGCAGCCAGAGCGGAGGTGGAAGCGGCGGCGGCGGCAGATGCAGCGCGTGCGGCAGCAGCAGAGGTCAAGGCTCTGCGCGGCAGCAACAGCAGCTCCGGCTCTGTTGATGACAGCGCCGACGCGGACCCTCAGCTGATGGAGAGGGAGGCAGCGCAAGGGCGAACGGCGCAATGGGCAGCCGCGCACGCGCAAGAGCGTGGCGGCAGCCCAGACAGGCGCGGACGCGCCGGCGGCGCTCCTGGAGGAGGCGCGCACGGCGGTGGCGCTCCTGGAGGAGGCGCGCACGGCGGTGGCGCTCCTGGAGGAGGCGCGCACGACGGTGGTGCTCCTGGAGGAGGCACGCACGGCGACGGCGTACGGGTCGACGGAGAGCGCGGCCCTCACAGGCAACGCGGCTCTCTCTCCCCGGTTCGGTACCGTGGTCACCACGAGTACCAGGCTGTCGTCAGGGACGTCGGCCCCGGCGGCGGGTGGCCTACCCTCACCAAGACCAACTATGTCGAGTGGTCTGCGGTGATGAGGGTAAGGCTCCAGGTGCGGCATATGTGGGACGCAGTCCGGTACGGCGACGTCGACTACGACCAGGATCGACGGGCGCTGGATGCTCTCATCGCTGCAGTCCCGCCCGAGATGCAGTTCTCGCTTACCAGCAAGCGGACTGCCAAAGAGGCTTGGGACGCCATCGCTGCAGCACGCATCGGCAGCGACCGCGCCCGCAAGTCTACACTGCAGGCACTACGCACGGAGTGGGAGAACCTGGCCTTCAAGCCAGGTGAAGACGTTGATGACTTTGCTCTCCGTCTCAACACTTTGTTGCAGAAGTTGGTGCAGTTCGGTGACGACACCTACGGCGAGGAGAGAGCTGTGGAGAAGCTCTTCCGCTGCGTCCCCGAGAAGTACAAGCAGATGGCTCGCTCGATCGGGTCTCTGCTGGACCTCTCCACGATGACCATCGAGGAGGCGTTGGGTCGCCTCAAGGTCGTCGACATCGATGAGCCACAGAGCCTCTCGGGACCCGTCACCATTGGCGGGAAGCTCCTTCTCACTCGGGAGCAGTGGGCTGCCGGCCAAGGTGACAGGAAGAAGGGGGAGCCTTCTTCCACGACAGGCGGCCGCAAGCATGGCAAGCGCGGCAAGCCGCGCAAAGACGCCCAAGTAGGGGCGCGAGGAGGCGCCCAGGGCGGCGATGCTGGCAAGCAAAAGCCGGCACGAGACGACTC
The DNA here is from genome assembly GCA_017311315.1 of Dendrocalamus latiflorus. NCBI lineage: Eukaryota > Viridiplantae > Streptophyta > Magnoliopsida > Poales > Poaceae > Dendrocalamus > Dendrocalamus latiflorus. The sequence continues at coordinate 6,578,092 of CM029677.1, forward strand.
TTGCCACAACTGCGGCAAGCTTGGTCATTGGGCCAAGGAGTGTCGACAGCCACGACGCGGCCAGGCCCACGTCGCACAAGCGGAGGAGGAGGAGCAGCCGGTCCTGTTCATTGCTCATGCGAGCATCGAACTACCTCCAGCGGCACCGGCCGCAGTGGCTCTCCTCCACCTTGACGAGCCCAAAGCACACGCCCTCCTCGGCGACAGTCCCGGCAAGGACAAGACCGACGGGTGGTGCCTCGACACCGGCGCCACCCACCACATGACCGGGCGGCGGGAGTTCTTCTCCGAGCTCGACTCAGGCGTTCGAGGCACCGTCAAGTTCGGCGATGCCTCTGCCGTGGAGATCAAGGGCGTCGGCTCTGTCGTCTTAGTCGCCAAGACTGGCGAGCACCGGCTGCTCACCGGCGTCTACTACATCCCCGATCTGCGGAACTCCATCATCAGCTTGGGACAGCTGGATGAGAACGGCTCGCGCGTCGAGATCGAGCACGGGGTGCTGCGGATTTGGGATCTTCGACGCCGCCTTCTTGCCAAGGTAACCAGAGGCGCAAATCGACTCTACACTCTTCACGTGCAGGTGGCACAACCCATCTGTCTCGCTGCTCGTCGGGACGACGAGGCGTGGCAGTGGCACGAGCGCTTTGGGCACCTTCACTTCGAGGCCCTGAAGCGGCTCAGTGCCACAGAAATGGTGCGAGGCCTGCCGTGCCTTGACCATGTGGAGCAGCTCTGCGACGTCTGCGTGTTGACGAAGCAGAGGCGACTCCCCTTTCCCCAGCAGGCGAGTTTCCGAGCCAAGGAGAGGCTCGAGCTCGTGCACGGGGACTTGTGTGGCCCGGTAACACCGGCCACACCGGGAGGACGACGCTACTTCCTGCTGCTCGTCGACGACCTCTCCCGCTACATGTGGGTGATGGTCCTCGGCAGCAAGGGAGAGGCTGCGGACGCCATCAGGCGCACGCAGGCTGCTGCGGAGGCGGAGTGCGACCGCAAGCTGCGCGTGCTGCGCACAGACAACGGCGGCGAATTCACGGCGGCTGAATTCGCGTCGTACTGCGCTGATGAGGGCATTCAGCGCCACTACTCCGCGCCGTACAGCCCGCAGCAGAACGGCGTCGTCGAGCGGCGCAACCAGACGGTTGTGGGGATGGCTCGGGCCCTCAAGCAGAGGGGGATGCCGGCTGTCTTCTGGGGAGAGGCGGTGGTGACGGCCGTCTACATCCTCAACCGCTCGCCTACCAAGGCGCTCGACGGCAGGACGCCGTATGAGGCTTGGCATGGGCGCAAGCCGGCGGTCTCCCACTTGCGGGTCTTCGGCTCCCTCGCGTTCGCCAAGGAGCTTGGCCACATCGGCAAGCTCGACGACAGGAGCACTCCGGGAGTGTTCATCGGCTACGCGGAGGGCTCGAAGGCCTACCGCATCCTCGACCCTGTCACACAGCGCGTCCGCATCTCGCGTGACGCTGTGTTCGACGAAGGGCGAGGCTGGACGTGGGACAAGGCGGTGGACGACGGTTCGACTTCGACTCTCAGGGACTTTGTTGTTGACTACGTCCACTTCGAGAGAGCCGGGGGAGCTAGCAGTTCGTCTTCACCGAGCTCGTCCACCTCGACACCTTGCTCGCCACTAGCTCCGGCGAGTGCTCCACCACCTTCGGCACCGGCTACGCCCCACTCTTCACCACCGGCTCACCACTCTCCTGCACCGGCGGCCACACCACCGGAATCGGCCCCAACAGCTTTGGTCCACAACGAGCAGCGCACGGTGGAGTTCGCTACTCCGCTGTCTCACGACAAGGATCGCGTCGACGCCTACCACGACGACGAGCCTCTGCGCTATCGTACCATGGACAACATCCTCGGCGAGCTGCCGGTCCCTGGACTGGCGCAGCGTGACTTCGAGGCGGAGCTGCACTTGGCGTGCGACGACGGCGAGCCCCGCTCCTTCGCTGAGGCGGAGGGAGACGCGGCGTGGCGTGTCGCGATGAAGCAGGAGATGGACGCCGTCGAGCGGAACCGGACGTGGGAGCTGGCGGATCTCCCTGCCGGTCACCGCGCGATCACCCTTAAGTGGGTGTTCAAGCTGAAGCGGGATGAAGCCGGCGCCATCGTCAAGCACAAGGCTCGCTTGGTGGCACGAGGCTTCGTGCAGCAGGAGGGGGTCGACTTCGATGACGCATTCGCTCCCGTGGCACGGATGGAGTCCGTGCGACTCCTCCTTGCGCTAGCTGCCCAGGAAGGCTGGCGTGTTCATCACATGGATGTCAAGTCGGCATTTCTTAACGGCGACTTGAAGGAGGAGGTTTACGTGCATCAGCCGCCGGGATTTGCGATCCCCGGCAAGGAGGGCAAGGTGCTCCGCCTGCGCAAGGCCCTCTATGGCTTGCGACAGGCACCGAGGGCGTGGAACGCCAAGCTGGATTCCACGCTGAAAGGGATGGGCTTCGAGCAAAGTCCGCACGAGGCGGCCATCTACCGGCGGGGCAGTGGAGAAAATGCCCTGCTGGTGGGTGTCTACGTCGACGACTTGGTGATCACCGGCACCAAGGATGCGGAGGTGGCGGCATTCAAGGAAGAGATGAAGGCCACCTTCCAGATGAGTGACCTGGGGCCTCTCTCCTTCTACTTAGGGATCGAGGTGCACCAGGATGATTCCGGGATCACGCTTCGACAGACCGCCTACGCCAAGCGTGTCGTTGAGCTAGCTGGGCTCACCGACTGCAACCCAGCTCTCACTCCAATGGAGGAGAGGCTGAAGCTGAGCCGTGACAGCACGACGGAGGAGGTGGACGCTACGCAGTACCGGCGTCTTGTGGGGAGCCTTCGCTACCTCGCCCACACACGACCGGACTTGGCATTCTCCGTCGGCTACGTTAGTCGGTTCATGCAACGACCGACGACGGAGCATCAGCAGGCTGTGAAGAGGATCATCCGCTACGTTGCGGGGACTCTTGACCACGGCCTCAATTACCCGAGGTGTCCCGGCGCGGCACACTTCGTCGGGTACAGCGACAGTGACCACGCGGGCGACATCGACACCAGCAAGAGCACAAGCGGGATTCTCTTCTTCCTCGGCAAGTGTCTCGTTCACTGGCAGTCGGTCAAGCAGCAGGTGGTGGCCCTGTCCAGCTGTGAGGCCGAGTACATAGCGGCTTCCACCGCTTCGACTCAGGCACTCTGGCTCGCTCGACTGCTTGGTGATCTCCTTGGCAGGGACACTGAAGCAGTGGAGCTCAGGGTGGACAGCAAGTCCGCCCTAGCCCTGGCAAAGAACCCCGTTTTTCATGAACGGAGCAAGCACATCCGGGTGAAGTATCATTTCATCCGAGGCTGCTTGGATGAAGGAAGCATCAAGGCAAGCTACATCAACACCACGGATCAGCTTGCGGATCTGCTCACCAAGCCTCTTGGAAGGATCAAGTTCCTTGAGCTCTGCTCCAAGATCAGGATGGTTCAACCCTCCCACAAGACGACGCACAAGACTTAGGGGGAGAATGATGAATAAGTCTCTGTACTGTGGTCTTTGTGGGGCTGTGGTAGTTTTTTTGTTTTTGACTGCTTTAGGACAGCATCTGCTTTTGCTTTAGGACAACATCTGCTTTTAGGACAGCATCTGCTTTTAGGACAGCATCTGCTTTTGCTTTAGGACAGCATATTGACCGCTTTAGGACAGCATCTAGGATAGCATCTTAGCATATGCTTGGCTGGTTCTCAGCCTATAAATATGTATCTCCAACCCCTCAGGTTGGCATGGCATTGTGTGAGCAATAAACAAGAAAACTTGCCCCATCTCCTAGTGTCATCCTCTCCATGAGAGTAAGGATCTTGCTATCACCAAGAGCAAGAGTCCAGCGACTAACAACCACGCGATCACCCTTAAGTGGGTGTTCAAGCTGAAGCGGGATGAAGCCGGCGCCATCGTCAAGCACAAGGCTCGCTTGGTAGCACGAGGCTTCGTGCAGCAGGAGGGGGTCGACTTCGATGACGCCTTCGCACCCGTCGCGCGCATGGAGTCCGTTCGTCTTCTCCTCGCACTTGCAGCCCAGGAGGATTGGCGCATCCATCACATGGACGTCAAGTCCGCCTTCCTCAACGGCGATTTAAAGGAGGAGGTCTACGTCCGTCAGCCGCCGGGATTCGTCATCCCCGGCAAGGAGGGCAAGGTTCTCCGCCTGCGCAAGGCCCTCTACGGCTTGCGGCAGGCACCACGAGCCTGGAACGCTAAGCTGGACTCCACCCTCAAGCAAATGGGGTTCCAGCAGAGCGCACACGAGGCTGCGGTCTACCGGCGGGGCAAAGGCGGCAATGCTCTGCTGGTAGGCGTCTACGTCGACGACCTGGTGATCACCGGCTCCAAGGAGGCCGAGGTCGAGGCGTTGAAGGCGGAGTTGAAGACCGCCTTCCAGATGAGCGACTTGGGGCTCCTCTCCTTCTACCTGGGGATCGAGGTCCACCAGGATAGCTCCGGTATCTCCCTTCGTCAGACCGCCTACGCCAAGCGCACCGTCGAGCTGGGCGGGCTCACCGACTGCAACCCAGCCCACACTCCTATGGAGGAAAGGCTGAAGCTGAGCCGCGACAGCACGGCGGAGGAGGTGGACGCGACGCAGTACCGGCGCATCGTGGGCAGCCTTCGCTACCTCGTCCACACGCGTCCGGATTTGGCGTTCGCCGTCGGCTACGTCAGTCGGTTCATGCAGCGACCGACGACGGAGCATCAGCAGGCCGTAAAGAGGATCCTCCGCTATGTTGCGGGCACCTCCGACTACGGCTTGCACTACCCGAGGTGTCCCGGCGCGGCACACTTCATCGGGTACAGCGACAGCGACCACGCAGGCGACATTGACACCAGCAAGAGCACAAGCGGGATTCTCTTCTTCCTCGGCAAGTGTCTCGTTAGCTGGCAGTCAGTCAAGCAGCAGGTGGTGGCCCTGTCTAGCTGTGAGGCCGAGTACATAGCGGCTTCCACCGCTTCGACTCAGGCGCTCTGGCTCGCTCGACTGCTTGGTGATCTCCTCGGCAGGGACACTGAAGCAGTGGAGCTCAGGGTGGACAGCAAGTCCGCTCTAGCCCTGGCAAAGAACCCCGTTTTTCATGAACGGAGCAAGCACATCCGGGTGAAGTACCATTTCATCCGAGGCTGCTTGGATGAAGGAAGCATCAAGGCAAGCTACATCAACACCACGGATCAGCTTGCGGATCTGCTCACCAAGCCTCTTGGAAGGATCAAGTTCCTTGAGCTCTGCTCCAAGATCAGGATGGTTCGATCCTCCCACAAGACAACGCACAAGACTTAGGGGGAGAATGATGAATAAGTCCCTGTACTGTGGTCTTTGTGGGGCTGTGGTAGTTTTTTGTTTTTTGACTGCTTTAGGACAGCATCTGCTTTTAGGACAGCATCTGCTTTTGCTTTAGGACAGCATATTGACCGCTTTAGGACAGCATCTAGGATAGCATCTTAGCATATGCTTGGCTGGTTCTCAGCCTATAAATATGTATCTCCAACCCGAGGGGTTGGCATGGCATTGTGTGAGCAATAAACAAGAAAACTTGCCCCATCTCCTAGTGTCATCCTCTCCATGAGAGTAAGGATCTTGCTATCACCAAGAGCAAGAGTCCAGCGACTAACAGAATATTTGTTCCTAGGCTCCTTGCTAGCCAAATGACCTTTGCTAAACAACCCGAAGTTTTGTCTTTGGGTTTGTAAAATCATAAAAGTCATCTTAAATCAGCTAGTAGCTTCTGCATATCCCACAACCAAGTTCAGTACTATGTTTTGTATGGAGATCTTTATTTAACAAAACCACCTGTATTTTTAACAATCTTTTAGTACTTTGCATCTGAAATTATTATTATCAATTTTCATAATTGACTGTTACTATATCTGTAGGTTAAAACAGTATACCTGGAACACTTTCCTCTTTCTTGGGATGAGAGTAAAATCAAAGAGTGCTGTGAAGGATATGGGAAGATTCAGAAAGTTCACCTTTTTCAGAAATCAAAGAAGTCAAAAAAGAAAAAATTTTCTTTCGTTGAATTCTCATCCAGGAAGAGTGCATTAGCTTGTGTGGAAGGAATAAACAATACCAAGATTGGTGGTGAAGTTAAGGTATTCTAAATATTATATCTTGCTTGTGTTGAATTCAATGTAAATACTGCTTGAGTTGTTTTTGCTAACTTGCTAACATGGCCGTTCTCTTTCCTTACCTAGTTGGTTGCCTCTCTTGCTCGACTACCTTGTAAAATACAACTGGCTGAGAAAAGTGCTAAAGGTGGGTTTAAGGTCAATAGTGGTGCAACTTCTAAAGATGCTGACAAATCTAAAAAGAAAAGGGACCAGAAAAGGGAGGTTGTTGTGAAGAATTTACCACATAAATTACCTAAAGGTGACAAGAGCAACCTGACCTCTCAAGGCGATGCGGAAGTACCACAAACATCCAACCGTTCTAAAGGCAAAAGGAAAGCTGAAAAGAGTAAAAATACCTCTGTAAATGATAGACCATCAAAGAAAGCACGGAAGAATCGTATGTCCGCTCGTACAATTTTGATTTCATAAATTATTTGATTTACAAAAACTGTTTCTTATACTTGTGAATGTGCAGGTGATGTTCTGAGAAGACCTTCGAACACAACACATCTTGGTAGTCCTGCCAGAACTGCCTATGCAGGACAACTTGCAGGAAATATTATGCATCCTGCAGGACCTCGATATGCAACTGGCTATCAAGCTTACCCCAGTGTGGGTGCAACTTCCAGATCTAAACCAAATGCCCGTGATCTGGTAGTAACATGAAAATTCTTGATCTTGATATCTAACTCTTACAATCTTACTTCACATATGTTTCATGTATAAGTTACTTATGTATTCATGCCTTTTAGGAACCTCATGCTGGGTATATCCCTCTTGAAAATCGTGCTCCTTCAAATCGTTTTCCTTCAAGTCACCTTCAAAGCACCTATGTGTATGATGAGCAGAGGTTTTTTTTTTGTTCAACTTGGTACTTTATTTGGTACTGCTGAGATATCCCCTGAGCTTGTAACTAATTTGGGGGTTTTCCATGGTCTCACAGGACTGCGCCATACAATATCCATCAGATTAATGGTCTTCCTTACACTAGAGGTACATCTTGGAAATTGTTTATTCCGTTTACATGTGCACATGTTAATATTCGTAATAGCCACACATAATGGGCACTAACTTTTAGCTGAGATCTACATTTAACTTAAAATATTTTTTACTTTTTATTAATACCTTAAAACATCTCTTTTTATTTTAGTTTCTATTAAGTGACCTTTTCACCTTGTCATTCTATTTCTACATTCCTTGTCAAGCATGTTAGCTAGCTTATTAATTGCACAACTTATTATGGGGCTGTCTGGCATTCAGTATAGATTGTCAGCTAAATGACAATTTTGTTTCAACAAAGCCGTGTCTTTTATTAACTAAAAAAGTTTTAAAGTTTGCAGGTTTTACGAGTGAATCATAAAAAACGCTGAGTAGTCTATTTTAGGTTATGATTACCATTCGAATTACTGACTCTAGATGAGATACATATAGCTAACCAGTTAGCTAGAAGGTAATAGGGCAGAAATCAAGGAGATGACGTAAAGAGGGGAGTGCACATCTAATATTTAGTAACTGTTGTAGTAGTATAACTAATTAACTATATAAGAGAATGGAGCAGACAACAGAACCTAATAGTTTGGACAGAATTCTTAGATATATGTGTCACGTGCCAAACACTGTTCACGCGGTGAACACTGCCTGAGCACTGAAGAAGACGCAGGGTACTGTAACAGATACACATGTCGGGGTCAAATTAGTAATGATAGAGATCAAAATAGTTAGTTTCCTTATTAGATAGGTTTATTACCTTATAGATATATTCTATTTATTAGAGATATGTTTCCTTAAAGATGGAGATTGTTTCTTGGAGATCAAATCGAGCTATTTCTATAAAAGAGCTAGCATGTATCTATTATGAATCAAGCAATGAAGATGAATTAATCTAGTCTTTTCCCCAGCCCATGATCCCCCTTCTCCTAAAGCCTCTCTCCTTCTCCTTCAGCCGTGCTGTCCCGATCATCTTTTGTACGGTATTTACCTCGATGAATTACGGTTCATCACAACATGCCACTCCATGTGTCACTAAAGTGGTGTTTCAGAAAATGCCACTCCATATGTTACTTACATGTGGCCCTATGACCCATATGTTAGTGAGACATAGAATAGCAATTCCTGAAACACCACTCTTTGGAGTGGAGGGGTGGTGAGACAGGAGGAAGAAGGGTGAGTGGAGAGGGAGGGAAGAGTGATTTCAGCAGTACATCAAAAGAAAATTCTTTTTTTTCCCTGTCCTGTAGTATGAGTAAAAAATAAAAATATTTTTCTCGATGCTAGTGAATTGGTTTTGCTTGTACTCTTGCGATAATCTATGCATCACTTCTTAAGATTCTGTTGTTTACTTGCTTTTAGATTGGCCAAACTATTTCAATTCATAATCTAATTTTCTTTTGTTCCTTTTGGCAGAAACAGCAGCTCCACAACCAGCCTATTCTGTTTACACAAGCAATCCTGGATACCAGGTTTATACTCATGGCAACATCTTTGTTTAATTTGCTATATGTTTCCAGTTGGAATTGGTTAAAGGCGATATAATACATCACAAGAGCGAGATGCTGATTCAGTTCCGAAGTATGCATGATCGCTTATACAAGATAAAGCACTTGTTGGAATATTACGAAAATGATATAGTTTGCAAAATAAACTTTTATGTCATATGATAATTGTGTCGCATCCTGATGTCATAATTAAAAGGCGGTTGCACCTAAGAGGGGACATTTCCTTTCCAAACCAGATGAGATGCAATTCTGCTTGGATTGGCCAACCTAGAGATTGCTAGACTTGCAGGCAGCCCAATGGTTTTTAGTCTCTCCATCTCTAATATAAGCCGTTTTTGACTTTTCAGTCTCCAGGGCAAGACTTTGACCATATTCTGTCATAGTAACATACTAGAATAATAATAAAAAATATATATTACAAAACTATTTTCCAAGATAGATCTTAAGATATTATTTCCATTTGGTCAATCTATGTACTTCTACATATATTATTATTCACTGTTGAAGTTTCAAAAGTTTGACCGATTGGATCCCATGGTGACTTATATTGAGGAAAAGGAGGGAGTATTTGATAACGCCCTTTGGTGCCTGTCCGATCTAGGTCAAGAGAGTCTAGACTCTTTGCATGGGCCTAGCAAGTGCCAAGTTTTGGTGATATAAACCGCTTTTAATGACATCTCAGAGATCCTCGTAACGTTTGGTGATACAGATTTCAAAAATCTTTTAGAGAATGTGACTAATGCCTGTAAATGTTCACTCATAATATTTTTGAAGTTTTGCAGTGACATGGGCCATGTCTGAGTTATTTTTAATGCCTTTGTAGGGTGGATATGCGTACACCAACCTTCCTCCTCTACCACCAGCTCCGGGGGGATCTTACCATCCAGGAAGTGGTGCATACATCCCTCGAAGAGGATACTACTGACTGAAATCCAAGTGCTGACTCCATGGTTCCATGTGATCTCATCATGACAGAAGCAGTTACAGTTGCGAGGCACCCTGATACTGGAAATGATTCGAGTTCAATGGAGTGTACATACTTGGATGATTGCTTAGATTCTATTCTGGTTAAGAATGTTGTTTCAAGAACCCCCCTGTTCCTGTCTCGTTAGCTGAAAACAAGGTGATGATAAGAAAGTGCAACGTGCATTATATTTTCTGTTGAAGATGGTGTTTAAACCATATTCGTTGAATGTTTAAATTCGTTGCCCTATCATGAGTTTGTGTTGTGCTTGAGTCGATAATATTAACTAACCCTTGATTGTATCTTGTGCGCGGTCGGTGCAGGTCGAATGGTGGTCAAAGGCCACACAATGATCATCGGAGCTGACACGGACACTTTGCATCCAAGGTTGACATTTCTAATTGCATGAGTATAATGTAATAGTTTATTGTGGTCACAAATAACTTTATTCATATGATGCCTTTTCGCTCTATTTGTTTGTTTGTGTTTTTGGCTTCGGGAGATGCCTGTGTACCGGGAGCGCAGTCATCCAAATACTCGTACCCTGCACAAGCCTACTTAAGAGTTCTTCTGCTTGATACCACCTCTCTTCCGCGTGCTTGATTCTTACCGTACTTGTTTAGCTTAACAGTCCTCTTCTGGAGGTTTGGAGGCATAGATATCTGCAGCGTTGTGTTCATCTCTACACTGTCTGATTTTCATTTTCTTCAGTGTGGCCCTGAGTTGCCTTGCATGTTTTGAAAGCATGGCAACTTGCGTTTTTTGTTGCATCATGGTGGCCTCGTCAAATTTGAACTCACTATTCCCCCCAAAAAAAAAAACTTGCCCATTCATTCTCCTCATTGGATCTCATTCTCCTCATTGGATCATCAGGGGAGGGATGGCGCATCCCCAAACATTTAAACAGCTGCCACCATCAATCGGCACATAATTTACTCGACAGATGTTGATGGTGGGCTTGACCATGATCAGAAACCAACCAGGTCGAGTCTAAGAGATCAGATAGTCACTCTTGATAGAAATAGTGACCTCCAACCATTTAGGCAAATTATTGACAAGGGTAGGGTCGATAGAGTTTACCTCGGGTTCGACAGCCTTATGCTGCCGCTTTGACTCGTACGCGGATGATCCACCGTATATATGCTCGATAGTGTGCTTCGAATCCTAGAACAACATTTCCTCATCCTCGTCAGAGTGCTTTTGATCACTCAACTGTCCCACCTCCTCGAGCGTAGGAAGTGATCCTTTGCCCGAATAATAATCCTTGAGTTTTCGCTGGAAAACTCGGCAATTGCGAAGATTGTGCCCATCTTTCTTGTGAAGTGGGCACCATCTAAGCTTGTTGTCCTTCCGCATGGGTACTTTGCCTTTGCCCTAGTTGGAGTATTGCTTGGAGTTACGTGGCTCTTTATCACCCACGGCCAGGACTTCCTTCGGATTTCCAGTGTGAGGATTCTAACTAGTAGTCTTGTTCTTCGATTTGCCTTCTCCTTCCTCCCAGTTTCTTCACCTTGCTCTTTGGAACCTCGGTTGACCTGGCCAATTGACTTAGTCTTTTTGATCACTTCAGCAGCAGTTGCATAATGGTCAGAGGATTCAAAGCGATGTCCTCTGTGAACCTCTTATTGCGTACGCCCTGCTTGAATGCCCTAATGACAGAAGTGTTAGAGACCTTCATAATCGAGTTACGAATCTGACTAAAGTGTCAGATGAACTACCGTAAGGTCTCATCACCGCCTTGGCGCATTCGATGCAGGTCGTCGTCCTTCCCTGGGCGGTTGTATGTACCCTGAAAGTTGGCAATCAGAAGGTCGCAGAGGTGTTGTCACGAGTAGATCGACTCGAATGACTGGTTAAGCAACTAAGACCGAGCAAATCCTTCGAGCACCATCGGAAGATAGTTTGCCATGACATGCTCACCTCCTCCTGTTGCCCGAACCGCAGTCGTGTAAATCTGGAGGAACCCGATGGGATTCTAGGACCCATCAAATTTCTCCATATTCACTGGTCTAAAATGCGATGGCTAGCACACTGCTCGAAGTTCAGGCATGAATGTCCGGCATCCGGTAATGATTTCTTAACGTCTCATTTGTGGAAAAGGGTAATTGACATCGCCAGGTGATCGTACTTGGCGATGCCCAATGGTGGACCTGACCTATAATAGGCCTCGTCCATATGAGGGTAGTACTCCTCATACTTCATCTACTGCTGTAGTTTACTTGGTCGAAGTAGTGACCGAGCATCCACTTGCTGATCTGGAGCCGTTCGAGGTATTCTCCTTCGACTAGTGTTGCGATCAGGAGTCTGACGCGCCTTGTCATCAGGCCGAACCCAACTAGATGAGTTTCGTGATCAACTAGATGCGGTCATACCTTGCCGATTCTCATAGTTACGTTGGCGGGGGTGCTCGAATTTGGCCAACAGATTGTAGAGTCTTTGCGCAATCCCTTCAGTGAATTGGTCATAGCTCGGTGCCTGAGCAAGCTCTTGAGTCGAGTTCACGAGCAAGTTATTGATCCATTGAAGCTCTCGAGCCTCTTTAGACTGGTACTGGACACACCCCGGCAAAGACCTCTGGGATGCCAGTCGCCTTCTTCGAGCGGTCTCGAGATCTTTGATCCCTGATGCTAGTTGGGGCTCCCTCATAGGAGAGCGATTATTTTTAGGATTTCTCACATGCTCATTAGAGTACTGATCGGGCTCATCACTGGAAGTCTTCTCACCATCCTTACGAGAGGCAGGAGAGTGTGATCGGTGGGGAGCATCCTCAGGCCTTCCTCCGAGGGGGTGATGAGGATCTGCAGGCAGGGCAAAGACATGTTGTCTAGAATCTCCACTTCTGGGGGAGGCCCCCTCGTCCGAAAAATCATTGAGCGAGATTACCTCGCGGCTTGGAGTAAACCCCGCTAGGTAGGGGAATTTTGGGTTATAACTGTCCCTGACCTGTTCCCTGTGAAAATATGGGCGAACACGAAGAGTGCCCATCTATTCTCTTTGCAGATTCAACCGGAGAGTCACCACCACAAGTTGGCGATGGATTCCCGGATTGGCTAATTCCAGGGCTCGCTCAAAATGCTTTGGGTGTCGCCACGGGACTTGAACACTTGGGGATGGGCCCGTTGTCGCGTTGCTAGTTCTCATCATGGTCGGGTTGACCCTTGCCACTTGGAAGAAGTTAGTCCTTTGTTGGGCATACTGCTGTGGGGGATTTGGATCCCTCATCAGCCTTTCCTGCGGTGGGATCTCCGAGGTTCCATGATAGATTTCCAAGGAGACTCCCACTGTTAGAAGATTGCATCATCTGCTCTAAGTCATAGTAGGCATCCTTGTCGAGGTCTGCATATTTAGCCAAGTTGAACCAGTTCTCCTCGTTCCACTCCCCTGCCATGAGGACATCAGGAGAAAGAGAGCTTGCAAGCTAGAAAAGTACCAAGATCTTGGAAGAAGACCTTCCCCACAGACATCACCAACTGTTAGTGTTTTAATACTGATCTTATGTATGATTTGTTTGGATTCGAGGGAAACTCTTGTTTCTAAGATCTGGTAATGCAGAAGGAAAACATGGGAATTTTATACAGGTTCAGACCTTCTCCTGGGAGAATAATAACCCTATGTCCTGTGTTGCTATTGCTCAGAGAGGAAAATTACAAAGTATATAATTAGAAATGCCTAGCACTATCTCTTGCTTTCATACCCTTCTTCTCTGACGTAATCCTTTATATAGTTGACCAAATGATGGCAGTTGTTTTATACCAAAAGACGTCTCATCAGTTTAGGAGATAACCACCCAACGAAAGTTATTGTCAGAGAGACGTGGAGGGGGTTCGCCATACAACGGTTGTTGTCAGAGGGAGATTGTGTGCGGTTATTAGAGGTAAGCGCTCGCTCTAACCGCCTTGTCAGACATTCCTACGTCGTTAGACAAGTCGATCGAAAATATACAACTCGTGGGAAGGCCTACGACCATAAGGTGATCGTAGGAGATTTTACGAGTACATGGTCGTAGAAGTACTTACGACTATTTGGTCGTAGCAAAGCTTACAACTAAGTGGTCGTAGAAGTACTTATGACTTACCTGGTTGTAGCAGGACTTACGACTAAGTGGTCGTAGAAGTACTTACGACTATCAGGTCGTGGCAAGGCTTACGACTATGTGGTCGTAGAAGTACTTATGACTATCGGGTCGTAGTAGGACTTACAACTATGTGGTCGTAGAAGTACTTACGACTTATCTAGTTATAGCAGGACTTATGACTAAGTTGTCATAGAAGTAACTATGACTTACGTGGTCGTAGCAAGACTTACGACTAAGTGGTCGTAGAAGTACTTACGACTTACTAGGTCATAGCAGGAGTTACGACTAACTAGTTGTAGAAGTACTTACGACTATCAGGTCATAATAGGGCTTATGACTACATGGTCATAGAAGTACTGACGACTATCGGGTCGTAGCAGGACATATGACTATGTGGACGTAGCAGGACTTATGACTAAATAGTCATAGAAGTACTTATGACTAAGTAGTCATAGAAGTACTTACATCTAGGGATGGCAATTGTGCTCATTTACCTGTGTACCCGTGGGTAAATACCCTAATGGATTACCCATGAATTTCTCTCTTATCGTTAAGGGTATACTTAGAGAATACAATGACGTAATAATTTGAGGATTACTCTATCCTCGTCAAAACTCAAAGCCTTCCTTGTTATACGAGTACCTTTGCTCACTCAAGATTTTGTTAAGGGTCATCTTACCCTTGAAACATCTCTCCAAGCTCTTACTTACCTTGTTGACTTACGCCTTGAGCTCATGGTTCTCAACCACAAGTAGAGGATCACAAAAATTATTTATACGAGAGCTAGAATCAATTTTAGAAGAACACAACATGACAAGTAAATAATCACATGAAGTGGATGTGCTAATTTTAGATACAATACAAGGAGTAATATCTAAACTAAGCATGTCATTAATAATATAGCAAGTAATACCAATAGCCACATGTGACTTGGTGAGGCCCTTGAGATGGGGAGTATCATGAACTTCCTTTAGCTCCTCATAAGAGTATTTGAGAGAAAAGAATTCTTTCTTCAAAACCTTAATTTTTTGTTTCTCCCTCCCAAGATACTCATTCAACTCTTTTGACATGTCCATGAGTTCATGATATGAAGGCTCATTATCATCATTAATTTTTACCTTGTTATCCCCTTTTGCCATGAGGCAAGTGGGTGTAGAGAAGAGTGATGAAGCCTCCTTTATTGCATACCAACAAGTCCCCTCTTTTTGAAGGACCCATAATTGTTGAACTCAGAGTTGGAATAATTCTCACCAGAGTTCCACTCTCCAATATGAGCTTCACCCTTGCCATCTTTGTGAAATTTTTTGAAAAGCTTCTTCTTCCATTATACTCCTTAGACGACTTAGCCTTGTTATCCTTTTTGGTAGGGCAATGAGAGGCAATGTGGCCCTTCTCATCACACTCATAACAATAAATGTTGTTATAGCGTTTATTGCTTGAGGATTGCCCCCTTTTGCCCTTGTCATAGCTAGCGTTTTGGCTTAAGCGCTTCTTCATAAATCTTCTCATTTTCCTTACAAGGAGTGTCATCTCTTCTTCGGAGTCATCTTCGTCATTATCCGTAGGAGTCATTCTAGGCAATTTGGATGAGTTGAGAAATAGACTTACCATGTCTCACATTTCTCCAGCAAGGCCTTGAGCATTTTTCTGATAACATCAATATCCATTAGTGTGGTGCCTAGGCCCTTGAGTTCATTCATAATGTTATTTAGCCTTGAGTATATCTCATTGATGTTTTCACGCGGCAACATTATGAATCGCATATTTAATCCGTAGTCTATACAATTTGGTCTCTTTGACTGTGGATGTGCCTTCATAAATTTTTGAGAGTGTAGTCTAAATATCATGAATGGTTTCAAAATTGCTCAGTCGATTAAACTTATACGTATTCAAAGCTCCCAAAAATAGCATTCCTTGCTTGAGTGTTGAAGTGAGAGTTTCGTTCCTCAAGATCCGTGAGGTGTCTAGGATCAATAGTCATAACAAAACCTTCACTAACAACTCTTCATGTAGTCAGACTCATGGCCTTTAAATATGTTTTCATAGGAATTTTTCAATATGTATAATTTGAGCCATCAAAAAGAACTGCCTTTCCTAGGGAGATACCCTCACTAGCCATCTTTACTCTGTAAATGGTAAAGCCCAATGAAGAGAGACCAACCTCTAATACCACTGGAAGGATCAAGGATAGCTGACTAGAGGGGAGTATGAATTACAAATTCATTTTTAAGCAAGTATGAATTACAAATTCGTTTTGCACAATTCAAAACCTAGAAGTTCTAAGTCTCACTATGGCATCAACAAGCTACATCTAGAAAAGATACAATTATAACTAAACAAGTCAAGCAAATAATCACTAGAAATATAAATGTACAAAGTAAAGGGTAGGAGAAATAAACAACACAATGAACACAAGAACTTTTCTCGTGGTCTCGAAGACTTATCGGTCATTCCTAATCGATGTTAAGGGAGCTTGAATGAATCAAGCCGGCTCCTTGTGCAACATGAGCTTTTACTCAATCCACTATGGTAGCTCTTTGCCACTACGGGAGGTAGCTCCAACCTTCACAACCACGCTAGGTCTTGTCACAAGTTTCTTGAAGAGATCACCGGGCTAACTTCTCTAAGCCATCTATGTGGCGGCAACCACAAGAGTAATAAGCTAATGACACTTTCTGAAGGTCTTCAAGTGCCTCAAAGATCAACCAAATGATATAATGCACTTGAATGCTCTCAATAGCCTCAAATGTGGTAGCCTCAAAATGTGAAACAAATACACTAGAGTTGAAGAAAGAGATGCAAAAGCTCGAGAGTATTCAATTGGGTTCCAAGAAAGTGCCCTTGCTGCTAGTGGACAGGTATTTATAGCCTCCACTAACCAGAGTAACCATTGGGGGTGAAATCCCCAAAAATAAGGTCGACCGGTACTACCGCCATGGGGTGGCCGGTACTACCACACCCACTATTCAACAACTACTTACTGCTCATTAAATGCGCCAAAACTATATGTTAATACAAAAATCGGTCATACCACACACACACATGCACCAGTCGTACTGATTCCGTGGTAGTACCGTACTTAAGATGCAGTAGTACCATTTTTACAGAGGGGGAAAATCTCCAAAAAATGTACCTCTATGGAAAATAGCTATAGCCAAATAAAATATGGTCATACCACAGATGCAATAGTGCCGAACATAAAATGAGATCATACTGTTGTGGTACTACTAGACAAGAAAAAAGGCAGTAACATTTCAGATAAAGTCTAAAATAGCACAACTCTGAAAAATGTACTGGCATGTAATACCCGGAAGTACCGATGTAGTAGTACCAGATTCCAGAAAAACACAGCAGAGAGGGCAACAATGAATCCAAATGCATGCATGCACTAAGATTGATCAATGTAGCACAAGATTACCATCATGCTAATAGCTATGAACCTCTTTTAATAGTACGACATCTAGCCTACCAATTCGGTGTTAATCCAACATACACCAAGATTAGTAAAATCTATAAAAGATATCCTTATGCCATTTTATACCTTTACCTTGAGCAATGTCAATTCTTAGTCATCATTGCATGCCTTATTCATGATATCCTCCTAATCTGGGACAAAACCTTTCAATCATCTTAACAAATTTTAAGGGTCTACATGCTTTACAAGCACCAAGGTTGCCGAAACACACAAGCACAAACACGGTCAAATAAGACCGTGCATGAACACCATCACCACTAGACCACCTTCGAGTCGGCAAAATCAGCGCCACCACAGCCCAAAGCCGTAGCCCAAGACCGAAGATGCACTAGTACTGCCACTAGGATTCGGCTCAAAGCCAGAGTTGAAGTTGCCTAAATCCAGTACCGAAGAGCTCTACCCTCACCGAGGATAAGGCCTTCGGTTGTTGGAGCCGAGGAACCGAATTGGGCCATCGCCGCCGGAGTTCAATACCCTAGGGGTTGCTCTCAGTGAAAGAGGAGAAAGAGGACGGGAAAACTCATTTGGATCTGCTCGGGTTAAGAAAGAAGAGCTCCAAACTGGTATATGAAGAAGTGAGGAGAGAAGGTGCCACCACCGGCCATCCGAGATCACCGGAGAAGGGGGGGATCCGGACAATCCCCATGATTCTACCCCAAGCGCCACGAGAGACCCGGCCGAAGGCCACTCCCTCTCCTTAGCCTCTTTCTTATGCCCATGATAGGTGGGCCCCACACACTCTCTCTCATCTGATTTCTTTAAAACTGAAAATAAATTGGGAAATCCTCAAAATGCCCTCACAGATAACAGAACCTAAAAGAAAAATATGCCATAGGTTCCATGCCATGCATCTACTTGGAAGATGCCTTAAATTAATTAGAGCTACACCAAATGACCAGAGATTATTTCCTTAGCTAGCATAAGCTAGCTATAGTACGCACATGATGCTGGCCAGCATCCACCGCCGAATCACATGCGCCTTGATGTCGTGAACGAACACATGCAATGCTCAACTGGAGACATGGGCTGATCGATCTGACATCTCCAAATTTAAAAAACAAAGAGAAGGAAAATGACAATAGTTCGGAACATGGGTCTCCTGTACGTTGGTCCATAATTGATCTCGATCGGGTCTCACTGCACGTTCGCCTGCTGCTGCCATCGCGCGAGCGTCTACAAAAGGCGTCCGACAGCACACTAGCTTGATGGCTAAACTTGATCTGGATCGACCCCAGACGATCCTAGCTACCTAAAGCCAGCAGCCTGCTTCCCCCATGGCGCCTGCGAAGCTCACCGTCGCGCTCGCCGCCGTCGCCGTCGTGTGCGCCGCTCTCGCGGCGACGACGGCTCACGCGGACCCGGGGGAGGACTGCGGGGTGCAGAACAAGTACTTCATGAACTGTCTGGGTCGCGGCATCGTTGAGGGGTGCTGCAGCGTAGTCTCGGACCGCAGGTGCTTCTGCCTGCTGGAGCGGGAGGCAGAGATCCGCTGCATTCCCGGGCGTCACTGCCCGGCGCCGCATGGGGCGGCGGCGAAAGCCGTGAAGCTGGCCGAACTGGACCTGTCATGCATGAAAAACCTCAAGTGCAAGCGTGCCTAACCAGTACACTGTTAGCTAGCTGCTTCTTCGCGTCTGCTTCCTCGATCGGCTGAGCTATGCTTGTGCGCGGTTAATTTGTTTTTGTTCCATTCGAGTAGTGCGTGCTACGTCCTCGTCCTACTGCATGTGTAAGCTAATCAGTTTCGTTCATGTCTTTGATTCCTACCTCTGTTGCCTCTGTTAATGAATTCCTTGTTGATCTAGCTTTGTTTCTGTGGATATCCATTGTAACACCAAGCGCTTCTGTCTCTGCTTTGCTTTGTGAAAAAAAGGTTAACGCGGGGTTAAATTGCATTGCCAGTTGCCAATGTATGTGAGGATATGCCAACGCTGCTTACGCTTTGGTCGTCGCTTAATTCGCGTAAACTGATCAAGCCGGCATAATAGTGGTGAAGCTCGAGAAGAGCCAAGCGGGTGGCGAAACATCAATGAATGCAGATTGGCTACGCAGGGGATACCTGCAACACATGTATAGACAGTCCAGTACTTTGTCAAATGCTTTGTTGCATATGCGGTTTCAGAGGAAACTCAGGTACAGGTACATCGATAGAAGATCGGTCCGCTCGATTTGGGTTCAACTTTTGGCTTCTAGTTCACTATTTCTTGATTTCGTCCTTTTCTAACTGGTTTTTATCTATGATAGGCTAATATGTTTTATCTATTTTTAATTTTTTTAATTTTAACTACACTAAATAAGTCACCATCAGCTATAGCGTAAAATAAACTAATTATAGTGCAAAATAAGTTATAAACTAGCTTATTTTAGCCAAACAGAACGGCCAGCTAAGCAATCATTATTCCATCGTTAAAGTAGTGCACCGCATAGATAAAATTTGCTGGCTTATTTTTTCTGATAAGATCAGCCTAGTATTGCTAAACTGCTCAAGAATCAAAAGTTGGTAGTAGAATACCAATGAAAAAAAGAAGAAAAAATTAACCTCAAGATACAATGTGCACGGATCGACTATTGACATCTGTTTTGCGAATACCTTTCTTGACCTAGTTAAAACACAAGCTAGCAGACAAACTCAAAAGGGCATTAGCATTGCTTGATCTCCTGATAGGCAGGCACAAAAACCTGCCAAATCATCATATAAAAATTGCCAAATCCATTGTACTAGGTTCCCAGGTGAACCGTGATTTGTCGGGGAAAAAAAGGAGCTAAGAAATTTTTTGCCCTCGTGGAGTCGGACCCAACCAATGGAGAGGGACGGGGTAAGCAATTTTTCTTGGAGTCGGCTTAAGTAGAGAGCCTAGTGAGGAGAGAGAACGCACGGGAAAGAGAGAGGAAGGGGTGGGCACTGAATGGGAGTGCGCGGAAGGTTTAATATTATTTAATATTTTCTGCATTCCAATTTATAAGATTTATTTTTTTAATAATAGACCAAAAAGATAGTAACAATAACTAAACTATCTCTAATTATTATTTCTAAACACTATATTTAATACATGCATATAAAGAACATAAAGTAAAGTTAAATATTTATTATGGATATAAAAGAAAATCTCACGCTAATTTTACATTTGAATATGAAATACGTCATATATTTATAGGTAAAACTATTTAAAAATATACCTTATAAATTTGGATAAGGAGTAAGCAGTGGATCTCATTTTCGGAAGGATACGACAGGCTAAATGTTGGAGTAAATTTTGAAAAAACTAACCACTGCTTGTGTGGCAGTGAGGTGTTAATTTTCAGCCCCTCTCGTAGCGCTTGGAATTTCGTATGTAGCAAACTGGCGCTTCATCCTGTCTTCTTTGCAGCATAGGGCTCTCGTTGTAACACCCCTAATTTTTGGGAGCGTTATGAATCCCTCGCAACCACCCATGATTGTTCAGTTGCGAGTTACATCATTCGAGTGTATAACATTCTAACGCAAGCTTAAATACAAAAGTCAACTTTATTACAATAAAAGGGCTTAAAGCCAAGTTTCACAGTAGGGCCGACGTCATTCAGATATATTACACAAAAAGAGACACCACAGGCATGCTTGAGTGAGAACGACCCTAATCCCAAGCTTCTTCCATTTCATAGAACACCACTTCTTCGTCTTCGCCTGGCTCCTCAAAGTTAGCAGTTTCTGTTTATGTTTTTAAGCAAGTATGAGTACAACTACCGTACTCAGCAAGTCACACGGAGCTTATCATTAACTATATGCATGGAATATCAAAGGAAGGGATAACAGGTTCTTTAATTGGGTAGATGCAGTTTTATTTAATAAAACTTGAAAAGCAACTCCATTAAGTAAAGGGGTTTTCAAGCGTGATTAATATCCAACATTACTAAACCATTCTCAATCCTACTTATGCCTTGCTGCTGGAATCACCCAATAAACATAGCTTCATTCACCGGAAGCACGGCGTATTCGAATACAATTATTTATGACTCTGCAGAGTTGCCCTGCTTTACCCACAAGATCTCTCAACTCCCGCGACAGAGTTAAAAGAACAAGGTTGTTCACTGCTCAATTCTTTATATAGCCTCCACCCAGTAGGTCCTAATTCCCCATAAGCTCGGATGACCCCACGGATCTCATCCGACTCATAGCAATCCTACTGTTGTATGGTTATTACCTCCCATACGAACTCACCCTCAGACTCCCCCCCCCCCAGTTGCAGAGGTTCAATTGAACTTGAGCAGTTATTAAACCAGGTTTGACAAAATCAACGCTTGTGGTTGGGCGGATACTATGTTCTTTACTTAGCAGAAGGGTCTAGTCCTTATATTTTTCTCCGAGGCATTATCCACACACAAACCCATATTCAGTACCTTCCTGTACTGCCACCGATCCACAACCGAGCCTCCACCCTAGGATAAGGTCTTTGGATCCACGATCCTCGCTTACCCTAGATCCATCTTTTCATAACTCTAAATAAATACTAAAAGCCTTAACAGTGAATAGATTTTAGTGAATTCCTAAACTACCATATTTATATCACTAGTATATTTAATACTACTATGTTTGTCAACATGAACATGGTCATCAAGTTAAACGGGGCCTTTTCAGGTGGTAGGTCATAACTAATCATTCATGTCATTCTAAACAGTATTTATACATAAAATAATGATTTAAACATATCATAATGAAAATACTGCTAAATAAATAATAACGACAAAATAGGCTCAACATGATCAAAGTATGCGCAACTTGCCTTGCGAGTCTATGATTTCAACAAGTTCAAATTCTTCAGCGGGCTGGATCTGGGCTTGAGCTTCTCCCTCCTGGTCCTGTGAATCCTCGACTCCAGAAGCTAGCGCAAAACAATTAACATAAATCAATTCCATGCCCGAAGGAATGAGCTAGGAATAAAGAAATGAAATAAAGAAATAAAATCCGATAAAATTCAAATAAATTGAGATTTGGGCTTATAGGAGGGTCAAATGGAGAAATGGGCCTTGGATTTGGGTTGGCAGACTCGAAACGGATCTGGGGAGTACCAACATGTATTTTAGGGTTTTGGGTCGGGTTACTGTTCATCGGGCTTGGGTCGGGTGCAACCGGTGCGGACGAGTGGGCTCGACTCAACCGAGTAAAAGCGGCTCGGTCGGGCTGTTCGGACTCGGCCGAACGGTTGCGGGCGTGCTGTCTCGACCCAATCGAGTCGGCTTGACTCGGTCGGGTGCGGGCGGCGCGATCGGGCGCGGACGCGCGGTGCAGCCGGGCGCGGGCGCGCGTGGTCGGGCGCGGGTGGGCGCGGTCGAGCGTGAGGGCGGGCGCGGGTGGCTCGGTCGGACGCGGGGCGCGGGCGTGGTCGGGCGCGGGCGACGCGGTGCGGTGCGGCCGAATGGCGCAGTCGGGTGCGGGCGACGCGGTCGTCTTCAACCTCCCGCCTGGGCGTACGCAGAGGAGCAGAGGAGGCCGGCGGCGGCTTGCGGCGGCGGTGGAAGGCCTTGCGACGGTGGCGGAGGGCATGGATGGACTCGGGACGGCACGGGGAACCCATTTTTGGCGGTGGCCGGGCCGGCGGAGGCGGCGTTCGCCGGCGGTGAGCCGGTGAACTCGGTATGGGTTTTAACGGCCAAAGTGGATTTCTAGGGTTTTGAGGGCCGGGTTTTTGGCGCTTGAGCATCCTTGAGGCTCGGGCTATCATGTGGAATGGTTGGCTTGGACTAGGAAGAGTCGTGCAAGGCTAGCCACGGTGAGGTGATTAGCGGCCATTAGGGGCTATCGGCGCCGGAGAAGATGGGTGAGTGGGGAGCTAGGGTGGCGGTTGGGGCATGATTCTAGGGCTATGGACATGCTATAGGCGGAGATAATTGAAGAGTTGTGCTGCGGGCATCCGACATTGAGCTAGGGCTAAAATTTGGGGCATTCGGCTATTACCGTCAATGGAGGTGGAGGGGGAAGGCTTTGGGGCCTCAGGCGAGCGGTGGGGTTGATGTCCACGGCTTGGGACGCTTGGCCACTTAAATAGCGGCTTGAAGGCGGTTCGGCACCGGATATTCCCAGGGCGGCTGTGGCGCGTGTCGGCCGGCGGCAACGCCACTGTCTTTGGTCGTCGCAGGGCGCCAGGGCGGCAGAGGGGAGGTGTAAAGAGGAGTTTGTCCGCGCGGTGGAGGTGGCGGAATCAAGCGGCGCGGGGATGCGGTGGCGAGATCATGGGAGACGGGCGGCGGCAAAAGAGGGACACGGCGGCGGCAAAAGCTGGGCACGGCCGCTGCGGCGGCAGGTTGGCGTGCCACGGGGCCCGGGGTGGCCGTCCAACTGGGTAAAGGTGGCGGGAGAGGTGCTGGCGCGGTCAGTCACGAAGACATCGTGAATGGCGGCGGGATTTTGGGGAGGCGGTGGAGCTTTTTCAGTCATGTACATTGTAAGTATTTGCTCTCCCCAATCTGGTGGCAACGGCAAGGATCAAAGGCAGCTGGGCATGGAGATTAGTGAGGAATAGGATGGTGGAGCTAGGAGGCAAAGCAAAAACGAAAATTGAGCTCAAATTTCAGATTTTGATTCTTTTGCAAAGTTCAAATTTGAACGGTGTGACCTTGAGATATACCCAATCTCCGATTTCAAAGCTTAAGTCCTTTCGACGGTTATCAGCATAACTCTTTTGTTGACTCTGGGCTATTCTCATTTTGTCTCAGACAACCCTGACGTGGGCTTCTGCATCTTGAACGATTTGTGGCCCTAAGAACTGTCGTTCTCCAGTTTCAGTCCAATTTAGCGGTGTTCTACACTCTCTTCCATATAGGGCTTCAAACGGTGCCATCTTAATACTAGCCTGGTAACTGTTATTATAAGAGAATTCCGCAAACGGTAAACACATGTCCCAAGCTGCTCCATAGACTAATGCACACGCTCGAAGCATGTCTTCTAAGATCTGATTCACTCGTTCCGTTTGTCCTCCGGTTTGTGGGTGGTATGCTGTACTGAATGCTAAATCTGTTCCCATGGCTTCATGCAGTTTCTCCCAAAATGTAGACGTGAACTGTGTTCCTCTATCAGATACTATTCTTTTTGGAACTCCATGTAATACCACTATTTTTGTTAAATATAGCTCCGCCAGCTTATTCTTACCATACGTTTGCTTGATTGGTATGAAGTGTGCCACTTTGGTTAGTCGGTCTACGATCACCCAAATAGCATCGTAACCGTCTCGACTTTTTGGGAACCCTGTAATAAAATCCATACCAATGTCGTCCCACTTCCATTCTGGGATTGGTAAAGGGTTTAGCAACCCTGAGGGTTTCCGATGATCTACCTTTATTTTCTGACAGGTATCACAGCGTGCAATATATTCTGCTATTTCTCTCTTCATCTTACTCCACCAATACCTCTTTTTCAAGTCTTGATACATCTTCGTACCTCCCGGGTGAATAGAGAGTTGAGATGAGTGAGCTTCTCGCAATATCAAATCTTTCAAGTTCTTGTCATCAGGTATACAGTAACGAATTCTAAATTTCAAGATTCCCTAATCATCTTTAACAAATTCAGTCGAGTTTGTTTCTTGACTTCTTTTTATGAGCTGTTGTATTTCTTCATCTTTTTCTTGTGCTGATTTGATTTGATCCGTTAAAGTCTGCTGAATTTCCAAAGCTGCTATCTGACCTTGTTCAACAACACACAGGTTCAAATGCTGGATTTCTTCTTGTAACGAACTAGAGCATTCCAATATAGAAGCTATATTGGGGGTACTTCTTTCGACTTAGTGCATCTGCGACTACATTTGCCTTCCCGGGATGATACTGGAGATCCAGATCACAGTCTTTGATTAATTCCAACCATCTTCGTTGTCGAAGGTTTAAATCTGGCTGGGTAAATATATATTTTAAACTCTTGTGGTCAGAAAAGACCTCACAACGATTTCCCAATAGGTAGTGCCTCCAAATCTTTAACGCATGTACCATTGCTGCCAATTCCAAGTCATGCGTTGGATAATTTATCTCGTGTGGCCGTAGCTGTCTTGAAGCATACGCCACTACTTTCCCTTCTTGCATTAACACACAACCTAATCCTTGTTTCGAGGCATCACAATAGATTTGAAATTCTTTCTCAGGGTTAGGAAGTATAAGCACTGGGGCTGAGGTTAATCTTGTTTTCAACTCCTGAAAACTCTCTTCACATTTATCCGTCCACTTATAGGGGCTATCCTTCTTAAGAAGCTGGGTGAGGGGTCTTGTTATCTTCGAGAATCCTTCGATAAAACGACGATAATATCCGTCCAAACCAAGGAAACTTCAGACTTCTGTTACTGTGGTTGGCTGTTTCCATTCCATCACTGCTTTCACTTTCTCAGGATCTACTTTTACTCCTTCTTCTGTGATAATGTGCCCGAGAAAGGCTACTTCTTTCATCCAGAACTCACATTTAGAGAACTTAGCATATAACCGATGTTCTCTTAGCTTACTCAAAGCGATATGCAGATGTTGTTGATGCTCTTCTTCCGTCTTGGAATATATCAATATGTCATCGATGAATACTATTACAAAATGGTCTAACTGCTCCATATATACCATATTCATTAGGTTCATAAAATATGCAGGTGCATTTGTCAAGCCAAATGGTACTACTGTGAACTCAAATAATCCATATCTTGTGGTGAAGGTAGTTTTCTCACGATCTTGTTCTCGAATCTTAAGCTGGTGATATCCAGATCTGAGATCAATTTTTGAGAACACCTTGGCTCCTTTGAGCTGATCAAATAAGTCGTCTATTCTTGGCAGATGATATTTATTTTTGATAGTCACCGCGTTCAATCCTCGATAATCCACACACATTCTCAGACTACCATCCTTTTTCTTAGCGAACAGTACCGGGGCTGACCAAGGAGATATACTAGGTTGTATAAATTCTTTCTCCATTAATTCATCCATCTGCTTCTTAAGTTCCTTTAGCTCTTGGGCTGACATCTGGTACTGACACTTTGTGATAGGTTTAGTTCCGGGTATCAACTCAATAGCAAGTTCTATGGGTCTATCTGGCGGCTTTCCAGGGAGCTCCTTTGGAAAAACATCTGGATATTCCCGAATTATAGGTATTTGGGATACTCTCTCCTCTACTATTATACTCTGAGTAGTCGCCTTCATTTTCTCTACTAACACTGGATCTGTCTTCACTAATATCTTTTGTTCTTCTGGACTTACCAGAGTTACTAGCTTATTTTCACAACTCACATTGGCTTTATACTTAGTTAACCAATCCATTCCTAATATAACATCCAATCCCTTCATCTCCAATAATAGCAAGTCTGTCTTGAATTTGACTCCTTGGATTTCTAAATCTAGGTCTTTGCATCCAAAGCGAGACTCCACTTTATTCCCAGCAGTTTGAAAGGAATAAGACTTTTGCAAAGGAGAAAATGACAATTGATTTTTCACAGCAAAAGCCAAGGAGAGTAATGAATGTGTTGCTCCGGGACAAACAAAACCACAGAAGGCTTTGAGTTAACAAGATACGTACCAACGATGACGTCGTTGGCTCCCGCTGCTTCTTCTGCGGAAATATGGTTTATCCTTCCTTGGACTGGTTTCAGTATCCCTTTTCCTTTGTCTGCTGCTGACATCAGGTTTGTCATCTGAATTCCTGCTGGCTTCATTGCAAACTGTCTAGCCTGTCCTCCTTCTTCTTGCTTTGGCACAGAATGAATTGACGTGGCGAAGATGCCTGTGCCCTAACTTGAGCTTTTGCTACTTCTGAAGGTAATCCTTCTCATGGGCACTGATTCTTGTAATGGCCCGCTTGGCCACAGTGATAACAGACAGTATGTAACTGCGGGCATTGCCTCCGCAGTTATAGCACTTCAGCATAGAAATTTGCCTGACATTTGTCGGGACCCGGAGCAGCAACTCCAGAACCCACTGTGTATTCGCACTATCCCAGGAAAAGCTAGTGCACACAGGTTGAACAGTGATACATATCACGCATGATAACTAAACTTTATTATAAAGCAAGAGTACGGGCCTTATGGCCAGGTTTACAATAGGGTGGCTTCATGGCCAAACATAAAAGTAAACAGCGGAAGATAAATAAAAGGAGCAGCCCATCCTGCCTTCCCACAAGGCGAATTGACTGTAAGACGTGGCCTAGTCGTCACCATCCTCACCGAAGTTGTAGGCGTCATCCTCTGGCAACAGATTTTAGCAAGGTGGGCACATAAAGTACTCCCAAGGTAAGCACACGAAGTGCTTACGCAAGTTACACCAGGGAAATATAACAGAGTGTATGCATGCATAAGGGGTTACAAAAGAAGGCATATTATGGTTTATTTGCATAAACAGTATCATTGGAGTAAATATCAATAATAAGTGCAAAAGCTGAATTTGATACAATAGATAGAAACAAGAATTTAACAAAATAATATCGTTAGTGCAGGCTCCGACCAAACACTAACCTAACCACGGGCATCCCACCCGGACCATCTTTTCCAAAAAGATCTCATATGGATTCCATCCATCCATACGTTTTCCAAAATCTCTTATGGATTCCATCCATCCACAAGGTTTTCGCAAACCATTTTGAAAAGCAAAGTCTAATCCGTGAAAAACTTTACTCAGCTTGCCCATGACCGTGGGCACGGCTATCCAGGATAGGTTATACACTCTGCAGAGGTTGTACAGCTTTACCCACAAGACATGATCATCCCTTTTTGCCACCGGATTAACACACTTCCTTAGGTGTGCGGCCAGGAGATCATGACAAGGCCTTTACAATGATTCGTTGTCAATATAATCACGCCGCCACTAAGGTTTCACCACAACATGAATCCACATGTTGGAGCCCCCTCTTGTGCCGTGTGAGACTTCTCACGGCCTACGCCGCGCTCACATTCAGCCTATAGCGAGATCATGTTGGAACTTCACAAATTATTCGGCCAGGTCTGTCCCATACCAGACTTGTGGTAGTACGATTGGGCTTTGCAATAGTAGCTCACAGACCGGTCCTTAATCTGACTTAGGCCCAACCACATACCCCTGTGCACGACAGTCAACCACTGCGGCTCCAACCAACAGGGCATGCCTGCACCCACCACTCTAACCAATTGCCTAAGTCTAAACCAGTTTCATATTTTATTTTGAAATAATTTCATAAACATTCTTGACTCACCAAAGTCAAGGATTCAGTTTTAAAGTCTATCATTTTATGTGAAAGATCATCCCAAACCATAATTATCTTAAGCATGGCTAAGCATTTCTACAAAATTTCTAGTTAGTGCTATTGTACTAACTAGGTTTTATCTAGGGTTGACAAGGTACAATGGCATTCAAGTCAAATTTGGCTGTACAAAGGATTTAGGCATAACTACACTTTTAAACTGAATTTAAACTAGACTTGAATAAAATTACGCATGCATAATAATTTAAAAACAACATAATTAATTTAAAATATTAGGTTCAACATGATCAAAGGTGTAACTTGCCTGGCTCGAAGACCTGGTGCGAATCGTCGGCGTCGTTCTCTCCGAATTCGTCGAAATCTACGCGCGAAGAACCAAACAAATAAATTCAAATAAAATCCAAATAAAATCCAAAAATTATAAAATATATACTGCAACTTAGATTATGATTTTAGACGAATTTAGAAACTTGAATCACTGGATTCGGAGTTCGGACGACGGAGAACGAGCAATTGGAAGTTTGATCGGTTTGGAAATTCCAGAAAAATGCAAAACGAGGGAATATTCTCTGGAATCTTATTTTGGCTGATTTTTGGGGTATTTTGGAGTGTATGACATGTGGGGCCCGGTTGTCATTGACTAGCAAAAATTTTGGCCAAGCCCAAACCGAAAATTGCATTGCATTGGACTTGAACACACAACCTCATGCATGCATGCACTAACATGCACCCACTAGCCAAGTGAGCATTTAGTCTTTCTTGACAAAGGAGCAACAACAAATTAAATAAGCAAGGTTAAACATGGTTAGAGAAGAAAGCCACAGGGAGGCACACGGGGCGCACGGGAGACGAGCTCGCCGGCGGCCGGCGGTCGGCGGCGGGGCGGCGAACGGCGGCGGGGTGTACGGGGTGGCGGCGCTACTCACCGGCGGCGGCGGGGATGGCCGGGGCGGCCAGCGGCGGCGGGAGGCGGTGGTGGCGGCGGTTGGGGATGGGGGTGGCCGGAGGAAGGTGGCCGGGCGGCGGCAGGAGGCGGTGGGAGGTGGCGCACGGCGGCGGGAGGAGAGGGGAGTGAAGGCCGGCCGAAGAAGGGGAGGGGAATGGAGAGAATGGTGGTGGGGAGGCCCTTTTATAGAAAGAGAGAGGAGGTGAAGGGATTTCGGTTTTGAGAGGGTTAATGGATGGAAAACGGCCGGGAGATTGATGAGGGTGATTAGGGCGTCCGTTTCCATGCCTTAATCGGGAGTTATGAGGGAGAAACGGTGGTTTTTATGAGCTCCAATTTGTCATCCATGGTGGAGGAGAGAGAGGGTGGGAGGAGGAAGAAGGGAAGGTTGAAGAAACATATGACATGTGGGGTCCATGTGTAATAGAGAGAGGGAGGAAGTGAAGGGGTACGGGCCGTCGGATTGTTGACACGTGGCAAGTGAGTGTTTCATGGCTCTTGGATTTTATGAAGGGGTAAGTGATCATGTGTGGCTAGGATTAAAACGTGGAGAGAGAGTGATTCAATCTGAGAGCGACACGTGGCGGGCTTGGATGAATTTGATTTTTATTTTCGGAATAAATTTCAGAAATTACTAGAAACTTCACAAACACTTGGAAAAATAGTATTTAATGTCTAAAAATTCCAGAAAAATTATAGAATATTCCTGGAAGCATTTTAGACTTAGTAAAAATATTTTTAATTTCATATTTGCATTTAATAATTTTATAAAATACTTTTTAACCTTTAAAATTGATTTTAAATTCCAGAAAAGCACAGAAAATCCGAATAAAAGCCAAATGCTTTTAAATACTTAATTTGAAATTATATTTTTACATAAACTCAAAATAGCTTTTTATTTAATCATAATTTTATGCTTTTAGTCAAATTACTTTTTATAAAAGCCTTTTTAAAAGCTAAAAACAGACAAATAAAATCTCCAAAATTTAGGCAACCAAAGAACACTTTATTTTATTTTAATTTAATTAAATTAAATTTTTTTTTCACTAAAAATTTTGAAATAAACAGCTGGGCTGTTACAACATTCTGCTGAGATGTCATAGGACTTTGGTTAGTCTTAAACTGTGATTTAGGCATGTATACAAATTTCCTTCCCTGTTGTCCTCTAAACTGAGGTGCTAGCATCATTTGTTTTCGAGATCCTTCTGACGATGATGTTCTCTGTGTTATCTTCCTTTTCCGAGTGTCCTCTAATTCATTTCTTGCCTCTTCAGACACGATGAGTTTGTTTACCATTGTGGGTAGATCTTTATAGTCCACCATTGAAATATGGTATTTCAAGGATTTCTGTAACCCTTCTTTGAATCGCTCCATCTTTTTCTCCTCAGTCTTTGCATCATCAGGGGCATATCTGGCCAATGCATTAAATTGATGAAGATATTCTGTGACAGTTCGCCCTCCTTCTTTTAGCGCAAGAAATTCCCTACGCTTGGCTT
Organism: Dendrocalamus latiflorus; assembly: GCA_017311315.1. Lineage (NCBI taxonomy): Eukaryota > Viridiplantae > Streptophyta > Magnoliopsida > Poales > Poaceae > Dendrocalamus > Dendrocalamus latiflorus. The sequence goes on from CM029677.1 coordinate 6,608,828, forward strand.
CAATGACTCCTGTGGGCACATGAGCTTGGCGGAACGAATCTTCAAATTCTTTCCAAGTGATCTCCCGATCCTCATTCATAGTCTGGTAGTTCACCCACCATGCTGCAGCTGGGCCTTGCAGCTAATGGGAAGCATATAATACTTTTTCCTTATCATTGCATTGTATGGTATTCAACTTTCTTTCTACATCTTTGAGCCAATCCTCAGCTACCATTGGATCTGGTGAGGAAGAAAACACTGGAGGTTGAGTTTTTTGAAAATCTGCCCACTTTGACTGTCCAGGCATTCCTTGTTGATTATTCCCTCCACTTCGAACAGCAATTTGTTCCAACAGTCTGGCATGCTACTCCATCATGCGAGATTGATTCAATTCTGCTTGGAATCTATTTTCTTCCATCTTGGCCAAAATGTCTGCGAAGCTGATTTGTGGTGCTTCCCTTTGATGAGGACTGTCTTGTCCCTGAGATCCTTCTCCACTTCCTGACATCTTGCTTATTTTGATGAGATTAGGAGTTCAGATCTGCAGCGAGTTTTTAAGAAAGTCAGATAGATAAGTAAGAATTTAGACTTAGGATAAGATCAGAATGAAATGGATAAAGATTCTAGAGTGAAATGAGAGAGTTGGAATTTGAAGAGATAGACTAGAGATACCATTATCAAACAAATTATTAGATAGGCAAGATAGTCTTTATTCATTCATAACATAAGTTGGGTACACACTATTTTACAAAGTTCATACCACAACTTATTTTACATTACAAAAACTTGCTACTACAAAAAGGGGCTCAGATTATCTTATCGCAACTCAACTCAACACTAAAATCCCTAATCTGAAGTAGAGCCTCCAGAGGAACACCACTCTTCTTCCTCCGGGTCTTCTTCTTCATCATCATCGATCACGGGTTCTTTGTCTTTGGGTTCTTCCTCCACTGCTTTGTCACAAGAGCACCACTCTTCTTCTTCCGGATCTTCCTCCTCGTCAATCATGGGTTCCTTGCCCTTGGACTGCTCATCATCTGCTTTAGGCTCCTCCGGGACACGTGGTGCTGGTTCGAAGAATGAACGGTATTGAGGCGTCGTCATTCTCCTATGCTTGTTGGAGCCTTGGGGAGATTCACCACACCTTGACGCTTCAGCTTGCTCTTTCTGCTGATAGTGTCGCAAATGCTGTTTCAGAAGCCAATTTTCCTGTTGAGCTGCTAAAAGTTGATGGTGCATCTTCTTGTTTTCTTCAGCCATTTTGCAGTACTTGGTCTCCTGGCAGACGATAAGCAATGCAGCTTCCTTAACTCTCGGATCATCTTCTGGGTCCAGAGGTGGAAGTGAAAAGCTATGCCCTCCTTCATCTAGCTGTGGAGTGAGGTGGAATGGCGACTCATCAAATTCTGCATCATAATAGCGACGGAGATACTCCACTGCTCTCCTTGCCGCATCCTGAATGGCGTCTGACTCCTTGGGGCGATATCCTGTGAACTTTCGCCGAACGTCTGGTCTCCAAGGTAGTGGTTCCAGGTATACCCATGCCTTCCACTGACGTATCTTCCCGTGGATCATTAATCCCCTTGTATGGAACACCGGGCGATGTTGCTCAGTCGCATACAGGTACTTTTGCATCCTCCATAAGCGATATGCCCATCCGAACAGAGCTCTTGGATCGGGAAAATCATGACGCGTCATCTGTTCAGATCGATAAATTTTGAGATTAGACAAGAGTTGACATAAATATTTTAAAAATCAATCTTAGCTAATACAAGAATAGTATAGGCGAGAAAACGAATATACCAGAAAATTACCAGAATTTTGAGTAAATCATTTTTTAACCAAAATAATTTTTGTAAAAATTTCCTAACATACTTAGGGTCATCCTACGGTCAAGCAAGCGTGCTCTGATACCACTCTGTAACACCCCCAATTTTTGGGAGCGTTATGAATCCCTCGCAACTGCCCAGGATTGTTCAGTTGCGAGTTACATCATTCCAGTGTATAACATTGCCAACGCAAGCTCAAATACAAAAGTCGACTTTATTACAATAAAAGGGCTTAAAGCCAAGTTTCACAGTAGGGCCGACGGTCTTCAGATATATTACACAAAAAGAGACACCACAGGCATGCTTGAGGGGAGAACGACCCTAATCCCAAGCTTCTTCCATTTCATAGAACACCACTTCTTCGTCTTCGCCTGGCTCCTCAAAGTTAGCAGTTTCTTTTTATGTTTTTAAGCAAGTATGAGTACAACTACCGTACTCAGCAAGTCACACGGAGCTTATCATTAACTATATGCATGGAATATCAAAGGAAGGGATAACAGGTTCTTTAGTGAATGGCGGCGGGATTTTAGGGAGGCGGTGGAGCCTTTTCAGTCATGTACATTGTAAGTATTTGCTCTCCCCAATCTGGTGGCAACGGCAAGGATCAGAGGCAGCTGGGCATGGAGATTAGTGAGGAATAGGATGGTGGAGCTAGGAGGCAAAGCAAAAACGAAAATTGAGCTCAAATTTCAGATTTTGATTCTTTTGCAAAGTTCAGTTTTGTTTCACTCGTTCCTCTGCCTGCTTAGCGCAATTGTTAGCCATTATATGGTCCTATTTTAAACAGTAATGACTTCTGATTTTTAGTTTTCAGAAGCTAAAAGACGTTTATAACGCGTTGGCTTTTTAACATAGTTTTTTCTTTTTCTTTTTCCTTTATATTATTTGTGGAGATATAACGATGTTTTTATATTGTTTTTATTTTTCTTTAATTAAATGCATCAAACGGAAACTAACAACCAGTATAGTATCATTTTAGTCAAAAACCACTAAAGACGACACTTTGGAACAGGGCTCCTGCCCGTGAGAAGTCGCTGATGAAGTCCAGCCTGTTCATTTTGGCTTCGGCTTATAGCTTATAGTTATGGGTTATGTCTGTTAGGTTATTCATGAGAGAGACTATGGAGTAACAGAAATTCACATATGGTTTTAAATGGTATAAATGAAGTCACTACACTATGTACGAAAATCAACTTGTAGACCCTGTTTTAAAAAGACACTCCGTTTAAAAGCTACTTACTATAGAGAAAATCGAAAAGTAACTTTTAAAAGCTGAAAAGAAAATACTTGTCTCCATCCAACCTTGCCGATATAGAGTTTGGGGTGCCTTCTGATCTGTAAGAGTTTAATTACTAGCTTTCTGGGCTATGGCTAGGGGTGCAATCGATACAGGTTAATCCCGATCGATCTGATACAGAATTCGGTTAGTACTAAATACGGGAAGGTAATTTAGTATTCGGTACCCAATACGTCGGTACTGAATAGTTATTGCTAGATACGGTAGTGAAAACGGGAGAGCTAAAATTCGACCGAATAGCGTCAATAAACGGTAAACCAGATACTATCCAACAAGCAAGTTAGTACCCTAACCGGTCCATCCCATCAACCATTATTGACAACAATCGACTTAGATTTTACACAAATCCTAACCTAACTCCATAGTCCAGTCACTCTAACCAGTCCCCACCAATCCTCTCCGATTATGTTGAACTTGCATATCAATTATCGATTTTCGAATTTATGTATAAATTTATCGATTTTTGAACTTATGTATGAATTTATCACTTACATTGAACTTGTGTTGTGTCGGTTATCGTACTTAAGTTATCTAGATGAATTTATTGCTAGTTAAATGCTTGAAGTGATGGTGATATGGTTCAATATTTATTCCTTTATGTATGCATATATTATCCGTCTATATTATGATTTTTTGATCCGCAACCATCATGTATCCATCGTAATGGTACTATATCCAAAATTCCTAATTTGTGTTCTATTCGATCTTATTGTATTGGACTCTAAAACGAAAAAATATAGTTTATAATATGGTACAAATAATATCTGTCGAAATCTAATCCGATTGCAGTCTAGCTGTGGCTGCCCACGTGCAGTCGAAGTAACCCAACTTTTCAGTGACGTCAGCAGTCAATAACCACGGTGCTCGTCAATTGCAGTCTAGCTGTGGCTGCCCACGTGCAGTCGAAGTAACCCAACTTTTCAGTGACGTCAGCAGTCAACAACCACGGTGCTCGTCAATGCCAAGTAGCTCAGTTTAGCGACGAGAAAAACACAATCCAAAGTCCACAAATTTATATTGTAACCCTCATTTTGTATAAAACCCTCCCAGTTCTAGAAATTACATTTCAGACCACAATTTTACATATAAGTCCTTGAATAATTCTAGAACATTCCAAACCTTCCTGAGCAATTTTACGTACAGCGTATCGCCCCGCTCGTTTCGGCTTCAGCTTCTAGCTTCTGGCTTATTTTTCACTATTCATAAATTTCGTCCTTTTTTGAACTTCTGGCTTTTTTTGAGCTTTTTTGCCAGTTCTTTTTTCCCGTATTCGTTTGCGTTGTCCGTAATGAGCTACCATATTTTTCTATTTTTAAATTTAATTACGCAAAATAAGCCACCTTCAGCTACAGTGAAATTTCAACCGCTACAGTGCAATTTCAGCCATAAGCCACAGCTTTTCAGCCCAACTAAGCGGGGAGCTCTAGCTACAGGATGGCCGGACTTCTGTTCGGATAATTAGTATTTAAAGTGGATTAGATGCCTAGGAAGGGAGTGTGAATTAGACAAATTAACAGCAACCTAAGCTCTAAGCCCAACTTAAATGCCTAAAGTTTACTAGTATTGTGAAGTTTTGCAACGTAAATTCCAATCGTACACAAGCATAGTAAGGTAATTGTTGTAGGGGTGGCCCCCACCTAAACCCAGCAGGCCTGTTAAGGGAGTGTAAGGCCCAGAATAGGACATGTATAATGACATAGGTACCCCTAAGGGGAGGCCTCATGTGTAAGGGTATAATTGTAAAAGCACTCCCCATATGGATGTAGATATATAAGACATAGGCCATGAGGAAAGGGGCCTAAGCCATTCATTTACTCAATTCTCCACTACTACACTCTCTCTGTGTTTGGTCTGTAACCACAACAGTTGGCGCCGTCCGTGGGGATGACAAGAGCAAGCCTCCAAGTTTGAAGGAGGATGGCACCAAAGAAAACTTCACCGTCGGCGGCGAAGAAGAAGAAGGCGGAAGCGGCGAAGTCTCGCGTCAGCACAAGGGCTTCGGCTTTAGCAGCCGCAGGTACGAGCAGCAGTGCAGGCGCGACCGAGGACCCCGCCACCGGCGCGATGACCAACCCCGCCATCGGCGAGACGACCAACCCCGCCATCGACGCGACGACCAACCCCGCCACTGACACGACGACCGACCCCACCAGCACTGCCCCGATGGCCAACCCCGGAGATGACAACGCACGCGCACCCGTTTTTCCACCCGGCGCAGAAACGGTGAATGACCCCAGCAGCGACGCGAACCTCGTCACCAGCTCTAGGGCCCTCCGGGACAACGCGGCGCGCAGGCCGTGGTCACCACCATGCCGGTAGCACCGCCAAGCGCACCGACGGCCCCGGCCACGCCCGCGGTAGAGACGGCCCTACTGGCGGCCCTCAGCGCATTTCAGCGAGAGCTAACAGACCTCCGCGGAGCTGTCCGGGACATGCAGGAGGCTCGGAGCCAACACGCCCCTCCGGCGGTGGCATCCGAACCCGCCCCGGAAAGGGCGGATAGCCGCGACGCCCCTACGTCTAGCCGCGCCCCACTACGGCGCGTAGACCCGGAGTCCCCGCTTTCTGCGGGCCTGCAGTAGGCGCCATGGGGTGAAGATTTCAAGTTCCCGAGCGTCATCGAGGCCTACAAAGGCGACTCCGACCCGCGAGAGTTCGTGCGCGTGTACAAGACCGCCATCGAAGCCGCTGGCGGAGACGACACCACGAAGGCAAAAGGGCTCCCCCTCGCGTTACAAGGGGTGGCGTTGTCCTGGTTCTTCACCATTCAACCACAGTCCATCTACGCGTGGGAACAGGTCCGCAACCGACTCTACAACAACTTTCAGGGAAACTACATCGAGTGTGTTGATGCGGATTAGCTCTTCGCAGTCAAGCAAAAACCCGAGGAAAGGCTCCGAGACTACTTCAAGCACTTCGCGAAAGTGCGCTGCCAAGTCAAGGACGTCAACAAAACAACGGTCATCAACGCAGCAATAGAAGGCCTCCGACCGGGGCCAATGGCCGAGTACAACGCGCGCAAGCCCATTAAGATGGTCAAGAAACTCTTCGACAAGATGGAAGAGTACGCCAGAGCGGAGGAGGACGCGCGGAGGCGACACGGTGATGACTCCGACTCCAACAAGGCCGAAGGCTCGGTCAAGAGCGAAGGCTCGCCGAAATAGGGCTCTTTGAAAGGTAAGCGCAAGCAAGAGCAGCCGAAGGGCGCCTCCGAACGCAAGGACCCCCAACACAATGACCAGCCAGGCGACAGGCCCAAGCGCGACCAACGCAAGTCCAGGAAACATCGTTACGTTTTCGACATCGAGGGCGGCTCCGAAGACAACGCCTCCGCTGGTCGCGGAGGCAGAGGGCGCTGAGGCCGAGGACGGGGACGTGGCCGGGGTCGAGACGACCGGACCCGCGAAGAGTACGGCGACCAGCACCACGGGCAGTGGTGCGAAATCCACGGCCGGGGCAACCACGACACGCGTGCTTGTACCACCATCACAGCGCTACGGCAGAGCGTTGCCAGGGACAAAAACCCGGATGCACGCGCGCCCGTTGTGGCTCACGTCCAACACCCCCAGGATCAAGGAACACAGCCCCAGGAAGGCTTCCTGCGAATCCAGGTGCATGTACAACAACCTCGGGAAGGCCTCCTACAGCTATAAGCCCCGGAGGGAGCCTAGCGCAGGATCATCAACGTTATCTCCGGAGGCTCCTCACTGGAGTTCGCCTCGGCAAGACAACGGAAGGCTTACGCGCGGAGGCTGCACCATGTCGCGGCATACCCGGTGCAGGCGCCGCCAGAATGGGCGCAACATGAAGTCACATTCACGCCCGCTGAAGCCGAGGGCGTGGAGTTCCCCCACCAAGACCCTTTGGTCGTCCGGGTCCTCATAGCCGGATGCGACGTCAGGCGCGTCCTAGTCGATGGAGGAAGCTCCGCAAACATCCTGTTCGCTGCAGCCTTCGACCAAATGGGGATCCCTCGGAGCCGATTGGGCCCTTCAGGCATCCCGCTGCAAGGATTTGGAGGGTAGCCTTTGCGCGCCTTAGGCCAGATATGCCTCCAAGTCTCCTTCGGCCAAAACGACAACGTCCGGAGCGAGGACGCCATCTTCAATGTGGTCGACATTGCATACCCCTACAACGCCATATTAGGGCGGCCGCTCCTAAACACCCTCGGGGCAGTCCCGCATCACGGCTTCCTGTGCATGAAGCTTCCCGGGCCGCGGGCCATCATCATCGTCCATGGCAACCAGGACATGGCTCGGCGCATAGAGCTTGGCGCCAGAGGTCCATGCCACGCGGCTCGCCAAGGCACCTAAGCTGGGAGGGCGGATGCGGAGCCCTCGGGCACCCCCCGAGAGCGTCCCGCGCTCCTCGCGCACAAGGTTGCCCCGACAGCAGCGGCTCGTCAGCGATTGCCCCGCCCTCATAGCGGTTAGTGATCGGTATCCCCCCTTCTTTTGTAATTGCTCACCCGCGCAAACGGGAATTTAATAAAGTTCACCGTTTGCACAAATTTTTGTTCTTTGAAACAAAGACACGCGTTCGCGCGTGCACTCTCTGTCAAAGATACGGGCATGAGTATAAACAAAGACACGCGTTCACGCGCGCACTCTCCGTCAAAGATACGGGCACGAGTATAAACAGACACGCGTTCGCGCGCGCACTCTCCGTCAAAGATACGGGCATGAGATAAATAAAGACACGCGTTCGCGCGCGCACTCTCCGTCAAAGATACGGGCATGAGTATAAACAAAGACACGCGTTTGCGCGCGCACTCTCCGTCAAAGATACGGGCATGAGTATAAACAAAGACGAGCGGGGGGACGCCTCCGCACGCACTCTACGGAGTATAAATAAGACGTAGCGTCGAGGTTCGCCTCCGCACGCAGTTTCACCACCCGCAACGCGCGGAGGCTCGCCTCCTCGCGCAGTCTACAGACTCTAAATAAGACGTAGCGTCGAGGTCCGCCTCCGCACGCACTCTACGGAGTATAAATAAGACGTAGCGTCGAGGTTCGCCTCCGCACGCAGTTTCACTGCCCGCAACGCGCGGAGGCTCGCCTCCGCGCGCAGTCTACGGACTCTAAATAAGACGTAGCGTCGAGGTCCGCCTCCGTACGCACTCTAAAGAGTATAAAGAAGACGCGGACGCTATCCCTGCGCACTCTACGGAGTATAAATAAGACGTGAACACCGCGCACGCATGGGCGTTGCCCCAGTGCGTACTCTTCGGAGTATAAATAAGATGTGGATGCCGATCCCGCGCACTCTACGGAGTAACAAGACGCGAACACCGTGCACGCACGGGCGTCGCCCCAGTGTGTACTCTTCGAAGTATAAATAAGATGTGGATGCCGATCCCACGCACTCTACGGAGTATAAACAAGACGCGAACACCGCGCACGCACGGGCGTCGCCCCAGTGCGTACTCTTCGGAGTATAAATATGACGTGGATGCCGATCCCACGCACTCTACGGAGTATAAAGAAGACGTGAACACCGCGCACGCACGGGCGTCGCCCTAGTGCGTACTCTTCGGAGTATAAATAGGACGTGGATGCCGATCCCACGCACTCCCCAGAGTATAAAGAAGACGTGGACACTATCTCCGCGCACTCTTCGGAGTATCAACAAGGCGTGGGCATTGGCCCCACGTACTTCACAGCACAGCTTACCCCGGCTCATTCTACGGCGGGCAAAGTGCACCACGGGGGCCCACTCCCACGCGCCGCCCGCGAAGTACCAAGGCGACGCGTTAGAGGCTGGGTCCCGCGCGAGCACATTTGCGAGCGAGAAACACCAGAGGCTGGTTCCCGCGCGAGCGCACCCGCGAGCGAGAAGCACCTGCCACCGCTTCGAAGGGTAGGGGACGGAGCGCTCGCGCGTCCACTTCGACTAGGCGCCAGCTCCGCTGCCACCGCTTCGAAGGGTAGGGGACGGAGCGCTCGCGCGTCTACTTTGACTAGGCGCCAGCTCCGCTGCCACCGCTTCGAAGGGTAGGGGACGGAGCGCTCGCGCGTCTACTTCGACTAGGCGCCAGCTCCGCTGCCACAGCTTCGAAGGGCAGGGGACGGAGTGCTCGCGCGTCTACTTCGACTAGGCGCCAGCTCCACTGCCACCACTTCGAAGGGTAGGGGACGGAGCGCTCGCGCGTCTACTTCGACACTAGGCGCCAGCTCCGCCGCCGCCGCTTAGAGGGGATATCGGACTGAGCGTGTGCAATTATCGCAACTACGTGTATATCTCGATCACACTGCCCCGCAGGGCGCAACTCATCGCGTACGGGCACGCGTAGTAACCCTCCGAGCTTACCATGGGACAATGTAGCCGGAGGGCGGCGATGCACTTCGCAAGATCTGGTCAAGACTGTTCTTTGTATTCGCTAAGGACGCTTACAAAGGCGCACAAACACCTCCGACGCACCAGGCTGCTACTCGGCAGGCTCATCCTTAACATGCGTCAGTACCGTCCGTACCGAGGTTCCACTCGAAGACGCCTGACTCGCCCAGAAATCCAACGCTTCCTCGGCTCTTTGCCAGCGCCGAAGACGCCGTCGGGTTGCAAGGTCGGAGATCAGCAGCCGGCCTCGGCTGGGTAGCTGCTCGGGACAAGGGGGCAGGAATCAGAACAGCGGAAAACAACTCCATATTTTTGCAAACACAAAACAAAGACAACCCGGGCTTCGGTTACAACGCACACCAACACGCGACAACCTCCTATCACACCTGTGGATCCACGGTGTCCTCCGGAGCCGCGACGCCATCCTCATCTTGCCGGGGGACCTCGTCCAGAAACCGGCCAAGGTTCCCCTCACCATACAAGTTGTTCCGTAGCTCGACTATGGCTGCAGCCTCACCGCAGTATTCCCATATCCGCTCATGGAAGAACCTCACGGCGCGACGTACAGCTCGCACGGCGTCGGACATTACCCCGCCCCCCGCGGGTATCTCCATTCGGGGATCGGCTAACCCCGCAACGTGCTCACAACCGCGGTGTCGCAGGAGCTCGCACGTCAGACACGACGCCACGTAGGCGCAGTGATTGCCGAAGATCGCCGCGGCGCCACGTGCAACGCCGACCGCTTCTCCAATCCACCGGAGTGACCGCGACAGGTCCTCGGGCCCGAAGGAGCGCGCCGGCACTTCGGCGACAAGCCCCTTGAGAGTGTCTTCCAGGGCCAGCATGGCGTCCCAGGCGGCTGCCGAAGCGTCGCCCAAGGCTTGATCTCGCTCCGCGAGAGAGGCAGCAAGCTCGCTGTTTCTCCCCTCCAGAGCAGCGGTTTGTTGTACAAGGCCGTCCCGCTCTGCAGCAGCCTCTTGCCGCACCGCTTCCGCGGCCGAGGCTCGCGCCGCGGCAACGAGACCATCGGTGCGCGTCTTCATCTCCGCGCACTCCAACTCCAGGCAGCGTATACGAGCATCCTGGGCGGACCGCCCTTCCGCAGCTCCCTGCAGCTCTTCTTCGGCGGCCCGCAGCCTACTCCGTATCGCTGCTCCCTCGTGGACGTGAACACTTTGCAGGGCCTGGGCCAGCACGAGTGTCTGTGCAACGCAGGAGTTAGCAAACGCGAAGCGGCTGCGATGGGGCCTAAAAGACAGACGCGTACCCGCACCCCCGACACCTCCAATGCATCTCCAAGGCGCCCTGACCCGTAGGTCTGCAACACCTGTTGTCCGATGCTGGAGGCCGCGTCCTCCGCAATCCCGCGCCATGCCCGCAGAGCATCCGGCGGAGGGACGAAGTCCGCCAGGCTTGGTCGCGCGGCACCTGTGTCGCCAGCACCGGGACCCCCGCGCTCAAGGAACGGTTCCTCCTCCGGGATAAGTGCCGCTGCGAAGAGGAATTACACATGTCACGAGGCGTTAAAAAAATCGAAGGAGTACCATAATAACCTACCTTCGGTCGCGGGCGGGGGGCTTCGCGGAGACGTCTCCCTAGCCGCGGGCGGGAACGCTTCCACTTTGGCCCCAACAGACGGCGTTGTCTCGCAAGGCCTGGGGACCTCCGAGTCAGGACCTAGCGCCAACCGAGCCTGCGCCACGGTCACCGTGGCCCGAGGGGCTGGGAGGGCGCGGGGTGGAGGGACCGCGGTGCTCGAAGCAGGGTCCCACAGGCTCCCAACACCGGTCGCCACAACGAACCCTCGCGAAGTCCGCGGAAGGGAGGACTGCAGGCGCGCCCGCTTCGCTTGGGTGGAAGATACCACCGCGGTACCCGCCACAGAAGGGGCCCCTCCGGCTGCATCACCCACCGAAGGGGTCTCCACAGCCACGACGATAGAGGTCGGGGACTTCACCCCCACGACTTCCGCGGGGGTTACCCCCACCTTTGCGGGAGACACCCCCGCCTCCGCGAGCGACACTTCGGCCTCGACCGCCGCAGTTAGCAAAGGCGGCGCTCCACACGCTCCCGCGGTGGGCAGCCCCGCCAAAGCCATGCTCGGAGACGAGGACTTTGCACCGGTGCCACCAGCTGGCACCACCACCTCGGCAATGGTCGCGGGCAACGAGGCCTCCGCGGCGCGCCCTCCGCTGCCGGCGCCTTCGCCCTCAGTCTCCGTGCCCTCTAAGTCTGAATCGGCATACCTCGCCGAACCTGACCCCGGGCTCGCCGCGCCGGCAGGAGCAGCGGCAACCGCCGTACGGGCCGTGGTCGCGGTGCTCCGGGTCCTTTTGCAGGACGACGCCTTCGTCTTCGCGGCACCATCATCCTCGTGCTGCTGGTCCGGAGGGGGGCGATCCGGCACAGAAAGCCCTAAGGCCTCACACGCGCGGTTTATCCGCCCCAATCCGGCCTCTGCAGTCGCAGCTGCGCGTTGCCCGTGCTCTCTGCCGGTGTATGGCCCAAGGAACACGCGCGCGGCGCGCTCCAAGTCCTCAAGGCGAGTCCCTGCCCCAGACAGCACATTTACGTAAATGCAATACGTACGAATGAAGAGGAAGGTATGGTTGAGACTTACGAAGGCCAATCGGCACGGGCAACGAGCAAACGGACGGGCAAACGTTATCATCCCGACGTTCACCGGCTGTGAAGCGCCAACCGTGGGAAAGCGGCGTTGCACCGAGCATCATGTACTCCTCGGCGAGGTCGCGCATATTGAAGCGGGCGGCGACCCCCACAAGTCTCCGCGCCCTCAGCCTATCTTCCTGGTCAAGCGCTAAGCTGGGGGCGGTCTTGAATGTAATCGGCCCGCCTACGCACTCAAGGCCGCTGCCACTCGTCACACGATGGTAGAACCACCGCCTCGCCCAGTTGACCTCCCACTTCCCTCGGGTCGCGTTCGCAGGGAAGAGCTTCCCACATGACGCACGCAGGATGAAGTTGACGCTGCCAAATTTCGATAGCGTACCGTCCTTCCGCTCCTTCGGTTGGCACCGGGCCTTATGCAGATACGCGAACAAGGAAGCGCTGGGCCAGCACCCCTCCACGCGCAGAGCCCTGCTGCACACGGCGAGGCGGGCCACCGCATTCGGAGTCAATTGTGACAACTCCAACTTGAAGGTCAGCAGCACCGCCCCGACAATTGCTGCGGACGAAATGCGAAGTTTGGCGTCGAAGTAGGCAACGAAGACGATCGCCTCCGACTTCCCAGTGCGCGGCTCCGTCTCGTCATCGGCGGGCAACCGCACCACGTCGCGATCCGATAGCTTCCCATCTCGTAGCAGTGACCGGATGGTGTCCTCCGTCACGAGCGTGCGGCCCAACTCGCCGGAGTACGGACCCTGACTCTTCTTCGCCGCCCACCACTTGTCCGCCGCCGGCGGATCGCGCTCCCCCAGCGTGTATTTCACCTCGAGCGGCGAGGATCGCCTACGGATGGCGTAGCCGCCCACCTGAGTATGCTCGTCGCAAGTCGCCATCAGCATCCACGGGGAACTCGACGGCAGAAAAGGAGCGCAGGAACAGGGCGAGCGGATGCGGAAAGCAACGTGAACAACCAGAAAGCGCGAGGCGTGGGCACAATGCCACAGGGGGTTCTTAAAGGCCCCCGCCTCCCACCGTGAGTAAGCGCAAACGGCGAGCGACAACCGCTCACCTCCCCATGCGCGAAGCCAAAGCGTCGCGGCGATCCACGTGGCCAGCACGCGACCGTGGTCGTACAGAGTCCTGTCACCACGCGATGCGTCACTAGCGTCCCACCGCGTGTCGGTCAGCGCAAGCAATAAACGCAGGTTGCGCGACCCGGCATAGCCTTCGGCGCGCGCCGGCGCGGCTCTTCGGACCCTAAACCGCGATAGCCCAAACGGGGTCACCGGCCCCCCGACCCTGGCCACACCTGTCCGAAGGGACAACCGCAAGTCCACGCGACATGCGCAACTGAGGATCGGCAGGTACCGCAACCGCTAGCAGCCGGTGGTGCGAGTTGGAAGGGGGGCAGCCTTCGGGCGGCACGCCTGCAGCGCCGCAGCACGTGCCCTGCCCCTCTAAGGAAGGGGCTTGACCGTGGACGGCCCGTTGACGCACCAATCATGGCCCGCCGCGTATTCCTCCCGAATGGAAAGTGCGTACGGATATAGCAGCCCGCTTGTGTCAGCCCAGGGGTCGGCTTGATTCCCGTGGCCATTATGGCGCACTACCAGAGTCGCGCTCACCCCAGCGAATGCGCGCGTCTGCTTCGACTAGGTGCCAGCTCCACTGCCACCACCTCGAAGCATAGGGAACAGAGTGCTCGCGCGTCTACGTCGACTAGGCGCCAGCTCCGCTGCCACCACTTGGAAGGATAGGGGACGGAGCGCTCGCGCGTCTACTTTGACTAGGCGCCAGCTCCGCTGCCACCACCTCGAAGCATAGGGGACGGAGCGCTCGCGCGTCTACGTCGACTAGGCGCCAGCTCCGCTGCCACCACTTCGAAGCATAGGGGACGGAGCGCTCGCGCGTCTACGTCGACTAGGCGCCAGCTCCGCTGCCACCACTTCGAAGGATATGGGACGGAGCGCTCGCGCGTCTACTTCGACTAGGTGCCAGCTCTGCTACCACCACTTCGACTAGGCGCCAGCTCCGCTGCCACCACTTCGAAGGATAGGGGACGGAGCGCTCGCGCGTCTACTTCGACTAGGCGCCAGCTCCGCTGCCACCACTTCGAAGGATAGGGGACGGAGCGCTCGCGCGTCTACTCCGACTAGGCGCCAGCTCCGCTGCCACCACTTCGAAGGATAGGGGACGGAGCGCTCGCGCGTCTACTCTGACTAGGCGCCAGCTCCGCTGCCACCACCTAGCATCCCCGGACCACCCCGCAAACGTCGGCCCTCCGCGGCTACTATCCTCCAAGGCAGGAGAACAGTGGTTTCGGAACACCACCCCACTGCTCGTCTTGTAGGCACCGCCTCGGCGGGACGGCACATCCGACGATGTTCCCCACACCCCGCATTGGCGCAGGTCATCTCACGCCAAGTTTTGGCTTATTCTCATAAACAGACCACCTTCAGTCCACCAATATTCTCTCGGAAGGCGGGCTTGATCACAAGCCCCAACTGAAGGTGAGCCTGTCTAAGAGAACAGGGCAAACCTTGCCGTTGTATGCAGAAATACAGAGCGAGCACAGCAAGTGCAGGCAGTCGCCGTTAATAGACGCTAACCAAGCTCCCGAGAAAAATAGGCCTCCATCAGTACATCAACTTCCCCCGAGCCGCGCGATGCCGCCATGGAATGTGGATGCACTGAAGAGGCCCATTTTAGGGGAGCAGCACCTATCTGCGCGCACAATGCAGGTACAAGATTACGCCAGCCCGCTATATATATATCTCATCAAAGGGAAAGTCCAACTGGCGGAAGTCCATCCGGCGAAAGTCCATCCGGCGGAAGTCCAGCCGGTGGAAGTCCAACCGGCGTAAGTCCATCCGGCGGAAGTCCAGCCGGTGGAAGTCCAACCGGCGGAAGTCCATCCGGCGAAAGTCCAACCGGCAGAAGTCCAGCCGGTGGAAGTCCAACCGGCGACAGTCCAACGTTGCAGCATCGTACCGTCACGATGCTCCAAGACCTGCGCCGGGAGAAGGAACGTCGCCATATGGCATCACCGCGCCCTCCTCAAGTCTCGCGTCGCGCCAACCAAGCCCCGCCGGGTAGGCTGGCAGTCGCTTGTCGTCAAGGGCGCTCAACGCCGGAGACACGCGCGCGATGGCTTACGACCCGCTCCGCCTCCTATGCCGACGCATTTGACTCCGCCAACATCTCCACTCCGGACGACGGACTCGACCCTGCCACAGTAGGACTCGGTGGGTGACAAAGCCTTCGACAAGCCGCCCGGCGTCACGCCTTCGCAATATGGCGAACACTGCACTTCGAACGATGAAAAAGCTCACAGGCCGCAGGGACGGAGGGGGCCAAAGGGCTCGGCAACATGGCTTCGGCCCGTGAAGCCCTTCACCATGAGAGGCTCCTGTTGTAGGGGTGGCCCCCACCTAAGCCCAGCAGGCCTGTTAAGGGAGTGTAAGGCCTAGAATGGGACATGTATAGTGACATAGGTACCCCTGAGGGGAGGCCTCATGTGTAAGGGTATAATTGTAAAGGCACTCCCCATATGGATGTAGATATATAAGACATAGGCCATGAGGAAAGGGGCCTAAGCCATTCATTTACTCAACTCTCCATTACTACACTCTCTCTCTGTTTGGTCTGTAACCACAGCAGTAATGATTGAAAGAACAAGTAACAAACGTGGAAACGTAAAATACACAAGAGATAACCAATTTTCTTACCGAGGTCTCGGTGATTCGGCGATCTCCCCTACTTCTCATTGGAACACGTTCGCAAGAGTCTACCTCGTACTTTAACCCACTCAAGGATTCAAGCGTTCCACTAGCAGTAGTCCTTCTCCACTTCGGATAGGTAGACTCCAAACCTTTATAACCCTTCCTAGTGCCTTCCACAATGCTCTCCTAGGAAGATCACCAAGAGCATGCCTCTAAACCATATAGGAATCACCGAATTCTTGAGTAATAAACCCAAATAGATCACTTGAACCCAGCAAGGCGAAACAACTAGGAGTGCTGCATACGACTATGCCTAAGCTACTCTCTCACACACACTCAAAACCTCAACTTGATGCCCATGAGAGCCCTTGAATTCTTCAATATGCAAGCTACTAATTCGGAGACTCAAGAGAGCCAGAAAGAACACCCAACATCCAAATATATGCTCCGCACTTCAGAAACTGTTTGTTAGACACGTTCTGTTCAAAATCAGCCTTCACTCGGATCATTCGACCCTAATCAAATCATCTAACTTAAATGCTTCCAATGGTAAAAAAAATATAGCCGTTACATTGACCCAGATCATCCGACCTGAGACGGATTATCTGCTTGACTCGGATCATCCAACTTAGTACAAACTCTAAAAAAACATGTCCTCTGAAAAATTAGTCTAGGTCATGCTTCGACTCGCCCTGATCATCTGATTCACATTGAAGTCCAAGAACACATCTCTTTGTCAAATTGATTCGACTGAATTGGATCATCTGACTTGCACTTAACCTAAAAAATTTGCACTCTATGAAATTGACCTGACCTGTGATCCAGGCCATTCGGATCATCTGATTGGACTAAAGAACTTAAGAAACAGTATGATAGTCCGACCAATGGTTCAATTCGCTCAAATAATCTGGCTCAATGTAAATTTTTCTCACCAAGTTTGAGAATTTGCAAACTTCACAACAACGACTACGACTTGCTTCTTGGTTTCCTCTGACAAGAACTGAGCTAGAGAGATCTAATTGCATCACAATTAGTTACCAAACTTAATCAAGGTCAAGCTACTAGCTTTGGACCCCTCTTAATAGTACGACCAATGCAAAACAAAATATATCACTAAATTGATCCTAACTCAACTCCTTAAATCATTTCTAATTACAAGGTCTTTAATTTTCTATCAAACTCCATGCTTTGTCGTCATTAACACACTTGGGATCACAAAAACCAGAACAACCCAATTTTATTATCAAGACCTAACTGAACTCAACGATACTTGAAAAAAAAAAGGTTTAGTCCTGACAATTGGAAGTCATTAATCACCAAAACACTAATTACATCGAATTAGGGGCCTAGATGCTTATAGTCTTTTAGTTTATGTTTCCAGGCCATTTCTCTGTAGTTGTTATATTATCTTAGTATGTATTATATACTTTAAATTGGACAACGTACACTATGATTATAGTGTTATCACTGAAGAACCAAATTGTTTATGCATGATCATAGTGTAGCTCATAAAAAACCAAATTATGGTTCAATCGTACGGCACAAACTTGGACATGCATTGGTTGTTTCCCTTCCTTTTAAGCACAGGATCATCCCCTAAATTGATACACAATTCTAGCTATTGGTTTGAACTTCTGATTAGATAAAGCTAACAAATTGGTATGTACCTACGTACATCGCCTAGAATTTTGATACATGTTCACTGGCAAAAAGTGTCTGGTGAGCAGCTACCTATCGCGCTGATTGCCATCCCTAGATATATCTACACTACTTACTAGTATTGTGTTCGTACATTGCAACAAAATAAAAAAAAAAGCTTTTCAAACGACGCCTAAGATTAAAAGTGCTTATTTCATTATATAGTGCCAGGAAGGGTAATTTGGTCATATAATAAAGATTCTAAAGCTAAAATGATAGTCCCATACTTTGCAAGATTGAGCGCTATTCTAGGTAGTTTGCAACTTAGTGATAGAAGAATTTTTCATAGCAAACAAAAGGTTAGGAGTGCCACGATATATAATAGCAATAAACCAAAGCACTTTGATGTATGCCACATCTAAGGTTAAATATGGTAAAAGCACAGTCGCATATTTGCCATTAGGATATTCATTGCTCAACTTGCCACTACAAAAGTAGTAATTCCTGTGGTGTCACTGTCACTACAAAAATGTGAGAATTGCAGTTTTTATGCCATTCTAACAAGAGTCATTGGATTTGATCAAAGTGCAAATGACTATAATGCCCTTCCAGAATTTGTAGAAAAACAGAGAGGAATATGGACTATTGAGGCATTTTGTCGATTGGCTCATGAGCACTACACTGCAGCTCTTGGCCACACACAACGTAGCAGCTCTTGGATGCCGACGGAGGGCAGCGTGGTCTAGAAAGGCACTTTGGATATTTGAGAAAATTGTTCTAGCTAGAGTGGCAAATTGCTAAATGACGATGTTTTGAGTGGCATATATGTGATTATTCCTTTTGTTTATTCAAAATTGCTAAACTACGGTGTCACATTTTTCATTAATATATATCATCGTAATAATGTCAGTAACACATAAACTTCATGATGTGGCACCAAATAGCACTACAACTTTGGTTAGTACTTGCAGTTTTGTGCACAATGTTCAAGAAGCTTTGAATGCCAATTCTGAGGTTTCTAGTGTGCACAAAATACATGTTTGAAAAGCTAATAAAGTCTACTTTCCAACGAATCAAACGGCACTTGATTGGAGGTTTCTACACAAAGTTATGAAAATTTCATTGGATGCTGCACGAGCTGTCCGGAGAGACGCGTGAGACTTACTAAACATAAAGAGTCCAAGTATTGCAATGCAAGTAAGTGTAAAATCCGACCATACCATGGCTTTCTAAAGGTTAAGAAGGACTCCTTTTCAGGTTTCAAACGGATTTGGAAGCCCCTTGAACAAGAAAACAAAACATATAAAGATTTGAATCCAGTTCGAACTTGGTTCAAGACAGCTGGCAAGATCGATACTAAAACGTCCATAACTTTCACAAACGGAGTCCGATTTGGGCGTTCTTGAACTCGTTGGAAAGTTATTTCGAAGCTCCATACAATGGACAAGGTGTCAGCCACAAAATCCTAATAGTCACATCGCAAATTGAGAGAGAATCCGGTGGTAGTAGTTTAGATATTTCCTTTTCAGTTCGTATTGGAGTTTGTTTCGGCCTTAGGCCAGGTTGTGCGTGAGTTTTAGTCAAGGCCATGCATTGTGCACCAATATAAGGCCAGGGCCTTAACCCCATTGTAACTTAGGCTATGAATTGAGAAATAGAAACCAGAAAATCACCATGGTTTGGTGGCTATTGTTGGTGTGTTCTTGAGATTTCCATCAAGGAACTGCTCTTAGTGTGTTGAATTCAATTGTGGTGTTAGATTCTACTCGCTGAAACTTCGGTTTCGCTACCATTCGTTCACGTGCTGCGGTGTGCGTAGGAGAAGACTTATCTTGGAGGTGTATGCTGTTCTTGGGTTTACAAGGACCTTAGAACAAGGAGACATCCAACAAGGCGTATCGTGAAAGATCAGGGCCAAAACAACGTGGTTCAGCTAGCTTGATAGGTGGATCCGTATCACTTCATATGTAAATTCTATCTTCCCTAAGCAATTTTATTTTGTACAGTCAATCCGCAGAAGCTATTTTTGTTTTTTTGCCCCTTTATTATTTAATTGCGTGTATTCAAGCTCCTTTACTACATAAGATCAACATTATCCTACAGAAATACCACGTATGTGCATATATCCCAGGAAAAAGGCGTTAGATAAAGTTCATCCTACTCACATTTCGTTGCCTTCCATCATAGACTCTATGAAAGGTCCTTGGATATTGGCCAATTCCTGAAAATCTGCAAATAAAGACCCAAAAAATAGTCTTGTTTTTAACAATACTGGAAAAGGCCCTCGATCAACGTGAATCTTTTCTAAGTAGTGCGACATAAAGAACTACAAAAACTGAAATCCAGCAAAATAAACCATGGGGATGCCTATGGTACAAACAGCTTTTAGGTACAAAAAGTTGAGAAACTTTTTCATTCCCCTGCATTTTAAGACGTATGTAATTTATATATTAAAACTTACAGATAGGTAGCTGATTTGGTGGTTTTCTGTTTATTAAGTATGTTGATCAACACTTCACTTTTGTCACTCTTATAGGTGAACATCACACTTTAGTTCCACAAGAGAGGACTCGGAGGCTCTCTGTTCACAGTGGAAGTGCAAAAGATATCGCCGCAGGCAAAATGTTATCCCATGTCCAGTCATTGAGCATATTTGCCGATGGAGAAATATTGCAGTTTGGCTGGATGAAACTGATGAGAATATTGGACCTAGAAGGTTGTGAATTTCTGAGAAAATGAGATCTCAAAAACGTGTGCAGGCTGTTTCAGTTGGAGTATCTTAGTCTCAGAAAAACACGTGTTATGGAACTCCGTCCACAAATAGGAAACCTGCAGAAGTTGGAGACTCTGGATATAAGGCAAACAAGCATAAGAGCATAAGGCATTTTCCTTCTGGCATTACCAATCTAAACCGTTTAGCAAACTTGCTTGGTGGGCGAAGATCTCATAACTACAATGGCTTGTGGTCTATTTCCATGTTCTGGGGGCTACATGTCCCTAACAAACTTAGGCAATTTGGTTGGTCTTACAACACTGGCACAGATAGAAATCACAGTCTACATCTTTTTACATTAGTGAGCTGGGGAGATTATCTCAATTGAGGAATCTAGGAGTAATGATGTTTATTGATGATGAGGCATCCTTGATCTCTGCACTTGACAAGCTAAGTGGCAGCTTGTGCTCTCTATTACTTTGGCTACCTAATGGCGGGATCATTTTTTATTCTCTTGATTCATTATCCAGGCCGCCAATGTTTATGAAAAGTATCAACTTCCGAGGAAAGTTAGGAAAACTACCTGGGTGGTTCCCTTTGCTTTACAATCTCACCGAGTTGACCCTTCGGGCAACCGAACTAAGTTCCAAGGAAGACCTGAAGGTGCTCTACCTTAGGTTGCATCACAGTGCGTTCACTGGGACAAAATTTACAGCTTCAGCATCAGATTTCCCATGTCTTAACTGCTCGTTATTCATATACCCGGTTAGTTAAGGATAATTAAATAAATGATCCAAAATAAGTGTTCTTTTAATCATGGTAAGCATAAAATAGCTGTAATACATCAGGAATCATATTCCTGGGTCTGAAAATAGAGTTATGCTATTACATGCAAACCACATAGAAGGAATTGTAAAAAAGATCAAATCAGGGGTGTCAAATGATGAACCACCCAATAGAGCAGTTCAATCTCAGAAACTACTTTGCTTGGCTAATTTCACACAATTCAACAAATAATCTGATCCAAATACCCCTATTTAATGCACTCAGAATTCAGAAACAACCAATTACAATTAACATTGACATAAGAATAAAACATGCATGTAGTCAATATTTTACAATCTAAGCAGTAAGAATGGATGGATTTCAGTGTAGATGTCTACCGTGCATAAATGGGTGGATGAGTGATTATCCAACAGAGGCCTTCTGAGGCACTGGTATATAGTGGAATTTTAAGATATATTGAAAACATAAGAAGAGGTAAAGACCAACCAAGACTGATATAAGAAGAATCAGTTAAAAGAAACTTGAGTGATTGCCATGATGTAAGCAGAATGTAAGGCCTAATAAGGAAAAAACCGTAGGTTTGTACGTAAGTTATCTCCTCGTCGATACGGCCCACGGATGATCGACGGCTAGTACTACGATACTAGGTAGACTCGGTAGATTGTGATGGCCAGCCGGACTCGCTAGGTCACGATGACCTGGCAGGTGAGCATGGTGGCCCCACTAGGTGCCCAATGTGCACTACGTGATCTGTCGAACGGCCGTAGCTTAGGTTGTGCACTATTTTTTGACCTGCTTTAGGATGTACTTCAAAGTATTCTGCAGGGTCAGTGGTGTCTCCGGGCTACTGATGGTGGCCTTAAACGTGTTTGCGATGCGTTGCGCCTGCTCCAACTAAATTGACATACTAAACAGGTTCAGTAATGATCAGTATGGATTTCGTAAATAAAATGATAAGAAATTGCAGTTGTCTTACGCTGTTATGCCACCGCGAAGTGTTGTGGGAATCGATCGAGCGTTGTAGATTGTACTCGTGCGTGATTTGCTCTGGACGATCTACTAGAGGAATGGTGAGTCTGCTATGCAACTAGGGTACGTACCACTCCAGGTACTCGTTGTACGTCTGGATGTTGTACGAATGCTGCTCCATTACGACATCCATGTGCGCCCTGTCTGTCCATGCCGTCGTCCACTCCTGCTGTAGTGGCTGCCAATCTGTACCATACCGACCCGTCCTCGATTGCCTGCATTTCCAGAATCATCGATGTTACAGAGCAAGACATACAAAGTGTAAATATTACTCGGATGGAATTTGACTCATCGGTGTATAGCTCGTGGTAGGAACCTGCCGTGCAGTGGGGCACGACCTAGTGCAAACTGAACTATCGCATTATGCACTACGACGCGTAAGCCTCCACCATGTACGAGAACACCAGATAGCGTGTTGTCGCCCATAGCTCCGCGTCTTTCAAGCATTGCAAGGACAACCCATATGGTGATACACGATACATGAACTCTACAATCTATAGACCCTAGATGATGTCGTTGTTGTGCAACAACTCAAACTCATTGTGTCACAGCAAGTAGCACCTCGACGGTTCGTCCTTGGCCAAGCACATGCGGGCACCAGTCCACCGGAAGCCCATAGTGGGTCCGTTTATCAGGTCGACGAACTCGCCGAGGTGCACTAGTGTCACGATGGCCGGACTCCCGATAGGGAAGTGCTCCCAACTCTATAGCTACAGGAGTACGTAGCAGTTGGCCAGGTTGGGGGTATTAGTAGTGGTGCACTAGCAAGCGTCACACAACCCCTAATATGTGGCGTACAGGACGGCTGATCCTTAGCTGTACCAAGACATTGCCCCAAACTCTGCGTCAACCAAAGACTGGGCGAGGTGGATAAACTCAGCGTTGCAAATATAGCCGTGTGTGGTTAAAACATGCTCCAACCAAAGAATTGAATAAGGTATACGACGAGGTGCGTCCTGACGATCTCGGGCGGTGCATCCTGTGGGTGCACACTGAAATTGTTTAGCCAAGTGTGAGGAACACCACGAGCACCCTCCGGGATAGCTAGGCTGAACCGGTCCGCCAACCTCTCCTTCCAGACTACCGATGCAGGTGCTAGAATAAGTGCGTCACCCCGCAAAGGGAGACCAGTCAAGAACGAGATGTCTTATAGAGTAATCGTCATCTCACCCCACTGAAAGTGGAATGTGTGCGTCTCGGGCCTCCACCTATCTACCAGTGCCGCTAGCAGGCTGCCGTCGATAGTGAACTCGCATCTGATGAAGAACAGCCTCACAAAGGGTAACAAGCCCGTGGTCCACAGGACTGGGACGTAGCACTCGTCCAGCTCCCACAGATCCCTCCCACCCCGCAACTTCAAGGGCAGAGGGCCAGCCGCGTCACCCATCATCTGTGAGTGGCACCGGTGATTCTCATCGTAGAACTGTTCGAGAAGCTCCGGTAAAACCACACTTACTAAAAAATCAAGCTCCACTAAGTTCGTTTTGGTGATAATGACAAATACAATTATTAGGTTTTGGTGATAATGATAAATACAATTACGAGATTTTAGTGATAATGATAAATGTATTTATGATACTACCCTTATTTATTGATTATGATATTATTTAGTCTTATATGAATGAAAAATGTGAAATCATTGAGGTATACATTTGATATCTTTTTTTATAATATTATTGCATTCCTCACATCCAAATATATGATTAAATGATAAATATATATGTAAGACTAATATGTGTGTTTAAGTATATTATTGCTTAGTCTCATTGGATGAAAAATGTGAAATTAAAGAGGTATGCATTCGAAATCACATTCTTATATATTAGTGTATTCCTTAGATCCAAAATATAGATTGAACTCTACAAATAGTTCAAAATGAATATGTGCATATGTCTTCATTACACATACCTGTATACACATATTTAGGGGGAGTTCACTCTATGTTTTGAGATTTTATAAGTATTAATCCATGTTTCATTTAATACACATATTTAGGATCTTTACTTTGAAACACATCTTTTGAGTATATATATCTTATGTAGTTTATATATACTTATTTGCAATCGGGTTATCATCTAGCTTCTCCATTATGTGTTAATGGTTGGATGATGACAACCGGATAAGTAAGCTTTGCTTAAAGCTTATCTTAGAGTATACAAATATTGTATATATGTTGTATACTCATAAATACAATCTTTATCTCATTATGCATTGAGATTGTCATGAATTAACAAAAAGGAAAGATTATAGAATCTAATACCTCTATTATGAGTTAATGGTGAAGTTTGGTAATTGATGGCAATTGATTTGTGGACTAACATTTTTTATGAATTGAATAAATAGGTTAAGTTCCACAAATGAGGATAACTTGGGATGACTTCATGTGTTGCAGATCATCAAGTCAAGATGTGTACCAGAAGATGGCTTCATGCGTTGAAGATCATCAAAAAGAAAATGCATCATGAGTTGATGTATGTCCAAGAGGAAATGATCATATGTTGATCATCAAGTCAAGTGAAGACCTATCATGTATTGATGGAGTTTAAAAGTGGATGTATCATGTGTTGATGCATGTCAAGATGATGACCCGAACTTGAAGTGATGATATGTGTCATCAAGCTTCAAGAAGATGCTCAAGACAAAGGTATGACTAGCTAGGGCTAAGGATGTATTTCTAGTCTTTTATCGGTCTTGGTGTTTAGTTGGAAGACTGGGTTGCTAGTATAGGTTACAGTATTATTAAGAGGGGTTTTATCCAATACCTTGAGTCTCATCATGTGTTGATAGCTTAATTGTAACAGCCCAGATTTTTAGCAAAATAAAAATAATTAAATAAATAACAAAAATGGAATAAAATAAAATTTAATTTAAAATAAGTATTTTTGTGCCTAAAGTTCAAAGTTGGATTTACCTTGAATTTCTGTTTTTGAAAAGGTTGGATTTGAAAAGCATTTTCAGGAAAATCTAAAAATATTATTAAATAAAATGATAATTTGATTTTCTATAAAACTCTTATGTCAAATTAATCATTTGGATTTATTTGGCTCTTATTTGATTTTTCTGCGTTTTCAGGAGTTTAAAATGTATTTTTGAAATTAAAATTATTTTAAGTACGAAAATTAAATACCAACATTAGTTGGAAATATTTTTATTAAGTTCCAAATGTCTCCAGGAGGTTCTCTGAAATTTCCTGAAATTTTTGGAGTTTATTTCTTATATTTCTGAGGCTTAATGAAATTCCTAGCCTTTTCTGAAAATTCAGAAATCAGAAATAAAAATAAAATTCCCCTCCCTTCCTTCCGGCCGCCACTTGGACGGCCTGGATCCGCCGCCGATCCCGCCTACCCCCTCCCGTCGGCCGCCACGCGTCCGGCCCAGATCTCGGCCACGCGCCTCCCACCGGCCCATCTCGGCCGCTCCCTCCCCTCTTCCACCGCCAAGCAGGCCCGGCACGTCAGCCTCCACCCGCCCCTCTTCCGCACCCGCCATCCGATCTTCGTCCGACGTCTGCGCCTCCTCTCTCCCCTTCTCTCGCTGCGCCGTGGGCCCGGTCTGTCAGGTCCGTCCCCTACCCCGCCTCCTCCTTCCTCCCGCACCGCCGCCGCCGCAACGGCCACCCCACCCTACCCGGCCGTGCCCCCACGTCGCCTCCCCTCGCGCGCCACCCGGTCTCCTTCCCCGCACGACCCGCGCACATTCCCCACTCCCCCACCTCCCCACTTCCCCCAAATCGGCCGCAACCGCCGCCGCCTTTCCCCACCTCCGGCGACAAATTCGCGTGGCCTCCCTCCCCTCCGACCCTATAAAAGCCCCTCCCGGCTCCGCCTCCTTCCACTCCACCTCCCACCGCCCTCAGTTTCTCCTCTCCGCCGCCCTAGCGCCCCGACGCCTTGCGCCGTCGCCTCCGCCGCCGCTTGAAGCTTCGGCGAGCAATCGCCGCCACTCCGCTCGCCCCCACGCCCGGCCGACACCACCTCCAGCTTCGCCGCGTCACCCCCGACCTCCTCCGCCCCTCGGCCGCGCCTATCCGCCGCCGGACCGCCGTTTCCGCCGACGCCCGAGCGCCACCGCCGCCCCTCCTCGCCGTCGGCCAATCTCAGCCGCCTCCGGTAACTCCCGCGCCCACCGCCGTGCTCCCCATTCGCCTCTCTCCCTCCTCCGCACCTCGCCGCCGGCAACCAAACCGCCGATCGCCGGCGAGCCGCCGCCCCGGTCGCTGCCTCCGGCCAGCCCAGCCGCATCGGCCGTCGGCTGACGTGGCAGCCGACGTGGCCGCCACTCGGGCGCCACGCAACCGCCCGACTGCCACACCACCCCCCGCGCCACCTCAGCCCTGCCCGAGTCCATGGACTCGGTCCACATGGACCCGGGCCCGCCTGCCAGTCAAACCATCCCCAGGGGCTGACGCCTGCTGATGCCATAAATGGGTTTTTCTTCAGGAAAATAATTCAGCAGAAATTAAATCCCTTGCTGACGCAATAATCCAGATTTTCCTTTAGGAAAATAATTCAAAAAATCATGTTTTTCATTTTTCTCTCTTTTTAAACTTCCCGAAGCCCGTTTTCCTTCGTCCTAGCTCCGATTTAGCCCATTCAAATTTCTAAATTCATCACAAATTCTCCTCTATTCATTTCTAGCCTCAATTAAAATATTTGAAG
Source organism: Dendrocalamus latiflorus (assembly GCA_017311315.1). Classification (NCBI taxonomy): domain Eukaryota; kingdom Viridiplantae; phylum Streptophyta; class Magnoliopsida; order Poales; family Poaceae; genus Dendrocalamus; species Dendrocalamus latiflorus. Next base: position 6,635,443 of record CM029677.1, read on the forward strand.
TCAATTTGAATTTATTTTGAATTTAGTGGGTTATTTTCATGTGTAGACTTCGACGATTCGGGAAATTTCTTCGACGAAGATTCAAACCAATTTGAAGAGGAAGGCAAGTCACACTCCTTGATCATGTTGATCCCAGTTTTCAAAATAAAACTATGTTGTTTTAAATTATATTGCATGCATATTTTTATTCAACGTATTTCAATTCAGTTTTAAATTTAGTTATTGCCTACTTGTTAATCCCTCCATTGAATTTGAATTTCTCAATACCTTGTCACCCTAGAATCAAACTCTAGTTAGTACATTAGTGTTGGCTAGAGAGTTTAATCAAATGCTTAGCCCTGCATAGTCATATAATTTGGTTTTGGGATATCTTTCACATAAAATGATAATCATGTTTACATAAAATGATACGCTTTTGATATGAACTCTTGACTTTGGTGAGTCAAGGAGATTTATGAATTATTTTGAAAACAAAATATAAAACCTGGTTTAGACTTAGGCTAATGGTTAGATTGGTGGGTGCAGGCTTGCCCTGTTGGTTGGAGCCACAGTGGTCGATTGTCGTGCACAGGGGTATGTGGTTGGGCCTAAGTCAGATTAAGGACCGGTCTGTGAGCTACTGTTGCAAAGCCCTAATCGTACTACCACATGGCTGGTATGGGACAGCCCTGGCTGAATAATTTGCGAAGTCCCAACCTGAGTCAAGTCGTAGGTTGAAAGTGAGCATGGTTGGTGCCATGTGAAGTCTCACTTGGGCGAGCGTGGTTAAGCCATGAGAAGTCTCGTCTAGGCTCAAGAGGGGGTCCCGGCCTGGTGGATTCCTTACTGGGGTGAAACCTTATTAGAGTTGGCTCGACCAGGTTGAAGGCTTTGCATTGTAAAGGCCTTGTCACGATTCATCGCCGCACACCTAAGGAAGTGTGTAACCCGGTGGCAATATGGGATGATCGTGTCTTGTGGGTAAAGCTGTACAACCTCTGCAGAGTGTATAATCTATCTTGGATAGCCGTGCCTACGGTCATGGGCATGCCGAGTAAAAGTTTTTTCATGTATTAGATTTTGTTTTTCAAAAAATGTTTTCGAAAACCTTATGGATGGATGGAATCCATGAGAGAATGAAAACCTTGTGGGTGGATGGAACCCATGAGAGAGATTGGAAGCTTGCGGATGGATGGAATCCGCGAGTGTTTGGAAGCGTGTGGATGGATGGAATCCATACGTGGTCCGGGTGGGATGCCCATGGATAGGTTGGTGTTTGGTCGGAGCCTGCACTGACGGTATTATTTTCTATTACAAGTATTGTTTTACTTACTGTATTAACTTCGGCAATTTCAATCTACTTATTGTATTTCTCAAATGCTGTTTTATGCAAACTAACGCTGTAAGCATTCCGTTGAAACCTTTATCATTATGTTGCATCTCTCCGTGTGATTTACGGAGTACAAGTTTGTACTCACCTTGCACCCCCCTACACAGAGGAAGATGTCGTCGACTACGGTGAAGATCTGGACGAATAGGTCGCGTCTTACTGTCGTTTGCCTGTGGGCAGGCTTGGGCTTCGCTTCTTTCAGTTTGCTTCCGCAGTTCTTTCCTTTATTTTATTTTGCCAAAGGGTGTTGATGTAAGACTTGACCATAAGGCTGTATCCTTTATTTAATATATGAAGTCATTTGTGCTTGGTATTTATCTTTGTTGAACTGTGTGCACTAGCTGATCCTGGACTAGTGCGATTTACACAGAGGATCCAGGAGTCGTTACTCCGGGTTCCGACATTAATCTCACTTGCTCTAACTCTCTTTAGCATGATGCTTATATTTGTGAATGTGTTTTTCAAATTGTTAAAGCTCATGTGTGAAATCCTTATAATATGAGACTATATATTGCGAATATGTTTTGCAAGTGTTTGAAATCCATATTTCTTACTCCTTATGGTATGAGGCTTATATTTATAAATATGTTTTGCAAATAGATGAAGCTCATATACAATCCTTATAGCATGTGACTTTGGTTTGCGAATGTGTTTTGCAAATGCGTTAAGTCCATGTACCGATTTCTTGTGTCATGATTTCAAAAATGTGCAAATATGTTTTGCAACTTGTTGGGAGTCATGGATGATCCTTGTGTGCACGATACTATAGCTTGCAAATTTGTTTTGCAAAATCTGTTGAAGTATCTGCACCTGTGAAGAAAATTGGAACTACCGTAAGCTTCTCAAAGAAGATTGTGAGAAGTCCTGGCGAGTTATGAGTGGTGTGGTGCTCGCCATCTCTGGAGTGGAGGAAGAGCAACCTTAGTGGGTTGAGGTGTTTCAGCTTAATTTGTGGAGCCGGTCCAATTCATTTGGGTTAACCTCAACGTGGATCAGGGGAGATCGGAACGTCTCCGAACACTATGATAAAAAAAATATATCGTGTCTTTGTGGTTTGTTTTCTTGTACTCAATTTACTTTTCAAGCAATTTACATTCGTAGAATTAAATTGATTGTTTGTCATCCTAGAATTGCAAACATTTGACTTAGACCTAGATTGTTGGTGCACTTAGGTGAATCTAGTTGATTTAGGTTTTGTTTGTGCTAAAACCAATTTGATTTAAGCTTCCACATTATATACTTGGTTTTAGCCAAATAGCTTAAATAGAATTAATTAAGAATAGATTTTTAGAAACGACTATTCAGCTTCCTCTAGTCGGCCTACTCGATCTTATACCTACTAAAAAATAGGGTAGACCAAATATTAGTGCAAAGATAGATAATGGCAGTAAACTACTACAAATTAAATTTTATGATGGAATAAATAGTATAAAATAATATACATTTAGGACTAAAATGAACACTGCAAATGCGTACTGATCCAAATAAATGGTGCATACGAAAACATGCTCATAATTTGGTCAAGAAAAACATCTAGGTCTTGATGCTACTTGTCATAATTGTTTGTTAGTATAGTTTTGTTTTACTATATATCTGACCTTTTACTTTTCTCTATCTCAGTTGTCTTTTGATCAAAAGTAAGCAAATTAAGTGCGTAAGTTAACGAGCAATATTGCATCTTAAGATCTGATATATACATATATAGGTTTATGTCACATCGTACCCTCCACTGGCTTTATGGACTAAATAACATGATATGCTATCATAAAAGAGTAGTATAAGCATGGGTGATGCTTGTGTCCATAAAGAACAGTCCGAAGGTAACGTGATAATATACCCAGCTTTTTTATACTATACGAGCTAAGAGTAGCACTACTCAGTATAATAGTACACAACATGCATGATGCAATAGGAAGTTAATTTGCTAGAGATTCTTTTTTTGTGTTTCTAATATAATCTTTCCTCTAGCATCACAATTTAATTAATTGCTACACTTAGTAGTTACGATTTTAATATCTAATGCAGTCAACATAAAAGCATATAAAAAATATACAATTAAACAACACATACTTGCTAACAGAAAATTAATTAATATAAAATTTAATTAATTATGCCTAAATAATTAGTACTAAATTAATTACCCCTAAATAACTACAATTAATTATGTACATATTTAACCAAGACAATTCATACAACAAAATTTACCTATTATTATGACTTTTAATAATGGCACTAAACAATATTTAATTGGTTGTGAAGAAAGTGGACGAAAAGTGCAGGTGAGGAGTGTGAGCGAAGAGATTGCGAGGTGAGGAGTGTTAGCGAAGAGACTGCAAAAATGGTAGTGCGCGCAGCTTGAAATTTATAGCGAGAGCAATAGTGAAGTGTGAGCTAACGACGCGCCGATAATGGTGGGAGTGAACTGCGCATTGGGAGACATACACGACGCAAGTGACACTTTCGGTGCTTTGTTTCCTGCAGGAGTGCTCAATTACCATATGAGCCAAATTTTTACGGCCCACTGTGCTTTGTTCACATGCAGATTAAACAAAGCAAAGAAAACCAAAATATGGATTAAACAAGGCAAATAAATTGAAATGAGCCACCTCTGCCGCAGCTGGTAATTGTATGAATTTTTTAGCAACAATCATAGTGGATAAAATTGTCAAAAACTTACATAATCAAGTACGTTGTCGCAAAATGCTGCACATGAAACTTTGTAATTTTTCGCTCATTTGTTGTATTTAAAAATTTAAACATTACCTGGTAATTTTATGAATTTTTGAGCAATATTCACAGCGGATAAAATTACCAAACAATTATACAGTTAAGTAAATTATGTCAAGAGGTTGCACATAAAATTTTGTAATTTTCTGAGCTCATTTGCTATATTTAAAAATTAAAACAAATATTATAAAAAATTTAAGACAAGTAATTAAGCCGGCTTAATTACTTTCCGTCTGCCTATGGGGCGGTAGGCCGCTGGCACACCCACGTATCAACTTTGCTGCGTGGTCGTCCGGCTACTGGACAACAAAAATATCATTTTTACGAATACAATATATACACAGCCACTTTTGTAACTACAGATACTTAGAGCAACTCCAGCAGTAGCCCTCAAAACAGGGCACCTACTTTTTATTTGAGGGCTCTCTCTACTTTTGAGGGCTCTGTTTTTTGGGCTACACTCCAGCAGGAGCCCTCAAAACAGGACCCTCGAATTCATTCTTAGAGGGGATGATACATAGGACCCACCCTCATCCTATTTTTGAGAGCCGAGGGGCAAAAAACTCACTCCAGCAGGACCCCTACTTGAGCCCTCAAAAGTAGGGGCCCCTTAAATCTACCCCTCGAGCCCTCATTCCTGGGGGTCTGGAGGGAGCCCCTACTTTTGAGGGGCTCAAGTAGGGGCCCTACTGGAGTGAGTTTTTTGCCCCCACGGCCCTTAAAAGTAGGATGAGGGCTCAAGTAGGGGCCCTGCTGGAGTTGCTCTTACGGATACAAACAGTACTAAAAACTCCATATCCCTGTCAGGTACCTGTAGGGCCACCTGTCGGGTGCCGCCAAGCGAACGAGTTTCTTCTGCCCCCTACGCTGTCCCGTCTCCTTTTTTCTCGCCGATAAAACCACCCACCACCACCAACAATTCCTCTCTGCGACATGGGACCCACACTACTCCGGACATCCGTGCCCCACACGTCAGTGACGTAAATCAGCCAAATCGCAGGTGAGTGATTCCGCCAGTTCAGCCATCATTCCATTTCCCCACGTCCAGGATGGATGGATGCCCCCTCCAGTTCCCGGACGGTCCACCTCAGCACATCGACGTGGGCCCCACGCGAGGCCTGGGCCCTACGCGCGGCCTGGGCCCACTGTCATACAGGTAACGTCCCTCCCGACCGTCTCTCTCCCCTCCTCGCCGTCTTCCCCTGATCTCCCCCCGTCCCGTCTCGTCGCTGCCGCTCGCCTCGCCGAACTGTTTCGGCGGCCGCGAGAGAGAGGGAGATGAAGGGTGGAGGAGGCGGCGCGGCGGCGCCGGGGGACTACGTCTACTTCAAGTCCGTCGTCCCGCTCCACAAGATCTCGGTAAGCGCCCCGCCCCTCGCATCTCCGCAGTCCGCACCTCCCCTCTCCAGTCGCGCCAACGAATTTTGGCGCTGTGCCGTGGCGTGGTCTCGTGCCCGGGCCGTTCAAGGGTGCTAGATGTTCGGGTTTCGCTTCTTCTGGAGGCCGTGGAGAGTGCGGCGTACGGTTCTCCGGTGGCGACATCTCGAGCGGGAGTTTGGTTTAGTTCCCTGCGGCCTCGAGCTTAGTATTGTTTGTTTTGGAGGTTTGTGCTTGGCCTGGTCTTGGTTTTAGATGGATTTCAGGGGAATTTAGTTTAGTTGCCTCTGCCCTGCGAGATCTGTGGAAGTGCGATGGTTGATGCAATTTCGCGTTTCACGGATTGGGTTTTTGTTCCGGCTAGATCGGATCGGTAGTGGATTCACATTTGTGTGTTTGATTCAAGTTTAGCTTGAGTTGACATGCGCATTTGAGTATTCAACATGAATCACATGATGCATTTGGTGTAGTATTTGGCTAGATTATCATGATGCTGCGTAATTCAGGCACCATCTTTAACTCAGTTTAATGAGCGATATTGCAAACTCATGGTTTTGCGTATATGTTGTTTATGACAGGCATTTCTGTCCAGTGTCCAGTATGCTTGTCTTGTCATGATCTTGTTGTTCTAGAGCTCAAGAAGGTTTAGCTTTAGTATTGTTTGGTGGATTGGTGCACTCTAGTTAAATTTAGCTTAAATTTCTGAAGTTCCACTTTACACCGCTTGTCTATGTACTGACTCTGCAACTTTTGCTCAATCAAGTTATCTAGCAAAGTAGCGATTAGGAGTTGGATTAATTTGATGATGGGAGCTGCTGAAATTAGATGTGTCTTATGTCATACATATATTTATTGTTTGTCTGCATGAATCGCATTCACCAAGTGCATCATTGTGGCTGCGTGCTAATATAATTCTAATTTGTTCTAAATTTTCTATGTACAATGGAATCATCTTAGGGTGTCGGAGGATTTTTTTAATCTGTTTTGCAATACTATGTTGTTGTCTGGTCAGCACGTGTGTTTACCTTTGTTTAAGCACAACAGAATATCTCAAATTCATTTATTTGGCTTTGACTACTCACTCATTGATTATATTAATAGATAGACATGTTAAACATTAACCTTGGATCTAGTCTACGAGTCCCATGTCTGTATGAATTCAAATGTAGGTTTACAATTTTGTCAAATCCAGTGTGAAGCTCATTATATATACTCCATGTCAACTCGGTGGAATTCTAATGGGTGATACATGCCTTTACAAAAAGAAAATCCCCTGTTTAAGTGTTTTCTTAAGTATTTATGATCTTTTTCTATCAATTCATATGGTTGGCCATTTCTAAGCTATATCTTCCTTTGGAAATTTTCTAGATTGGATCAAAGTTGTGGAGGTACTATGATTTTGGCCCCAAGGCTGTGCCACCGCTTGTCTGCATCCCAGGAATTGCAGGGACGGCTGATGTGTACTATAAACAGATCATGTCCCTGTCTATGAAGGTGCTTACTTTAAGATATGAACTCATAAATGTACCCCATTTTATTCTCACTGCAACTATTCTGATTTTGATTAGCTGTCTTGAGAGTTCATATGTACCTTCAAATGTATACCTATGTGATATGCGACCCTTAGTGACATTTGTGTTTATGCTTCATATTCTAAGTTTCTAACTTTAGGAGTTATTAATTTATGATAATATTTAAACTTTTTCTCTACACGAAAGACATACACCCCCATTTTAGTAAGCTATATAAAGGAAACAGAATAGTTTGTCTATGCAAACTTTCCATCTTGATATTAGATAAGTTTTTGGCCAATGAGCAAAAACATCTTTGAATCTTGAATCACTAAAATTTTAGTATCGATGAAGATCTGAAATAATTTGGAAATATTTTGTTGACGAGCATGATATAATGCTCGGTGAACTGCAGTTATAACTTTTGTTTTGTTTGTTTTAAAGCACATCAGTATGGGCAAGAAGCCTTGAAATTTGGTGCTGCTTGAGTGCCTTAGGAGGTATTCGCACTTTGCAAGACATCCAAATTGTGGTGGCATTATGAGGTGTCTAATTTGAATTTGGACATCTCTGTCTTGGAATTTGACTGCCAATCCAACTGTTGCAGAAGCCTTGTTTATCTCTGTTTGCCAAGGGTATAATTAGGTAATTACATATGTGGGAGTAACCTAAGATTGAGTTCTTAATTTTTCTTTCAGGGTTATCGAGTGATATCTATTGATGTTCCCCAAGTTTGGAATCACCATGAATGGATTTCTTCATTTGAAAAATTTTTGGACTCCATGAATATCCATCATGTAAGGAAATGTCACCCCATTTTCCTTCTGTGTTTTCTTTCTGATGAGGCTATTAGCTTATTAATGCATTGCATTCTGTTTATTTGCCATTCTTGCTTAATGCCATGCATTTTCCACTTCATGCTTGTGCCTGTTGCAACGTAGAATCCCGAATTTTTTGTTTTAGTTTTATTAAACTTTTTATCCTACATTAAGAAAATGTAAGCGTGGTATAATGAGTTTGCACTTCCCAGTCTTGTATGATTCTCTTCTTTCTTGAGGAGATGAATAGGAGAGTTAGTTTTATTATTTGTTCCTTGCAAACGTACTGCAGGAGTTTTGGTTTTATTTCCTTTAATCCTGAGGGATTCATTCGAAGTAGTACTACTTATTCCGAACCATCTGACTAAGCAGGTTCATATTTATGGTACATCTCTTGGTGGATTTCTTGCACAAATATTTGCTCAACACCGTCCAAGGAGAGTGAAGTCCTTGGTCCTATCAAATACTTTTCTTGAGACGCACAAGTTTGCCGCTGCCATGCCATGGTCTCCAGTGTATGTATTCTCTCTGAAGTATTTTTTCCCTAACATTATGTTATTGTTGTATTATAAAGTGGTCATATTACCTGTGTGAACATTTGATCGTGTGTGCATGCCTAGACACTTTCTTCCATTTAAATTGGGTTGTGTTCTGTGGCCACAGGCATTTCAATGTGCTATGTTATTCATTAACTCAAGGGTTTCAAGTTTATTTAGTACAATTTATCATTGAGGAAGAATATACGTCCATCCATTTGTTTCATGAAGGAATTATATATCTTATATAGTTTCACTAAAATCTGATGACATGGCACCAATTTCTGTCTAAGATGACTAGATAAGTTATTGGTGAATTAAGTACATTGAATTACCTAAGAGGTGTTTGGATCATGAATTTTTAAAATTTATTTTATTAAAATAAAGCTCTAATGGGAGTTTTGAAGAAACAGACTTTATTATGTTGGAGAATATGTTGTTTGGCAAAAACAAGTGTTTTGTAGAAAGCAAAATAAAAAAGCTGTTTCTGGTAAAACTCATTTGTTGAGTTTAGAGAAAACCCGTTTCCGTTATATGGATTATAGCAGCCAAACAAGACTTATTGGCAGTTAGGAACCAAATTGAACGTAACAGGGGCACGAGGAATCAATTACCTCCTTGCCCTGGGGCCGAATGGGAGTTAATTTTGGGTCGAGGTCGTCTGCTTTGTGTATTTAGGGCGCGTCTGTTTATTTTGATCCCTTTGGTGTGCGTGGGTGTGTCTTGTTTGGGTTCCTTTCCCATTTTTTTTCTTCTTCTTAATATAATGATGCGCAGTTCTCCTGCGTGTTCGAGAAAAAAAAATTGAACGTAACGAAATCTTGTTTTGCACTTTTGCTAAAACTTGATGTTCAAATGCCTCCTAAAGTCCTAAACCTATATAATTAACACATGCATTGATTAGCGATGCCATTTCTGTAGCTTAATGATGTTCTTTGCAACAGTAGTGACCAGAATTGTGGTGTTAGTAATGGGGTGACATGATGAAGCTGAATGATGTTCAATAAAGCACATGATGTAATGATATGAAATAATAACAGCTATGCAGCTAAGAACCTTAAGCTCTTAGCTCAATGAAAACTAATTTTCATTTTTCTCAAAAGGTTTTTTTGGAAGCATTAGCTAACATCATATGTTCAAATCTTTTCCCTATAAAATCATACTTTATTACTTTATGAAAATTATAGTGAATAATTCTATCCAACAACTTTTTGTCATATTGCAGTATTAATTGGACCCCTTCTTTTTTGCTGAAGCGGTACCTCTTGACAGGAATCCGAGATGGTCCCCATGAACCATTCATAGCAGACTCTGTGGATTTTGTTGTGGGTCAGGTTGGTATCTACTTTAAACACTTCGTTAGATGTTTTTGCAGTAATCGATATTCTAATGTTTAAAATGATTTTATCATTTTATGCACATTATATATATGAGTAATCAATCTTGATCTGGTAAACAGATAGATATTTCTAGTTAGATGACTAATTTGAATATGATAAGGCAGTTTTGATTTTTCTGTTGCGCTTCTATTCTGCCTTGTTTATCATTTGGTAATATTAAACTTCTGCATGCCAGGTCGAGACATTGTCAAGAGATGACCTTTCATCAAGGTTGATGTTAAATGTTAATGTTGCATCAATTGGATCATTAATGCTCCCTGATTCACTCATCACTATAATGGATGTAAGTACCTAAATTCAAGTAATATAACACAAACCTCACCTATTACTGTTTATTTAAGCTTTTCTTAATTATTGTTCATTGTTTTCCGTTCCATTGATTGGCTGCAAGAGTTTAGAGCTGTGATCTATTGTTAACAGAAGATTCAGAAATCAATTATTAACCTGTATGAGTAGGTATGCTGGGAGATAAGCATGTTAAACCTTTTGTTCCTTACAATAATCTATGCATTTGAAATTCTCAGTTGACAAGGAATTAAGGAATGCCAAGAGTGATTCTTTCTATAATCCATGACTTTTTGACACTCCTATCTTCTGTACGCTAACTATGTGCAGTGAACATCTTTGCACAGACAAACGACTACTCTGCTGTTCCTCAGCAGTTGAAGGACCAAGTGAATGAAAGGTACCCAGGTGCAAGGCGTGCTGTACTGAAGACTGGTGGTGACTTCCCCTTCCTGTCACGCCCAGATGAGGTTAATTTATACCTTCAGGTATTGTAGATATATCTTCTTTTTCCCTTTCATCGTTAGGAGACTTTATGAAGACCAATTTGCAAAATACTGGCAGCTACATTTGAGGCGAGTTGGGGTAGAACCAAGGCCAGATCTGGTCCAAGGTTTCACACGTAATGGCAGTGCTGGGAGCTCGATGGACCATAAATATGGAGGAGACAGTTTTGATGATCGTCCTGGAGACAATGGGGACCGTGGTTCCGGCGGCCATGATCGTGAGACACAGCATTCTGGATCAGAATCACATGATTCTGATGAACCGATGCCAACAAGCACAATGCTTGCCAATACTGTGCTTGGTACGGTCAGCTCAACTCTGCAAGCCTCACTATGTATGCTCATTATGCATCATTACTATGTGTCCGCTTTGTATATTTCATCGAGACAGTTGTTGGATGTTTGAAGTAGTGAATCACCCCTTTTGCCCCCATATAGAACTGGTCTTGTAGAATATCGTCAGAATCGTGAGTGGCGCAGCTGCTTCGAACGGGTTGTATTCAACATTGCCAACGGGAAAGGGCACATCAACAGACGGAAAACACTCCTGTATGTTTATAATTTCGTATAATATGCTGTTGTCTTCTTTGGCTACCCAGTTTTTTTTTGGTGTGTTTGTAGGCCTGTAAATTGAATTCGACATGCCTGAAACATTACTGCGATTGGTGAATTTGCTTGGAAGTAGCACAATAAATTGCTTATTACCCTCCGTGATTTTGCAACTTTCTTCTCACTATTTTAGGTCCCGTTTAAAACATAGAAATTTTGCGGCGATTTTATAGGAAACAATTTAATTTCCACAGAAAACAGAGAAAGTTTAAAACATAGGAATTTTGCGGCGATTTTATAGGAAACAATTTAACTCCCACTGAAAACAGAGAAAATTTCGACGTTCCAAACCGGACCTATCTATTCAGTCTTCCGTGCCTGCCTATCCTCGAATTTGATGGCTGCGGTGTCGTCTATTGTTCTTTTGAGTCCTGTGTTTTCCGATTGGACAGGTCTAGGTACGTGGTAATGCAGACGCTGCGTTGGGCTATTTGTGCTTTTTTTTCTACGCATCTGATTTGTGATACAACAATTGTTAACCTTTTTTTTTCAAAAGAAGAGATGGCTAGAGCATGCACTTGAAGGTTCTATGGAGGTAGTGGCTAGAGCATGCGCTTGAAGGCTCTATGGAGTTAGCAAAGAAAGTTTTGAAAGGATCATATCATCAAATGATAATATAATATCACAAACTTAGGTTTTTGCAATTCCACGGATATCCACACGTTAGCAAACCAGTGGGCACACGTTTGTGCCGTTGGATGGAGTAGTCGTCAACTCCAAACCGTTGGATGGACACGTCAGCATGTGTCCATTGGTTTGTGCATCGTCTACTCCACACCTGACTCCTTGCTCCTCTCTATCCTCCACCATTGTTAGGGGTATAATCAAGTCGATACGGACGAATATCGTTTATCCTATATTCTATTCCACATTTTTTTAGGAGTCAGAGTCGAATACGGATAATACTGGATGCTCATTTTCTCTATTCCGTATGTGTTCTATAAGCCTTTAGACGATTGGTCAAATGAAAATTATCCGCTTCTTTTGCACCTGTATATAGGATATTGGACAATAGGGTGCAATCAGAGCGAACACAAAAAGATTAATCGTCGAAATATCGAAGGAACAACACTCAGTATTTTATGTCTATTTAGATGTGGCAATCCGTCTTATCTTATTCCTAAGTGAAGTCACAACAGATTTCTTCATATTACTTGATATACATATATATAAAGTTAGATATCATTTATCTTGTATTCTATTTCTTTTTTTTCTCTTGAAATCGGACGCGGATAGTGCCAGATATCCATTTACTCTTCCATATTCACTCCGCGAGCTTTCGACCGGTTAATGGGACGAAAATTATCCGCTCTGTTTGCATCCCTACTGTTAGGAGAGCAGCTCTGGTGAGATGTTGGCATCCTTCTTTTTAGCTTACGGTTTCCCCCGAATAAATAAATGGGATGATTTCTTCGCTGTCTTTTCAAAGTGACTTATTAGGACGACCTTTTCGAACTGACGTATCGGCATTCGGGTTGTTTGCGCAAACGCTCACGTTAGGACCAAAATCCACGAGTTGCAGTTGAAAAGAATCCATCCGTTATGTAGGTTCTTTGCTTTGTACTCTTTATACATCACACCATTCGAACACCCTGTAGACCTGGGATTCATTGGATATTTGATACAATATAACCCATCAACTTATCGGAAAGAATCTAACAGTCACTCTTAAAAAAAGAGATCTATAATGAGTATAATCTAGATGAGCTACTGAAAAACCAATTTTGATACCGACCATTATTTTTCAATATGACGGGCGAAGAGTGAACGAAATTTGGCAGCTCACCTCAGTCACCACTAGTCCATAATCGCAAAACCCTGGGCCTGTGGACTGGAGGAAGTAATAAGAAAAAGAAGAGAAGGCACAAAAAAGGGGAAAGCCCAAAACCCTAGCTCCGCCTTCGCCTCCCCCTCGTCAGCCGCCACCGCCGTTCGATTTCGCCAGCCATGGTGCTCGGCCTCTACCCCTTCGCCGACATCGCCGCCGACGGCTCCCCCTGCCTCGACGCCGCTGAGGGAGAGGAACTCGTCCGCGTGGAGCGCGCAGCCGCGCTTGCCCTCGGCCCCCGCGCGCCGGAGCCCCCGGGCACCCTCTTCATCACCACCAGGTAGTACCGTAGTAACATCCCATTTCGCTCCACTCCTCTACTTAGCTGCGGCCTTCGCTTCTGATCTGGCGGGGTGCTTTGCCTTGACTCCAGGAGGGTGATCTGGCTCAGCGACGCGGAGAAGGGGAAGGGCTACGCGGTGGACTTCGTCGCCGTCTCGCTCCACGCCGTGTCGCGCGACCCCGAGGCGTACCCCTCTCCCTGCATCTACACGCAGGTAATTTCGCCATCTGCTAGCCTATTTCTTCTTGGAGCAGCTTTTTTTGAGATAGCTTGGGATAAACATTTGGTATAGAGCATTCACGGGGACGTGGCTAATCAGCTGTAGATTTCTGGTATTGGTGTTAGATTTGAGACTAAAATGTGCTGATTGGAGTGATCAGAATGAAGATTTATATGTCCTGTATGCTGCTGATTTAGTTGTTGATTTAGTGTTGGGAGTGAATCTAATAGACTAGTAACTTATTTCAACTTCAGATATCACTGTTGGGAGCATTGCTGATCTTATTGGTTGATTGATGAGCACGTTTATTTACCGTTGCTTATTTTTTATGGTGTGATGTTGTCTTTTTAATTGCTTTCTTTTTATTTATTTTCAGTTTGAATAATTGTAGTTATAGCTTGTGGGTCAGACAACTCATGTAGAAAGGAAACTTTATATGTTTGAAATTATTGCTATCTTTTGTAATGAGACAGCAGTTGTTGGTTTGTAACTTCTAGAAAAAAAAGGGACCAGTTTATCAGCTCCTTTCTTAAAAAAAATTGTTGTTTTCTGGTGTAATCTTGGTATGTCGGAACTCGGAAGTTTTGAGGTCCAGTGATGCTTGGAGTGCTCCAAGTCTTAAGTGACATACTTTTCTTTGAAATATGACATGGTCAGCTGGGCATGTTTTCCCATATTTTATTAATTTCAGTTCGGAATTTCTTTTCAATAGTTGTAATTGATAATCATATTGCCGCACTGGTCCTGTTTGTTTGTTTGGCTTACATTTAGTTGTGATGTAGCATAGCTTGTTTGCTTTGATAGCTAATTTGGTAAATGCGAATACACAATTGTAGTTGTAGGTGTCACCTTTATGGCCCTTGGCTAAAGTGGTATTTTTTATTGGGGTTGTACATTGCTATTGTTGATCATATCTGGCAAGGTTGTTACGGCGCTCTGACAAGTTGCGGCGAGGCCAAGGCGCCTGGACGTCTAGTCGACTAGATGCCCACCATGGCGACAGTTAGACGATAGTAGTTAATACAAGTAATACCTTATATGACTGAAAATTACATAGCTATACAATATAATAGCATAAATTATCCAAATAACCATGCAACGGAGCTCAGGAGGTCCAAATCAGAAGAAATCTATTGAGGGAGGGTCTATTCTTAATTGTTAGGAACTCTAAATCAGAAGAAATCTATTAAGGGAGGGGTCTATTCGTAATTTTTAGGAAGTCCGAGGACTAAATCACAAAAAGACCAAAAAACTGCCCCATCCTCTTAACGTAGCCGCCAACAATTGCAATCCCGAGCGCGCATTTGCTTCTCCCTTCGCCCCCATCATGCTTTCCTGTCCCTTCACCACCTCTTCCACCTCCTTTGCTTCTGCCGCCGTCGGGCGTCTCACGCTTCCCGCACCTCCGCCACTTCCTCTGCTACCGCTGCCGCCAGCGTGCCCGCATCCCTTCGCCCGTCCAACTCTTCGAAGCTTCTTCGCCCCGGCCGCAGCGGCGGCGGAGGCAATGCCAGTGCCGGCTATGACGCGCTGACCCCACCACTCTACCCCTCCCTCAACCGTTGCCTTCGCAACAGCGGGAGTCTTAAGGGATCGGTGCCGGCGGCAGGAGAAGGCCGCAAATTGGCGCTGGTGGCAGGAGTAGGCCGCAGATCGGCGCCGGCGACGGGAGAAGGCCGTAGATCGGCGCTGGCGGCGGGAGATCTTCTGGACGAACAACCTCGGCGTCCCCCTTTGGCCGCCAGGACAACTTGGTGTCGCCTAGGCGACGCCGTGACAACCATGATATCTGGCATTTCTCTTTTTGATCTTATAGTCTTAGTAGATTTCAGTTTGCAGTGAATACAAGCAAATATGGTACTGATACAACCAAACGGTTTGGAGATAGATATTTCATGAAAGTTGTTTGAGGGAATGCAATTTACCATGTGTAGGTTTTTGGTGATCTTGATAAATTTGGCACAGAAGGTTTCAACTTAGTGATTTGACTAGTGATGTCATATGTGTTGTGCGTGCTGATTTTGTTGTAGATTATGGTTGTGTTTGGTTTGGTGCCTGCTGTTGCCAAATTTTGGTTGCCAAAAATTGCTGGCATTGAGTGAATTTGGTATGCCTTTGGTTTGCAGCACAAATT
This sequence comes from Dendrocalamus latiflorus, assembly GCA_017311315.1. NCBI lineage: Eukaryota > Viridiplantae > Streptophyta > Magnoliopsida > Poales > Poaceae > Dendrocalamus > Dendrocalamus latiflorus. The sequence goes on from CM029677.1 coordinate 6,651,046, forward strand.
TTTGCCAAGGTTCCATTTTCATTGGCTTTCTAGTTCACTTTCACTTTCTTCAAATGTTTGTTTTTGATCTGTTCTTTTTACAATAAGTCAATAACTCACTATCAATTATGAGTGATCTGCATATCCTGATTGATTCTGAGTCCATTTGCAGTATATTCATATGTATGAAATATTATGCAAAATGCTCCTGTACTATCCAATTGTAATGTTTGATGTTCTCTTCCATTAAATTTTGAAGATTGAGGTGGAAGATGGCTCCGATGAGGAATCGGATGAATCAGATACTGAAGCAAATAGGGAAATAGAACTCTCAAAAGTCACCGAGATGCGCATCATACCATCAGATTCTGGTCAATGTATCCTTTTGTGGCAACTTATCTTATCCATATCATGGTTTCTGTTACATTAATTTTATCTATGATGCTCCTATACTGGATTTCACAATGCCTGCAATTTAATTGCAAAGAGCTATAATTTCCAAGGCTCCATGTCGTGGGCTCGTTGTTTTATGATTTGACATAAGTGATTTTGTATTCTTGTGACTATTGACTAATGTTTGCGTTTGATTTTCTTAAAGAGTGACTTTTTAGGTTCTATTCAGTTATAAAAGTATAAAATATTGCGCTTCTATTCAGTCATAAAATATTTTGCTTACTTTACTCAATGTAATGTGGGTATTGTTGTTTATAGTGAAAAGGAAAATGTTAAATTTTTGTGCTTGTACAAGTCAAAATTTCATGCTTTTATTATTCAGTTACGAATGTGTTTTTCTTGGGATCAATAGCTGATCTGTGATCAGGAATGATCTGATTTTTGTAAAGACTAAAGATGGAACATGTACTTCCTAATATAGATTAAGCAACTAGGCATGGTACTTTTCTTCTTGGGCGTCTTCAAGAGTGGTACCCACAAACCAAACTTGTCCAAGTACTTTCAGTAAAATGTCATACATTAAATCAGTGAACTTTTCTCCTGGCATGAAATTAGGCTTTAAACACCTTTATCGTGTTGCTGCTATCTAATTTAGTGTTATTTATTCCAGTCTGACCATGCAAATCACAATGATCATTGTGACAGATATTAATTTGTATTTCCAACTGAATGAAACGCAAATTATGTTAACAAATTAACTTCTACTATTTTTTGAAACATATATGTTATCTATTCTCTTCGAGCCTTGACAGACTTTTCAGTGGATGCACTCTTTGAAGCTTTCTCCCATTGTGCTGAGTTGAACCCTGATCCTAATGCTGGCAAGTTATAAGCTCCTGAACTATTCCATTTTGTTAAATCGAGCCCTTGTAATATAAGACTCTGAAATCCTTCAAAAATGTTCTTTATTTCATGTATTTTTTTTTAATTGCCAGAGAGTGACGAAGAGAATGGCTGGGTTCATGGTGATGAAGATATGACTGATGGTAAACATTCTTCATATGCATTTCTGTTGTGTTTTCTGCCAAATGTTGAGCAGAATATTGATGCATTTCTTGCATTCAGGAAGCGATGCTGAGCCCGAGTTTTCAGATGTCAACCCAATAGGTCAAACCGATGAGCATGATATTACTCATGCAGTAGTTGCGGTATGCAGTGGGTTTGTTATACTGTTACATTTTCCATTCTTGCTTTTTTATGATAAATGGAAACATATAAAGTGGAAGTGAAAGGAAATTCTTCTGTTAAGGTGTAGTTGGTTCTTTTTATCCTACTCTGTGGCCCTACGTTACTGTTAAATAGTCTTATCTTTCCTTGTTAGACCTGTCTTTCTAGTAACAGCAGCTTCGATTGTCTTTAATTTGTGTTACCTGTATCGTTTTTTAAAGGTTAGCTCACCTCCACATCATCTGCTAGCTTTTTTTGGGTGTGCCCGGGGGGGGGGGGGGGGGTATTGTTTATTTCACCGTCACATCTTATTCTACCTACCCTCATCACAGCACAGAGTGCATCAGCATGTTTACCTAGATGATTAGTGTGCGAAAACATTTTTACAACATGGTATCAGAAGTTGGCAACAGCATCCTTTAAGTCAATTACGATCTTAATTCCAATCTATCAGTGTTCTAAAAAACGCTAGTTGCATGGCGCGCCTAGGGCACCTGAGTGGCTGCCTAGACAACAGTGTCAAATGGCAAATTCATGTATCAACAAAACACATGGATGCATATGGTTATGTGGGATTTGTGCTAGTACTAGTGATGACACTTCATGTATCAATGGAAGATAGGAAGCACCTGAATGAAGTTTTACTTATGTTTACACAAATGGGAATGAGATCAAGTAGAGACAACAGCTTCTGCCCCACTCAGACCCGCCTATGAACTGTCTAGACCCACCTAGGTGCTCTGGCCGACTATGGCCAAATCACGGCTGCCAGGTAGATGATTATGCCCCAGCTATGCTGCTTTGTAGAACACTGATCAAGTCCCGTAGAGAATGTTTTTAATCAGTTTTCCAGTTAGAACCTAGCATGGCATTTAGTGCTATGATCATCTATAAATTGATTGTTGTACTGTCATGAAATATCTTTGTGAAGGCATAGTTCATCCATAAGCCCGGACTGACTGATTCATGGTGACAGTTGATTAATCCTAGAAACTCTATACATCAAACTCTCACTCTGAGCAGTTTCATCTGTAAATCCAGATAAATCTTTCTTTCTTTTCTTTTCCTGTTAAACTCATAGCTAAGTATCTAACACATAAAATTCCCATAATGTTTATATATGCAGCTTCAGATCAATGACCAACGTTTCCAGGATGCAGAGGAAGCAGAACATGAGAGCCAAGGAAATGGACACTAGGTGCCGGCACCCTGTTATTGTCTTCCTCGAGGAAACGGTATTATTGGTTCTTTGTAGATTGCTATAGATGCAGCATGGTTCGCCGTAAAGACTTCACTTTGTATTTTCTTTTCATTTCCTTCCTAGATGTCATAGACTCTTTTGGACCACCTTGTAAACATGCATCAATGGCAACGTATGTGAGAAAAGGTCTTGCTACTGGTCAAGAAAATGTAACTTGTAACCATTCTGGAGGATGTGAGCGAATGTAGTTTCATCTCCAAACGGATAGAATGGGGATAGGAAAGAAGATCGTCGTATTCTGTTGTATCTTGTACGATACAAGTATGATCATCTAGGATCATATTCATAGCAACATTGACGATGTATGACGTGGAAAACAAATCTCAACAAGAAGGCTGAAATTGTTACAGTTGTAGGTCCCTTTTTAAAATGCGATCGTTTACCAGAGTTCTGCAAGGAGTTGTGAGAAATTCTACGAAATTCATGTGTTGAAAGAGGTCCATGGTCAACGAAAGGTGTGCGCTGAGCAACGAACATTGCTTGTCCGTGTAATGGTAACATTTTTTCGTGCTTATTGGCCCTGTATGTCCATTGATTTCATGCATATTTCCGAGGTGGTGGTGTCAATGCGTGTTTGTGTATTGCTATGCGAGGAATTGGTAAGAGCAACTTCAGCAGGGCCTCTACTTGAGCTATCATCTTACTTTTGAGGGTCGAGAGCAAAAAACTCACTCCAGTAGGGCCCCTACTTGAGCCTTCAAATCTCCCCTCGAGCCCCTATTCCTGGGGTTTGGAGAGAGCCCCTACTTTTGAGGGCTCAAGTAGAGGCTCTGCTGGAGTGAGTTTTTTGCCCTTCGGCCCTCAAAAGTAGGATAAGGATGAGGGCGGGTCCTATGTGTTATCCCCTCTAAGAATGAATTTGAGAGTTCTGTTTTGAGGGCTCCTGCTGGAGTGTAGCCTAAAAAACAGAGCCCTCAAAAATAGGAAGAGTCCTCAAATAAAAAGTAAAAGCCCTGTTTTGAGAGCTATTGCTGAAGTTGCTCTAATATGCCACTTAAAGATTGGCATGAGGCAAGAGCTCCCCGCCGGCAACCCCACTGGCCCATGCCATCTCTGGCTGCCACATTCACCGCCACTCACCAAGTGCCAGTATTCTTACCATCAGGAGCTTGCTTCTATTAGAATTTTGTACCTGGCGCTTTCTGCATCTTATACCACAACATTTGAGGGTTCAGCGCAATTTAATCTAGTTTTTTTAGATGACCTTCCGGGATTTTCGTTTTTTATAGGATTTTAGATTTTTTAATGATATTTTCTGATTTTAGTCCATGTTCATATTTATTTCTAAAACCTGTTTTTCTGCAGTAAATGGTATTTTCACAATACCTAGTTTTCAAATAAAGTGTCTTTTCAAGATGATGTCTACTAGTTAATTGTAGTATATACTGCAGTGACTTTATTTATATTGATCAAAATATCATAGTATATATTATAGTAACTTTATTTATCATACTATATATTATAGTAATTTTATTTATATCAATTAAAATTGTACGGAAGTCACTCTCTTACTATTAATAAGCTAAAATCAAAAGGCCGTTGATAACCAAAAGAGAGAAAGAAAAGGGAGAACTAGTGTGTAGCCCATTAGCCGCCCGGTGATGCTGGGCCTAGGCCGTAATCTCTCCTATAAATGCCCTTCCAATCACCACCGTCCCCTCGGAAACCCTAACGCCACCTGCGCCGTCTTCCGCGAGCACCCACACCAACCTGAGAGGGAGCGAGCGGAGAAGCCAGGGCAACGCGGAGGGAAACATGGCGGCGGCGGCGGTGTACGGTGCCGGCGGGGCGATGAAGGGCGGGAAGCTTGGGATGGAGGAGGCGCGGGACCTGCAGCTCAACCGCATCCGCATCACCCTCTCCTCCAAGAACGTCAAGAACCTCGAGAAGGGTAATACATGTTTCTTAGCTTATTTTCAGCTTGAGATCAGACCAAGTTTGCCAAGATCCGAACCTGACGTCGTGTTTGCGGGTTGCAGTGTGCGCCGATCTGGTGAAGGGCGCCAAGGACAAGCACCTGCGCGTCAAGGGCCCCGTCAGGATCCCCACCAAGGTGCTCCACATCACCACCCGCAAGTCTCCCTGCGGAGAAGGTATTGATCACTGACAACAACTACTTCTACTACTAGAAGGCATGGCAAATGGTTGCATTCCTCGATCGCTATAGGGTAGAGCTTGTTGGTTGGCATGGTGATAGCTTGTGCGTGGTAATGTGTTGATTGGACAAGCACCCATTTGTCCTTAGGTTTGTGGTAGGTTTGTTTCATGGTCATTTGGTCGAATGGCTTTGTGGTGACGGTTGCTAGTATTTGGATGAGCAAAGTAGCTTCTAGGTGACAACTAGCGGATTTAATCACCGTTAACTGGACTAGATTGATATGGAGATGTATGTTTTTCTTGGTATATCTTGCCTTTCTGAGATTATTATAAGTCTGTTTTCTAATTAAGGTTGTTTTGTAACTTCCGTTTCGTGCTGGCTGCTAGTATTTTAGGAAGTGTTTGGTTTGAGGGATGACGTAGGATGGAATGAGATGGTTCATTTGACCAAGCCTATTTATGTGTTTGGTTTGAGGGATGGGGTGGGATGGAATGGTCCAAAGTGGGATGAGCCTGTGCAAATTTAGAGAATATTCTTCTTAGATGCTGTACCATGTGGTTCCACCTTTTTTGTGGAACCATCTCATCCTATTCCATCCCATCCCATTCCACTTTCATCACTCCAACCAAACAGATCCTTAGTGTGGCCCGGTAATTTGTCAATCTGTTGCTTGTTGGATTTCTGTAAGCGGAGGTCCTGAGCTATACTAAATGTTCCCTCTCGTAACAAGAATGTGACGATTGGAAACATGCAGTCAAACCATTTGAATTTTGACCAACATGTTTGCAAATATTTTTCCCCAAAAAAAATACATTTTATAATATTGTTCTTGTAGGTTTTACAGTTATACTATTACAAATGAAATTGTTGGTCAAAATTGTATCACTGTTCTAATGTCTGAAACAGCACTTATTTGTGACTAGAGAGAGTATCTTTTGACAATATTATTACTCAAAATCTTGTTGCAGTCCTACTGCTAAGTAGATACCTACTCTTTGATTAGCAAATTTATAAGGAAAAAGTCCATATAATACCCTGAATTTTGCTGGAAACTCCGTCCAGCACCCTGAACTATGGAACTAGATATTTGACTCCCTAAAGTTTGCAATCCAGTTAAAATAACACCCTAACCCGGTTTCAGATGGTGGTATTGCGAACGTTGTGTGGTGAGTGGGTAGTTTTATCACATAGAATGACACGTTGGTGAAGTTTAGATGAGTGACAGGTGGGACCCATAGGGCATTCTCTTCCAAATCGAAACAGAGAGGGAGGGAACTACAGGGGGCGGTGGGCTATGGAAGCACAGCTGTGAGCTCGGTGGGGCGAAACCTTGGTGGGCCCCACTTATCACTGACCTAACTTGGCTAGTGTGTCATCCTATATGGCAAAATCGTCCACTCATCACGCCACGCGGGTAATACCACCATACAAAACTGGGTTAGTGTGTTATTTGAACCGGGTTGCAATGTTTGAGGGGTCAAATGTCTGATTTCATAGTTCAGAGTGCTATATGGACTTATTCCAATTTATAAAGATCTTGTTGGTGTCAGACTATACCAAAAAGCACATTTACTGCCTACGCAGCTGTGAGGGATAGCAGGCAAGCAAAAGATAGAGTGGAGTTGAGAAAAGGGTCAATGCAGATCTTATTGGTTCTTAACTCTTATCAAAGGTATCTTACTGCAAAAGCGGTGGTGATAGATAGTGCTTTTGTTTTGGAGGTAAGCACATGATAGAGCATGGGGTTGAGAAAAGGTTCTAGAGGCAGCAAGCTTGTATTATCCCTGGATGTTGCCCTCTTCACCTGACACTAATTCAAACAAAATCCATTTTTTTATTGTGGTACCACCCCAGACAACTAACCAGCAAAAATGCACGCCTGGCGATGTGTGGCCTCTCGTGAGCATATTGTGGTAGAGATGCTGCAGTGTGGCCCTATGTGCATGATTTGCTGGTTGAATTTTCTGGTGGGCTGACCATGGTTCAAAAACCTGCTGCCGGGCTAAATCCTGGCTAGGGGCCAGTACCAGTTACCAACTGGTAATCAGAAAAAACCGTTCAAATTTCATACGTCAAAATTTGAATTTGAAACTGGTAATCGAAAAACCGGCGGATAACCTGAAAACATTGGTCAAATTTCATGTGTCAAAATTTGAAATTGAAATTGGTAATCGGAAAAACCGGTTGGTTACCATCCAAAAAACCGGAGAAAAACTGCCAAGAACCTAAAACTGGTTTTTTCAAATTGAATTGGAAATTCCAAATGTTGTATCATGAGCACGACAGTGGGTATATGGTACCTCTTTTTCTATGGGAGAAGGTAGAGCTAGAGAGAACTAACGACATGAGAGAGAGATTGTGTTTAAAATGAGTGGAGTTTGCTTCCTTATACCCCTCTTAGGGTGTTTATATACATGAGTGGGATAGGATGGGAAATTCTCATCCTATCCTTTAATAATTACAAAAAATAAATGTACATGGTACATTTCTTTATACTATTAGGTTTATACTATTGGACTTGCTGAGCATGCTGCAAGGCTCAGTCTTTTGGGGTTAGGCCTCCCCCACAACACCAAACACATTCATGTCAAAAAGTATGAAGTCAAGCATAGGAGGTGTATACATATTTCTAATTCATTCCATTAGTATTAAACAATGTAAATATCATTAGAGAAACTAATTTTTACATTTAAAAATAAAAAATTTCTAATACATTCATGGCAAAAAGTAGGGAGGTGTATGCATCTTCCTAATACATTCTATTTGTGTTAAACAATGTAAACATCATTAGGAAAGCTAACTTTTACATTCAAAAATTGTACATTCCTAATACATTCATGGCAAAAAGCATGAAGTTAAGCATAGGAGGTGTATGCATCTTTTTAATATATTCCATTAATGTTAAACAATGTAAGCATCATGAGGGAAAATAACTTTTACATTCAAAATTTCAAATTTGAATTAAATAAAAAATCGGCGTTTTTTTCTCCTGGTTGGCACGGGTATAACTGGTTACCGGCGGTAACTGGCCGGTTACCGGGATTTCGAACCTTGGGCCCGACAGTAAAAAAATTATTTTTGCATAAGTGCCGGGTGGATGAGAGCAACAACTGGAAACAAACACATGGTATCAGTGTTTGAATACTTTTTGCGTGGCAACGAGTATCCTGAACCATGGACCTATGTATTTTTGGCATAATTATTTCCTAGCTGTTGGACTTTGTTGGTGAATGTTATTTTTTTACTTATAAGCTTTTTTTTCAGTAAAGCTTGGTTTGCGCTGATAAAATGGAGATGTTAGTTGTGTTAGCTGAGCCCAGGAAATTTACTGATTTCGGATGCTAGTTATTTGACTGCTAACATGTATAGCTTTTTGTAGATGAAAACCTTTACGTGGATTAATTTCAGCTGCTAATTTACCAATCCTTTTTTGTTTTCTTTTTGTATCAGGAACAAACACATGGGATCGGTTTGAGTTCCGCATCCACAAGAGGGTGATTGACCTCATCAGCTCCCCAGATGTTGTGAAGCAGATCACCTCCATCACGATTGAGCCGGGTGTTGAGGTCGAGGTGACGATCGCCGACATGTAATGCCAAATTAGCAGTACTGTAGTCTGTCTTGTTTTCGCTTAAGGTCGATTCCTATTGCCATGCTTGTGACGGATATCCAAGTGGTTTAGTGTTCGATCTTACGTATGTGCGGATGTTATGAATCTTTTATGTAAGGTGCAACGGCGCAGTTTTGCTTCGACCATCAAATTTGGTTTTGATTAAGGCTCTCATTTTTTTTAGCTTATGGTTTATGTTGTTTGCTTTTTTTGTCATCTTTTTGAAACGGTTTACAAGATAGTCTTTTTTAAAGGACTTATTGGTATTCTATTTGTTCATGTTAGAGTCGAAAGTTGTTTTTTTGTAAATAATCCATTTTTATTTTAAAATTGTAGAAATATATCCGTGCAAATTTTTTAACTGGAATGGGTCCAGTTGTCTAATCATGGGGTGACTAGATCCTGTCGTCTGACCGTTGGGTGATTGGATTCTGTTGCCTAATAGGAGCGCGATATGTATGTAGTCGGTGGACTGTTGGACGATATAATTGTAGTCGTTAAACGGTAGGTCGACTAGATTTTGTCATTCAACCTTTTGACGACCGCATAACATATATAATCGGTCACTCGGTCGAGCCCTGAGCATTCCATCCATCGATGAAAAGAACAAAGAAGAGAAGAAAGAGAGGAGAGGGAAGGAAAAGAAAGGAGAGGGAGAGGAGGCAGAGGAGAGGTTCTGTTGCTTCTATGAGGTAATTGTTTTTATGTATTAGTCAATATTTTTGTATAAAGTAAATAGTTTGTTTAGTGTAAAATTATGATCCATAGAAAATTATAGTTGTAGTACTTTACTAATGAAGTAAATGGTTTAAAAAATTTAGTTAATATAGTTATAGAAAATTAACATCTGTAGAAAATTATAGTTGTAAAAAATTTAGTAAAAATATTATAGTTGTACAAAATTTAGTTAATATAGTTATAAAATTTAACATCTGTAGAAAATCCGATGAGGAGACGTCGCCTCCGTGTTGGTGCAGAGCCTATGTAAGTTCTCCGCTTGTTAAAACTTTGATCGGGCGTAACTGGTGCCGGCAGTTCACCGCCATGCGGAACGTCGTGGTCGCGTCGTCCACCAACCGCTTACGTGCACGCGTCACCGTGAGCCATATCTGCGCGCGCAGCAGCTGGAACGACGAGATCTCGCTGCGCACTTCGGGATTCTTCGGGTGCCAACTTGCCGTAAACCTCAGCATCTTGACTGACGCTCGATCCGCCGTACGCCAGGAGAGCTACGCGAGATAAAAGCCAGACGTTTCGGCCCCTGCAAAGGAAAAAAAACAACAGAGCACAGAGGCAAACAATAGAGAGTAAATCCAAGTAAAAAAGAAAGAAAAACAAATAAACGAAGAGAACACAGAAGAATATCAGAATTTCTCTATTCTCTTATTTATTTCCCCTTTTTCTTACTTTTCTCTTACAAAATTGGCTACAAGCCTTCTCAATATATAGGCTAATAATCTCCTACTAGTATATGTATTCGGACTTCAAGTTGGACCAAGTCTAAACAGCGGCTTCGTCTGGGCATGAGTTATTGGGGTTCGACAAACTACTCCTTTGACTATCCCGACTACCGTCAAGACAGAGCAGCTATCGGAAGCCGATAAGGACCAGTTGCAGTGTATTCTCCCTATTATTTTTCATTCAAAATACGCACTTAGATCCTTTTCCGTTTATCCGCAGTCCCCAGAACCACTATGTGGCTACCGCAAGTGGATCAACATAGAGATCTACCCACATGACCAATGGATTCTCGACTATGAGGAGTGGAATGTTAAAATGTCCTACAAGATCCAGGAGGAGGAGCACCCACAACGACGAGCATACTGAGTGTATACGTCGGGAGATGAAAGCTCATCTCAAGGCATGCACGCACAGGTATTGTGAGGCTTGTGAGAGGGAGCGCGAGAAAAAGAGGGAAATGACAGCCAAGGCCAAAGAGGCCGCTGAGGAGTTTAACGTCGAGCTCGCAAGGAAGGGAAAGTGGCCCTGGTCCACGCAGTAGGTCGGGCCGTTCTGCACTAGTTCCCCGAAGGTCGAATTTATTTTCATTCCAAAAAGGCGCATATGTACTGTACGAATACTTCGGTTTATTGCATCGTACAGGATGTTGTTCCTTATACACATAAATAAACATTTTGCGACGTGTTATTTCCATCTTATGATGAAGTCTATTTTAATTCGCAATATCACATGTTGCCGTCTTTTCGTGTTCAATTATTTACGTAGTAAGGTACCAATAACATGAAAAAATAAGTTCTCATCCATGTATAAATTCCTAGTTGTATTACAATATCACTTATCTTCGTACTTACCAATCGTTGCTATCTCAATCATCCTAGAAAAAATTGTCTGCAAAATCTAACAGATCACAAAATATTATTTCGAACCTAACAAATTTTGTACAATTCATAATCTACGAAAAATTATGAATGGATCAACTGACATTATCCGCCTTTTTTTTAAATACAACTCATATACAAAATTTGATAAATATCACATATCTACAACAATTGTCATTTACCCCCATGCGCAGTCATGGGGCCAATTGCGCCAAAAATGGGATGAGGTGAAGGTCGTCGAACGGTCGGGCGCCTGGACCTGCAGTCGCTCAACAGTTGGGTGACAGGTCCCAGTCGCCTGACCGTTCGACGATTGGATCCTGTCGTCCAACGGCCCACCGATTGTTTGTGTGTCGCTCGCCCGTTAGACGACAGCGTCCAGTCGTCCAACGGTTGGATGATTAGAGGTCATTTCTATAAAAAAATTTTGTGCAGATATGTTTCTGTATTTTCAAATAAAAAATAGATTAATTATAAAAAATTCATCAAAAGTCACTAGTTGTAGTAATGGACATGAGTCATCAGCCGTAGTGCAAAAAGCACACTTAGCCGCACGCACACACTGCGCGTCTCCAGTACACTTGAAAATGGCGCTGCCGTTATTCATGAGATGCATTCTGTTAAATGATATGTTTTGAGCGGATGTACTCGAAAGGCTTGTGCCCATCTCTTTTGGACCGCATTTTGTCGTGTGCGCTCCTCTGCTTCAGAAATGCAGCTAGAGGAAGGAGAAATTCTACTGTATCACAAATCAATCCGAAGCGTCACGCGGACAAAAATTCACTGTAGCATTACTGTAGCAATACGAAAACATTATTTTTATTTGTTTTTAATAGCTGCTACAGTGTATATTATCACGCGTCATAGTCCTATTGATTTGTTACATCAGTTTGGTTGTATCACCGTTGCATATTAGAATTTTTCCTAGAGGAAGAGGACTGAGCGCTGCTCAGTCAGTGAGAGCGTGGACGAGCGTTCTCTTTTAAGTGACAAGACAGAAAATTATACAAACACACGAATGTGCGTTGAACGGTGATAGAAAAATTATGGAAACAAACGAGTGTGCGTCTAGTGGTAGATAGCATGTGCTTCTGCTACATGGGGCCTCAAGCTTTCAAAAGATAATCCCTAGCGTGTGTATGTACAGTGTGACGCGAGTCAAGTAAGTGTATGTTCCAGTTCAAAAAAAAATAAGTAAGTGTATGTTCATATTGTACGCACAAAAGCTACTAGTTGAGTAGGCATACACTTAACTATCCGGTGAAAGATTCTTCTCGATTTATCCAAAGTGATAAATCACATGATTATCTCCTATCTGTGCATGTTTACCCAGGCGTGGCATTGCGGCATCCCGAAAACCGACGTACCTTACACCTGACCAAACAAAAGGCTCCAACGTTTGTTATTCGCACCATTTCTTCCCTCGCCCTATCACCTACCATGGTTGCTGGCATCATTAGCTCTTTAACCCTCGTCATTGACTCATTGGTTGTGGAAAATTGTCGTTAGTCAATATAAAGGTTTTGATTCTAGAAAGCAGCTTTCTCCTTGTATTTCAGTGATTGCTTTCATATAAAAAAGGCTTACAAAAGACTAACAACCATTGCTGACAATATAAAGGTTTTGATTCTAGAAAGCAGCTTTCTCCTTGTATTTCAGTGATTGCTTCCATATAAAAAGGCTTACAAAAGACTAACAACCATTGCTGGTCAAAGTTGTTGTGGTTACGCAGATAAAAATTTCTTAGGCATTTTTCTTTGATAGTTTTTGCCTGTGGCCAATAACTTTTTTTATATTTTATGAGATGATGGAGACATCAATATGGATGGTACACAAAGTTTTAGACTCAAAAAATTGTTTAGAAAAATTACTCTATTTATTTCGACTTTCAAAGAAATCTTAAAAAAGTTTAAAAAAACCCAGGTCCTTAACCATGTCATGTGCTTTGCAGTCTAGTATTTCCTACTAGAAACTTTCGATCTCAGCTCCCAACAAAAATTCTTGTGCATTACCTTTTTGTGAGGAAAGTTGCAGGTCAACGCGGATTTATTGGAGGCCTTCTCCTGAGATGCTGACAGAAAGTGAAATTCAGTACACCTTCCCCTTCCTTTCTATGTTGGCCAACAAAGATTTAGGGAATTAGTCAATGCAATCAAGTGCTTGATAACTATTTGTTAGAACAACTTGATAACTATTTGTTAGAACAATCTGTATTGCTTAATATTTAAGAAAGAAAACTTGAATTTTTTAAATAATCTATTTTTATTCCGAATTATAGTATTATACCTCCGCTTTTGTTTTGCAGTTTTGATCATATGTCGCTCCACGGTTGGACGACTTGGCCTAGTCGCCCAACCGTTGGGCGATACGTGGCTAAGTTGTCCAACCGGGTTGAGCAACTAGTCCAAGTCGTCCAATAGTTGGGCGATTTAAAATAATAATAATATTATTTTATTAATCCAATGGAAATAATTGTGAGGGAGTGAATGACAATTCTTGTAGGTAATAAATTTAGCAAATCTTGTTTGTAGGTTACTATTTTTTAAAAGAAAAGGCAGACAATGTCGGTTAGTTCGTTCGTGATTTTCGTAGATTCTTAAGGATACGAAATTTATTAGACTCGCAATAACATTTTGTGATCGTTGTATGTTGTTGTAGTGCAATAAATTTTTGAAGAATTTTGTGAGGACGAATGAGATCGCAATGATTCGTAAGTACGAAGGTAAGTGATATTACGATGCACAAGAAAATTCATACACAATCATGCCATAGTATCTATGAAATAAAATATGTACACAACGAACGCAAGTACAGAAAGGCCCTACGTGCCGCCTACCACATCACCCACAACACCTCCTCTGTCATCACCATGTCCCACCCCCAGTCGGTGCCCGCTGTTACGGCCCCGCTTGGCCTTCCTCAGGGTGGGGTGTCAGCGCCCCTGCTGACCCGTGCTCCCAAGGTCTCGAGGGTTGACTCCACTTGTACCTATGTGGGTACTGGGGTATTGCTAAGCTGCGACCAAAAAGAATCTCGACGGATGTAGGCTCACGTGCTCCCCTGACCTCCGCCAGGTCGCTCACGAGTAAGTCGCTTACATCCACTGGAGGATACTCGTGAGGGGATAGCTGAACTACGGGGTAGGTCGCGATACCTGCAGGACAGATATTGTTTATTCGTGCAATGTATCGATGCAAACAAACCTGAAGAGACAAAACGTACCTTGTGACGTTGCCTGGTATGGGTCTAGGAACGACGACGGTGCCGATGTGTACGTGCGTGCCCACGCTGACCCTTCGGCCTGGCTTGACGATGGCGGTGGCGATGGTCGAGGGTAGCCACGTGCCCACCCTGACCCTCCAGGCTGTTCAGCCAGTGGCGGGGCACATGGATGTGGTCCTACGGGGCCTACTATCGGAGCTACAGGGCGTAGCGGCCTCGGTGTATGCGTCGATGTGGCCACCTCCAGGAGCGTCCTGCATGACGTCAAGGCCACGACATGCTTGAACGTAGTATGGACCCAGTGGATAACCTGAAGCAACTCATCGCGTGCCACCTCCAAACTATGGGTGACCCTGTCCACGATCGACCTGGTGTCCTTCGCAATGTCGGCAGCGATGTCTATCTCCAAGAAGTAGAAGAGAGTGTCAAACTTGTAATTGTGGTAACCATACTCAAACATTTTGAAACACGAGAGTACGTACCGCGAGGGACAAGTTCTGCGCTAAGTGTACAAAGTACACATCGGTCGGTGCAGGTACGCGAGTTGGGGGAGGGTCAACATGTTTGTGGAGCGTACCGGCGTAGGTACTCGTCGTATGCACTGGGGTTGTACGGTGTGACATCCTGTATGAAGTCCTCAAGGGCCTCCACCCACTCCTACACCCATTGCGCCATCGTCGCTGCTCAGTTCATCCTGTTGACACCCCTCCTGTTATGTCTGCAAAACGTACCACTACAATTAGAAGACATCATATCAGAATTCAAAAAAATAGGGACATGTGTTGTGTGTAACTCATGGGTGGACCTAGTCTGGCACCCGACTCCTGACGAGGACTGGAATAACCTGGTAGAGGCCGAACTGGCGCATCACCTGTGCACCATGTAGTCCTCACAGTGAGGACAGTGTCAGACCCAGATTTTACAATCCAGAATCCTTTGTAGTTCTACCATATTATTCTCTAGATCAGTAGATAGTGCTTACTCATGTACTGATCAGGCTGAAATCAATAAAAGCAGCAGTGGAAACGGAACATACATGTGGGACCCTTAGGACGTGTCCATAGGAGCCAACTGGGGTTCACGATATGGTTCTTAGCCTCTTCATATTCTTTAGCACCACAACCAGTTGTATTGCTGCAGTGTAGCGATCTGACTCTTGATTCTGTATTAATTGAGTGTGCGAGGGTGAGCACGAACCATCGTGTTCCACAATCCAACACACAATATGCAATTATATAGATGCATGGCTTGTCAAAGGAAGGCTCAGGCTATTTTTATTTGCCAAATGCCTTGAAAATTTATAATAATTAAAAATTCCTAAGACTTAGTAGATTTAACTAAAACAGATTTTCACTCTACAGAGTTTGTACACTTTCACCATATAAGACAATCCACAATCCTTAGGGTTATATGGGTGGTTCTACCACAATTCACATGTTCTCGTGCGTCCACTGCACTGGCCTCTCTTACCATCCGCCCGAATAAATAAGCAAGTTGGGGTTTTTAGGAGCATAAAATACCTATATCAAAATATACCAACCATTTGCACCCATGACTTCCCAAATTAGTTTCTCATGATTGAAAGTGATGCTTGGGACATTTTGGTGCCCCCAAATATCTAAACAGTACTAAGCACAGCATGTAATTATAGACGTTTTGAAAAGGTTACCATTATAATTTCCCTAAGGTGATAAGGCTCGCATGCTCAAAATGTTCCAAGAGAATGTAATAATATCAAATTGAATAATAGGCATGTAACTAGGATCTTAACGCAATCATAGATTTGCATATGAAATAACAACATACAATTTGATAATTTAAACAAAAATAACTTACATAAAATGTAGGTTCAATATTATCAAAGTATTGACTCACCTTGCACGGTTTACCGCAGTCTTGAGCTTATTCAAAGATTTTCATTCGATGGTCTTGAGTTCCTGGTCATCATCTTCATCTGGATCTTGGTCTCGTTTGATCCATTGATTCTTCAGGACTCTTATTTCTAATTACGTGCTAAACAACTGAATCCAATAATTGCAAATAACTCAAAGGGTCGAAATAAACTTGAATAAACTCAATTTAGCTTTATTATGAGTTAATGGATGATTTGAGACAAGGTTGATTGGGCACGGAGTATTGACGGAGTTAAACAGGGTTGGAGCGAAGTGATGAATGGCATAGGGAAATTCGCCGAGACGGATACCAAGGAAGGTTCATCGATAAAGGAATATTCTGGTTTGGATTTGAGGATGGCTAGGTTTAGCCGGCTATTGAATACCATGGCTTGACCCATTTTATTTAATAACTTCTTTTATAATTTTATATTTATTAAGGAAGTTCCATGAGTTAGGTTAGACTTATGGATAGATATAAGAGTTTTTGGGAGGTGTTGAGTATTATTTGTGAGTGTAAATTTTTAGAGTTAGGGTATGAGTTTCGCTCATAATGTACATCAATTTAACTTATTGAATTAATCTCAGAGTTTGTGTTTACAGCATTTCACGATGTGATATTTAATGTGAGTTTTAATTATCAAATAATCGATTGATTACTTAGATGATTAACTCCCCAGTTTATTATCACATGTGACTATTTATTTCGTCACTGTTATTTAAATGGTTAACTTTAGCCGATTTCTATTTACCACTGACCCGCGACCTTTGAACTATTCTAGGGTTTAAATACAACTTGAATAAAACGCAACTCCTAGCTATGCCTGGTATCACTGGACTCCAAATTACATATTAGTGAGATTATTTTAATGACCTATGACCGAGGAGTCATTATATTTTAATGGTCACACAACGTTTTTACTTTAACATGGTCTTTTATTCAGCAATGCTATTTGTATTTAATGTCATTGGTAGTTTGTGTACTGTTGTGGCTACAGACCAAACAGAGAGAGAGTATGGTAGTGGAGAGTTAGGTGAGCAATGGCTTAGGGTTCTCCCCATAGCTGGTATCGTATATATATATATATATATATATATATATATATATATATATATATATATATATATATATATATCCACATGGGGGAGTGTCTTTACAGTAGTACTCTTACATCTGAATATCTCCCTCAGAGGCACTTATGTCATTACATATGTCCCACTTTGGGCCTTACAACCTTCTAACAGGCTTGCTGGGCTTAGGAGGGGGCCATCCCTACAACATGTACCTTTACTTAGTATCTAGCATAACTTAATTTTAATTGAAATCTACCTATGTGAGCCTAGCCTGCTATGTGCAATTATAGTTTGATATCATTAAATTTATCATTAAGACTTGGGAGGGAGAGAGGAGGAATTGAGGCGCGCATGAGCAATAAGAGGGCGGTAGGATACTGACCACATAGACCATGTAACCAGAGAAGCACCGAGGAAGGCTGACGGTAGTGGCCTACGGCGACGCGGGTGGTGTCGCCGATGCAGACAGCCTAGGGTGAAGGAGAGGCCGCGACGGCACTTGGAGATGGTACAGAATGATGTGGGGAGGGGGGGGGGGTGCTTCCATCCAAAGTTATTGCACTGAGGTGCTGTGGAGGATGAATGGCCGTGGTGGAGGAACCACCAACTAGAATTGAAGGAGATGGCCAACGCGCTGAGCTACATTGCGCCAAATCCCGATTAAACGTGAGGGAGAGGTGATGAAGCTTAGTAACGCAATATGACATGTTCACATTGGTAATGGATTCATCGGAGGGCTAGGTACGCAGGGGATGTGGCGGCGGCCGAGAATGGTGTGAGCTGAGATTGGTCCGGGGAGGAAGGAGAAGGGGAGGAATTAGGGGCAAGGTGAGCTGGGGGAAGCCATTTATAGAATGGAGGGAGTGTTGTGGAAGTTCTATTGCCAAAGACAGAGTCACAGGAAGCGGCGTGGCCGTGCATGGCGCCAGTGGGCGACGTGGGCTGTGTGGTCGGCAGGGCATGGGAGCAAGCGTGCACAGGGCATGGAGGGGGTGTGGCGTTGCAGGGTACGACGAAGTGATGGCCGGGCTCAGGCGGCCGTGCACATGACGTGCACGGCGTGGGGGCGTGGCTTGGCTTGCACGGGTTGTCAAGCTGGAGACAGGGAGAAAGAAGGAGGGTGAATAAAGAAGAAAGAGAGGCAAGAGCTTCGGCCTAGCAACAGTGATAGGAGGAAGGAAAGAGAGCAAAAGAAAAGAGAAGAAAAATGAAAGGCTTAAGCCAATTTTGAAATTTAGACTTTTAATTTGAATTTTTAACTCACATTCGGATTACTGATTTTGAATTTTACATGATATTCGAATTCAACATTTGATTTACGAGTTCAATTATTTTGATGGGAGCTTTTAAATTATTTAGTTGGGAGTTTCCAATATTCCTTTTTATGCTTTTGGTTATATATATTACGAGAGGTTCGTATTTATGGCTGAGCAAAAAGAGAACCCGGTGTGCTCATCCCGCAAATTAAGGACTTCTTGTCGATGCGCAGCACTTCGGGCGAGTTGGGATGACATGGTAACACTAACAAATGTGGAGACGAGGGAGCAGACGAGGGTGGGCGGCATAGACATAATGACATCAGTGCGAACGAGGGAGCGCGCAAGGGGGATGACACAGACAGAGTGACAATTGTGCGAAGGATGTAGTGGAAAAGAAAGATAGTAGCAATGGGCCGACATATGTGCGAAGGATAGAGTTCACGCACTGCAAAAGATATCTGAGCATCGCATATTACTAATTATAATTAAAGTAACACAAATTAATATGGTAAATTCGGAGCACATAAAATTTTTAAAAAATTGCATAATTAGTATGACTATGTTGGGAGGTTTCATGTAAAATTTTGTAATTTTTGAAGCTCGTTTGCTATATATAACAACTCCTACAAATATTAAAATAGTATGAATTTTTGAGCAATATTCAGAGTGGATAAAACTATCAAAAAATTATAAAATGAACTAATGAAGTACGTTGTGTCGGAAGGCTGCACATAAAATTTTGTAAATTTTTGAGTTCATTTGCTATATTTAAAATTTTTAAAAAGTATAACGTAAAATTACAAATTTAGACAGATAATTAAGCCAGCTAATTCACCTGCCATTTTGTGGATGGATGGCAGGTGGCCTGCCGTCTGGTGGCCGGACGGCAAGATGGTAGGCACCACGTGTCACCTCCGAAGTGCTATCGCCCAGTAACCGTGCAATAGAAGCACTATTTTTGTCAATACAACGTATATACTTTTTTTTTGTAAATACTAGTTCAAAAAATACTATATATGGCAAAAATTCCGACTAACATGCTACCACGTCCTATGCTACCCCATTCCAACCCATTCTTACTTTTTAGAGCATATACAATGCAAGATGCTTATATATGAATATTTAAAGAGAGAGAATATAGCCACATCATCAAGCACCCATGCAAAAGTTATTTCCTCCAATGCAAACATCTCTTCCATGAGTGTTTAGATGCTATATTATCTATTAATAGATATAGTTATACACATAAGCACCTACTAAACACCGATGTTTATTTAAGCATCGATGCTTCAAAATAAGCACATTATCTATCCTATATGGCAAGAAAAATCAGTTTTTCATTGCTAAGCATCTCTCTAAACGTCTGCATTGTACATGCTCTTAGAGACACAATGTCTAACCACTTGTATCCCATTATGTGCAAATATTGCCATAGGATTTCTACGTAATAACATTACTTTCTACGAATTCAAGGGAAAATTATTTCTCTCGGTCGTTATAATTTTTGGCCGGCACAAAGTGCTTCTGGGTTCGAAGTGAGTCCTTACATTTTTGAACTTTAAGAAAGTATGGATACGGATGTAAGAATGGAACATCTACTATCTTGATTTTATGAAGGGGATTTGTCTAGCGATAAACCATGAGCTATGGCTGGTGCAATCATGCAAACCATTTTGGTTTGAACCCCAAATCGACATAGTAAAAAGTTTGAAGAGACAGTTAACCTTTATAATTTCAAAAATTGATGATAAATTCAGAAACAAAGTTACGATAGAGGAAAAAAAGAAGTTTTGCGGAGCTTTTTTCCTATTCTTTTAACCTATAACTTTTCAAGGATTTTTCTCCCTTTTATTCTCAACGTAAATCGAATTTGAACTTAAAATATTATATGGATGTATGTTAAATTCACAGAAAGTTGTTTGTATGATTGCAGATGGCTTATGAGCACAGATATATCTATCCCACGAAATGACAATTACTAATAAAGTGGATACATGCTGTGACTGAATTAGAGGAGTAATTGGAAAGGCCTTCGCATTCATAATAATTTCATATACTGTAAAACAACAGGAGTATCCATCTAAGAGCAAGTTTAATAGTATAGATAGCTGCTACCTCCAATATATTTCCATGTCATCAAAAGGTAAGATGCAGCCAACTCATACAATAAGCTGGCTATAAGTTGCCTCTACAAGAGCTCTCAATCATTTAATACATACATGTGTATTGGTCATTTAATACATGCATGGTATAGCAGTTAGTTCTATTGGTACATGCATGAATAACGCCTCTTTTCCTGTGCTATAGCCTGACTCTTGCATGGGAGCCGGCTTGGCTCTCTCTCTCCTTTTCTCTCCCCTCCACATAGGACTATGCTGACATGGATTCCCTTATAGCTAGCACAGTCAGCCTTATTAAACTTGCTCTAAAGAAAATGGAGTATTTGTTGTTTTGCTGTCAGTGCCATCCAGACCGTCAATCGCTAAATAAAGGGCCTGTACGTTGCTATCCATCTCTCGGCCCTCCCCCAAATCGCCGCTATTCAGATCCAACCGTGGGTCACCGCCGCCGCCGCGTCGAGCTGACGCCTACTGGAGTCGATGGCGGCGCCGGCGAGCCACCGCTGCCGCTCCCGACGCCGCGCGTGGCCGCTGCTGTTCGTCGCGATCCTCGCGGTCCACTCGCTGAGCATCTACCTCTTCACCCGCGGCTTCCTCCTCACCCGCACCGAGCTCGACTTATACAGCCACCGAGACGACCGCACCGGCGTCTCCCCTGGGTGCTCGTCCTGGCCCCCTCCCGCAGTCGACCGCCTCGTCATCATCGTCCTCGACGCCCTCAGGTCACCTCGCCTTCTCAGCTCCCAGAACCCCCGCTCACTCCTCCGGGTGTCGAATCCTTCCTTGATCGCTTCTACTCTTGGTCCTTCCTGGTCCACTCTTCAAGGGATTTCTTGCTGGCCATTGGGATCATGCTCTGCAATGGCGTCATTCTTGTTCTAAAAAACCAGAACACGTTAATTGCTGACACAATTGATCTTGCAGGTTCGATTTCGTGGCACCGAGTACATTCTTTCAAGGTGATTGCTCCTTTTTTTTTTACTTCTACGCAGCGAAAAATAAGAACATTGTGAGCTGGTAATAATAACTATTTGCTGATCCCCGAGATTTGCTGCAGAGAAGCAACCATGGATGGACAAGTTGCAGGTCCTGCAGAAGCTGGCTGCCGATGAGAAAACCTCTGCTAGGATCTTCAAAGCGCTTGCTGATCCACCAACCACTAGCCTTCAACGCCTTAAGGTGTTCCAACTCTGTTTATGTTCACATTGATCCCATGATATACATTCAGTAATGGAGTTACCCTGAAAAACTGTCATCTTGTAGACTTGTACACAATTCAATGCAATACAAAATGGTCATAATTTACTGTATTCTGCCTCATGGGCTCAACTTCCTTGCTGTAAAACTCAATACTCAGGCTCTCACGACGGGTGGCCTCCCTACCTTTATCGATGTCGGCAATAGCTTTGGAGCTCCAGCAATAGTAGAGGACAATATAATGCATCAGGTTTTTCTCATCTTGCATTCAACTTTAGTAAAATATGGTGTCAGTCCAATTACTCAGTTTATAGCTGATGCTGGATAGTTAACCATGACGTTGTGTGTTGCCTTTTGTTTCTTTGTGCTCGATCAGTTGGCCAAAAATGGAAAGAGGGTAGTCATGATGGGGGATGATACATGGATACAGTTATACCCTGAACACTTCAACAAGTCATTTCCATACCCTTCTTTTAATGTTAAAGATCTTGACACAGTATGTCATCTCATCTGTATCACTCTTGTCCTTGTTCTGTGATGAGCTGTTTTTGCCTTCCATTTAATTTCCATAGAATCACCAATTGAATTGTACGTATCAGGTAGACAATGGTGTTATTGAGCACTTGCTTCCATCATTGCACAAAAATGATTGGGATGTTCTTATTGCACATTTCCTTGGTGTGGTAAGTTATTATGCAATCACTTTGGTCTTAGCTTACACATTTCATCCTTTTCTTTTTTGAACTGGGAACATGTGAGATCAGCTTTCTTTAGGACCATGCAGGGCATATATTTGGTGTTGACTCTACCCCAATGATCCAGAAGTTGGAGCAATACAATCAGATCCTAGAGGTCAGTTACCTCATGCATAATATTTGATCTGTTTCGTATGCTAATTATTTATAGGAGACATTTACTTTCACCTCATTTATGTTCTCCACTTCGATTTTATGGGCCCCCTCTATTTTACTCATATAGGATGTAATTGACACATTGAAAAGCCTTTCCACACATGGTGGTCCCCATGAGAATACTTTACTTCTTGTAATGGGGGATCATGGCCAAACCCTAAATGGTGACCATGGAGGAGGAACTGCTGAAGAGGTGATCTGTCTTATGTTTTGTTGCTAAGTGCACAACTATCAGAACTAATGCTATGTCAATTACAGGTTGAAACATCGCTATTTGCATGGAGTCCAAAGAGCCCACCAAATGCTGTCTTATCTGTTCTTGGTGAAAATTCATGCAATATTGATCTGGTACATTAATTTGTCTTATTTGTTGTGTCTAATTAATGATAAGTTGAGTGCTCTTCTGATCTATGCCAATAAGGATGATTTTCTTATCGGCATCTACTCCTTTTTTATAGTTTTGACTAGGACTAAAATTCCAAATAATTATAAGGAACATTCGTTGGCCATATTTATGATCTGAATTATGCTTTTTTTTAAAAAAATATTTTGAAATAAAATTGCACTCAGAACAGATACTTGTACTTCTATATTTAGTTCTTTATTATCGCGTTTTGGGTTTTGCATCTAAAATTCTGTAGGACATGGAGTGATTGGACTATTTTTAAACTCCTAACTGGGTTATGCATGGGTGGTAAGCATTACACAAAACATGCTTGTAGCTTTGTAGAACCAAGAGGAGGGATGCAGGGTGGGAGGGGGTTTATAATTTGTACATAGTTAACTGCTTTCCTTGTACATTTGATGGAATGCAAGTTTGCAAGAAACAGTTCCGGATGTTGATATTTAGTTCATTTATCAGTTAATCGCAGTGCATTTCGTATTAGTCAGACTTTGCTTGCCTTTATTTGTGTCTAGCAATATGAATGCAAATCACATGATTTATTTCCTTTTTTGCTGATGGGTTGCCATTCTAGCATGGGAAAGAGGTGTGCGTCAGCACTATGCAGCAGGTCAGTGCTAATTGCGCTCTTTCATGTGGTTCTATTTTATCGATATTGCTTAATTTTTTTGGTTGTAGCTTGATTTTGCAGTAACCGTAGCAGCACTACTTGGTATACCTTTTCCTTTTGGAAGGTGTGTAAGCTTAGCTTTGTGCTTATTCCATGGCTTTCAGTTGTGTTACTGCTCTGGTTTGACCAGAGACCACTATTTAATTGTTGCTTTTCTTACAAGATATTCTTGTTTGATTTCTTTTTGTTTTTTAATTGATGTCGTTCCTACATCCTTTCATAATTGTTGAGCTCAATTCAGTAGTTGCTAAATGAGTCTGTCATGCCATTTCTAGCATTGGACGTGTAAACCCGGAATTGTATGCTCTGAGTGCTGGGACATGGGAGAATCAAAAGATGGGTGCCAATGCTTGTACACCACAGAATGATCTAGAAGCATGGATGAGGAGATATGCTGAAGCTCTCTGTGTGAATTGTTGGCAGGTAGTATGAACTGCATTTGTAGTTCCATTTTTTTAGAGGAGAGGGGTTCTTATGTGGTCCTAGTGCTATCTTTGATCTTCAGCTGTCTCTCATAGGTAAAGAGATACATCGATCTATATTCTTCTACTTCTGTTATTGGATTTCCAGTAGAAGACCTGCACCATGTTGCAGACCTGTATTCAAAAGCTCAGGCAAACTGGTCAGCTGCCCTGAGGTCTACTTGTCCATCAGAAATGGGTAGTCAAGAGGAATTTAAGGAGATTGCAAATTCAGCTCTGCAGTTGCAAATTAATGCATACTCTGACTTCTTGGAGAACTTTGCAAAGCTTGCTCGCTCTGCATGGACAGAGTTTAATTTATGGTTGATGGGCAGCGGTCTTTTACTTATGATACTGTCGGTTATTATTCAGGCATGTGTGCTTCTGAAGGTGACTACTATCTGTCAACCTTCAGATCAGGAAAGAGCCAGTTCAAGGGTCATTCCCAAATTTTCCTTTGCGTTTTCATTGGTAGCAATTCGAGCAGCGAGCTTCCTATCCAATAGCTATATATGTGAGTTCATCAAATATACCAATCTCACTGTACATTTTGAATCTTCTTTGGTATACCTACTCATTTGTTATTTTGTTTCTTGTCATGCAGTGGCAGAAGGTAGAGTTGCAAACTTTTTGTTGGCCACGAGTTGCATTGCCAATGTGTGGCACTCAACCACAAAAGGAAAATTCAGCATAGAAGTTAATATTCCTGTCACACTGAATCTGTTGAAATTGTCCCACATTCATTTGAATTATTTATTTTATTATTGGTGACACCGTTATTGTGTTTGTTTGTTTTATTGGTTCACAGGAGTTTGTTTTTCTTCTTCTAAATATTTTCATACGATTTGGAATTGAGTTTGGAATGTCCAAACAAATTGCTGGGCCAACAATTTCGAAGGACCACCCAGTGGGCATTATTTGTGACATTTTTGGTTCCAGTTTCTGCAATGCCCTCATGGAGATATTCCCCACTATATGTCTTGCCTTGGTGGCCTACATTGTATTAAAGTGCATATCTTATGCAATATGTCAGAGGTTCTTGAAGTACTTTGCTATGTTTGGAACCATCTTGAGTTATGTATTGATAGCAAATCATTGGGCTTCTGAAAGTACTTTGTTCTCTCATACTAAAGCTATTCGAGAGATTGGGATAAGTTTAGCTCCTCGCTATGTTTATGCTATTGGAGGTTTATCACTGGCAATGTCTGCACTTTATCGGTTGTTTGGCCCAATTGATAGTTTGAAGATGAATGAAAGGATAACTAGCTTATCAGCTGCCATGCTGTGTTCATGGAGCCCGACTATCTTGATCTTATTGGGAAGGCAAGGTCCTTTTGTGGCTTTAATTTGCATGATTGGAGGTACTGTACAAACCACTCTATTCTTGACAAGTGGTTACTTCTCAGAACTTGGAAACTACTACGTCGGGCACAATTTGAATTTTTAAACCTTGTATATCCTCATTAGGAAGCATGATATCTGAAAATTTAGTTAACAAATTTTGCAGCTTGGTGTATATTAAAGTTACAGCAGAAACATCAGTGTGACATGAAACTTGATATACTTGGGATTTGTGTTGCTGACCCTGTTTCGGTAACACAGTGGAGCCTTCTTGCCGTTTGTCTATTTTATCTGACTGGTCACTGGTAAGTTCCTTGCTGTTTGGATGTCCAAGTGTCTTTACTGTTATGCGGGGTGGGGTGTGGGGTGGGTGAAAATGCATTGTTGCTAATAAAGAGTATACTTCAGGTGTACCTTTGACGGCCTTCGTTATGGTGCTGCATTCATTGGGTGAGTGTAATTATTTATATGTTCAAAATAACACACTGTTGAGACTGCACGAAAAACCATTCCTTGCAGTGCATGTAACGATGTTTTTCACAATACTTTATTTCACAGGTTTGATCATTTCCATATCATTCGGCAAGGCGTTCTACTTTCCATTGATACTTTTGGTGTTTCTCATATCCTGCCAGTTCTTAGTCTTCCATTTATTGCCATACTCTGGTATAATACGGCATCCAAGAATAGCAAGGTGAAGGATGTCACTATCAACAATCTAATACAGGTATTGAAGAAGACATTTCTTTCCTGTTTTTCTGGGAGTAGTTTAACGATAAAAATTCAGTAGCTAAATATTCACTTTTACAAACATGCATGTTTATGCAAAAAATTCAAATACACTGCCAGTATTTAGGCACTACTGTGTTGGATGAAAATATTAATTTGGAGCTCCCTAATGTTAACCATATACTGAAACAGAGTAATGATGCATTGTGGAACTCCTTTTATGGATCTAGATATATTTTCTGTTTCTTTGCTTATTGATCCACATGATATCTAATCTGTATTTGCCAAACTTAGGTACATTTGATGTATGGTCTAATTACAGCTATCACAACGACACTTACAATCATATGTGTCACTATTCAAAGGCGTCACTTGATGGTAATTTGTCCCATGTCCTACCCAACAGTAGCTTTGAGTATTCCTGCTTTTTGGTTGTAATGGCGGATTTGATGTGACACTATTTATCTGTCAAACTTTGCAGGTTTGGGGTTTGTTTGCCCCAAAATACGTATTTGATGCGATTGGGCTTCTCCTGACAGATTTATTAATTTTTCTGGCATCTCTCTACCACAGCTGATGTTGCTTGTTCTTCTCCCGATACACGTGCAGTACTGATACTTATGCGAGTTCATTGCAACTTGTGCTGATTTTTTCAAAGGGAATTTGGTGTTTCTTTACCCCTACTTTTTTAACTTTGTGATTTTACCCTCGCGATTTTGAAATGAAGACTCGTTTTGTGAGACCGTTAAGACTGGAGGATTAAATGGTTAAAAAAAAGAGATGCC
The DNA here is from genome assembly GCA_017311315.1 of Dendrocalamus latiflorus. Classification (NCBI taxonomy): domain Eukaryota; kingdom Viridiplantae; phylum Streptophyta; class Magnoliopsida; order Poales; family Poaceae; genus Dendrocalamus; species Dendrocalamus latiflorus. The sequence continues at coordinate 6,678,017 of CM029677.1, forward strand.
CACGCGAAAAGACAAGAATGCCCCCACTCCCTCCACTCCCTCTTTGCCTCTCCGCCCCCACTCCCTCTCGCCTCTCCGCCCCCACTCCCGCTCGCGTCTCCGCCCCCCTCGGCCCCTCCGCCGCTCCACGGACGCCGCCGCCTCCCTCTTGCCTCTCCGCCCCCACTCCCTCTCGCGTCTCCACTCCCTCTCGCCTCTCCGCCCCCACTCCTGCTGGCGTCTCCGCCCCCCTCGGCCCCTCCGCCGCTCCACGGACGCCGTCGCCTCCTTCTTCGCCCCGCCCCTCTGTCCCCCACCAGGCTGCCAGCCTCCGCCTCCGCCCCCACCAGGCCACCGGCCTCCTCCGCCCCCAGATCCGCCGCCTCCTCTTCCTCCTCCTCCGCCCCCACCAGGCCGTCGGCCTCCTTCGCCCCCACGCGTCCGCCAGCCTCCTTCTCCTTCATCCGCCTCAGCCCTCAGCGCCTCCGCCGCTCCACCCTGCACTGGGACGCCGCCGCCTCCATCTTCGCCCCGCCCTTCCGCTCCCGCTGCTGCCGCCGCCGCGTGCCCCCTCCGGCCGCGGCTCTGCCTGTGAAGTCCCGAGCCCGCGCCAGGGCTGGCCTCCCTCTCTCTGCTCTCGGCTGACAACAGCGCCCCGGTCGAGCCGCCGCCCCGCCGCCACCGTCCTCCAGATCGAGCTGCCGGCGGCCTGATGGTAGCAATTGTTGGATAATCTAGCTCGGTTTAGTTCTTTTTGTTCTTACATGTTATAGCAGAGTAGGTTACTAAATTCAGAATCTGTTTCCCTTTCGGTTTAGAGAGTCCAGAACTCGGTTATGTGTCGTGGTGATCATGGACACCGTCTTGTAATCAAATTTGTAGTCATATTTGGTTCCTATTTAAAGCAATGCAAACTTGAGAAAAGCTGTGATTCAGGCAGCACCAAAACTGATCTCTCTGAAGTTCATTGAGTTGTTTCTGCGTGCAACTGCTTGTTTTCATCAATTGCCGGCAAGGGAAGTCAAAGGTGAAGTCGTCAGCAATGGTTATGCAATCAAGTAGCAATAACAGAGCTCTGTTGGTAATGGTAGCAATGGTGACTTGTGAAATTGTCAATTTGATTATGCGTAAGTAATTGCTGTCAGTTCGCGGGCTAGTCGCTGAAGTTCGTGTACCCATCTTCGTATTTTTGGTCAATGCGTGCAGCTCTCAAGTTAGACAAGTTCTAAATTCAAGATGGCACATATATATGAATCATAATGGTTCTACATTTAATGGCTAAATGTGATGTTTGCAAAATTTGACAAATTTTGTCCAGATTTATATTAATAAAACGAATGCATAAATTTGTGTCTAATTCTGTTGACAACATCCCTACCAAATATGTCAAAACTTCAATTTCGAAATAGGGGCAAAATCACAAAGTTCTCTAACAAAACAGGGGTAAAATCACATGGGCAAACTTGTCTATTCGTGCAAAAGTTAACATCGTTAACTGACTTTAACGGAATAGGGGCAGACTCTCCCTTCAGTTCAAAAACACAGGGGTAAAATCACAAAGTTTAAAAAATGAGGGCAAAATCACCATTTCGCTTGAAAACAAGGGCATAAACGCTTAGCCCCCTTTTTCAAATGTTCCAGTCACTGGTGCAAAATCATGTACATTAAATTAAATTTATTCATGGAGCATCCTTGGTTTTTTGTTGTAGTGTGTAATTGTTTTGGTAATGAACAAGCAGAATGATAGTTCGTGGATTCCCAGTTCCCACAAATGTTTTGGTCTCTGATAAAGATGCATGTATGTCTGATACTGAGCTGATTAAAAATGTTTGTTATTATGCAGATAGCAATGTTAATACCATTTCGTCATTATAATCTTGAGTTGTAACATTGACAGCTAATCTCATTGGCCGTTTTCTTGTGTCCTCGTCACAGAATAGCTGCCTCATTTGGCTTGCATCTTTGTTGAATCCATCTGAGAACGGCTGACTGGAAACCAGAAGTCTCGTAGAAATTTCATGGAAAACATAATAATTCGTGCAGTTTTTTTTTAAAAAAAATTCCCACGTCCAAGCATGTGGCCTTATTCCATGAATCAGAGGCGTTCCTTAAATGTGCCCACGCCAGGTAGCGAGCTACTCAAAACTCTTTTTATGTGCTATATCGTTGGACCGGATTTCTGAATCTAAATGCTCTGTGTATTATTGTACTAGTTCTAAATTAAAGTTAGTGCACATAGTCAAACAATGATGATTATGGGGGTATTTGGGATTGCTCCACTCCACGTTTTTCAGCTCCGCTCTATGTTTTTTAGCCAAACAGGTTCAGCTCCACGCACTCTGTTCGAGGAAAAAAAGGTGGAGTTGTGAGAGCACCTAAAGGGGTACTCCACAAACTCTAGGTTTTTTGTGGAGCTGCTCCACGGTAGAATTCGTGGAGCAGAGTTTGTGGAGCAGTCTCAAACACCCCCTATATAACCAACAATGTTTTATTATAATAATAGAAAGTACATATCTTATGGCAATTTTATTACAACTGATGTTATGAGACCTCTCAAACTTACAAAATATAACGTAAGCAAAATAATATTCCGACGATAACCCATTAATACATCATAGGTAAAATAATATTCCGACGATAACCCATTAATACATCATAGGTAATTGATCGGGAAAGCGCAACTTAGATCTCCAAAAAGCCTTGGTCAAATCCATACGTAAAGTATTCGTAATCTCTTTTTTGATCTTCATAATCCTATGAGATTTATTTTGAATGTAGCATGCGAGTATATTGAGTACTCTATAAGTCTTAGGGAAAATGCCGTATATGTAGAGCTTAAAAAAAATGATAATATGGTTTTTTTTGCACAAAGCAACATTTTATTTCAAATACTATTGTATATTTTCGAAAACATCAATTTACAAAGAAATTTCAATAACTGAAATTAAATAATTTTTCTAGTGAAAATTGCATCTACCAATACTAGTAGATAGGTTCTAACTATCAAAGATCAAGACTATGGGTTCCATCCACTCTCGAGTTTCTTTTCTCATTTGTATTGTGAAAATTGGGATCTAGTTTGTGAATATTAGGCAAAATTCAAATTTTTTTACCAAATATTTGAAAATTTTGAATCTGGCTGCATTCAGTGAAAGAGGTAACCATGTTTTTTTTATATTTCTATTGTTCTTAATATCTTATTATTTGTAGTAAGGTGAGAAAACAATAGTGTAATTGTTTAATTACAGTTTTCTCAATAGATCACTTTCGTCTTGCTAATCATAACATGACATCAGAGGACCTTGTAGTCTTCGAGATTAATACGACTCTAGTACTTGAGGGCGCACCTCAATCGGGAAATGAGCCTGACGCCAATACAGCTGTTCAAGTTCCTTTGCATTTACAGGCACCAGAGCAAAGAGATCTAGGTCTAGCATATCAGAAGTCTGGGAACATTTTGATAAGACATACAAGGAAGACAAAAAAAGGAGAGAAAGGTATGGTACGTTCTTTATAAATTTGTTATAATGAGTTTTCTGTGAAGTATTCGGGTGGAACGGGCCACTTGATAAGACATGCTCAAAGATGTATCGCGAAAGAAGGAGCATTGATGAGGCACATGCAGCTGCAATACAACCCCGACGGTATGGTACGCAACTTGGACTAAAGCCCCAAGGTAGCTAGAGAATCTCTTTGTTGATTAATTGCTACACATGATCTACCTTTAGGCTTTGGAGAGTCTGCCACATTCGAAAAGTATATTAGGACTATGTGTAATCCTAGATTTACTGCAATGTCTAGATAGACAACTATAGAGATCTAGTTAAGTATTATAATAACAGTCATAATAAATAAAAGAGCACTATTCAATTCATGCACATTTTCTGTTTCTTTGACCTTAGACATGTGGAGTGGTCGGGTTAAGGAGGACTATCTTAGTGTAGTTGCTCGCACCAGTTGCCCTTGTGGAGATGGTGCAGCTTTTCATCACATTGGCCGCACATAAAGGTTAGAAGATTCATCACATGGATGTAAGTGATTGCTCAATTGCAGCAACAACCTACAAAAACTTGTTAGGAACCGAATTGAGAAACTTCTTGACAAGTGTGGTATCCTCCAGGGTGGCGCCAAGGCTATTGAACTTGCTCGCTAGCCTACTGATCTTGCCAGCAAACTCGTCGATGAAGTCACTTTCCTTCATGCGCAAGGCAGTGAATTCACTTTTCAAGGTCGCAGCCTTCTTCACTCAGATCGACGTCAAGGTACCTCGTCTTCAAGCTTTCCCACGCCTTCTTGGCTATCTTCTTCTTGGCAACCTGGTGGAGCATATCCTTAGGGAATGGCCTGAAAGATGCACGCAAGTGCCATATTGTCCTTCCTCCTTTCCCCGACCACTTCGACCGCGGGTTCGATCGCCTCCCAAATGTCTTACACCTCCATACACGCCTCCATCTTGACTGCCCAGGTGGAGTAGTTGGAAGAGGTGAGCACCTAGTATTGGAGAGAGATGCCTCCCTCCCTCATCGGCCGCGCTGCCGGTTGCTCGGTGATGGACATTGTTGAAGCGAAGATACTTGTGCATACACCGAACCGGGAACACATGCTCTGATACCAAATGCTAGGAATGAATCGCTCAATCCTCTCTATTGAAAACCACTCATTGGTCTCTCTCTCTCTCTCCTCTGGATAAACACAAGCAGAGGGAGACTTATACACCAAATGTTGGGATTGAATCACTCAAGCCTTTTTATTGCCTCATATTCTTAATAGGAAATACACGACTTAAATAAGCCTCATACACACACGAACTCCACTAGCTAACAATTAGGACCACACACCATGATCCGATTTTGCCAGCCAAGACTCCCTACAACTCGTGCACACCGCGTACTACTCGCAAGACACGGTCTCGCTGATCCCTACGACTTACGACTACTCTCGTTACTCAGACAGTCTAACTACTGATCGGGTACTGTAACTTACAACCACCGACCAGGTACTGTAACTTATGACTACCAACCATGGCATTTCGACCACGGTGCCAGGACCACGACACTTTGATCACGACGCCTCGCAATGGCACTTCGACCACGGCGCCACAACCACGGTCATGCCACAACCCTTTGCACATTGCAGATATTGGTGCCTACGTCCGACCGCTTCTCACATCTCAGCTTGCACTCCGGCTCAAGCCTCCCCACTTATATGTATCACACATATTACCATGTGTTTCTTCTGGTGCCACACACTACTACCATGCAAAGACCTATACAACACGACCACTACATACAAATGACCAAAGTAAATATGCAGATACAAACTTTGTCAAGATTAGTATCTACCTATACAGCATGATCACTATATGCTAATGATCAAAGTAAATGTATAGATACAAACTTTATCGAGATTAGTATCTAACATAACATTCATGCTTCTTTAGCTACAGCACGAAGCGGAGTAGCCATGGATAACACTAAGCCAAACTTTTCTGACATGTCTAAACCATTTCCCCTAACATCTTCAGGAAGCGTCCAGTTGTATCGATATAGTAGTGAGGCAAGCATCAAATGCAACATTCTATCTGCAAGGGGCATTCCGAGGCAAATCCGCCTTCCAGCACCAAACGGAATCAGCTCGAAGTTTGTTCCTGAAAAGTTGATATCTTTGTCCAAGAACCTCTCCGGCATGAACTTCTCCGGCTCATCCCATATCTTAGCTTTCCGACATATTGCCCATATATTCACGTATATGGTTGTTCCTTTAGGAATCTTGCAGCCTTGTATTTCTACTGTGGCCTCAGCCTTGTTGAATGCTATTGGAACGGTAGGGTGGAGCCGGAGGGTTTCTTTCACAACAGCATGAAGATAAGGGAGCTGGCTAATGTCAGACTCTTCAACATGTGTTCTTGTGCCAAGAACAAGTTTAAGCTCTTCTTGTACTTTGCTCATCGACTCTGGGTTTTGCAATAGCTCTGCCATTGACCACTCTATTGTACTTGAGGTCGAGCCACTTCCGGCGACGAGCAAGTCCTGATAATAAGTTAATTACAGTAAATATTTACTAATTAAAAGCAAAATTAAAACAGAGAAAAAAGGCAGCAAGAGAAGTAGTGAACTTTACCATGAACATTCCTCTCATGGACTCTTGGTTCATCTCCCATCCTTCCCCTTCCACTCCACCCTCCATGTCAAGCGCCACGTCCAGCAAGTCATCCTTGCGCGGCTCGGCGGCCGCCCGACTACGCCTCCGCCGTTCTATCTGACGATCGATCACCCCGTACACCCACCCGATGAGCTTCTCCATCTTGCGCCGCACGCCCAGGACGTCGGCGCCCGCGAGAGCTGGGAAGTAGTCGGACAGGTTCGGTGCCCCGGCCACCACCACCGCCTCCTCCACCACGTCCCTCAGCTCGAGCGCTGTCGCGGGGTCCATGTCTTCCGAGAACATGCTCCGCCACAGCACGCCAGCCACAGCCTCGAACGCCGTGCTAGCGCCTAGCGACGGCCACCGGCGCGCTACCGGACTCGGAGATCCGGCGAGCGAGCTCTCGCGCCTTCTCCTCCCGCACGGCCCGCAGCTCACCAAGGCGCCTAGGCGTGAACAGCTCCTCCGTGCAGAGCCTCCTCAGCGCGCGCCACTTGCGCCGAGGTGGGAGCGCGATGATGGAGTTGGCGTGGTGGCCGCAGGCGTGCCACGAGTCCATGCCACCACGGCCGGCCAGGTCGGCGTTGTGCCGGTGGAGAATCTCCCGGGCAGCGTCGGTGGACGAGGCGACCACGGCGCGGACGCCGCAGAGCCGGATGGACACGAGCGGGCCGTAGCGGTCGGCGAGGCGGGCGAAGGCACGGTGCGGGTTCTTGCCGATGTTATGGAGGTTGCCGATGACCGGAAGCCGCCGAGGGCCCGGCGGGAGGCGGCGGCGGGCATCGGCGAGCGGTTGGAGGACGTAGGAGGTGATGACGATGAGCAGAAGCGACAAGACGCAAAGGAGGAAGAAGGCCATTTCTGCGTGCAAGTCTTGGTAACGCGCGCGTTCGATATAGGCAGGGTGGTTATTGTTGAGTTTTGACATGCATAGCTATGCATGCAAGAGTGCAATTATTTGTGTTTCTTTTAGTCAAGTGATCAGTGCTGCCGTAGCTGTCAGATATGTTGTACACAAAATGGGAAGGGATGCGCTAGCTGTCAGATAAGTTGTACAGAAAATGGAAAGGGAAATGAGCGATGAATGGTGGTTGCACGTCGGTGTTTGTCACGGGCCCGTTCAAGGAGCTAGGCCCCGTTTGATTGGGCTGAAAAGTTATGATTTATGACTGAAATTATATTATAGTGGTTGAAATTTTACTATAGCTGAAAGTGGCTTAAACGCGAACGAATACGGGAAAAAGAACCGGCAAAAAAGCTAAAAAAAGTCAAAAGTTCAGAAAAAGACGAAATTTATGAATAGTAAAAAATAAGCCAGAAGCCTTGGGCCTGTTCTTTTTGGTTGCGGCTTGTGACTTTTGAGCTGTTTGTACAAGAGATTACAGAGTAACATAAACTCACATACGGTTTTTGCCGATATAAATGAAGTCAGTAAAGTATATACTACAATTAACTAGTAGACCCTATCTTAAAAAAAATACTCCGTTTAAAAGCTAATTATTGTAGAAAAGCTGAAAAGCAACTTTTAGAAGTTGAAAAGAACAAGGCTGAAGCTGAAATGAGTAGGGCATCTATTCTAGGTTGTTAATTGAAATTGCAATAAAACTGCTATTAGTTTTTCTAAATTATTTAATTAAAAAACTATTATATTATTATGGATAATATAAAAGAATCAAGCAAAAAAATAAAATAAACTAAAATTAAAAGCCAATGTATTTTTAGTAACTTTGATTTAAATAAATAAAAAATAAAAAAAAATAAAAAACTAAAGTGGTTTAAAATTGCAGGGATCCAAGGGCAGCATTCAGATTTCAGCCCCGCGACATATAGTTCATTAACGCGACGTGGCCATCTCTCCCACCACGTTTCAACATTATATGTTTTCTCTCTCTCGGTCGATGTACTGTTATTATATTTGTCTACTTTTTATGGTTTCCCTTGTTACACGTAGGTACATTGGTTAAATAATATTTTAATAAATTATATTATGTTTATATCTAACAAAACAATTGTACTATATCTATAACAGGAGCACCTATGGTTTAATTTTATTATATATTACTTACATAATATACTTTTTAGATATGTATATCAGACTTATCCTGCCAGACAGAGGGAGCATCTAAGATGGATTTTTCTGATGTACCTACACGTAAGTGACCCATTGTGACGGTCTGGGAGCTGCAAGAGGCGTAACTGCAAAGCCCAATCACCTTATCATGCATGAGTCCTAGCTAGATGAAGTAACATATCATCGTTGATAGTTACAAACATCATCGCGAGTGATAACTATCAAAACCCTATTAACTTTGAGCTATGGCTTATATTATCATACATAGAACGACGTGGACTTGTGCATGGTTGTTGCATGACACGACGATCCAACAGATGCAAAATTATTGAATGTAGGTGTAATCGATGTACCCCATCCCTCCCGGTCGGGACGTTTGGAAGTAATTTCCCAAGCAAAATTATTGCGATTGGTCCTTCACTCTAACAATGTCTTCATGTATTTTCTTCTCCCAATATTTGGCAAGCTAGCGAGAATCAGAAGTCAACTTGATCCAGAATTTTAGCATATATAGCGTATTTTTAACTTATATTTATAAAAATAACTATATACACGTGACAACAACAAAAATAGCTTCTGCCACCCGGTCACTGAGCGGCAGCACCTGCATGTGACACATGGCCCGGCCGTCGGCAGCAGGCACTTGCTGCGCACGTTCTGCCTGGCCACCAGACGGTAGGTGGCCTACCGCCCACCACAAAATAGCAGGTAATTTAGTCAGCTAATTAGCCGGCTTAATTACCTACCTAAATTCATAATTTATGTGTTGTATTTGTTTAAATTTTTTAATATTGTAAATGAGATAAAAAAATTACAAAATTTTATGCACAGCCTCCTGGCACAACATACTTCATTGTGTGATTTTTGACAATTTTATCCGCTCTAAATGTTGCTCAAAAATTTATACGATTTCAATATTTGTAGGAGTAGTTACATATAGCAAACGAGCTCCAAAAATTACAAAATTTTATGTGAAGCCTCACAACATAGTCAACCAAATTGTGTAATTTTTTTGACAATTTTATATACTTTGAATTTGCCATGTTAATTCGTGTTATTTTAATTGTAATTAGCGATATGTGATGCTCATTTAATTAGCCTACATGCATGATTGCGGTTGGTTTGTAAATTATAAATTGAGGTAATGGTTCAATTTAGTTCAAACTTGATTTGTGAATTTGGAACCATAGGATTTGGTGGTAAGATAAGATGGTAACAAATGTACTTTCTTTTGAAGAATTGAATGCAAAACGACGACGACATTTGATGTTGCGAATTAAAATAGACTTTATAATAAAGCTGAAAAAACATGACGCGTAGGATTTGGTTACGTGCATAAAAAACAGCATCATGCACGATGGAATAAACTGAAGTACTCCTACAATATATATGCGTCTTCTTGGAATAGAAATAAATTCGACCTTTAGGGGACTAGTTCAGAACGGCCCGACCTACTGCGTGGACCAAGGACATTTTTCCTTCCTTACAAGCTCAGTGTTGAACTCCTGAGCGGCCTCTTTAGCCTTGGCCGCTATTTTCCTTCTTTTCTTGCCCTCTCTCTCACGAGCCTCGCTTTTCCTATGCGTGCACGTCTCGAGATGAGCTTTTGTCTCCTGACGTATACACTCAATTTGCTCGTTGTTGCGGAGCTCCTCCTCCTGGATCTCGCAGTCCCTTTTCACATCCACTCCTCATAGTTGAGAGTCCACTGGTTATGTGGGTGGATCTCTAGGTTGATCCACATGCGGTAGCCATATAGCGGTTCTGGGGACTGCTGGTATATGGGAGAGGTTATTAGTGCGTACTTTGAAAGAGAAATAGTAGCGAGGAACACACTGTAATTGGTCCTTACTGGCTGTCGATAGCTGCTCGTGTCCCAACGATGGTCGGGATAGTCATAGGAGTTGTCGCGCAACCCCAGTAACGCATGCCCAGGCTAAGGTGCTATGTAGACTTGAAGAACTTGTATTGATCTTTGCACCAATAGAGGGGCGGCGTCTCCCCCTTAGAAGGGTGTTGCGGCGAACGTTCGGTTGGAACGTTCAAGGTGGACATGCTCCTACAGGGGCGTCATTGTGGGGAGGTAACCTCCTGGCATGCTTCACTTGTTTGTCCCATTCCGCAGCAGCCCTTGCTTGTTTGTCGCGGGCCGCAGCAGACCTTACTAGTTCGCGGGTCTCCTATCATCGCTTCATCATCTTGTCCTATTGTTTCTTCTGCCTCTTGTCCATCCTGACGTGGTGAAGGAAGTTCTGATGTACTGTTGGGTTTGGTTGTGTGGTGTTGTCTCTTAGATCTCTTCCACCTTTTATAAGCCAAATGGTTGGCATGGTGGTTAATGTGATGTCACTACCTTGCGAGGTAGAGTGTTGCACTGTGTCCGTGCTGTCCACCCTCGCCCGCTCCCTCTGCGCACACTTGTCCGTGTGTCCATACCATGCCCCCTCGCTTGCTCCCTCGTGTGCACACTTATCACTTTGTCCGCATCATCTTCCCTAGACTGCTCCCTCGTGCGCACACTTGTCACTTTATCCGTGATGCCCTCCCTTGCCCGCTCCCTCGTGCGCACATGTGGAGATGGTTGTACCATGGTTGTCCCCTGTTGTAACTAAATGCTTGACACGTCGTTGTAGAATTGGTACAAACATGAATTAATTCAATAAACAGAAAGATACATGAAATCACGACACGGAATGGCAACCAATGAGCTCGGTCTGTTGAGGCAATCTCTCATTTAGTGCCCGTAGGTCTTGCCTTGTTTGACGCCCTGTCATTCCACACCCTGTTCATCCATATGTCCCATGTAGTTGTAACTCCCTAAAGGCATGCGCGTCGTTAGGTGGCGTGCCATATAACCCTCTTCGTTTGTATGATCTACGTTTATTCAATGCATATGGACACCTCCATGTTAATGCACACGACGTAGTGCTGAAACAATTAGCATGCAATCGTAGGTAAAGCACCATAGGTAACATCGTGAATGAAAACAACACTCGCAACACTACACCTTTAAAATAACAACAAACACAAGAAAGAAAATAGCACACAATACTCAGTTAATCCTCTACTCGAGTCCATCAAAATGATGCCGCATCTCCACCATTTCAGTACCCCCCATCACAACTCTCTATTGTGGAACAATGCCATGCCTAGTGGTCATTTCATCCTCACACACCTTGAATCGGCAACCGCTTGGGCCATCCTGTAATTCAATCAGAAAAATACTTTGTAAGATCTGGTGAATGATTGGAACCAACCCGAAACAAGCCGACTCACCAAGTGAAAAGGGCACTTGTAGTAGTGATGTCCAAGATTCGCGGCCGTCTGTGAGATCTTACATCTGACAAACATGCTACACTTGGGGCAAACCACTGTGGATGCCGTTGAAGAGGCACTTAGTTGGCTCATCTTGATGTTCGTAGGATGGAGAAGCAAACCAACACACAAAGAATGGGGACGAATACTTGAGGATGTGAAGGAGAACAATGTAGGGGATTGTGCGAACTCCGTATTCGAGGCTAAGGGGAAAGAGAACCCAGTGCATCGCCACAGGAAATTATGGACTTATTGTTGACATGCATCACTACGGGTGAGGGGGACGGCATGGATATATTGACATTTGTGTGTGTGAGGGAGTTAGGAATGGGGATGGCATGGACGAACTAGCATATGTCCGAAGGAGGGAGCAGGCAAGAGGGACAACAGCAAGGGGTGAAAAATATGCGGAGGAGGGATGTCGCTCTCTTGGTGCTGCCCCCTTGCCCGCACAAATATCAGTCTATCCATGCTGCCACCCTTGCCCACTCCCTCCTTCGGACATGTGTTGGCTCGACCATACGGCGCCCCTCGCCTACTCCCTCACCCACACAAATGTCAGTCTGTCCATGTCATCCCACCTTGCCCGCTCCCTCATGCGCACATATATTACTCTTACCATGCTATCCCCTGTTGCCTGTGGGTTGCATGTCGACAACGCGTTCATAATTTCCGGTGGAAACACACCAGGTTCTTTTTTCACTCGGCTTCAAATACGGAGCTCTCATAATCACTCATTGCTTATCTAAACTGTATTTCGCTTCTTGTAGGAAGAAGAACATTCTCTATCATACAGTAACATAGCATGGCACATGTCGAGGGGCTAGTCAGAGCAGGGTCGCCAAAGGAGGACTTTTCCCTGAAAAGGAGGGAGGACTTCAGCCCTAACTACTGCTTGATGCCAAACAAGAGGGCTCAATCGGTATGGCTAAAATGCAGACACAGGGAGGACGCAGTTGTGCAAGTCATCGAAGGCTATTTCGATGGCAGGTGACGTTTCTTTGGGTGCCCACACTTTGGGGTACAATTAGCCAATAGTTTATTTTCTCTTACTGCTAATAGAGCTTCCATGTTAACTGTCCTTTCCAGCAAATGGCGAATAGTGACTTCGTCCGCTGGATCGATCGTCCCCATGAACGTTATGTTATGAGGTACGTGGATACACTATGAGAGTGAATCTTAGTGATGGAGGCGTGGTTTGACAGTCTCAGTGAGGAGAACAATGACCTCCGCCAATGGATCCAGCACGAAAGGGGCAATGAGGAGGTCGTCAATATAGAAAGTTCCTATTATCCCACCTGCTGTTGCGCGAACCCTAGCTGTATATGTGCATGCCACTACAACAATGGCCAGCCACATCTGAGGTGCCCCCACTCAACACTTCATGTGGGTAACACGAGGCACTTTTTCCCAGTAGGCACGCACATAAGCTTGTAACACGATACTCTCCTCTGTAATTCACGGTTATGTTCAATCTCACAAAGAATGTAACTAAATGGTATATACATTATTGTAGTTGCTATGTATTGAGTGGATTGTTCAAATGCTGCGTCGCGTGCATTAAGTTAGAGGGGTCGATATGCATTGAACAAACGTACGCCATACAAAAGAGTACAAATAAGAATGCAACAGTATTATAGACATCACGTGAGATAATAGATTACGGAGTAAATCAAATAGGTAATCAATTGATGAATTACCAATTGCATCTTAAATTGGTACAAATATGAATTAATGTGATACACTAAAACATACATGAAATTATGACATTGAGTGGTGACAAGATGACCTCAGTCTGTGGGGCAATCCTTCATTGAGTGCCCGAAAGTCTTGCATATTCTGCATTTCACTGTATGGGTAATGTTAGTACGTTGGCTCATATCCATGTCGTTCTGGAAGAGCCGTGTCTGCTGACGTCCCTTCGCAGTTATCTTCAACTCCTTATTGAGGCCCCATTGCAGCATGTCCGGCCAAAGATCCCTGTAGTTCATGTCTAAGCCGTACGAGTGAAACTCTGCACTCCATATACTAAAAAGGTGTTGCATGTCATAGTAATCTAAGATGTATGGCTCAGACATTTGGCTCATTTGCGCACATGCTTTGTACACATGCGAGCATGGCTTATGCAGGAGCTTCGGTTTCTTCCAGGTGCATGTTGTCACATCACCTAGGGTGTATGCCTATTTTATTTCACCCCTGGTATGACTGTTCAGATATTTCTGCCGAAGTCTGATCTCGTGCTTCCTCCAGAGGCCATCGGTTACCCAGATATCGTGCATTTGGGCCTTCTCCATCTTCTGGTCCATGTGCCTCTTCATGTTCTCGAACCATTTTTTGTCTTCGTCTATTTGATATCTTGCTATGGTGGCTCTACTAACGAAATAACCGACAATACGAGTCCATGTCTCCTCCATGATCACGGTGATGGGGAGGCACCGCACGCCTTTTAAGACGCTGTTGTACACCTCGGACATGTTGGTCGTCATAATCCCATACCTCACACTGTCCGTGTCATACAGAAGGGACCATTTCTCTAATTCAGGAGTGTGCCGACGAATCCACTCTAAGTAACTTATGTCACTGTGAGGTTGCTCTCCCTCCGTAGTTCACCTTTCTACCTCTATCCAGATGGACTCGAACTTCCACCTCTGGTTTTGCAGACACAATGCCTTGAACATCTTCAAAACTTCCTGGCTACGTAATTGTGTGAACAAGTTATATGCAAGATGCGTCATGCATCACCGGGTTCACACATCGTTCCACTGCTAAGGGGGTTCGATCCTATGCTACATGGTGTTCAGCGCAACCATCAATTTAGCATTGTGATCCGTGATGACATAAACATTGGGTCGGTCGTGAACCATCACTTGCTTCACGTTCGCTAGGAACCGGAACCAACTGGACATATTCTCGCTCTCCACAATGGCAAATGCCATTGGAAGAAGCTGGTCATTCGCATCAGCCTCCACCGCGGTGAAAATGGTTCCCTGGTAACTCCTTGTGAAGAAAGTGACATCCATCGTGAGCACGGGACGACAAAACTTGAAGCCCTCGAGCTCCCACATGCCATTTGTGCAGATGATCCACTCGATCGCAAGTTTTATCGCCATTGCCTCCGTAGTGAACTCCCTCCAGATGCAGCTTTGTAGCTCATGAATATTCATGACGTCGAGCCCCTCGGCCCAGAGCACCTTGTATTGGCATGTAGATAGGTCTAACCCGTCAGATCTAGCCCGTACAAGACCATCGCCGTAGAACATTATCAAGTGTTCCATGTTTGCGACTACCTGAAGTCACAACAACCAGATCTGCAGTAAGCGTTACAACAAAAATGGTGATAAACAGCATGTAAGTTAGTGAGTACATGTGAGTAACTACATGCGAATAATTTATTAATTACTGACAATTTAATTACCCGTCCAAAAAAATTTTGAGTTGTCCTTAGCATGTAATTACTTAGAACTAACTCATTACTTAACCCTAACTAATTGTCACTACAATAATTATGACTACTTAATTACACACTACCATGCAGTAACAAATTATGGGTATCGTACGTACACAAAAATAGTAAAAACTATGTATAAATTACTACGACATACTTACTTCATAATACAAACTACATTATTTATGACTAACTAAATAACACTAATTGACTAGGACTAGGGGAATAACGTTGAAAGTATCAGATAAAAAATTACCTGTCTTTCAAGGGAAGCAATCAGCACTGCCGCGTCCTTAATGAGCTATGCACTGGCTTCTCAAAATAATTAACTATGCACTCTTAATTTTGAGCAACGACCATGAGAATAAGCTTCTGCAATGACCAATTGCGGGAGGTTCGTATTTATGGTCGAGCGAAAAGGGAACCTTGTGCGCTCATCCTGCACATTAAGGACTCCTTGTCGACGCGTAGCACTTTGGGCGAGGGGGGACAGCATGGTAACACTGATAAATATGGAGACGCGGGAGCGGGCGAGGCTAGACGGCACGGACATAACGACATCAGTGCGGACAAGGGAGCACGCGAGGGGGGACGACACGGATAGAGTGACAATTGTGTGAAGGACGCAGCGGGAAAGGAAGGATAGCAGCAACGGGCCGACATATGTGCGAAGGACAGTGATCGCGCACTGCAAAAGATGCCTGAGCATCGCATATTGCTAATTACCTTGATTTCTAATTTATAAACCAACAGCAATCATGCATGCATGCTAATTAAATGAGCATCGTAGATCTCTAATTATGATTAAATTAACACGAATTAATATGGTAAGTTCAGAGTATATAAATTCTCAAAAATTACAAAATTAGATTGACTATGTCAGGAGGCTTCACATAAAATTTTGTAATTTTTGTAGCTCATTTGCTATATGTAACAACTCCTATAAATTTTGAAATCGCACAAAGGGTCTCTTCTTTTCAGCTTTTGGCTTTTCTATAGTAACTAACTTTAAAACGAAGTATCTTTTTAAAATGAGATTTACTAGTTAATTATAGTACACACTGTAGTGACTTTATTTATATTGGTAAAAACCGCATGTTAGTTTCTGTTACTATGTAATATCTCTCATGGACAGCCTAAAAGCCACAAGACACAGCTAAAAGCCATAAGCCGTAGCAAAATAGAACATGCCTAAAATTTTTAGCAACATTCAGAGTGGATAAAATTATTAAAAAATTACACAATGAAGTACGTCGTGTCGGGAGACTGCGCATAAAATTCCGTAATTTTTTGAGCACATTTGCTATATTTAAACATTCGGACAAATATGACATATAAATTACGAATTTAGACAGTTAAGATAGATAATCAGCCAGCTTAATTACCTACCATTTTGTGGTGGGGCGGCAGGCCACCTACTATCTGGTGATAGGGCGGCAGGCGCACGGCCTCCCCATGGCCAGATGGCAGGCGCTTGCCGCCATCGGCTGAGCCACATGTCACGCCACGTGTCACCTGCAGGGCGCTGCCACCTAGTGATCGGACGGTAGAAGTGCTATTTTTATTATTATGACATGTATACAGCTATTTTTATAAATACAAGTTAAAAATACGCTATATATGCCGAAAATTCCTTATCTGTCCAAGTCTGTGTACTCGATATATTGTACAAGTTAGAAAAATCAGTAGCTTATTTTCTTCGAAGCATTAAATTTCGTTTCATATGGAGGAAAATGCTATATGTTCTATATAAATGTTTGCTTGGGTGTCAGAACGTACTGGAGATGTGGAGAATAGGGTGAGTTGTTGAAGAAAATTTAGGTATGTACCTGCAATACTATTTTTTCAAGAGAATACATTGGATGCGTACACTCACGCCAGCCACTTCCATTACTTAATATTGCTTTCTTGATTAATCCTGCTAGATTACATATTTAAAATGTTCCTCTCACCGTTAGGTTGCTGATGGACTAGAGGGATTTCTTTGGGATCGATGTTTGATTAAGCTCAAATTTAAACTAAATCCTAAGGATCGAAAAGAATCTCCCCTATATCCAAACAGGTCTTTAGCGTGCTTTGGGGGCATCTCCTACTTGGAAATGTAAATTTAAAATAAATGCATTTAGAATTCACCAAATTATCCAATAGTTATATATTACATCTTATATATATGTACAATAAAATTCGTACACTAGTAAAAATGCATGCACCCCAATTTTTTTATTGTACTTCTCTAGGTATTACATGCAGGGAGCAACAAACGGAGCTAATCCAAACCTCTCTCTTATGTCCGCACCATTTCTGCAACCTCTTCTGGTAATGTCCGTCTGAATCGATGTAACAATGACTCAATGAGCCAAGCATCAAAGCTAGTGGCAGCCCAAGACAAATGCGCCTTCCAGAACCAAATGGAATTAGTTGAAAATCCCTCCCTAGAAAATTGATATCGCTGCCCAGAAATATCTGGCATGAATTTCTCCGGCTCGGTCCACTGTATTTAGGACATACATTGATATGCACTTTTGTCCATAAATTGATAGGCACTTTTGTCCTTTTAGGAATGGTATAACTTTGTGTAGGATCGAAAATGGCAACAGGGAGAGAGGGATTGAATGGTGCCTTCAAAAAATCGTCCCAAGTATTCACACCATTCTTCTTCTCCGATAGTTACAAAAGCTATGAAGCAGGAGAATGGATGCTCACTGGAGAACCAAAACAGACTGACAACTTCACTGAAGAACCAAGAGCTAGATCGACAAACGAAGTGAAGTAGACTTGATTAAGAGCAAAGAACGAAGCTTTCGGCGTGCAGACTGGTGCAAAGAAGCCAAAGGACTGAAATTAGCCAGCACAGGATTTACTATTTTTGTCGAGACAAGAACAGATTTGAGCTTTGAGCCGACAGAGAGCTACAGATTTGAGCTTTGAGCAGACAGAGAGCTAAATCTCTTCTGCTGACAAGAGAAGAGAGTAACCAGTCTCGGCTGAAAAAGAGAGCAGAAACTGAAAGGAAAGGCAAAAACAAAAAAGGAAAAAATGAAAACCAATCAGTCGAAACTTGCAAAAGAAATTAAAGAAAATCTTGGCCAAAACCTACAGTACTTCGGTTGAAAACAGCACAGCACTGAACCAGCTCAGTTAAACCGAATACTCTGCAGAAATCTGCAATGTTTTGGCTGAAAGACAGCAGAGAAAAGAACACTGTAGACTGAAGGAAAAATGGAACCGAAAGCTGGAAAAAGATGCACAGAAAATACAGATTTTGCTGCCGAAAAACAAAGGAGTACAGGAAGAAGAAAACTGAAACTTGACTGCAGAGTTCACAACCGGACTGACATGAGAGCTGTTCCGGTCAGACTGCTGGCAAATGAACGGTCGGACTGCTCAAGAATGCCCGGTCTAACTGCATGCTTATACGCGGTCTGAGTGCAGTATTTCACCTTAGAGTAGCAAGAAACGAAAGCAGAAGAACTGTGTGCTGTCGGCACAGAATGAACAGGCTGAAACAAAAGCTGCAGCCGAACAAATTCAGAATAGAAAACTGGGCAGCAGACCGACAAAACTCGGCAAAAGAGAGCTGAAACTGACTTGACTAAAAGCAGTAAAAACTGAACCAAACTGGACTAAAACCTGCAAGAAAACTGAACTTTAGAGACTGAAAGCTTGCTGAAACAATAAATACTCTAGTCTGCCGAAAACAGAGAATTTCTTGAATTCTCGCTGCTCTTCTCTGGTTAAGTGAACACGACTACAAAATAAATAGAGAATCAACCACAGAAGGAGGAGAATGCAGACAAGGAGCAAGGGAAACATCTGACTGCATCTCTAAATCAAAACAAGAAGTTGAAACAGGGCACAGAGCAAAGTGAGACCTAATTACACATAGCTTGAGAATCTCTACTCTCTTGGACATGGAACTTGAAATTTCAACAAGAAATGGCCTCACTACTAAGAAGCACAAGCCTAACACAAACTTTACCAAAAGAATCAAACTGCTCAAACTTCCCCTGCCTCCAAACCCTAGGTTTGACAAAACAGAGGAAATGAGTTGCTCAACTCAGAAAAGTGAATATCTAGCTTTTGCTCTTGGGTATGAATTGGTCAGATGACCTTGAGGTAGATTCCCATCACAGAGCAGCAAACCGAACCTACTCTTCATAAGAACTTAACTCAGAATCAGGAAATCTGAAAGCACCCAGAAAGAGCTAGAACAAACAGAAGAGGCAAAGAAATCATAATAGCTCAAACTCAGGGCTTTTCATATCGATTCAAAGACATGGGCAATTACATAAGAATTCTTCTACAACCATATCAACCCATTCTCACATCCTAAGAACTCTCACTACATGATTTCACAAACTGAAATGAACTCACGCACAGAACTCACACCAGAGCACTACACTGAGAACACACACTCTTGCATTCCAGGCTCACATACTTGCTCTCCTGCTCACACAACCAGCTGCCCCTTTTGACTCCAGGCTCACAGCCACAAGGAGAAAATCAAGAAGTGGCAGCTCCATTCCACTCCCAAACTCACACACCAAAAGAGGCAACAAGTCAAACTCTCTCACAACACAAGAAATGGAGGGAACCAGCCACTTTACTCCAAACCCTAACCTCTCTACTGCCATCCACTAATGGGTCTCCAACCCGTTATCTTCAACCGAATCTACTTCCATTTTGCAGCCTTGCGCATTTTACCGAAATGCCCCTGCTGCACCTTCCTGGAAGCTTCTTGTCCTCGCACGACCGCACCCAGCATCCTGACCGTCTTGACCTTAGCTCCTCCCCGAGCCTAGTCCCAGTCCACCTAGCCGTTGCCCGTTGTGACCACCTCCGCAGCTCCAGCTCCAATTCCTCGTCTCCCGACTCGCAACCACCTCAGCAGCCTCGATCATCTTCGACGTCTCTGACCGTCTGGACCTCAACACCTCCTGTGCCTAGTCCCATGACCTAGCTCCGAAGTCCTGCAGTCACACAGACAAGCAAACCGTCACATAGCACCGCTCGAAACAGCATAATCAACATTAGTATCAGTGAAACATACTCAAACACAAAATAACCTGAATGACCGATCGAGAATAAGAACAAGCGTCCTAAGCACGTCCGACTGAGTTCGACCAAATCCAACCATACTAGACCGCGCAATGCACCGACTTGGTGCGAACCAACCAAATTAAACTCAAGCTTTGCAGAACACGAGTCAATTACTCATCACAAACATGAGGACATCTCCACATGGTATCTCACTTTGTGTTTCTATTGTAGCTTCAACCTCGTATGGTGGCAGCGGCAACTGGAGGATGCAGTCGGAGGGTTTCTTTTACAGCAGCTTGAAGATAGAGCAGTTGATTGATATCAGACTCATCAATTTGTTGTTCTGTGCCGATCACACTTTGGAGCTCCTCTTGCACCTTTCTCATCGAGTTTGGGCTTTGCAATAACTCTGCCATCGCGCATTCAATTGTGTGAGATGTGGTCTGTCCTCCGGTGAACAAGTCCTAAGACTGATTAAAAAATTAAATCAAATTCGGTAACCTACTTCATAGAATTTAATCAAACTAAATAAAATAATCATGCAAATTTAGTCAGCTTACTTATCGTAAACAACCCCCGGATGACATCCCGGCTCATGGCAGCGCCAAGTGAATTATTTGTCCTTCCTCATAAGTTTAGATTTTTAGATAAACTAGTTGGTGTATGCAGCTCAATATGTTATCAGAACCGAGAGGTTTTAGTTAAAGACTCGGTGTGTGCAATTAAAAAAAATAATTGTAGTCCACTTTTATTCTGCGTCTTAGACTTGAGGGAGCCTACATGTGAGGGGAGTGTTCAAATATAAGTGAATTATCCACCTTTCCTGAGCGAAGTGTTAAAGTATAAATGAATTGTTCATCTTTTTTCATTAACTTAAGCTTTTAGATAAACTAGTTAGTGCATGAAACTCAACATCCTTATCCAACATTACGCCGAGCAAATCATTCTTGCGCTCCTCGCTGGCGACATGGCCATGCTTCCTTCGCTCGATCTGCTTGTCAATGATGGCGTACATCCTCTTCACCAGCCTCGCCATCCTCCGGCAAACACCTTGAAGGTCGACAAATGTGATCATCAGGAAGAAGTCGGACACGTTCGGTCTGGCGGCCAGGGCCGACGCCTCCTTTACGATGTAGCTCACCAGAGCATGCAGCGACATCATGCACATGGAGTCCCCAGTGGACTAGGCAGTGATGTCAGCATTGTGCTTCACACAGAAAGAATAGAGTAGTAGCATTCTCAGCTCAACTACATATATTCTTCTTTTAAGCTTACAAGGTACTACATCAATCTCATACACACTAACTTGTATTGAACAAATCATGTCCTTTTATAGGACCATACAGACCAACTTAAGGTTCCAACTCATTAGCAACTCATGTTACATAGAAGCAAAGTACTTACTTAGGTGATCAATCACCTTTACAATTGATTGTAACATGTACAATTTATCATACACTTAAGAAACAACTACACTACCTAGTGATCAAATCAAAATTTGCTTATGCAATTGCATCACTAGAGTTTTCTTGATCATGCATTACTATAGTTTTGTTGATCATGCATGCACTTCATTAATCAAATTCAATCTGGCTTTGTCATCTCAAGAGAATAAATTAATATCCAACAATCTCCCCCTTGATTTATTTTCATGATATATCTCTGTTGACGATTCTTTACTTCGCACAATCACTCTTCTATTGCATATCTAGGACACATAGACATGTACTTAGACTGGTACTCGAACTTCGTAGCCAGTTGGACTCCGCTTCACCAAAGCGGACTAGTGAGGTGCAAAGGTGGGGCCCACCGTGTCACGAAGTTTCGACCTCCGATGCTGGTGCTATGGCCGGCGAACCTGACGGCGGTGGAGAGGGACCCGTGAAGGTTTGTTCCTCCACTACTGGTGCGACTACCGGAGAACCAACTAACAGTGGGAGGACGAGAGGTGAGTTGTCTCCAATCGGATGGATGATGTGTTGCCTGGGTGAATGGGACTAGAGGTCTGCTTTAAATCACTATGGAATTTAGTCCTCAGGCGACACGACTGCTGATGGGGCGTCCCTGGCCGCCGGATGCGACGAGGGAGGCAGGGAGGGCAGGCGCTAGGAAGGGTCTGCATAGGTGCTGGAGCAACGTGCCAATGGCCAATGCCTTCATCGTCGTTTAGCGTTGCACCACCCAGAGCATCGTCCGGGTGTTGATGAGCATAGGTGAAAAAACGACGCCGGAGGCCAAGGCCAGATGAGCCATGAGGCCCAATCTCCGGCCTACATCCATGGCCACTATCTCCATCGCTGGAGGGGCAAGATATGTCAGAGGAGAAAGAGGAAGCATTAATGGAACAGTAATCCTCGACTTTAGCAATGTGGATGATGAGGTTGTACAACAACATCTTCTCACGGAGAAGCAATGGCAAATTACCAAAGATTGGGCCTAAGGGGTCAAGATTTTCTTCATCTGGTTCTGCTATCATCAAGGTGGCTTGTTTAGGGATTGTATTTGGGTCGGTGGTCCATGCATTGAGCCTAAAATTAGCAAGATCATCTCAGTTTGAGGTGTCCAAATGAAGGTGCTCGATCCAGCAGGCTGAAGAGAGCAGGGTTGAGGCTCTATGCCAATCCCACGCATGCACTAGCAGTCCCTCAATGTCAATCCCACTTTGAAAAGGAGCAACAAACTGGAAGCATATGCTTGCCTTGTCCACGGTTTGAGGAAAAGAGAAAAATGAGAATACTTAATGCGGTGACATTGGATGGCTTGGTCCTGAAAATCTTCTGAAGCGAAAGCAATGAGGAAGTTTTCTGGCCTGAAGTTGTGAATTGAGAATCCGCAACGAGGTATGCCTGCTCTCTCCTCAATTGCCATTGCTACCTATTCCTTAGAAACTGATGGGCGATTTCCTGTGACGTAGGCAATGTGGGCGCACTTGAGGTGGTTCTCCATCTCCAAGTGTGATGTGGTGCGTGTCATGATGCAAACGGCGTGCTCTAGTCTCCCCTCCGGATGTCCAGGAATGGTCGAGGAGAATAAAGTGCTACGAGGTATGAAGACCTCAATTGGCACTTCTGACGTAATGGTGTAGTGGCTCTTGGAGCCTATTGCAGTCCCGTGTGAGTCAGGAGGGCTGGGTTGGGGTGAGACAGCCCTAGCATTTGTGAAGACATGGATGAGTGGTGGGGTCCCAGCAAAAGGAAGCTCTTAGCAACGGAGCTACCTAGCGGCTCCTTGGGGACTCCTCAAACACTTGCAGTCCTTGATGTGATGGCTGAAGGCCTTACAATGTTTGCATCGTGTGGGGTTCTTGTAGTCAGCCCTGATGTGATCTAGCCCCAAGCAGTTCCAACAACGACCTACATGGTCAGCAGGGAGCTCTAGTCTTGGGTCTGACGGAGGGACCGGCCGGGGGACGACGTCTCTCCAGGAGCACCTATTGTTGACTACATGCCAGCTATCTTCATTATCCAAAGGAGAGAGAAGGCGACCATCTAGGCAAGATCGGGCACTACTACAGAAAGCCTCATAGTTGACGCCTCATCACAGACGGTTTGGTGAAACCGTCTCTGATTAACACTATTACAGACGGTTGTAATTTGGAGGCCGTCTGTGGTATTTGTGGCGGGAAAAAGGATTATCACAGACGGTCGGTCTATATTAAGAACCGTCTGTGATAATCTGTGATCAGCTGGTTATCACATACGGTTTTTAATTAAAAACCGTTTCTGATAATGGCTCTAAGGCATTTATTGCGCTGCTCAGACCGCATCTGTCTTCATTTCGATCCAGATCTAGCCACTGCTGCGCACTTTTTCACTCGGGAGGAAGCTAGGCGATTTCAGGCCAGTTAATTTGGTGGGAAGAGGCAGAGATTGAGCTTTGAAGATTCAGACTTTCCTGGTTGCTCTAGATATGGTTAGTAGTGAAATTTATTGTTTCTTTAATTGCATTACAATTTAGGTCTAAGTAATCCATGAGTGTTATTGAAGATGGTTAATTTGCAAAATTATTGGTTATATAATAGCTATTGTATTTATAATATGAATTGAGCTAGCAAATTAAGTCTCAATATAATAAATGTGGCCGGTATATATGTAGTAATTATAATTAGTTAATCTAGATTTTAATACTAAGTTGTTATATATGTACGTAACGTAGGACCGAAGCTGGATGTATGCCGTGAGCCGTGTGAGTGAAGAGTACATTAATGGCATTTCTGCTTTTATAAGAGCCGCCGAGGAGGATATGTTGAATAAGGGGGTGGAATATATGTGCTGTCCATGCACTGACTGCGAGAATTTGAAGATGTTTAAGAACCGAGGGCAAATTGAAGCGCACTTGATTCGGAGGGGTTTCAAAAAGGATTATACGTGTTGGACCAGTCATGGCGAAGTGAATGATCATATGCCGCCGGATGACATCGCCGGTGAAGTGAATGATATGCCCCCGGATGACATCGCCGGTGAAGTGAATGACATGCCGCCGGCTGATGTCGATTGTGGTTCGGATTCGGATAGGTTGCACGATGATAATCTGGATCAGATGCTTTGCAATGTAGAAGAGAAGTATGATGAGAGAGAGTATGTTAAATTCCGCGGCTTGATGGAGGACTCGGAGAAACCTTTGTACACGGGCTGCAAGTACACGAGGTTGTCGGCCGTGCTTGAACTGTTGAAATTGAAGGCAAGTAACGGTTGGTCCGACAAGAGTTTCACGGCGCTGCTAGGTTTTTTAGTGGACATGCTTCCGGAGGGAAATGAGTTGCCTAAAACCACGTATAAAGCCAAGAAGGTTCTTTGTCCGTTGGGAATGGAAGTAGAAAGAATACATGCATGCCCGAATGACTGTATCCTCTACCGTAAAGAGTATGCAAACATGCATGTATGTCCGGTGTGCAACGCATCCCGATACAAATGTAACAATCAATCAGATGATGGCGAGGGAACAGAGGCGAAGAAAAGACCTCCTGCTATGGTGGCATGGTATTTTCCTATAATTCCCCGTTTGAAAAGGTTTTTGGCAAATCCAAAGGAGGCAAAACTGCTGCGTTGGCACTCGGAGAAGCGCAAGAAGGATGGAATGCTAAGACACCTTGCTGATTCCGCGCAGTGGAGAAACATCGATAGGAGTTTTGCAGAGTTCGGTGCAGAACCAAGGAATATAAGGTTTGGACTGAGTACAGATGGAATGAATCCTTTCAGTAGCATGAGCAGCCGACATAGCACATGGCCCGTGACTCTCTGCATCTATAACCTTCCTCCTTGGTTGTGTATGAAGCGAAAGTACATTTTGCTGTCGATACTTATCCAAGGGCCAAAACAACCTGGGAATGATATCGATGTGTTCCTAGCACCGTTGGTGGAAGATCTAAAAGTACAGTGGAACGAAGGGGTACAGGTATGGGATGCATACAAACGAGAGAACTTCACTCTGCGCTCCTTATTGTTCTGCACCATAAATGATTATCCTGCCCTTGGTAACCTATCGGGACATAGTACAAAAGGTGCCAAAGCTTGTACTCACTGTTTAGATGGTACCGAGAGTGTGTGGCTGAGACACTCACGCAAAACCGTCTACATGCGTCACCGCCGGTTCCTTCGGAGGGCTCACCCATACCGCAAGATGAAGAAACAATTTGACGGAGAGAAGGAAGACGGTTCAGCCCCAAGGCATTTAAGGGGACACGAGGTTTATGATATGGTTAAGGATTTAGATGTTGTCCTCGGAAAGGGACGTAAATTGAGGGCTCGTGAGAAGAACACCTGGAAGAAGAGATCAATATTTTGGGACTTACCTTATTGGGAGTACCTAGATGTTCGACACTGCATCGACGTCATGCACGTAGAAAAGAATGTATGCGACAGCTTGATTGGTCTCTTACTGAACATCCGTGATAAAATAAAGGACGGCGTCAACGCACGGCTTGACTTGGCTGACATGGACATCAGGCCTAAGTTAGCACCAACACGCACTGATAATGGACGAACGTACCTTCCCCCTGCGTGTTACACTCTGTCCAAGGCTGAGAAAACAGAACTGTGCCAGTGCTTGCATGGTGTCAAAGTTCCGTCTGGTTACTCCGGCAACGTGAAGAAACTTGTTTCGATGCAAGATTTGAAGTTAAATGGCATGAAGTCTCATGATTGTCATGTGCTGATGACATAGATGCTCCCTATTGCAATTAGAAATATTTTGCCGATCAAAGTCTGAGAGACAATCATGAGGCTATGTTATTTCTTTAACACAATTGCTCAGAAGGTCATTGATCCCGAAGGACTAGATGCTCTGCAGGACGAGGTGGTGATGACTCTATGTCACCTTGAAATGTATTTCCCTCCTTCATTTTTCGATATCATGGTCCATCTCATTGTTCACGTTGTGTGGGAGATAAAAATGTGTGGGCCCGTATTCCTACGTAGCATGTACCCATTTGAGAGGTTCATGGGAATTCTCAAGTCCTATGTACGGAATCGTTCTCGGTCGGAGGGCAGCATCGTCGAAGGTTATGCAAGCGAAGAGGTCATTGAGTTTTGTGTCGATTACATGGCTCAGATTCAACCGATAGGTGTTCCTCAATCTCGTCATGAGGGGAGGCTGAAGGGTCTCGGAACTATCGGAAGGAAAGCAATCACTCCAGATATGGACACGTATACTCAAGCCCATTTCACGGTGTTGCAACACATGACTGAAGTGGCGCCTTATGTGGACCAGCACAAGGATGTGCTTCGGCAACAGAATCCGGAGCGGCCGGATGTTTGGATCATGAGGCAACACAACCGTTGGTTCAACCAATGGTTGAAGGAGCAAATCGCTAGGAGCTCGCCGAGTGAGACGCTGACATGGTTGGCAAAAGGGCCGACATTTACAGTTGTGACATGGCAATGATATGACATAAATGGGTACACATTCTATACGCAGTCTCAGGATGTCAAGAGCACTAACCAGAACAGCGGTGCCCGCATAGATGCATTCAGTACCGATGGGTCGAGAAACTCGTACTATGGCTTCATAGAAGAGATTTGGGAGCTCGACTATATGGTTTTCAAGATCCCCTTATTTCGCTGCCATTGGGTGCATCTCCCACAGGTGAAGGTTGACAAGTACGGTGTCATGACCGTGGACCTCCAACGTGTCGGGTACAAAGACGAACCATTCGTACTCACCAATCAAGTTGTTCAAGTTTTCTATGTAACTGACTCGGCAAATAAGAAATGCCATGTAGTTCTTCATGGAAAAAGGAGAATTGTCGGAGTGGAGAATGTAGTGGACGAGGAGGAATACAATCAATTTGACAAGTTACCTCCATTTGGAAATAGCATAAGGGTTGACGATGAACAACGTGACGAAACTAGTTACGTACGCATTGATCATGATGAAGGGCTAATTTTTAAAGGAAATAAGCAAGTACAATAAGAATGTATATGTGAAAATGTGTGACAATTTTGAGATGTATATGTGAAAATGTGTGATGTAGTCAATTTTGAGATGTAGTCAATTTTGAGATGTATATGTGAAAATGTGTGATGTAGTCAATTTTGAGATGTAGTCAATTTTGACATGTATATGTGAAAATGTGTGATGTAGTCAATTTTGAGATGTATATGTGAAAATGTGTGATGTAGTCAATTTTGAGATGTATATGTGAAAATGTGTGATGTAGTCAATTTTGAGATGTATATGTGAAAATGTGTGATGTAGTCAATTTTGAGATGTATATGTGAAAATGTATATGTGTATTGGCATTTATGTATATGTGATGTATATGTGTGATGTACATGTGAATTGGTATGCATTTATGTATAGAACAATGTTGCAGTGTGATGTATTTGAGAATGACAAAATGTATCAAGAAATACACTGTGTGAATACAGCTGGTTGGTGTTGTATATGAATGCAGCTGTTTGGTGGTTGATATGAATGCAGCTGTGTAGTTATTGGTGTTTGTCGTAATAGGGCTTATCACAGACGGTTATAAACTTAGAACCGTCTGTGATATGATATCACAGACGGTTCTAAGTTCAGAACCGTCTGTGATAACCTCCCTATATATACCCTCTCGCTAGGGTTTTCTGTGTGCGCTGCAGTTATTCAATCTAGATCTAAATCCCCGGACGAAGATGTCACCGCAGCCTCCTCCTCCTCCGTCACCGCCTCCCCGAGCCCGTCGCCTCCTCCTCCTCCTCCGTCGGCGCCTCCTTCTCTTCCTCCGTCGCCGCCTCCTCCTCCGTCGCCGCCGCCTCCTCCTCCTCCGTCGCCGCCGCCTCCTCCTGCGTCGCCGCCTCCTCCTCCTCCTTCGTCGCCGCCTCCTCCTCCGTCACCAAAACCCTAAGGTCATCAAAACCCTCCCCGAGCTTCATGCTTACTGTTAGGGTTTAGGGTTGATGCTTGATGCTGTTAGTATATGCTTACTGTTAGTTGCTTACTGTCATGTATATGCTTACTGTTAGTTGCTTACTGTCATGTATATGCTTACTGTTAGTTGCTTACTGTCATGTATATGCTTACTGTTAGTTGCTTACTGTCATGTATATGCTTACTGTCATGTATATGCTTACTGTTAGTTGCTTACTGTCATGTATATGCTTACTGTTAGTTGCTTACTGTCATGTATATGCTTACTGTTAGTTGCTTACTGTCAAGTTTGTTAATCTTCCATATACTGAGATTGCCTGTGGGATTTACAATTGCTCGATGATGATAAATTCATATACTGAGATTGGTTCATTCTGTCTTTGAGCTCTAATAGCTGTCGGTTCATGCAGTTTTCAGGTTATAGCATGTTATTAAATTGATCTGTTAGGATTTAATCTTGACAAGTTAAAAGACTGAATTATTGGGCAAAGTTAACTTGTATGGTCTTGATCTGTATGAATACTGCTGTCTGAATATATGCATGCTGAATATATCTTGATCTTGAGATTGTAGAGTTTGTATCTAGAGCTCAAAATACTGAATTCATTATTTGTCATAACCAATCAAGGAAGAATATATGATTTAGTAGCGGGACGGCCAAGAATAATCTTGTGCAACCCTACAATTTGAGAGCACAAATTAATCAATTAAAACTTGAGCTTGTTGCTAGTCCTAATTGATACATGCCTTTTACATTATATATGTATATATGTAGGTATAAATATGTATATGTATGTATATACACATATATATGTATTGTAATCGCCTATATTGAGCGAAATAGATAGATATTGCATTTTCGTATCTTATGGTATGACACTTTCTCATCTTATCCTAATAGACCCACAAAATGAGCAACATGTCACCTGCGCATTCTTCAACATCATCGCCGGAGGCGTCAGCTCCAACATCAAGACGCCAAGGAAGAGGGCTATCGAAGAAGCCTGAGGGCCGATAGACCATCACAGCGGTAAACGCATCTGGGTCCCTATCCTTCCTCAAAAAGCGGTAAACGCATTCCGAAGCATGGTCGGAATAGTTGCACGAGAACGAATTGAGATCACATACAATTCGTGGAAGAACGTGCCTGACACTCGGAAACGTGAGCTATGGACCGAAATTTTGGCATCGTTCGAGTTCCCAGAAGAACACCTATACGCTGTGCAACGACAAACCTACCTAGCGGCGTGCAAAGCATGGAAGAACTTCAAGAGCACGCTTGTCAGGAAATACGTGCAGACGGACGAAACGCCTTTTCATAAATACCCATTCCTGGAACCACAATGGGAAGAGTTCAAGGCGATGAAGACGTCCGAAGATTTCAAAAGTACAAGTACGGCGCACAAGGCCCTCCAGGCAAAAAACACACACCCTCACAGACTTGGCACAGCTGGGTATGCGGGTAAAATCCCGCAGTGGAGGAAGGAGGATGACCTGACAGCTGCACAGGACATCGCCCCGCCGTTTTCCAATATCCCGGATGACCGCGCTCGAAATTGGATTAGAGCAAGGTCATCTACAACGACATCGGGGGACGTCTCCTTTCGAAACCCTGCAGACCAGCAAGTGTCCCAGCGCCTGGTAAGATATCGATAGAACTACGTAGCTTGTAATTACTCCACAACTTCGTACGAATTGAAATGATATTTCGTGCTCTTGCAGGAAGAGCTGAGTTTTGAATCTACCCTAGGATCATTCCAGGGAACAAGGGAGAATGATATGCTCTCCGTGGCCCTGAGAAACAAGGAGCACCCGGGTCGTACGAGAGGCCTTGGGCTTTACGTTCCTTGGAAACATGGTTTCCAAGATGACTCCGGAATGTATCGGCGTAGGAAGAGAAACAAAGCCGAGCGTGACGCACAGCTACGAGAAGAGATCAAGGAATCTCTTAGAGAGGAGCTAATGGGTGAGCTGGCTGGTGTAATCAGAGATGAGGTGCGGAAACAAACAGAAAGTCGGCAGGCCGCTACCGTCGCTCCTGTGCTAGCTAGCCCGCACAACCGTCCGAGTAGCTGCGCGTCCAATCCGACGCAAACCCCGGCCAAATTTCTTGTGGACGACATCCTGGTAATAATTATTACCTCTCGAATGCTTGCTCCATTGATAGGCCTATTCGAGTAGCTAATTTTGTATCGTTATGTAGGAGCCTACGAAGTGCAGGCTCCAAGTGAGATATGGCTCCATTCCCTTATATGCTGCTTGGGGCCAGGCATATTCGTCTGGTATCGGGGCCATGGTGCACGGTCAAGCTTTAGCGCCAGGCTTCGCAAAAGTTAATGTGGATGGTGTGCATGTCAATTTTGAGGTGGTCCCGCTACCGAAGTCCCCCAACGACGAGATCGTGACTCTAGGACAGGCCATTGGAACATTCATCCAGTGGCCCAAAAGCGACATCTCCCTGGAGGCTTCTTCACCGGTGGCAGGACCAGAGCAACATGCACTGGTGCCATCTCCATTACAAGACCAATCGGTTCCACCACCGGATACTACACTGGTGCTATCTCCACGGGTCATACTCTCGCCAGAGCAACATGCACTGGTGCCATGTCCATTACAAGACTAGTCGGTTCCACCACCGGATACTGCACCGGTGCTATCTCCACGGGAACTATTCTCGCCAGAGCAACTTGCACCGCTGCTACCTTCAAAGTCGACTGCCGTGAAGTCGACCTATAGCCGAGGCAGCAAGGCCAGCAAGGGCAAAGCAAAGAAGACCAATGAGGATATGTCATACCTACCTTTGGCCCGCAAATTCGTGCTTGGCGAGCCATTGCTCGAGCAAAAAGACCTCCAAAAGCTACCATATAGTTGCATGCAATTGCACACGTGGTATATGCAGCAGTCCAATAAGCTAGAGGGAGAACGGACTTCAAGTATCACTGTCAAATTCACGTCGGATGATTTACACCACAGTCTTCAAGAGTGTATGTTCGTGATCGCCTTTGAGGATTTATTCGATCTGTTCACGCTCAACGCTCTTGACGTCTCAATCATTCAATGCTGGACGCTGTAAGTGTGTACAATCACAGTCTCTGTTAATGTCATACCGATAAATGCCATATCTAATTTGTTGCTTTCGTGTGTGTATATATAGACACATGCTGACTAGAGCTAGATTATCCAACTCATCAGCTGGTTTCTTGGACCCACACTTGGTCGCCAAGGATACCATCGACCGGGATACACCCCTCGTCGAGAGGTACATTGCATCAGGACTGCTGGGTTGCCGCAATAAGGGATATGTACTTATGCCCTTCCATCAGAACTTTCATTGGATTTTAATAGTAATTGTACCAAAATGGAACAAGGTATATTACCTTGATTCCCTAAGTAAGAATAAAATGGACTTCACAGTTGTCAGCCAAGTAATCGATAGGTAAGCACATATTCCCCATACATATCTACATTGTACTCTTTCTTTCCTTCCGAATGACTAAGGTTAACTTTTTTGAATTACGTAGGGCGTTCGCGATGTACATTGAAATGGGAGGTGACTCGAAGCGCGGGGCCAAAGGCCTGCTGACACATGTTCGAGATTTTAAGGTATTCGCTATTTCACATTAATTAATCCTATGCAACAGTTGGTACTAATGCCTCTTGAACTAACACATTCCATTTTTTGCAGTGCCATCAGCAGCAGCCGGGCAACACATGTGGATATTACGTTTGCCAACATATGGAACTACTCCTCGATTCCTCGAGACTCACCAATCGCAAGGTTTGTCACTCTTCCCATAATTACATTATACTTATCACGTTACATATATACGCACATTGATATTCCTATCGACATGCTGCGTACATCTCGTCAACTGCATTGAAACAGTCTGATCTTGGAGGGATTCGAGGAGAGTTGGCGTACTTTTTGCTGACTCAAGTCATAAAGCCAGGAGGACGGTTCCACTGCGCACCATGATTTCTTATTGGTCTTATCACTAAGTGCAAATGCAGTGTAGATCTTTTGTAACTGTGCATTTGTTAATGGATATTTCATTTCAATTCAATTAATTGATTTGCGAAATGGATGCATGCTTTATGTTTGTTAAATGAAGTGCGATGTCAATTGGATGTTTTATGTCTGTGAAATGTATCTGAAAGGAAATGAGATGTGTGAATTGTATGTTTTTTGTCTGTGATCATCTGCTTGTTTCAGAGGGCATGGCTAGCATTTCCTAAGGCTAGCCAATAAATAGAAATAGATTTTGATTTAGGAGGAACGAATATCACAGACGGTTTTTAAGTAAAAACCGTCTGTGATATGTGTCACAGACGATTTTTATTTAAAAACCGTCTGTGATATCTGATAATCACAGACGGTTTTTTAATGAAAAACCGTCTGTGATATCTGATAATCACAGACGGTTCGAAAACCGTCTGTGATAACTTCGATTATCACTGACCCATAAATTCAGATGGTTCAGAAAATCGTCTGTGATGATGTTTCTGAACCGTCTGTAATGTGAATTTCTGTAGTAGTGGGGGTGGAGGAGCGTCGAGCAAGGAAGCCCCGGAGGTGGAGCCGCAGCAGCAGCCGCTGCCGCTAGAGACTTCGTCTCTGTGGGAGCTCACGCCAGGGGCCGTCCGACCACCGCCTCTAAGTATGAAGTGGCCTGGAGGCCGGACTTTGAATAGAAGAAGAAAGGCTTTGGTCTTGCCACCTTTGGCCTTTGTTGCATCCAGAGGCGGCGCTTGGTAGAGAAGACATCTGGAGGTGTGAGTGAGGGGGCGAGGGGAAGAATGGTCGGCGATGGCAGGAGAGACTCACCGGTGAAAGGCCGATAAGTCCGAGGTGGACTCGTCGGAGGGGGAGAGTTTTTGGGAGAGCTACATAGGGAGGGGGAGAGCTACAAAACTCACAATTCTCAAGCCAAAAAAACCCTCATGGATAATAATATTACCAGTAACAACAACAGTGCCACTGTAATACTATTGTACAACCATTCTACCTCCCCATGGTCACATGCAGCAATGGCTTAAACTACCTGGATCATGACCTACCTGACTTTGGCAGCTACTTGGACCCTGCTTTAAATTGTGATAAGAAGGAGCTCAATGCAGTGCTGAGCCAACTGAGCTCCATTGGGCGTGAGGTGGTGCCAAGCTTGCCTCCTGAGATGGCATATTTTTTTGTAAATAATCTATATTTTATTAGAAATAACACAAATATACCAGTGCTAACATTTTTTACAGAATTGGCTTCTAGTCCCTGAACTGTTGGGCGACTAGAACATATCGCCTAACGGACGCGCAATGCGTAAGCAATCCGTGGGCCGTTGGGCAATATAATTACAGTCGCCAAACCATCAGGTGACTTCTTCCAGTCACCTAGCAGTTAGGCGACTGCAATTCCAATCGCCCAACCCTTCAGTGACTGGAGGTGCATATAAATCAGCCGCATGGCCGAGTCCCCAAAGCGCCGATGCCGCGTGGTGAACAGAAAGCAGAAAGTAAAGAAAGAAGAGAAGAGGAAAGAAAAAAGAGAGGAGAGGAGAGGAGAGGGAGGAGGAGAGGAGAGGAAAGGGAGAGAGGTTCTGCTACTTTTGTTAGGTAAATTTTTTGTATGTTGTAGTCAATATTTTTATATGAAATAGATAGTTTAGTTAGTTTTAGTTTTCGTGTAAAATTGTAGCTCTAGAAAAGAATCGTACCACTTTGGCATAGAAAATTTATACAATGTAGTTATAAAAAAATTAGCAGCCATAGAAACCTATAGTTGTAGAAAATTAGCATACATATGAAATTGTAGTTGTAGAAAATATAGTCAATGTTACGCACAAATTAAGCCTTCATAGAAATTTGTAGTTATTCAAAAATCAGTCAATATTTTTGTAAGAATTAAATAGTTTGCTTTGTACAAAACAATAATACGTAACATTTATGTTTAATTATGAATGAATGTAATGTCGTTAGTATATTAAAAATTCATGTGTAACGTTATAACTGGTATATTAGCATTTAAATCAATATGTCATGTAAATTATCAAAACCCATTAGGAATTATTTACAGTACGAGAGAGCTCGAGCAGTGAGACAAGAGCGGCGTTGGTGCGCGATCTGCCGATAGAGAGTTAATGTTATGAGGCTAGTGTAGTTGGTTACTATAGGTGAATGGTCGTTGAAATGTCAATTACAGTACATCAGTACTTCCATAATGTGCGATGCAATTTGACTAGTTGCAACATTGAAAATATGTGCAAGCATATATCAGTAATGCCGACGCACACTACATTAAAAGTGCATTATAGTGTTAACACCATTCATAAAGGTTCGAAGGGGTTGTACAAGGGTGCTGGCACCATGGATATGAGAGCGTGATGCTTGTACAACCATGTCCAATAGAAGTCGTACAAGGTCATGCCAACTGCTATCATCCGGGAGGTGCGAGCAGCTCGGGCGCCCAGCATGTTGGTGAGGAGAAGGAAATTGTTCGTGATAAGGCCGATGCGGTACATGGAGAGGAAGAATGGTCATGACATGGTGAGGCTACAGGACAAGCTGATGAAGGGGAGTATATGGAGTATATAGTGCATCAAATGGAGAGCGATGACCGGATGGCTTAGGCTGAAGAGGAAGTTGTACAGAAGGACAACGAGGACAGTTCAGATGAATCCCGCAAGAATAGAACCGATTTGATGCTGAGGGTGTTGCCACACATGACAAGCACAAATCACCAAGGGAGTATCATGGCATAGAGGTTCGGTTGCATTCAATGTTTGCTGACAAGACATCATTGCATGATTCCATTAAGCTATGGGCCCTGTCCATGCAGTGGACTTTTTGGGTCATGAAATCTAGCCAGGAGCAATACACTGTGAAGTGTGAGTAGGCCGATTGTCCTTGGAGGGTGCACACACGTAGATCGAAGTATGAGACTCACTGGATTGTGTTGAAGGTGGAGCCGCACTCTTGCATTCTCAATAGTGTTTTGCCGAAGCATCGTAACCTAACGTCTGCCTTTATAGCCAATCTAATGTATGGAGAGATAGTAGAGAAGAAGGATATAGAGGCCACGCACATCATGGTAGCTATCGAGAAGAAATTCAAGTACAAGATTAGCTATGCGAATGCGTAGCGTGTGAAGCAGAAGGCATTGAAAAAATGATTCGGGTCTTTTGAGTCGGCATATGATAACCTTCTTCGTATGCTTCAAGTGTTGCAGGACAGGAACCCCAAACACGTAAACTATTGTGAAGGACAAGCCATCTACAAGGCCGCTAGTTTTGCGGTATTGTAGAGAGCCTTCTTAGCTTTCACTGCATGCATCATGGTATTCATGCATATGCTTCCCGTGATCTCAGTTGATGGGATCTTTTTGACTGACAAATACAAGGGCTAGATCCTTATGGCCATTGGCGTTGACGGCAATAATAAAATTATGCCTCTGGCCATCGCATTCATGGAAAGTGAGAATTACAATAGCTGGTTGTGATTCCTTAGACATGTGAGGGTTGGAGCACTTGTCCTAGTGTGTGCATAATCCATGATTGCCACGCCGGGATAGTGAAGGCCATAAGAAAACTTTAGGAAGATCCCGAGGAGCCCTTCCCTTGGCTGGATATGAGGAATAGATGGTGCATTCATCACCTAGGGGTGAACTTCTTCAAGCAGTTCCCGAAGCAACCGTTGATGAAGCTGTTCAAAAGGCTAGCTATGCAGAACAAGAAGAGAAAATTTGACGCTTTGTGGGCGTTATTGGATGAGCACAACAGGAAGCACATCGACGAGAGGAACAGGGGACTAGCCATGCCTGGGGTGGCACAACCCGAATGCCTCATAGCACTGACTGAGCCTAACGCAACTGGTCCGAGGAGGAGGAGCTCACGGAACATCAAGTGCTTCTCGCAGTAAATCGAGGGAGAGCCATTGGAGAAGTGCTCCCTATTGCATGACATGGACGGTATGAGTTACGGCATAATGACGACTAACCTTGCTGAGGTGTACAACTGGATTCTCAGGGCCTTCGTTCTCAGCCTCTTGTCACCATCGTGGAAGGTGTTCTACACAACATAATTGGCTATTTCATGGAGAGGCATGCAAATGCCGCACTTTATGCAGCCAACCCACAAACATTGTACTCATCAAAAATTACGGCATACATGGAGACGAAGACAGAGAAGGGCCAATTGCACTCGGTGCACATCATGGGCAATAAGGAGCATCGTTTTGACGTGCTCCTCCAGGATAGAGCCGGATTTGGGACAACTCATGCCCTTATTACCACGAGGTATGCAATGGAGATCATGTAAATGAAACTAGCTGCTCGTGCAACAAGCCGAAGATGTTACACAAGCCATGCTCTTATGTCCTCACCGCATGTGGGACTGTGGTAATAGATCCTTCGAACTTCATATCCAAGTACTTCTTCAAGGAGAGGGTGATGCATGCGTGGTGTGATGAGGTCAAGGGGTTCAGGGTTATGGAGAATTTTGCCACCTTGGATATTGTAGAGAGGACTTGGATTCCGGATGTTGATATGCTGAAGGGTAGGACAGGTCGGCGATAGAGCCGTCGTATTACAAATGATATGGATGAAGTGCAAGATGGAGTGCTTGGTGCATGCTGCGGGCGATGTGGTCGGGAGGGGCACACAACTAGACGATACAAGGCATTTGTTGATCAATAGGTAGACCAGCATGGTTTTTGTAACTTGGCTTTGGGACATATGCAAAGTGGCTTGAAGACTACAAATAATTGTCCATTGTAATCTGTACTTTATTAGTTGGCACTTTTGACATACGTACTATCGTACTAACTGTATCGTACATTGCATGTACCATTTGTACACCTATTGTAGTATTTCCCACTTTTTAGTACTGTTGTAGGTATTGTGCTGGTAGGCTAGTATTATTTTGTTTGTTTATTTACAAGTTCTACTTACTGTTGCTTTACATTTCATGTTGTTTGTTCTGCATAAAAGGTAACTTGAATTCATTTTGTAGGTATGACTAGTGAACTTCATGGATTGGACTAGCCTTACAGCCTGTTGGACGAGCACGTCAACCAGTTGC
Source organism: Dendrocalamus latiflorus (assembly GCA_017311315.1). Lineage (NCBI taxonomy): Eukaryota > Viridiplantae > Streptophyta > Magnoliopsida > Poales > Poaceae > Dendrocalamus > Dendrocalamus latiflorus. The sequence goes on from CM029677.1 coordinate 6,715,428, forward strand.
ATTGTGTCCCGCCTCTAGGGAGCACGGAGTAGGCGGCTAACTTGGGGGTGGTTTGCACACGCACACCTTGAGTGGCCTGGAGGCTAGATCCATGCTGGATAGCCAGGTTTGCATTCTGGCAGCATTGTATTCTTGCCATACGTAGGTTGTGTACTTACCTTTTTTTAGTTCGCAGGCTGAGCGATGCCAGGCTACTCCCTCTCGCCCGGATGGTGCAAACCACAGACAAGGACATACTAGCTTTGCTTGCAGGTGGGGACGACGACGCGGAGCAGTCGTGACGCTTCCCGTTCGACCGCTCCCTGCTGACAACTTTGCTGGACCGGTGGCGGCGGGAGATGCACATTTTTCACTTCCCATTCGGGGAGATGGCCCCTACTCTACAGGACGTCTCCCTGCTACTTGGCCTTCCTATCGCAGACCTACTGCACAGGTTCCAAGGAGTCCTTTCGCCTGGGGCTACGGAGGAGTACTACGTCTTCCCGTCGGGTCAGACACACGGCCCGTCGTTGTGGTGGCTCTCGCAATTCCGGGTACGCGTCTGACGCCCTTTCTGTTCTACCATCTACGCTCTCCTTTTTGTTGTACGGTTCTAATAACTTTTTGCTTGTACTCAAGTGGAGTGGATGGACCCAGCCATAGACGAGCAGCAGGTCTCGTGGCACTTGGAGGTGTACCTGCTGTGGCTATTTGGTTGGGTGCTCTTCACCACCAGCCACGACAACACCATCGACACACGTCTGATTGCTCATGCCAGGGCCATCACCGAGCAGAAGGCCCCCCACATTGGCTGGGGTTCGACCGCACTTGCCGTAACTTATCGCAGCTTGTGCGACGCATGCAGTAGGACCAAGGCGAACTCAGTCCTCATGGGGTTTCCACTGCTACTGCAGCTGTGGTCATTCGAGCGCTTCAACCTTGGACGACCCATGCTCAAGGACATCACTCCATACGAGGCGGAGATGTACCTGGGGGCGGCGTGGACTGGCCTACGATGGGTTCTTTCTGGTGCCGTAGACAGGTAAGTAGTCTGACTTGCAATTAGTTTGTTCATATTATGGATCGTAGTATGTAACAATTGGTGTTCTGTGAAGGTACCGTTCGACTAGCTCACGACTGACGATGTGTGCTGGGAGCAATACTCACCTGAGGCACTGCAGATCCGTGCTCCTAGCAAGCTACCCTCATTGTGTTGGTGCGACTAGGCTTTCTGGCTGACGTGGTAGAAGCTCGTGTTCGATGTCTTCATGGAGGACTACGCGGCGCATTGTGTCATGCGTCAGTTCCAGTTCCAGTCGGGCGACCTGTGCCGACGCACGTCCATGCATGAGTTATTGCCTCACATGACTCTCCTTTTACTGCTAATTCATTGGATGACTTCTAACAATTGCTAGCTCCCGTAGACAATCTAGGAAGGGAATCAAACGCGGCACAGATTGGATGGTGAAGATGGAGGCATGGACAGCCCAGTGGGAGGGTGCGCTGCAGGACTGTGTGGAGAAGGCCACCCCTACGACAACAGCATGTACGGTGAGTACCTACGCTGATATGAGCCTTAGCAACGTACCAGGCTGGTACATGTCGTCGACCCACCCCCAACACATGTCGCAGCACCAATAGACACGTACCACGCGTACCTCACGCGGGACGCTCACGTCATGGTACGTTACATCAATTTTGTATATATTCACTTCTGGCAAACCCACTAATAGGTTTCACCCTTTCGTGTTTTCCTTGCAGGTGAACATCAGTGCTGTGATTTGGAGGGACTTTTGCACTATGGGGGATAGGATCGCTAGTGGGTGGAGGTGACACAGGAGGAGGTACTGCAGGCTTTCCATCATGTCCAGGCCTTGGGTGCACTTGTCATCGTCCTGTTGTCATGCACTAGGCTACCAATGCACACACAGTGCGGTCCATCAGGTCCGTCTCATCCGGCATTGCTCCGTGGGGGGGGGGTCTGCATGGCCACATTTGACACCACCTCAAGCTGACGAGGCCGAGCATGACCTTTTACACTGCCAGCGTAGTAGTTTGGGCGTCCTCCATACTTCTCCAGCTTCCCTACGCAGGGCACGTACAATGTGCCGTACGTCCCTCCATAAGGCTTTGACTATGCTATGGCACTAGCCAAGGGTACGCTTTGCCTATTTTTTGTTTTCTCCCATCTCTTTACTTGACGAACTAATGATACTTGCATTGTAGGTTTTACACCCGCTGAGGGGTGTGGGGTCTCCCTGGGTCAGGACGACACAGACCCGTACTTTTCAGATTGAGCCGACCAGGCTATGAGCTCGGCACCTAGGGCCACACTCCTGGAGGTTCTTTCCGGGGCACAGCTCAGTGGTGCACCGGCGGCCACATGGCGGCACTGCAGTCCACTCCTTCAGCTTTAGGATGTGTGCAACGGTCTCCTGACCATCTTACCTTGTCGGGGCGCTGACACCTGGAGCGGAGGAAGACAGCCAAGCAGGGCCATACGGGAGGACACGAACGCGGACGCGGAGACAGAGGGCGCCAGGGTGGCGACAGAGGGGGGGTTGGGGATGCTGTTGGAGGGGTGTAGTGCTGGTTGTACATTTGTTATTCCTGTACTACTTATATTTCTTGTTTAGTAAGTGATGTTTGCAATACTGTTGTGATCTTAGTTGTACCTCTCTTTGCGATGTTTGTTTGTTCAATCTATGTCGGCGCCCGTACCACTCAATTAATGGCAACCGCACCGACGCCCGCACCACTCGAACAGTGCACTCAATTAATGGCAATCGCACCGACACGTAAACCATTTGATTACATGCTTTACAACATTGAACAATACTGCGGACAATAGAGGAAAGTACTACACCCGCCCGAGGGAGAGACGCCACCCCTCTGTTGGTGCAGGGACCTATGCAAGTTTTTCAAGTCTAAGCAATGGTTCAGCCTGGGCATGCGTTATTGGGGTTGTGCAAACTACTCCTGTGACTATCCTGACCACCGTTGGGACACGAGTAGCTATCGACAGCCAGTAAGGACCAGTTACAGTGTGCTTTCCCTACTATTTCTCTTTTAAAGTACGCACTAACAACGTCTCCCGTCTAATCACAATCTCTGGAACAGCTATGTGGCTACCGCAAGTGGATTGACCTAGAGATCCATCCATATGACTAGTGGGCTCTCGTCTTCGAGCAGTGGGATGTCAAAAGGGCCTACAGATCCAAGAGGAGGAGCGCTACAATGATGAGCAAATCGAGCGTATACGTCAGGAGATGAAAGCTCATCTCGAGATGTGCATGCACAGAGAGCGCGAGGCTCACGAGAGGTAGCGCAAGAAAAAGAGGGAAATGGCTGCCAAGTCAAAAGAGGCCGCTGAGGAGTTCAACGCTGAGCTCGCAAGGAAGAGAAAATGGCCACGGTCCACACAGTAGGTCGGGTCGTCCCGCAATAACTGCCGTCCTATAATAACTAGTCCCCTAAAGGTCGAATTTAGTTCTATTCCCTAAACGCGCATATGTATCATAGGAGCATTTCAGTTTGTTGAATCGTGCATAAAGTCTTTCTTACGTATGTAACCAAACCTATGTGCCATGCTACTCCCAACTTTACTATAAAGTCTATTTTAATTTGGATAAGTATATTTCCTCGTCTTTTCACATTCAATTATTCGTGTAGCAAGTCATTCAACATTAATAAACAAGTTCTTCTCTGTGTATGAATTTCCGGTTACATCACAATATCACTTATCTTCGTACTTACCAATCGTTGTTATTTCAATCATTCTAAAAAAATTTCATGAAATTTCTTACACTACAACAACATACGACAATTGTAAATTGTTATTGTGAATCTAACAGATTATCTACCATTCATAATTTATAAAAATCCCAAATAGATCAACTGATATTACCTCCCAGCTGCCTCAGGAATAGCTCCTTTGCAGTCGCTGAGCAGTCAAGCGACTGCAAATGTAATCGCCTAGCCGCTAGGCGACAAGCTCCAGTTGCCCAACGGCTCGGCGACTGGAACCTTCGCCCAATGGCCCATAGACAGTTTGCGTGTCGCGCGTCTGTTGGACGATAGGTTTCTAGTCGTCTAACGGTTCGACGACTGAAAGTCATGTCTGTAAAAAATGTTCGCGTGGGTATATTTCTGTTATTTCTAATAAACTATGGATTATTTACAAACAAATTCTGAGATGGCTGCTGCTGGGAGCTCTACTTGGATGAATCATTTCTAGGGAAGTTTATTCAGACAACATAAGCAGCTAGCTCGCTAGTTGTTGATCTACAGTACTTATGATGATTTTACATGAAATATATACTTATCTCTGAGTGGTACAATATTTATGTGTGAGTATTACTGTATTAGTAGAGCACAACAATTTTTCTCCATCGATTTCCATAATGCGCAAGAAAGTTAGGAGTAGAAACTCTGTAATGATTGGTGAAGTGTGTGTATTCAGAAGTAGAGGTTTGAGTGATCAAGAACAACATTTCAGATTGATGATATTGATTCAAGGTAGTTCTAATAATTGATGATATTCTATGGAATCAACATTTCAGATTGATGATATTGATGCTTGCTCAGCTCCAGGATCAGGCTCCTCAACCTATTTTCAGTAAGTCATCTGGTCTATGTTGTTGGAGTTCCGCATGACGCCTCAATCCCACCTCTGTGTCTAAGGAATAACCTTTTCTTCTTTATTGTTCGTGGGAACATGTAAGATTAGCAACCATAGGAATACCTTCCATATTGCGGCTTTATTCCCTTATTTGCCATTGAGCTTTTTTTTGGTAGTTCAGTACTTGATATTTAATTTTCACTCAAGTGACCGCACTGTATAGAGCTTTATTTTGTTACGATCTTGTCCTTAATTTTGCATCTTCCTGCTGAAGGATATAGAGCTGTGATATGTGGCATGGATCCTGTATGCTGTGAATCCAATGTTGGATATTGATCTCAGGCCAAACGGCCAAGACGAGGGAGACGTGGGAAACCCACGTCCCTGGTTTTCAGCGCCCTGATCGGGGGTGCCTAACCAACTTATGGTTACGGTCCCCCGTTGCAACAGCGCAAGTATAAATGAAGGGTTCCGGCCTCTCCCGTGGGAGACGTTCCCATGAGAGCCAAAAGCCCCGTACAAACCCTAAAGCGATCCGATCTATTGCGCGCTGCTAGCAACAGGAAGGCCGCCGACCGCTACTGCAGGAGGACACCGGCGACCCCGAACCGCGAGCTCTCCGGATCTTCACCGACCACTGCCTCACGCCTGCATCACGCAGGCACGGGTCTTCGCTCATCGGCGACAGTAAGTCAATAGGTGTTCTAAATGCTAGACTAGCAGATGATGTTATGCATGATCATAAGGACCTCACATTTGGTATCAGAGCAACTGCTAGTCTCCTAGAACCCTAGCCGCATGTTTATGTCTCGGATCTAGAGTTTTGGTTTTAGGGTTAATGTTTTTTTGGATCGGCTAAGAAATTAGAAGGAGATGAATTTCAATCTTTGGGATTGGCAAAAACCCTAATGGAAATTCTAATGATAATCCCATTGTCTGCTCCCCGACACCTAAATCCCCAAATCAAGAACCAAAAAAAGGGGGGGAGGGGAGGGCGTACGGGCGCCGCCGCCGTCGCCGGCGTGCCGCTACGCCGCCGCCGCCGCTGCCTTTCGGGCGCCGCCCGTCGCCGCCGTCGTGCGTCCGCAGGCCGCGCTGAGTCCGCGCCCGCCGTCGCGCGCCCGGCCGCTGCAGCTCCGCGGGCGCCGCGCTGCTCCTCCGTGCGGCCGCCGCTCCGCGCCGCTGCGTCGCTCGGGCCGCCGTTGTTGCGCGCCGGGCTGCCGCCCAGCTGCCGTCGTCGCCGCAGGGCCGCCGGGAGCCGCTCCGCTCCGTCGCTTGGGGTCGCCCCGCGCGCGTGCGCCGCTGCCGCTCCTCCCTTGGCGCCGCCGCCGCTAACGCCTGTCCGCGCCGCTCCTCTGCGCGCCGCCATCGCCTGCCCGTGTCTTTCGGTGGAAACGGGCACAAATGAATTAGGGTTAGGGTTTTACCCCTTTTGTCTCGGCTGCACGCGCTCTAGACCGTCCGATCAGATCGCACGGTTGTTCTTTCTCGGGCCGGAAAGCAGCTGGGCTGCGGGATTATGAGTTGCGCGCATGACCGTTAGATGAGGATCTGACGGCGCGCGAGTAATGTGGATGGTGCGCGTTTTTGGGCCGTGCGGCCACGCACGTGAAGTGGGCTGCGCGCCTGTGCTGTTGGGCCGTGCGGGTATTTTCTGGCCGCATGGATTTTTAGGCCGCGCAGGGCGCGTCAATGTGCCACCGTGCCTGCGCATGATTGATGGGCCGCGGGATTTTTTCGGGCTGCTGGCATTCTTTTGGGCTGGCCGAGCTGGTGCTTTTCTTTTGGGCCGCCCGGATGCTATTTAGGCTGTGCGCGCAGTGAATGGGCCAACTGAGGTTTTGGGCTGCGCATGTCAAATATATAAATTCCAGTATATATTGTATATCTCATGTATAATTAATGATTATTTGATGTCTCTTATGAAATTATTACTGGATAATGTTGCTAAGCTGCTGAAAAATATTATGCCCTTTTTCCGCTGCGTGATGTTCTGCCCCTAATTGAATGGAACCAATGAGAAATTCAATTAGAGGGTTATGTTTAATTTTGACATGCTATTACTTTTGGACCAACGTTAATTGTAATTGCATGTCATCAATTATGTTTATTTTATTATGTTTAATTTTGCCATGCTGTTACTCTTTGACCAACGTTAATTGTAATTGCATGACATAAATTATGTTAAATTTTTCGCTTCTGCCCAACGGTGATGCGAAAAATGTTATGAGCATGTTGTTAATCATACCAACGTAAGATTAATTTTCATGCAAATTAATTATGCGCTTTCCTAATGTAATTTTTAAAATTTTTCAGCTGCTCAAGTTAATGCAATTGAGCGACTTAATGGTAGTAACTTTCAGAAATGGAAGTTTACGCTTATGACGACTTTCCAGCTCTTGGATCTGGACTATGCGTTCAGGTTCGATGAGCCTGTCGCTCCTAAGGAAGGGGAGGACAATTTTGATGACAAAATGGAGTACAAAACTAATGCTGAGAAGTGGGAGCGGTCTAACTGCATTTCACTTGCTGTAATGAAGAACTCCATCAGTGAAGCCATTAGGGGAGCAATCCCTGAAAAGGAAAAGGTGAAGGAGTACTTGTCCTCCATCGAGGATCACTTTAAGGGGTCATCTAAGGTTTATGCTACCACACTGATGCACAGGCTCATGAACACTAAGTACAATGGTACTGGAAATGTTCGTGAGCACATTATGACCATAATTAACATTGCTGCAAGACTTAAGACATGGAAATTTCTGATAATTTCGTTGTCCATTACATTATGATGTCTCTTCCTAAGCAATTTGAAGCTTTCAAGGTGAATTATAACACTATTAAGGACAAGTGGACCATGAGCGAGTTGATCGCTAATGTTTCACAAGAGGAAGAGAGGCTCCAGGCTGAGCAGGCTACTAATTTTGTGAATCAAGTCGGCTCCTCAAATAAAGCTGGTCCCTCTAGAAATAGAGGTGGCTATAATGGAAAGGGAAAGAAGGAGCAAGCCTACTCCCCTTATCAGAAGCCAAAATTGAAGCTATTGGATCAGTTTTTTTTAGTTTTGAATAATGGCTTTGTAATGAAACTTAATGATGTTCTTTATTATCCCTCGATGAGAAGAAACTTAATTTCTGTTTCATTATTAGATAATGATGGATATTCTTGCAATTTTGGACACGGAGAGTGTCTGATTTATTTTAATAATGATAATGTTGGTTGTGCCATCCGACATGACAAGCTTTATATGTTATCCCTGCAAGATTCTCATATATCCATGAATGTATGTGATGTGAATAAAAGGTGCAAGCGAATTGATGAGACTTCGTCGAAATTGTGGAACTGTCGTTTGGGCCACATTTTGAGGGGGAGAATTGAACGTCTCATTAAAGATGAAATTCTCCACCCTTTAGACTTTAATGATTTGGATGATCATTGCCTTGATTGTATCAAAGGCAAGTATGTAAAGAAAACAAAGAAGGATGCTACTCGAAGCACAGGGATTTTGGAATTAATTCATATTGACATATGTGGTCCTTTCCCTGTGACATCAGTAGATGGTTATGATTTTTTTATTACGTTCACTGATGATTACTCACGTTATGGCTATATCTATCCTATTAAAGAGAGATCCGAAGCACTTGATAAATTTAAGATATTTAAGGCTGAAGTTGAAAATCAGCACAATCTAAAGATTAAAGTAGTGCGCTCGGATCGTGGGGGAGAGTATTATGGGCGACACGCAACTTATGGGCAGATTCCTGGTTCTTTTGCCAGGTTCCTACAAGAAAATGGTATAGTCGCCCAGTACTCAATGCCCGGTGATCCCCAGCAAAATGGAGTAGCGGAAAGAAGAAACCGCACACTTAAGGACATGGTTCGAAGTATGTTGAGCTACTCCACTTTGCCTGTAAAGTTATGGATGGAAGCATTAAAGACCGCTGCACACATACTCAATCGGGTTCCCAGTAAATCAGTGCCTAAAACACCTTATGAATTATGGACTGGGAGAAAACCAAGTTTGAGCTACCTCCATGTGTGGGGTTGTGCAACTGAAGCTAAAGTATTTAACCCACAAATTGGGAAATTAGATCCTAAGACTGTGAGTTGCCATTTTATTGGCTACCCTGACAGGTCTAAAGGGTACCGATTCTATTGTCCAGATCGTACCACAAAATTTGTAGAGACTAGGCACGCTGTGTTCTTGGAAAATGATGGCATCAGTGGGGACTTGGAGCCCAGGAAAATTGATCTTGAGGAAAAGCGGATTTATGTTGCTTCACTGCTAATCCGACAGACTGATTTTCCTGTGCCCCAACTGGTTGTGCCCACAGTTGATCCTGTAGTTGCAACTCCTGTTGCGTCTCCAGTTAATTCTGTGGCTACTCCTTCTGTTGAGGGCTCTGAAAATACAAGTGCAATACCTAATGATGAGCCTTCACAGCCCTCTGTGACAATTAATGAACAACCTGATGAGCCTGCTAATGAACCTGTCAGGAGATCAAAACGAGTGAGGAGATCTGCTATCCCAAGTGATTATGAGGTTTACTTGAATGTGGATGATCTTGGGAAGGTGGATGATTCTAGCTCTTATAAGGAAGCTATGAAGAGTAAGGATTCATCAAAATGGCTAGATGCCATGAAAGATGAAATTGAGTCTATGGGCGCTAATGGTGTATGGGACTTAGTGGAAATTCCTAATGGAGCCAAAACAGTAGGCTGCAAATGGGTCTACAAAACAAAACGTGACTCTAAAAGGAATGTCGAAAGGTTTAAGGCGAGACTTGTGGTGAAAGGGTTTACACAAAGAGAAGGCATTGACTATAATGAAACCTTTTCTCCTGTCTCAACTAAAGATTCATTTAGAATCATAATGGCGCTCACAGCACATTTTGATTTAGAGTTGCACCAAATGGATGTTAAGACTGCATTCCTGAATGGAGACTTGTATGAGGACATTTACATGACACAATCGGAAGGTTTTGTTATGGAAGGTGAGGAACATTTGGGATGCAAGCTAAGGAAATCCATATATAGCCTGAAGCAAGCTTCTAGGTAATGGTACCTTAAGTTCGATGAAGTCATAAGGAAATTTGGATTTAAGGAGAATGATGTTGATAATTGTACTTATGTTAAGTTCAGGGGGAGTAATTACACCTTCTTGATTTTTTATGTGGACAATATATTATTGACCAGCAGCAGTGTGGACATGCTGCGGGAAACTAAAGGATTTCTCTCGTCAAATTTTGACATGAAAGATCTCGGTGAAGCATCTTATGTTCTTGGTATTGAAATTCACCGAGATAGGTCCAAAGGAACATTAGGTCTTTCACAAAAGGCATACATTGACAGAGTACTAAAGAGATACAATATGCATAAATGCTCTGCTTCGCCTGCTCCTATTGTTAAGGGCGATAAGTTTGGAAAATTTCAATGCCCAAAGAATGACTATGAATCTGATCAGATGAAGGCCCTTACGCTTCTGCTGTCGGAAGTATTATGTATGCTCAAGTATGTACACACCCTGATTTAGCTTTTGTTACCGGGATGCTTGGCAGATATCAGTCAAATCCAAGACCGGACCACTGGAAAATCGTTAAGAAAGTCCTGCGATATATGCAAGGCACTAAAGGTCACATGCTCACATATAGAAAATGCGATAACCTTGAGGTTGTCGGTTATTATGACGCTGATTTTGCGGGGTGTAAAGACACTAAGAAGTCCACATCAGGTTACATTTTCACCCTCGCAGGAGCAGCAATTTCATGGAAAAGTGTAAAGCAAACACTTACTGCATCGTCGACAATGCAGGCTGAATTTGTGGCATGTTATGAGGCTACTGGGCAGGCTGTATGGCTTAAGAACTTTATCCCGGGATTGAGAGTGGTAGACAGCATTTCTAGACCACTCGTTTTGTACTGCGATAACCAACCCGCAGTTTTCTATTCGAGTAACAACAAGTCGAGTGCAGCTGCCAAGCACATTGACATAAAGTATCATGTTGTGAAAGATAGAGTCCAGGATCAAACAATTAAGGTTGAGCATATTGGAACTAAATTTATGCTTGCGGATCCGCTCACAAAAGGCTTACCACCCAATATTTTTCGTGATCATGTTGCCGGCATGGGTTTATTGGAGAGCCTGTGATCCTGGAATAAGAGGACCATATAAAGTAACCAACTCCCATGAAGTATTATGTTATCCGATCGATATAGAAGGGAGCACTATAAGTACTGATGTCCAACGATACTTAATTGACTGTTGTGAAGCATTACTTTGGTGTGAACTTTTATTGAGAGAGGGCTTATGATGTTTAGCCTTAGATCAAGGGGGAGAATGTTGGATATTGATCTCAGGCCAAACGGCCAAGACGAGGGAGACGTGGGAAACCCACGTCCCTGGTTTTCAGCGCCCTGATCGGGGGTGCCTAACCAACTTATGGTTACGGTCCCCCGTTGCAACAGCGCAAGTATAAATGAAGGGTTCCGGCCTCTCCCGTGGGAGACGTTCCCGTGAGAGCCAAAAGCCCCGTACAAACCCTAAAGCGATCCGATCTATTGCGCGCTGCTAGCAACGGGAAGGCCGCCGACCGCTACTGCAGGAGGACACCGGCGACCCTGAACCGCGAGCTCTCCGGATCTTCACCGACCACTGCCTCACGCCTGCATCACGCAGGCACGGGTCTTCGCTCATCGGCGACAGTAAGTCAATAGGTGTTCTAGATGCTAGACTAGCAGATGATGTTATGCATGATCATAAGGACCTCACATCCAAGTCATGGATGGAGACAGCAAATGTGGAAAAGTTGTGCAAGGGACCAAATCAACCTTTTTATCAAGTGATTGCTGCTGCCAATTTAAGGTGATTCAGTATCTACAGTTAACAGAAAATCTCAGAACCCTTGTAGCATATGCAAGCTATATTTTAATGCTGATTTTGTCAAGTTTACATTGAGCTACAGGGGCACGATTGGCACAATGACAACAATTCATATATTATTCTGGCAAAGACCAACTTAGTTGTTTGTTGACTTCATCAGTGTTGACATGTTTTATCGGACTTATTTACCCTTTGGGGCTAGTTGGATCAAGGCCCTGATCCGAAATCCATAATTGTATACCCTTGCACACAAATCCTGAAATTGCTAAGGATCCTTTGCATGACTGTGACGTGAATTTTTCCTTTATTGTGACTTAGTTATCACTGAAGATAATTCAATATAGCAATATTAACCTATCCTGCAAATTTAAGTAGGAGAGCATGAAAACACTCCTATTCTATCCATCATACCCTTAACCTTATTTTTTCATTTTGATCACGCCAATCTTCGCTCTCATCTAATCTCACATTTCACCATCGCAATTTACTCCATTCCATTAATGACAGATCTGTCCTATCTCATTGATTACCCACGGGAGCGAATCGATCATCTGCCATCTCCCTGGACTGCCGTGCCTCGAGCTCCACCAGCTCCTTCAGGTGCGTGGGCTCCACCCGAGCCGCTATCCTCAGCTGCAAGCGCATGAGACTGCTCAGCTGACTGCAAGCTTTACTCTCAACATTAGAAATTTCCCTGGGTGATACTTCAAATTTATGTCGGTCTTTACTGATCACAGCCACATCCCTGTGATTGTTTGCGCCAATTAACACATTCTTTTGTCTGGACGAACTGTCTCTTTTCTTCGTTTTTGGAGATAACAGTGCTACTGCATGCGCGTCTTGCCCGCCTTCTGCACCGGCTGCATGCGCGCCTCCCGCGCCTGCTTCTTGCTCGCCGCGTGGACCTCCGCAGCCTTCAGCGCCAGCTGCGCCTGCATGCGGGTGGGACTGCTGCCATATTTGATATATTACCGCATTGCATAGAGAACACATGCTGTGTACAAGCAAAGCAAGAAACAGCACATTATCTCGTTTTATTTACCTCGGACAAGAAGGGCTCAGAGCAAGGCTAATAATTTAGCCAAGGCTGTAAGACAATACCATGTCATATACAGACGGTTATACAGCCAACTCATATTATGAGTTAGCTATTTGACTGGCTGCAGTAGAGATTGTAAGTATTTAATGCTTACATGTGCCTACAATCTGCTGTGATCTACATCTTTGTGGCCATACATATGTGCTCATTCAATTAGATAACAGATATGCTCATCCATGCCATTTTACCAAACAACATAATCTGAGATGAACCATCAGTACGTACTAAAATAAAAGAAACAGTACCAGATAAATGACAAATTTCAAGCAACGTGTTTACTGTTTACTAGAACAATACTCTGAACAAAAATCTAAAGCACATAAATTACGCCTTCTACTAAAGGGTCCATCTTTTTTATGCAGGTGTTCTCAACCACAGCAGCAGCCAACAAGGCAAAATGTCTTCAGCGGTACTGCAAGGAAAAGAAGACAAGTTGAGAGTCTCTTCACTTGATGAAAGATTTAGTCTATAATTTTATAAGGATAGAGCCTATCAGTCTGACGTTAACACATCTACATACATGTATATATATGCAATCAAAACAGTCACAAATGCGTATATCAGTGCAATGACCACATCTTTATAATTTTGAATTGAATCAAGAATTACCAGGACAATCAATTATAGAGAACAAGTTTCAGTAGATAAAAATCAACATCAAAATACACAAAAGATATGCTTCGATACAACACTTCAAGTGACACAGACAAAACGTAGTAAATCAAAACTTCTTGACTACTGGACATGCAGAAGGAGCACAATATGCTATGATTATACCTTGATGAAGCCAATATCCTTGGCGTTGCTACGGAAGCACTACCTGCAGCACATGAGCCCATACTTCCTGATGGCATAGCACCACGTCACGACACTTAAAGATCACATAGTTTTATAGAAAAGCATTAACTAAAAACAATACTAAATAAGTTCGCTGGCACACAGGCCATTATTTATTGATCTAGACGACGATGATAGAAGCATGAAGCCATAGTTGATAGCTGAACTTCAGTAGAATGGAGCAGCCAGCCCATTTGCATCAAAAGTCACAACACTACAAGCATAATAGTGCAAAAATTAGAACATATGGGTCCTGAAAAGTAGCTACAAAAGTTTCTATTTTTAGACAAGTGTAGATCAGATATGTTGAAGAGAACATGTTCAGAATTTTAGAGTCGATACCTGCAAGTAGCATTTGCAGCATTCAGCACGCCATGCCCAGTCCTGAAAAGATGCATGTAAGACATCATATTAATTCTCACTGTTAAGGGGAAAAATAACAGAAACATGCAGATTTTAGAATTCTACCATGACTAGTTAGGATGGCTATTACCAAACCTACGCCAAATGTGCTCGACCAGATCATTTTTAAGCTGGGTATGCTGTGGATGAGCACGGATAGCAGCTTTTCTACGCAACACATCAGCAAAGCACAGATTACCACCAGTGTTCACTTCAGGGGGTAGAGCAAATGATGCCCCTGGATTCTCATTCAAGTCAATATGAATAGTAGCATCCTCTCTCTCATCTTCTACTATCATATTATGGAGAATCACACAAGCCAGCATGATCCTTCCAACACTCTTTCTTTTCCATAGACGTGCAGGCCGACGAACAATAGAAAAACGGGACTGTAGTACCCCAAAAGCACGCTCCACATCCTTCCTTGCCCCTTCTTGGTGCTTGGCAAACAACTTGTGCTTCTCTGTTTGGGGAAGTGTTATAGTCTTCATGAAGGCTGCCCATTCTGGGTATATACCATCAGCAAGGTAATAACCCGTGCTATACTCATTCCCATTGACTGAAAATTGAACTTGAGGGGCTTCTCCTTTTAAGGCATCAAAAAACAGTGGGGACTAGTTGAGTACATTAAGGTCATTGTTTGACCCAGCAACTCCAAAGAAAGCATGCCAAATATGAAGGTCCTGAGAAGCAACAGCTTCTAGAACTATAGTTGGAACTCCATAATCACCACGGGTGAATTGCCCCCTCCATGCTAAAGGACACTTCTCCCAACGCCAATGCATGCAATCTATGCTTCCTATCATTCCAGGAAAACCACAAGACTCGTTAACCTGAAGTAAACACTCAACATCCTCACGTGTGGGGCGTTGCAAGTACTCCCCACCAAACACCTCAATCACCCCTCGTGCAAACTTGTCTAAGCAATCTAATGCAGTGCACTTCCCAATCTTCAAGTACTCATCAAGAGCATCAGCAGGGCTGCCATAAGCCAACATGCGCATGGCTGATGTACACTTTTGCAGTGGTGAGAGCCCTATTCGACCAGCACTATCTGCCCTATAAGTAAAATAGGGAGACCACTGACCAAGGGAATTCACAATGCGTAGGAAGAGGTGCCTATTCATACGAAATCTTGTACGAAACATACTCTCGGGGTAGAGTGGTTCTGCAGCAAAGTAGTCCTCAACAAGACGCTCATGAGCACCTCCATGATCCCTCCAGATGCTCTTTCTTGGACCATATTGTCGCTGAGATGCCCCAGCCGAGAAGGCAGCCTTGATCTTCATTGCGAGCCTTCTAGCAAAGGAGTCGAGGATGCTCTGCTCAGCAACATGCTCTTCGATGATTTTGGAAGGAGCTAGTTCATCGGATTCATTTGAGTATGAAGATGAATCCGACATGGTTTAGGTTGAGTAGAAAGACTAGAGGTAGGGGAAGGAAGATGGGGTTTGTAGCTTGAGTAAAAAGATGAGAGATTGGGGAAGTAAGATGGGTTTGGGAGGATTATATAGAGTGTTCTGATCTGCATTGTAGTTTTGGACTGAATGCTAATAGTCCATAATTTCAACAAGACTTGACTAAATGCACCAGATTCCAATAGATTAAATGCACAGCACAGATTTTCAGCATAGACTAGATTAAATGCATTTTGTGTTCAGCACAGATACTGCTCAGTAGCACAGCACAGATTTTCAGCATAGACTAGATTAAATGCATTTTGTGTTCAGCTCAGATACTGCTCAGTAGCACAGCACAGATTTTCAATAAAATCCTATAGCATGTTCATATTGATACACAGGTATTGTAATTAATCAACCATCTAAAAAGTTCAAATTAGGAGAACACATGTAACTGAAAAAATAAGGATACAATATGTTAAACATTTCTTCCAAGCCAGTCATTCAATTTTCTAATCACATTCCCAGTAAATGATGTACCAGTACAGGTTGGGCAATTTTGAGGCATGCCCTTCATTCTAAATTTGAAACCCTGCAATGTAATTAGAGAGGGAAATGCATACAACTTATGCCAACCTTGTTCTTTATCAGCTATATGAAAAAAAACTATGCTGAGTGTGAAAGTCAGCTCAAAGCCTCATATTGTAATTAATCAACCATCTAAAAAAACTAGAAAGTGTTATCTATGGATTGCATCAAATATTTTTCAATTGTAATGCTAGTGCACAAATCTAGTAAGCTTGTGCATTTGATAAGCCAATACACCATAGAGAAGATCCCACAATCAAGGTTTTTCTTTTCACTGAACTATCATATGATGATGTCAGATGTGAGGAAATTATTGTCACATGAGGGATCAGTAGTTGTTGTGTGGTTGTCACAAACCTGAAATATGTTATCTTCAATCAAGTGATTTAGTTAAATATCAATACACGGCATAACAGTTCAAGCCAATAAATAAAATAACTATAACCAAACGATGGCACATTAGGCATAGCAATTGCAAGAGATTAAAAAAGTAACTGAGAAATTCATAAGCAATAGAGGATTCATACCATGCCTGCACATCAGAGTCATCATCATTCTCAGCCAAAGGCCAAGAAGATGCAGAGGCAGGCGGCGCCCACATAGAGCCATGAGGTGTGGAACCCGCTAGGCCTAGTTGCTGGTGCCTGGCGAGCCACCATGGTGCACAGGAAGCTGGCGTTGACTGCGTAGGTGGAGTTGGAAACCAGGCGCTTGGTCCATATGGTGGGACGGGTTGAGGCTGCGGCGGCGGGATCTCCATAGGCGCCGGTGCAGAGGTCCTCTTGGATTTGCCACCCATCTATGGCTCCGGCGGCGGGACTGCCCGCTAGGGTTTGGGAGGTGGCGATTTTGGAATGATTTGGAGCTTTTATCCTTCAATTTGGCGCGCAGGGAATCGATTTCGGCGCGATTTGGGCGGAGGCGCGGCAGGATTTGGCGCGCGGGCGAGGCGAGCGGGATGGTGGGAGCGCGCGCGGGCGAGCGGAACGGCGGGGGTTCGCACGGGATCGCGAGGGATTTCGGTGGGGAACGAAGCGCCGGCTTTTCGCCCGCAGCTGGCTAGGAACGGGTTGTGTGGTGCGATTCAGCCGGGCTGGGAGTCAAGCGCCGACCCTTTTCTCTCTCCTTTTCTCTCTCTGCCAAATCACGCGATTTTTTGACGTGGACTCTATTTAGCCGGCTGAGTAGGCTTATTATACTTGCTCTCAAGAACTGTCATATTTATGCCATATTACACAAATGTGTTGGACGCATGGTTAGAAGCTGCAAAAAGTGCAAATGAAAATCTTTTAGCTATTACACAATGTAGAGAATTGATAAAGCATATGTTCAGATATTTTATCTAAAAAAGTAAGCAACATATGAAGATTACTCAAGTTTTAACTTTTTAAATTTTACAGTCCATTAAAATAGAACCAAGCTGAACTAAATTAGAACATTTAAAATGGAAGTATCGAAAAAAATTTATGCCATATTTGATATATCTTGCTTGGTTCGTAGTGTTCTTTATGAATACCTTGCTTGGTCCAAGAATAGTACTGAAAATCTCCCCTTGTGCCATATCTGATAAATTACAGCATTGCATAGAGAAGAACACATGTTGTGTACAAGTAAAACAAGAAACAACACATCATCTCATTTTATTTGCCTCGGACAAAAAGGGCTCCAGAACCGTCATATCTATGTCATATTACACAAATGCGTTGGAACCATGGTTAGAAGCTGCAAAATTAATGCAAATGAAAACAGGCCAGCAAAGTGGCAACAATGAATCAAATCTTTTTAAGTGCAACGTCTAAGTATCACCTCTCTGACAATCACCAACAACAGATGAGTAAGACCCCTCGAAAGACACAGACAGAAAATCCATCATTGTAAGATTGTAAGTTCTCTTTAACATAAATGGGAGGGGATGAGGATTCAGAACGGGAAATTACCTGCATGCCGATCGAGGATATCGCCTTCGTGCGCAAAGAGAAATCATTGGTGTGCTACAGATGCTTTGCTCTGTGTCGGATCTGACCTCGTCTACAAAACCCGTGAGGAACCGCCGTTTCCTCTCACGACAAAATGCGTCATCTCTTTGCTCTTGATTCGCGTGAGGCCATGCTTGCATGGCGAGCGGACGGCCTCTCTCTCTTTCTACATTCTCTCTCATCTATAAATCGTACGTAATATTGTTAAGAGGCAGCTGATATGTAAGGTTGAAGATGCAGTGAGACCCGCCTTCTGCGCCCGGAGCAATGCAGCAAGCACACGGATAAGTGCGGATAAGTGCGGCCTGCATGGGCATGGGCATGGGCATGGGCATGGGCATGGGCCTGGGACCTGCCGCCTGCAGCAGCATGTGCGTGGGACTGCTGCCGCTGAGACCTGCCGTACTGACCACCGTTCACCGTTCGTGTTGATAAATAAGTCCCTGTACTGTGGTCTTTGTGGGGTGGGCACATGGTTCTTGGACAGCATCTCTGTGTCAAGGACAGCATCTTGAGCTTTAGGACAGCTTTAGACTAGCATCTTAGACTAGCTTTAGGACAGCTTTTGACTAGCATCTAGGACTAGCATCTTAGCATATGCTTGACTGGTTAGCAGCCTATAAATTTGTATCCCCAACCCCTCAGGTTGGCATAGCATTGTGTGAGAAATAAGCAAGAAAATTGCCCCATCCCCAAGTGTCATCCTCTCGATGAGAGTAAGGATCTTGCTATCACCAACAGCAAGACTCCAGCGAGTAACAAGTGGTATCAGAGCTATACTATCCTGTAGCCTGAGCATCTCCTGCTCATCTCCTTCTCCGGCCTCGCAGCAGCCCCAGCCGGTAGCAGCAGCAGCTCCGGCTGTCCCCGCTCACTCCTCTCCGGAGACGGGCAGCAGCTCGTCAGAAGCAGCCCTCTCTCCACGCAACAGCCCCCCAGTAGCGCGCCATGTCCGCATGGCAATCTCAGCGCTCGGTCGCCTCGAGCACGCGGCGTCAGCAGACGGCCGAGCTCGCCGCGGCAGAGCAGCGCGAGCGAGCGGTGGCGGAGACCGCTGCGGCGGCGGAAAGGGCGTCAAGGCTGGCAGCGGCGGAGCTGGCAGCAGCCAGAGCGGAGGTGGAAGCGGCGGCGGCGGCAGATGCAGCGCGTGCGGCAGCAGCGGAGGTCAAGGTTCTGCGCGGCAGCAACAGCAGCTCCATCTCTGCTGATGACAGCGCCGACGCGGATCTTGAGCCGCTGGAGAGGGAGGCAGCGCGAGGGCGAGCGGCGCAGTGGGCAGCCGCGCACGCCCACGAGAGCGGTCGCAGCCCAGACAGGCGCGCATGCGCCGGTGACGCTCCTGGAGGAGGCGCGCACAGCGGTGGCGTACGGGTCGACGGAGAGCGCGGCCGTCACAGGCGACGCGGCTCTCTCTCCCCGGTTCGGTACCGTGGTCACCACGAGTACCAGGCTGTCGTCAGGGACGTCGGCCCCGGCGGCAGGTGGCCTACCCTCACCAAGACCAACTACGTCGAGTGGGCGGCGGTGATGAGGGTAAAGCTTCAGGTGCGGCATATGTGGGATGGAGTCCGGTACGGCGACGTCGACTACGATCAGGATCGACGGGCGCTGGATGCTCTCTTCGCTGCAGTCCCGCCCGAGATGCAGTTCTCGCTTACCAACAAGCGGACTGCCAAAGAGGCTTGGGACACCATCGCTGCAGCACGCATCGGCAGCGACCGCGCCCGCAAGTCTACATTGCAGGCACTACGCACGGAGTGGGAGAACCTGGCCTTCAAGCCAGGTGAGGACGTTGATGACTTTGCTCTCCGTCTCAACACTCTGTTGCAGAAGTTGGTGCAGTTCGGTGACGACACCTACGGCGAGAGAGAGCTGTGGAGAAGCTCTTCCGCTGCGTCCCCGAGAAGTACAAGCAGATGGCTCGCTCGATCGAGTCTCTGCTGGACCTCTCCACGATGACGATCGAGGAGGCGTTGGGTCGCCTCAAGGTCGTTGACAGCGATGAGCCACAGCGCCTCTCGGGACCCGTCACCATTGGCGGGAAGCTCCTCCTCACTCGGGAGCAGTGGGCTGCCGGCCAAGGTGACAGGAAGAAGGGGGAGCCTTCTTCCACGATAGGCGGCCGCAAGCGCGGCAAGCACAGCAAGCCGCGCAAAGACGCCCAGGCAGGGGCGCGAGGACGTGCCGAGGGTGATGACCGTGGAGGCGCCCAGGGCGGCGCCGCTGGCAAGCAAAAGCCGGCACGAGACGACTCTTGCCACAACTGCGGCAAGCTTAGTCATTGGGCCAGGGATTGTCGACAGCCACGATGCGGCCAGGCCCACGTCGCGCAGGCGGAGGAGGAGGAGCAGCCGGCTCTGTTCATTGCTCATGCGAGCATCGAACTACCTCCAGCGGCACCGGCCGCAGTGGCTCTCCTCCACCTTGACGAGCCAAAAGCACACGCCCTCCTCGGCAACGGCTCCGACAACGACAAGACTGACGGGTGGTGCCTCGACACCGGCGCCACCAATCACATGACCGGTCGACGGGAGTTCTTCGCCGAGTTTGACTCTAGCGTCCGAGGCTCCGTCAAGTTTGGGGACGCCTCCGGCGTGGAAATCAAGGGCGTCGGCTCCGTCATCTTCACCACCGTGTTTGGTGAGCACAGGCTGCTCACCGGCGTCTACTACATCCCCGATCTGCGGAACTCCATCATCAGCTTGGGACAGCTGGATGAGAACGGCTCGCGTGTCGAGATCGAGCACGGGGTGCTGCGGATTTGGGATCTTCGCCGCCGCCTTCTTGCCAAGGTAACCAGAGGCGCAAATCGACTCTACACTCTTCACGTGCAGGTGGCACAACCCCTCTGTCTCGCTGCTCGTCGGGACGACGAGGTGTGGCAGTGGCACGAGCGCTTTGGGCACCTTCACTTCGAGGCCCTGAAGCGGCTCAGTGCCACAGAAATGGTGCGAGGCCTGCCGTGCCTTGACCATGTGGAGCAATTCTGCGACGTCTGCGTGTTGACGAAGCAGAGGCGACTCCCCTTTCCCCAGCGGGCGAGTTTCCGAGCCAAGGAGAGGCTCGAGCTCGTGCACGGGGACTTGTGTGGCCCGGTGACACCGGCCACACCGGGAGGACGACGCTACTTCCTGCTGCTCGTCGACGACCTCTCTCGCTACATGTGGGTGATGGTCCTCGGCAGCAAGGGAGAGGCTGCGGGCGCCATCAGGCGCACGCAGGCTGCTGCGGAGGCGGAGTGCGGCCGCAAGCTGCGCGTGCTGCGCACAGACAACGGCGGCGAATTCACGGCGGCTGAATTCGCGTCGTACTACGCTGATGAGGGCATTCAGCGCCACTACTCCGCGCCGTACAGCCCGCAGCAGAACGGCGTCGTCGAACGGCACAACCAGACGGTTGTGGGGATGGCTCGGGCCCTCCTCAAGCAGAGGGGGATGCCGGCTGTCTTCTGGGGAGAGGCGGTGGTGACGGCCGTCTACATCCTCAACCGCTCACCTACCAAGGCGCTCGACGGCAGGACGCCGTACGAGGCTTGGCATGGGCGCAAGCCGGCGGTCTCCCACTTGCGGGTCTTCGGCTCCCTCGCGTTCGCCAAGGAGCTTGGCCACATCGGTAAGCTCGACGACAGGAGCACTCCGGGAGTGTTCATCGGCTACGCGGAGGGCTCGAAGGCCTACCGCATCCTCGACCCTGTCACACAGCGCGTCCGCATCTCGCGTGACGTTGTGTTCGACGAAGGGCGAGGCTGGACGTGGGACAAGGCGGTGGACGACGGTTCGACTTCGACTCTCAGGGACTTTGTTGTCGACTACGTCCACTTCGAGAGAGCCGGGGGAGCTAGCAGCTCGTCTTCACCGAGCTCGTCCACCTCGACACCTTGCTCGCCACCAGCTCCGGTGAGTGCTCCACCACCTTTGGCACCGGCTACGCCCCACTCTTCACCACCGGCCACTCCACGCTCTCCCACACCAGCTCACCACTCTCCTGCACCGGCGGCCACACCACCGGGATCGGCCCCAACAGCTTCGGTCCACGACGAGCAGCGCATGGTGGAGTTCGCTACTCCGCTGTCTCACGACGAGGACCGCGTCGACGCCTACCACGACGACGAGCCTCTGCGCTATCGTACCATGGACAACATCCTCGGCGAGCTGCCCGTCCCTGGACTGGCGCAGCACGACTTCGAGGCGGAGATGCACTTGACATGCGACGACGGCGAGCCCCGCTCCTTCGCTGAGGCGGAGGGAGACGCGGCGTGGCGTGTCGCGATGAAGCAGGAGATGGACGCCGTCGTGCGGAACCGGACGTGGGAGCTGGCGGATCTTCCTGCCGGTCACCGCGCGATCACCCTTAAGTGGGTGTTCAAGCTGAAGCGGGATGAAGCCGGCGCCATCGTCAAGCACAAGGCTCGCTTGGTGGCACGAGGCTTCGTGCAGCAGGAGGGGGTCGACTTCGATGACGTCTTCGCACTCGTCGCGCGCATGGAGTCCGTTCGTCTTCTCCTCGCACTTGCAGCCCAGGAGGATTGGCGCGTCCATCACATGGACGTCAAGTCCGCCTTCCTCAACGGCGACTTGAAGGAGGAGGCCTACGTCCGTCAGCCGCCGGGATTCGTCATCCCCGGCAAGGAGGGCAAGGTTCTCCGCCTGCGCAAGGCCCTCTACGGCTTGCGGCAGGCACCACGAGCCTGGAACGCTAAGCTGGACTCCACCCTCAAGCAAATGGGGTTCCAGCAGAGCGCATACGAGGCTGCGGTCTATCGGCGGGGCAAAGGCGGCAACGCCCTGCTGGTGGGCATCTACGTCGACGACCTGATGATCACCGGCTCCAAGGAGGCCGAGGTCGAGGCGTTCAAGGCGGAGATGAAGACCGCCTTCCAGATGAGCGACTTGGGGCTCCTCTCCTTCTACCTTGGGATCGAGGTCCACCAGGACAGCTCCGGTATCTCCCTTCGTCAGACCGCCTACGCCAAGCGCACCGTCGAGCTGGGCGGGCTCACCGACTGCAACCCAGCCCACACTCCTATGGAGGAGAGGCTGAAGCTGAGTCGTGAGAGCACGACGGAGGAGGTGGACGCGACGCAGTACCGGCGCATCGTGGGCAGCCTTCGCTACCTCGTCCACACGCGTCCGGATTTGGCGTTCGCCGTCGGCTACGTCAGTCGGTTCATGCAGCGACCGACGACGGAGCATCAGCAGGCCGTGAAGAGGATCCTCCGCTACGTTGCGGGCACCTCCGACTACGGCTTGCACTACCCGAGGTGTCCCGGCGCGGCGCACTTCATCGGGTACAGCGACAGCGACCACGCAGGCGACATCGACACCAGCAAGAGCACAAGCGGGATTCTCTTCTTCCTCGGCAAGTGCCTCGTTAGCTGGCAGTCAGTCAAGCAGCATGTGGTGGCCCTGTCCAGCTGTGAGGCCGAGTACATAGTGGCTTCCACCGCTTCGACTCAGGCGCTCTGGCTCGCTCGACTGCTTGGTGATCTCTTCGGCAGAGACACTGAAGCGGTGGCGCTCAGGGTGGACAGCAAGTCCGCTCTGGCTCTGGCAAAGAACCCCGTTTTCCACGAACGGAGCAAGCACATCCGGGTGAAGTACCACTTCATCCGAGGCTGTTTGGATGAAGGCAGCATCAAGGCGAGCTACATCAACACCACGGATCAGCTTGCGGACCTGCTCACCAAGCCTCTTGGGAGGGTCAAATTCCTCGAGCTCTGCTCTAGGATCGGGATGGTTCAACTTTCCCACAAGACGACGCACAAGACTTAGGGGGAGAATGATGAATAAGTCCCTGTACTGTGGTCTTTGTGGGGTGGGCACATGGTTCTTGGACAGCATCTTGAGCTTTAGGACAGTTTTAGACTAGCATCTTAGACTAGCTTTAGGACAGCTTTTGACTAGCATCTTAGACTAGTTTTAGGACAGCTTTTGACTAGCATCTAGGACTAGCATCTTAGCATATGCTTGGCTGGTTAGCAGCCTATAAATTTGTATCCCCAACCCCTCAGGTTGGCATGACATTGTATGAGAAATAAGCAAGAAAATTGTCCCATCCCCAAGTGTCATCCTCTCGATGAGAGTAAGGATCTTGCTATCACCAACAGCAAGACTCCAGCCAGTAACAAGCGTCAGCTTCGTGCGCCAGTTTCTAAATCCACCATGCAGTTCTCCGTCAGCGCCTTGCATTACTGTCCCTCAACGGAGTCTTGCCAGCACCAGCTGCATGCCCGTGGGTTCCCAGCAAGAACCTACTGCGCATGGGAACCGGGACGTGCCGCTGCTTTCCACGTGGGTCCGCCGCCGTCTTCACCAACCGACCGCTGCGCGTGGGGCTCCAGGAAATGATTGTCTTCGTGTATGTGCCAAAATATAAAACGCAAGCTTTGCACGATTATATTGCATCCATAGAGTTTGATCACTATCAACTTGTTACACCGCCATGACCACCCCCTCCTCGCAAACGCATCTGCTGCCATTGCTGCTCTTGGCAGCGACCCTTGTGGCCATGGCAGCCACCGCTGATCAGCAACAGCCTACTACGGCGGCACCAGTCACACTTCCGGGCTGTCCGGACAAGTGCGGCGACGTCAGCATCCCCTACCCCTTCGGCATGAAGGATGGCTGCTTCCTCCCAGGCTTCCAAGTCGTCTGCAACGACACCTTCGATCCTCCCCGAGCCTTCCTTTCTGCGGACAACCCGATTTCTGTCGACAACGACAAGAACACAAGACCATTTATGGTGGTTCAGGACCTCTACTACTCGAGCAACCAAATCCAACTAAATCAAGGAATCAACGTGTCTCGGTCACCGGTCGAGCTCATCGACATATCGGTGTCGCAGGGACAAGCGCGGGTATATAGCGCGTTCAGCTTCGACTGCAGCTCGAATGAGACCTACCACTCACAAAGAATCCAGTCCACATATTTTCCACAGACGACACCCTTCCTTGTGTGGGAAGGAAACACGCTCACGGTCGTTGGACGCAAGGTCGAAGCTGAGATGCCCATCGGAAACAATGTTATTCAACGAATCAGGACTGGGGGGTGGTGCTTCGGAAAGGGCTTGTGCCAGATGAAAATAGCACCAAAAACACGCTGTACCCATGTGAAGATTAAGCGACAGAACAACACCGACTGGCGTACCAGCCCGTGCTCCTACGGCATGGTGGTGGAGAAGTCCTGGTACAACTTCTCCTGGCAGGACCTCGAAGGCGACAGTTTCTTGCGGAGAAACGTCGCGAGGGGCGTCCCCGTCGTGCTTGACTTCACCGTCAGGAGCGGCCTGTGTCCAGCTGCAGGCCAACCGGAGCCCGAGGGTTACGCCTGCGCCAGCGGGAACAGCTCGTGTGTCAACGGAACCATCTACCCGGGCCACCATTGCAGGTGCTCGGATGGCTACCAAGGCAATCCTTACATACCGAATGGATGCCAAGGTGAGTTAGCTTCGTTCCATCGGTTAATTAGCCACGCCCAAACTGTACATAATTGTCGTTTTTGCAGACATTGACGAGTGTGAGCGGCCAGATTTGTATCCTTGCCACGGGAAATGCGAGAACAGGCTAGGTGGCTACAATTGTACCTGCCCAGTCGGGACGAGGGGCAATTCCACGGAAGGGCCTTGCACGGAAATATTTCCTCTGGCAGCAAAGGTGTCCGTAGGTAAGTTACCGAGCACAAGATTATTACACCTACACCTATGTATCTATTTCCTTTACACCCCGTTTGGATCTCGAAATTGGGCTAGGAATTGAGAATTTGGAACTAGGTTTCCTAAATATCTGCTGTTTGGATGCTCTGGGAATTGAAAATGGAATTGGAATTGCGGCTCAATTCCACCTAAATTGGTGGGCAACTAAATGAACCCTGTTGGAAATTAAAAAAAAACAACGCACACACTCCTGGTAGGGATGAAAACGGTCGGAAACGGTCGGAAAACTCCTCAACCGTTTTCTACTTCTACATTTGAATACGAAAACGAAAGCGAAAGCGGTAAAGCCGGACACGAAAACGAACGCGAACTTACGGAATATCGAGAATTTCGAAAACGAACCAATTCGAGCGGAATTATGTCGAACACGGTTGGTATACGAAAATTCAATACGGAATACCGACCTGTAGGACCAAGTGCATAACAATTAACAAGTGACCAAGTACATAACAATTACCAAGTGCATGATCAAGTTCAAATGCATATAATAATTAACAGGTGCATGACCCTTGGTCTTAAGTATTAACACAATAGCCGGGGTGGGACGCGAGTGGCCGGCGGGATGGCACGCGGGCGGCCGGCGGGTTGTGCATATAAATCTGGATTGCTCCGTACAGATGTGCGCATCGTCACGAATGCGTAGGATTTTTCCGCGATGAAATCGGACTTCCGAAGGGCCAGAATGGAAGAAATGAAACGGGAGATGGACCTAACTGTAAACCCTAGAAATTTTTGAGGGCTAAATCGAAAAATTCCAAATCCCCAATTCATCAAAAGCCTTGCGCCGCCGGCTGTGGAACCTTGAGCCCGGTCTTCTTCTTCTCCCCAACGCCTTCTTCTCCTCTCCCCTCCTTCTCCACTCCCGGCCACCGGCGAGCGCCGGGCCGCAGCTCACCGGTGCGCCTCCGCCGCTCCCCACAGCACCTCCTACGCCAGCCCTCTCCTCTCCGGCCGCCTCACCGCCCACTCCCTTCTTCTCCACATCTCTCCGCCGCCGACCTTCCTCCTCTGCTGCTCTCCTCCGGCGCGCCACCTCTCTCTACTCCGGTCGCCGCTTGCTCTCCCTCCTCTCTTCTCTAGCTCCGGTCGCCCCCCTTCTCCAACCGCCGCACCTCCTCCGCGCCTCCTCTTGCCCCACCTCGGCGCCGCCGCTCCAGATCCACCGGCCGCCGCTTGCTTTCTTCCGCCGCCCCCTTCTCCTCAGTTCGGCCTCCCGTCTCCACCACACAGTCCACAGCGCCGCCCCGCAGCACCGACACCGGCGGCGACAACTTCTTCTGCCTCAACTTCACCGAGACCACCGCCCCGACTACCTCTTCTCCGACGTGTGCTCCTCCGCCGGCTGCATCGTCCTCGACGCCGGTGACTTCTTCAAACCTTTACCGGCCGCCACCTTCATCAGCGCCGCCACCCCGACTTCTTCCTCTTCACCGCCGGCGTCTCCACCTACATCAGCGCCGACAGCCAAATTCGGTTTAAACCATATTTACAATACGGTATATTCCGAATAAAATGTAGAAAAGTAGAAAACGGTCGGAAAACGCCTAAACCGTTTCCGCTCCGTTTTCGAATTTGGTATTCCGTATTTCGAACCAAATTCGAATTTGTCCGAAAATACGAATTCGATCGGGTCAAATGTAGAAAACGATGCGGTTCGGTACAGGATATTTCCGTTCTGGTTTCATCCCTAACTCCTGGTGGTGAACACACACACGCAGGGAAGAGAGGCAAAGAGACAGTATTTTGGTGCTGCACAACCGCAGCTTTTTCCTCCTCAACTCATTGATCAAAATGCTAAGTACATGATTAAATAGGCCTACTAGCAGCCCACGTTATGCATGCAGATCAGTTTTGCATGCACCCATAATGGGAGCCACTAGTAGCTCATGCCACGTTATGCATGAAGATCAGTTTTGCATGACCCATAATGGGAGCCATTAGCACTACGGCCACTACTCGCATGCATGCACTACTAAACATATGCATTAACTCCTAATTATATGCAACACACGACTGATGACCCGACCATCCCGGCTACTCGCCATCGGCAAATATTTTCTATAGCTCGCACCTGTTATCTTGGATCGATCATCAGGTTCAAGTGGTTCACAGCTACTCCGGACTCTCCGGTTCTCCTGCACCAAGTATAACTCCGTGCAATACTACACTGGTACAATTTCAGGCACACAACCTGTTGCACCATACACACATGCAAAAATACTAGAGCAAAAGACTAAGTCTAGATTATTTGCTAACATTCTCCCCCCTAATCTAGACTCAACTAAAGTATCATTGGTTCATCTTCCTGTGCAAATATGAGGTTCACCTGATCCCCACGGTCACGCTTTGGCTTGCGGCACTCGGATGCATAGTGTCCGTAGTCGTTGCAGTTGAAACACTTGATGTGGCTCTTGTCGCGCTTCGCCTTGGAATCACGACCACCGCCTTGTCCTGATGATCGAGCTTCCCACTGGGCTTTCGCGAGAAGGAGATGCTCCTCATCCCCATTGCTGCGATGACGGTGCTAGGTGCGCTCCTCATATGCCTTGAGGGAGCCAACGACCTCCTCAAAAGCTATGTTATTGACGTCGCCAAAATACCCGATCGTCATCACAATATGGATGAACTTGCCGGAGACGGCTCGCAGCAACCTCTTGATGACGTTCTTCTCTTCTATCTTCTCTCCAAGTGCCTGCATCTGGCCAACAAGCAATATTACCTTCGTTGCGAAATCGTCCACCGATTCCACATTGCCCATGCTGAGATTTTCAAACTCCCAGCGTAGCATCTAGATCTTCGCTTCCTTGACTCGATCAGCCCCGATGTGCATGGTGCGAAGAGTTGTCCACACCTCCAAGGCAGTGTTCTTGGCTGCAACCTGCATGAGCGTCACATTGCTCAACGCTTGGGAGATGATAGCCATGGCCTTCTCTTCTTTCTTCTCATCAACAGCAGCATTCCTCGTGGGCTCAATTGCTTCCCACACGCCTTGCGCCTTCATGAGGAATTTCATCTTCATTGCCTGTTGTGGCTACAGACCAAACAGAGAGAGAGTATGGTAATGGAGAGTTAGGTGAGCAAGTGCTTAGGGTTTCCCCATGGCTGGTACCACACATATATTTGTGGGAGTGTTTTTATAGCAATACCCTTACATTTGAGTATCCCTCTCGGGGGCACTTATGTCATTATACATATCCCATTTTGGGCCTTACAACTCTCTAGCAGGCCGGCTGGGCTTAGGTGGGGGCCACCCCTACAACAGGAGCCTCTCATGGTGACGGCCTTCACGGGCCAAAGCCATGTTGCCGAGCCATTTGGCCCCCTCCGTCCCTGCGGCCTGTGAACTTCCGAATTGCTTGGTGGATTGCCTGTTTGCTATGATCTTTGTCTCTCTGCGAGGATGCGGTGTTGGAATGATTATCGAGGTCGTCTTCACCCTCAAAGCCCCTTGGTAGCAAGGCCGAAGTTGAAACCGTGGTGAAGACGTGTGCTTGCTGTAGAGTCGAAGGCGCTGGCGAAGCTAAAGGTGTTGGCAGAACCGAAGTAGGGGGGTGTCGACGGGGTTGAATGTGTCGACGGAGCCGCCTGGGTGAGACGGGAGCGATCGGAGCCGGGCATCTCTGGCGGGCCTACCGGCGAAGTCCAAGACGCGACCTCGACCTGGTTGCCCAGGCCACCCCTGGCTGTGCGTTCCTGCTTTGCGCCCTGGGGTCGTCTGGGTGGGGGTCGGCTGAGGGGCTCCGCCTGGTCTGACGATGCTGGGCGGCTTCGCGCTCCAAAAGTGCGCTTTAAAGGCAGCGAGAATCGCGCCGACCCCTGAATTGTCAGGGACAAGCTGCTACAGCCGTACTCACTGTCCCAACGGGAGGGTACACGCGGCGGGCCACGATTGACGCGTCGTGGGCTGTCAGCAGTCGCACGACCGCGGTCGCTCGCCCCTTCCCTAGGGGGCGGGGGGCGGGACGCGTGGCGGGAGGCTACCGGTGTGTCTTGCTGTTGGCCCGCCGGCGGTCGCGTTCCCTGATCCCAGGGATCCGATCCGCTCGGCTTGGCTTGGTGGGGGCCTACTCTGGAGTCTTCGCGCGGACTTGGGGTTAGAGGTCCAGACATTGCTTGGACGGCGTTGCAGGTTAGACCGGCGCCTGTTTGTTTCTGCATTTAGCCCGCTCTTCGTCGCGGGTCCGTGTCGGAGGTCCGGCTGGACCCCAACGTACAAGCAGGGAAGGCGGCGACCCGCCCCGGGCTGTTGGGGCCGAGGTGGTTTGCAGGCTTGCCGCTCGGGTCGATGGCGATGTGGCGAGGTGCCTCCTTCATGAGGCGGGCCCGGGGTAGAAGCCGGGGTCTCCTTGCTAAAGCGGAGACTCCGGCGTAACTACTGTCGAAGTTGGCCGACGGCCCCAAAAATCGTGCCGCCACATGCTGGGAGGTACGCTACGTACCACAACTTGTAGTTGTTCCAGATGGTGCGGACACGTGGTGGGAAGCTATTGGCACGTCGTGCGCTAGCCAGCCGTTATACGACTGCGATCATGCGTGATGCACGTGAATGGTTGTGTCGCTTCAGCTTCGGTCGTGGGGAGGTGAGCGGTTCATCTCCCGTCGGTTACGCTCACCGGCGGTGCGGGAGATGAAGGGGCTTTAAATAGCCCCTATGTCGCCGCGTCTGCCCCTCCTCTTCATGCCTTTTGGACTCTCTTTTTGCCCCTACTCTTCTTGCCCCCTGCTACCACGCTGCCCCCTACCGCCGTCTAGGTTCCGGATAGCGATGGCGCGCGGTGAAGGACTCGTCCGGATGGTCGGTGATAATGCCGTCTCCCGCCGGTCGGCGCCGTTGGAGGTGGAGTACACGCTCGAGAAGCGTAGTTCGGCGGCGGTGGACAAATGGTTGGTGGCGACGGAGAAAGAGGGCCCGTGTTCCAGCGTTTTGGGTGCCACGCTTGTGACGGAGGAGACGATCCGTGGGCTGCTGCGCGAGGGGAAGCTATCGGACCGTCAGGAGGTACGGTTGCCCGCTAGTGACGAGGTGGAACCGCGATCCGAGAAGTCGGAGGCGATCGTCTTCGTCGCCTATTTTGAAGCCGGGCTTCGCATCCCATCCGCCATGATTGTTGGGGACGTGCTGCGGACCTTCGGGCTGGAGCTGGCACAGCTGACTCCGAACGCGCTAGCCCACCTTGTTGTGTACAGCTGGGCCTTGCGCATGGAGGCCTGTTGGCCCAGTGCCTCGATGTTCGTGTTTCTTCATGACGCGCGCTGCCAGCCGAAGGAGCGGAAAGACGGGATGTTTTCCAACTTTGGCAGCGTCAACTTCGTTCTGCGGTCATCGTGCGGGAAGATCTTCCCTGCCAACTCAACCAGGGCGAAGTAGGAGCCGAACTGGATGCGACGGTGGTTTTACCACCGTGTGGCGAGCGGTAGCGGCCTCGAGTGCGCGGGCCAACCCATGGCGTTCAACACCACGCCCGGCGTGTTGATCAACAAGGAGGACAGGCGAAGAGCACGAAGGCTCGTGGGGATCACCATCCGCTTCAACATGCGCGACCTCGCCGAGGAGTTTGTTATGTACGGCGTGGCGCCGCTCACCCATGAATGACGCCTCGCTGTTGGGAAACTTCGGGATGACAATGTCCGCCCATCCGTGTCCTCACTACCGGCGCCTTCTGATCCTCGTAAGTCTTGGTCAACACGTTGACTTCGCCTCGTTCCTTGTGCTATTTTTAACCTCGACTCTTGTCGTTTATAGGGATTAGTCTGGAGGAAGCGGAACGCGCAGTGAGCGTGTTCCTCGGGCCGTATACAGCCAGGGAGCACGGCTGGCGCACACCTGCGACCTCGGAGGTGGAGCTGGGGCAGATAAACTGCGTGTGTGAGGCCCTGGATCTTCGCGTGCCGGAGTGCGGCCCTCCGGCTCCGAGCCAACCTCGCCATCGGGATGACGGTGCAAAGGAAAAAAGGCGCCGTCCCGTAGGGCTCGGACTTCTGCGGCCGCGCCCGGCGCGTTGACCGCCGTCACTCCCGTTGATGCGGCAGACCCTGGGTCTGATTCGGCGAAGTACGCCGATTCAGACCTAGAAACGGGCGTGGGGGAGGAAGGCGAGGAGTCTTTGGGACGTGCCGGGGACCGAGAGCGCGCCACGGACGATTAGGAGGGGGAGGCTTTGTCGCCTGCGGTGGCTGCTGAGGTGGGGCCAACGTCCGCTAGCGACACTGGGGTGGAGTCCTTGCCTGCGATGGTGATGGTACCGGAGCTAGCCTCCACAGGGGTTGGTGGAATGGAGCCTCCGCCCCCCGACGACTACCGAGGCGGGGCTGCCCCCTACGGAGGTTACTAGAGTGGAGCTCCCACCCGTGAGCGCTGCTGCAGTGGAGCCCTACCCTGTGGCGGTTGTCGAAGCGAGGTCCCTGCCTCGTTCTGCCAAGGCGAAGAGGCGACGCCTACGATCGCCTCCTTACCGGACGCCCAGGGGGTTCGCCGCGGCGGGCCGCATTGGGAGCTTGTGGGACTCCGACTCCGACGCCGAAGCCCCTAGGCCTGGCGTCTTCCCGGCTCCTGCCCAGGCCGTGGCTACGGAAGCTCGGGACCGGCTAGTGCTGGGCTCCGGAACGGAGGCCGCCCGGCTCCTAGGGCCGACGTCATCTAAGGGCGCTGGCGTCCTGGTTGCTCCGCTCGAGGTTGAGGGGACGCCCCAGCGAAGTCCACCGGCTGCTATCGAAGGTAAACTATCTTAGGATAGCTTAGCATAGCTTTGCGTCGCTCTTGTAGGACCGTAACCGGCACGCCGTCTTTCAGCAGCACTCATCCCGGAGGACGTGCGATCCTCGGGGCACGGGGACGTTCCTTTCGGGGGGCGTCCAGCGCTCCCGGAACTGCCGCCGCGGACGCCACGCGCCCGAGCTTAACGGACTTCACCCCTCAACCAGAGGTGTTGGGAGCATGGCACGGGGTGGCGAGTGACGCGGCCACATGTATTGATCAGCAGGAGCTGCTGACCTACGGGGCGGAGTGCCTTAGAGACGCATTGGAGGTGTCGGGGGTGAGGGTGAGTATCTGGCCTTGTAACTATATGTGGCTTTTAGGGGTTTGTTGACCACTTCATCGCACAGACCCTCGTCCTGGCTTAGGCGTTGCAGGCGGCTCACGCCCGCGAGCAGGGGGCGCTAGAGGAACGGTTGCGGGCCGCCGAAGAGGCCTGCTCGTAGCCGAGGGGACGCACTCCGCCAAGGACGACCGCATCCGCCGCTTGGAAGCAAAGTGCGCGGAGGCGAAGTCGTGCACCGAAGCACACGTGGCCGCGGTGCGGCTGTCGGCCACAGAAGCGACACGACAAGAAGCTGCGAAGGAGCAGAATGGCCTGCTCCAGCAGATCGCTGCCCTGGAGAAGGAGAAGGGCCAACTTGCCATGTCTCTTGCGGAGCGGGACCGAACTCTGGGCGATGCCTCAGCGGCTACGTGGGATGCCATGTTGGCCTTGGAAGGCACCCTTGAAGGCCTCATCGCCGAGGTGCCGCCCCGCGCCTTCAGGCCGGAAGAGCTATCGCGGTCGCTTCGGCGGATCGGGGATGCAGCCAACCTTGCACGTAACGCCGCGACATTGTTCGGCGACCATTGCTCTTATGTGACGTTGTGCCTAATGTGCGCACTTCTACGGCTCCGGGGCTGTCCACACGTCGACGGGCTAGCTGACCCCCAACTGGAGATGCCGGTCGGGGCCGAAGTGATGTCCGGCGCCATACGCGCCGTTCGCCGCGCCGTGCGGTTCTTCTACGAGAGGATTTGGGAGTACATCGGAGAGGCCGCAACAAAGGTCGAGCTACGACAGACCATGCACGGTGAGGGGAACCTCGGCCTGTGGCTGGATGAAGTCCCTGAGTGTGACGAAGGCGGTGCCGAGGCGTTGGGGGGCAACGCGAACCCACAGGCGTGACGCTGGGGTTCTTGTGCGTTGGCGTGTGTTGTAACATAAATGCCTTTCTTATGAATAAAGTAGAACTTGTCCTCTCCATGTTCTGATTTGTGTACCTCCGTTCCCCGAGCAGCTACCCGACTGGGACCAGCCGCTATTTTCTGACCTTATGACCCGACGACGCCTCCGAAGATGCTTGTATACTCTCACTCGCCTCCTTGTAAACATCTTGTGATGAATATAGACTTCGTCATTCCTCAAGACCGCGTTGTTCCACAGTAGACTCGTGAGGCTATACTTCCGCGCTCGCCTGTACGTAGGTACGCTCCGTCCCCTACCCTTCGAAGTGGTGGCAGCGAAGCTGGCGCTTAGTCGAAGTAGGCGCGCATCAAAGTAGACGCGCGAGCGCTCCGTCCCCTACCCTTCGAAGTGGTGGCAGCAGAGCTGGCGCCTTGGCGAAGTAGACGCGCGCTCGAGCGCTCCGTCCGCAGCCCTTCAAAATGGTGGTAGCGGAGCTGACGCCTAGTCGAAGTAGACACACGCTCGAGTGCTCCGTCCCCTATCCCTCGAAGCGATGGCAACGAGGCTGGCGCCTAGTCGAAGTAGACGCGCGAGCGCTCCGTCCCCTACCCTTCGAAGTGGTGGCAGTGGAGCTGGCGCCTTGGCGAAGTAAACACGCGCTCGAGCGCTCTGTCCCCTGCCCTTCGAAATGGTGGCAGTGGAGCTGGCGCCTAGTCGAAGTAGACGCACGCTCGAGCGCTCCGTCCCCTATCCCTCGAAGCGGCGGCAGCGGGGCTGGCGCCTAGTCGAAGCGTTTTTGTTTGCGGTGCAGGAAACGAAGATAATTTTGCAAACGTTGAACTTTATTGAATTCCCATTTGCGCTGGCGAGCAATTGCAAAAGACAAGGTACTGACCGCTGATCGCTCGAAGACACGAACGGCTGCGACTATCGCTGCCCTGGTGAAGAGGCGATGCACGGTGGGAGCCTCTGTTGCTGGAGCGACCCGCGCGGAAGCCTGGCGAGGTGCTTCCCGAAGCCGCCAAGAATCCTCGCGCTTGCGCGCCTGGTCTAGGTGTTCCGTTGGGCCTCATGGTGTGGACCCCTGGTGCCGAGCTCTATGCGCCGAGCCATGTCCTGGTCGCCATGGACGGTGATGATTGCCCGTGGTCCGGGGAGCTTCATGCACAAGAAGCCGTGATGTGGAACTGCCCCGAAAGAGTTTAGGGTTGGTCGCCCCAATATGGCGTTGTAAGGGTACGAGATGTCGATGACGTCGAAGGTGACATCCTCGCTCCTCACGTTGTCGCCTCGGTCAAAGGATACTTGCAGGCATATCTGGCCCAGCGCTCGCAGGGGCTGACCTCCGAAACCCTGCAGTGGGATCCCCGAGGGACCCAACCGACTTCGGGGGATCCCCATCTGGTCGAAGGCTGCTGCGAATAGGATGTTTACGGAGCATCCTGCGATGACGACCTGGACGACCAGGGGATCTTGGTGTGGAAATTCCACACCCTCGGCGTCGGCGGGCGTGAAGGTGATCTCATGCTGCGCCCAGTCTGGCAGCGCCAGCGCCGGGTATGCCGCCACGTGATGCAACCTCCTCGCATAGGCCTTCCGTTGCCACGCCGAGGCGAACTCCGGTGAGGAGCCCCGGAGATGACATTGATGACCCTGCACTGGGCTCCCTCCGGGGCTTGCAGCTGTAGGAGGCCCTCCCGAGGTTGTTGTACGTGAGCTTGGATCCGTAGGGGGCCCTCCTGGAGCTGCGTCCCTTGATCTGGGATTCGCATCTGTTGACCGCGTTTGGGTTTGTCGCCCGATGACTCCTTGTGATGGGCATCCTTGCGTCCGGAGGCGTCCTTCGACGGCTCCTGCTTGCGCTTGCCTTTCGAGGAGCCCTCCTTCGGCGAGCCTTCGTTCTTCGTCGAGTCCTCCGCCTGATTGGTGTCGGAGTCATCACCCTGCCGCTGCCGCGTGCCCTCTTCCGCTCTGGCGTACTCCTCCATCTTGTCGAAGAGCTTCGCCACCGTCTTGATTGGCTTCCACGCGTTGTATTCGGCCAGCGGCCCCGGGCGAAGACCCTGTATTGCTGCATTGATGATGGTCGTTTCGTTGACATCCTTGACCTGGCAGCGTACCTTTGCGAAGCGCTTGAAGTAGTCCCGAAGTTTCTCCGAGGGTTTTTGCTTGACCGCGAAGAGCTGATCCCCGTCGACGCGCTCGACGTAGTTCCCTTGGAAGTTGTTGTAGAGCCGGTCGCGGATCTGCTCCCACGCGTAGATGGAATTTGGCTCGATGGTGAAGAACCAAGAGATCGCCACCCCCTGTAACGCGAGGGGGAGCCCCTTCGCCTTCGTGGTGTCGTCCCCGCCGGCGACTTCGATGGTGCTCTCGTAGACGCGCACGATGTGGGTCCGTGTCACCCTCGTACGACTTGATGGCACTCGGGAACTTGAAGTCCTCCGGCCACGCCGCCTGCTGCAAGCCTACGGAGAGTGGGATTCTGGGTCGACGCGCCGCAGTAGGACGCGACCAGACGTTGGGGCGTCTCGGCTGTCCGCCCGCTCCTGCGTGGGCTCTGGCGCGGTCTGCTGACTCCGAGCCTCTTGCATATCTCGTACGGCCCCGCGGAGATTCGCCAACTCTCGCTGGAACGTGCTGAGGGCCGCCAGCAAGGCGTTCTCCACCGTAGTCGTAGCCGGAGTGCCCGGTGTACCTGGCTGCATGGTCGAAACAGCGGGGATCACGGTCTGCACTCCTGGATTACTTGCTGTGGTGGCATGGTGGACGTCGAAGTCGACGGCGAGGCCCATGTTGCCGCCGGGACCGCTCGCCGCTTCCGCACCAGGTGGGGGGATGACAGCCGCGCCAACGTTGGCGCCGGCGCTGCCGCTCCCGGCCACCCGGTCGGCGCTGTCGACTGTTGTCGTCGTGCCCGCGGTGGGACCTCCCACCATACGCGGGACGGTGTCGACTGTCGTGGCAGCGGTGGCGAGGCCGGTTGTCGTGACACCAGTGGCGGGGTCGATCGTCATGGCATGCTCTCTAGCATTCGCCGTCGTCACACCCGCGTCGCTATCCGCGCCCATGGCTGCCAACGCCGAAGCCCTGGTGTTGACGCGAGACTCCATCGCTCCCACCTTCTTCTTCGCCGCCGACGCTGGAGCTTTCTTCGGTGCCATCCTTCTTTGGATCTTGAGGCTTGCTCTCTGTTCCTCCCCACGGACGGCGCCAACTATTGTGGCTACAGACTAAACAGAGAGAGAGTATGGTAATGGAGAGTTAGGTGAGCAAGTGCTTAGGGTTTCCCCATGGCTGGTACCACACATATATATGTCCACATGGGGAGTGTTTTTACAGCAATACCCTTACATTTGAGTATCCCTCTCGGGGGCACTTATGTCATTATACATATCCCATTTTGGGCTTTACAACTCTCTAGCAGGCCGGTTGGGCTTAGGTGGGGGCCACCCCTACAACATTGCCCAAGCTGTGTAGTTCATCTTGTTTAGCACCGGGTACTGGAGAGACATCCCTCCCTCCTTGCCTGCTGTCGGCGCCGCCTCAACGATCGACATTTTCTCAAACCGCAGGTACTTGGGCATACACCGCTCAAGAACTCAACCTGCTCTGATACCAAATGTTGGAAATTAAAAAAACAACGCACACACTCCTGGTGGTGGACACACACACGCAGGGGAGAGAGGCAAAGAGACAGTATTTTGGTGCTGCACAACCGCAGCTTTTTCCTCCTCAACTCATTGATCAAAATGCTAAGTACATGATTAAATAGGCCTACTAGCAGCCCACGTTATGCATGCAGATCAGTTTTGCATGCACCCATAATGGGAGCCACTAGTAGCCCATGCCACGTTATGCATGTAGATCAATTTTGCATGCACCCATAATGGGAGCCATTAGCACTACGGCCACTACACACATGCATGCACTACTAAACATATGCATTAACTCCTAATTATATGCAACACATGATTGATGACCCGGCCATCCCGGCTACTCATCATTGATAAATATTTTCTTTAGCTCGCACTTGTTATTTTGGATCAATCCGTAGGTTCAAGTGGCTCACCGCTACTCCGGACTCTCCGGTTCTCCTGCACTAAGCATAACTCTGTGCAATACTACACTGGTACAATTTCAGGCACACCACCTGTTGCACCATACACACATGCAAAAATACTAGAGCAAAAGACTAAGTCTAGATTATTTTCTAACAAACCCCTCCCCAATTCAGAGGGGTAGAGCTATGTATTGGCTGAAATTGCCATCGAGCTCGTCTCACTCAACTTCACTTGTCGACTCCCTCTGCTCCTCCCAAGCACCGTTGCCGCCAGGAAGTTCCCACTGGCTGCTGCCGCCACCGCCAGCAAGCTCTCGCTGACCGTGCCCCTGCCAGCTTCCTCAACTATCTCTCTCTCCCTCCACCCCCCCCCCCAATTCCTCGCACTGGCAAGCTCCCAAGGCACCACCAAACTCTTCTTCTCCTCCTTCCTCTCCGTGCCCACTTAGCGCCGCCACTACCATCGAGTCGGACCTCATACCTGCTTCTTATTCCACGTCATCACCACCTCCATAGCTTCCTCCTTGTCACCGGTGATGGAGGGCAAGTGTGACATCTTTGACATTGAGGGAGATGAGGCAATCGCCAACATGGTACTAGTGAGGAAATGGCCAACCTGTTGGGCATTGGACATATGCCAACGCAAAGGAGGTGCATGTCAGCGATGGTGCCCACAGGGCAGGAGCGCTTTGGTTTTGTGGAGTTGATGTTGTTGGTTGTTGTAGGACCGGCAATGGTAACCAAGGGAGGGTGAATGATGCATTCTCAAAAATGTTTTCTAAGTACTAGAAATCTTTCACTACAGGGCTAGAGAAGCTAAGAAGATCAAATTTTACAGCTTATAACCAAGCAACAACGTGAAGCAACAAAGAGCTCAGCTTTGCACCAGGCCAGTGTGACCAGCCACAGACTAGCGGTCTGAGCGACGGCATGCCAACAGTCTAACTACTTCAGATCGATGGCTTGACTGGGCCTAGGAGCAGTCTAACTGCTACCTATTCCTATAATAGTAAAGTCAGCTGCATCCAAACCACTTTTAGTGCAAATATCAAAAATCCATGATCAACCAAGATCAAACTTTGCATACACTTTACTAAGGATGCTAGGAACCTATTATATCCAAGGATCGAGATCATCCTGACCATCTCAAAACATGCAAAGTTACATCAAAACTGGGCAAAACTTAAAATCTTGAGAGACAACCAACTCATGGGTTAAGAACAAGCAAGACAAGAATGATTCCTGAGATATGAATAAACTTGATTAGATTGCTACTTAAGGATGAAAGTTTTATAGTCACTCCGTGAGGAAGGCAAGAGAGCACATCACAACACCTACTCTTCTCTCTCAAATCTTAACTCAAGAATGGTTAGAATGGTTAGCACGTAAGTCTCGATGCCATCTACTAAATAGATGGAGTAATCAGCCTACATCTAACCCTAATGGAGAATATCTACTAGCATAAATAGAGAAAATTCGTTAACCCCACACAACACTGGTTTTACACTCACACTTAACTCATGCATACTTCTCAAAGCATATGAGCTCGAACCCGCTAAGTCTTTAGCCTTTGATTCACTCGATCTTCTCAGCATCTCCTTGACCTAAACCGCATTTTTTATCTAACAAAGTTAATACTATTTTGCAAACTACCAAAATACTCTCATCTTGCAAGTAATCGCCATGCCTGGCACGTGTAGGTGCGCTAATAACTTACCATGTGTTGGCAAATATCTCCCGCTTTGACTCCATCGGACCATGCCTCACTTAGACCGACTAAATCACTTAGTACAACTCGTCGCTCAAACTTCCCTTCAATATTTCTTGCATTCCTTGTTCCATGCTTAAACTCAATTATCTCACCCAGCATCCATGATTGTTCTGGACCGCGGCTCATCCATGCGTGTAGTCCTGTTCCTCGTTGTTTGTTGACTCCAAGCTTCCCTACACATCCAAAGACAAAGAGATCATTTTTGGGCATAAGTTTTTCGCAACTTGACTCACGTTAGCTCAGACATACTTCATGCAACATGAATGCACTAACATAGGACCAAATTACCCCATCCTCGACCAATTTCCCAAATTTCAGAACTCACTGCCGAAACCAAAAGGATGGGCGGTCTGACCGCTCAACTGAGTAGGTTAGAACGATTTGCCCGGTCAGCCTAACCGCTCAATCAAGCCGGTCAGACCGATTTCACCGCTCGGATTGACCGCTCGGCCAAGCCAATCAGACCGCCATAAACTAAGTAGCAGGAAGAAAAACATATCATTCGTAAGTTTGATATTCAACTTCATAAACATTAATAATGGTTCATCACAAATAATTCTAAACCTTTTCACATGATCACTCAGATGTACAAGTATCCAAGCTAAAGAATTCTTTGCGTACCAAACAGGATTTGGAATTGACTTGTGGTTCCATTCCTATGCTACAATTTCTTTGGTAACCAAACAATGAAATTTGAATTGCTTGTAGCACAATTCAATTTCTTCATGGAATTTAATTGGCACTCCATTTCCACGAGCCAAATTTAATTTAGAGATTCAAATGGGCCCTTAGATTAATGAAATCGGGAACAGTTGCTAGAGCAGAGCAAGAGCAAAATTTCTGATCGGCTTCTCCAGCGGTGGCATACTCGTTGGCTCTTTTGGCGGTAGAACACCTCCAGCGGCAGCGGTCTCGTATTGGCGGCTCCTCTGGCAGTGGTAGCCTCCAAATGTCACATTGGATGAGATTTGCATGGACTCAACGAGATCGAGGAAGTTATTTGCAAAATGTCATTGCTTGCGTCCATCGAATTTCTTGGAATAATGCATCCAAATCTCATTCAACAAGTTTCATGACAATTTAGCATGTCGGCACTCACATGTGTGCGCTAGATACTTCTGCATTCCAAATAATTACAGCAATTCTTCAACATTTTTAATTTTTTCATGATGCATTAGTTATATGAAGTTTATGAGATATATAATGCAGTTTCTTTGTTCTCCATATAGGTGCAATAGGTGGTCTTTTTGTTATAGCACTTCTGGTGTTCCTTATCCTTCTTCGCAAAGAGAAAAGGAAGATGAGCGAATTTTTCAAAAAAAATGGAGGCCCTACATTAGAAAACACAAAAAGTATAAAAATTTACAAAAAGGAGGAGCTCAAGCCAATTTTAAAAAGAAGCAATTTTATTGGAAAAGGTGGCTTTGGTGAAGTTTACAAGGGCCTTGTTGATAATCAAATAGTTGCAGTAAAGAAGCCCATTAATAACAATGGGTCACAAAATGAACAGTTTGCAAATGAAGTCATCATCCAATCTCAAGTGATCCACAAGAACATTGTTAGACTCATTGGTTGTTGCCTAGAAGTTGGTATCCCAATGCTTGTCTATGAGTTTCTATCCAAAGGTAGCCTCGACGAAATTCTTCATGGAAGCAGCAGGGTTCCACTCAATTTGCATAGACGTTTAAATATTGCTGCAGAGTCAGCAGAAGGCCTAGCTTATATGCATTCAAAAACCACCAGTAAAATCTTACATGGTGATGTTAAACCAGCTAATATACTTTTGGATGATAACTTCGCACCAAAGATCTCTGACTTTGGTATATCGAGGCTGATTGCTATAGATAAACAGCACACCAATTATGTCATTGGTGACATGAGTTATATGGATCCAGTGTATCTACAAACAGGCCTACTAAGTGATAAAAGTGATGTCTACAGTTTTGGAGTTGTGCTCTTGGAACTAATTAGCAGGAAGAAGGCCAGGTATTCTGACAACAACAGCTTAGTTATGAATTTTCTTGATGCTCACAAAAAACAGAAGAGAGCAACTGAGCTATTTGACAAGGAAGTTGCAGCACCAAACGATTTGGAGCTTCTTGATAGTATTTTAGCGATTGCTGTGGAATGTCTAAATCTTGATGTGGACCAAAGACCAGAGATGACAGATGTAGCAGAGCGTCTCCTCATGTTGAAGAGATCTTGGTATAAATAGAGTGGCAAATCATCTGCCAGTGAATTGATACATGTTATAGTGTGTGTTTGTGGAATAAGATAGGCAACTATCAGTGTGGTTGTGTGCTACTTTGAAAACCAAATTTTGTCGAATAGAAGCAAGGGAGGTCTCCCTTGGTTCAACATAAATGTATTATTGTGTTGTAACTCAGTCAGTACACTTGCGTAATTATTGATCGAAGCATTAATCAGATTCTGCTGTTCTTGGCATTAGAATTCATTTATCTCCAAATTTGTAAAGGTTTTTGTTGGTTGCTGACAAGCTGTGTAGTAAACAACATGCAACTACCCCACGACCAACAAAAAATATTTCTAGTGAATATATTTGTTTTCTTGGCAAATTGCCATGCAGAAGAATTATGGCACTAGAAATAGTTCATTTTACAACTTTATTAGAACAAGCAATAGATCATACTACTACGTAATGCCCATTTTCCAATAAGCTGGACTTCAAATCAACTCTCCACGCCACCATTCCTTTTCTGTGAAACAGCGCGTGTGACCGTGCGTCCGTGCCAAATTTTCGGATGGCATATTCTGTATTTCGGTCCAATCGAACTATGCAGATTTCGTATCTAAGCAACTCGAATTAGGAGAAGAACTAAGGACCAATCAGCAGGAGATAGATCATCCAAGAATCACGTCACCAATGGTGAAACTGAAATGAAGAGTTAGCACATCGCATACCACATGCTGAATGCCGACGAGAAGGTGGCAGAGACGGTGCCCATGAAGGTGCCTGAGATGGTGAAGGTCCGTTGTTTCTCCGACCAGGGGCGGATCTATAGTAGTGGTGTTCAGCTGAACACCTAAATTTTTGACAAAAAATCTAGTATATATGAGGTATAATACATACATACATACATATATATATACATATATATATATATAATATATATATAATTAGGTCAAAAATTCTAGTTTCAGCCTCCAGTCTGCCAATTAATCGCCCGGCCCGACGCTCGCACGGTCGTGCCTGCGTGCGGCCCAGCGCCCCAGCCAGCCGGCCCATTTGGCTTTAGTCCTGCGGTCCTGGCGTCTGCCCGAGCGGCGAGAGTCCACAGCCCAGTCGAAACCCTAGCCGAGCAGGCGCCGAGCAGCAACGCGACCCTGCGTGGGCCGCGTCGACTGCGCCTCCGGCCTTCGGCGCCGCGTCAGCCCTCCGCCGCTCCGCTACGCGCCGCGCCACGTCGGCCCTCCGCTCCACTCCACGCCACGCCGGCCTTCCGCTCCCGCTCCGCCTCCGTTCCGCCAGATCTGGGCGCTCCATCCTCCGCTCCGGCCCTCCGCTCCGGCCCCGCCTTCGTGCCGGCCCTCCGGCCGCTCCGCCCTCCGCTCCGGCCCTCGCTCCGCCGCCACCACAGGCCGCGTCAGCTCCGGCTCCGGCGACCGTCGACCGGTGAGTAGTTGTACTTCTGTGTGACTGTGCCTAGGAATTGAGTCAAGTATTACCCTCAAATTTCCCTAATTGAATAGCCTGTGCTAGTGTCTTCTTATTCATTAGTTAGCGGAACAAGTTTGTGGTGTGATCTAGCCAAGTGCCTCATTTCGTGGTGGTATTATCCAAATTGTATCGTTTACGATGACATTCTTTCCTAGTATTTATGATCAAACTCTTCAGCATAGCTCGAATTTTGAAGCATGTTTTGCTCTGGTTCAAAGTTGTGCATCAATCTTTCATCTGAAGTGTAAAATTGTTTGCTGAATGACATACATCATTTCTTAAGTTTTCTAATGCTAGAGTGAAAATGGATGGAAACACTAGAGGCGGTGGGCATTCTGAAGCACTAAAGAACTACAATCTGGGAAGAACGTTACGTATTGGCTCCTTTGGAAAAGTGAAGATTGCAGAGCATAGAAATTTTTGTACGGATAACCCATTTTTTATTCGAAAATACAGAAATATACCCGCGACAAAATTTTTTACACAAATAGGCTCGCGTCGCCAAACCATTGGGCGAATTACGCTTGTCGCCCCACCAAAAAGCGACTTATAAAGAATCTGGTAACCGTTGGGCGATTACATGGAATCGCCTCCCCGTTAAGCGATTCAATTGAATCGCCCCCCGTTCGGCGACATAAAGATGAGTCGCTCAACGGGGGGGCGACTTCATGTGAATACAGCCCGACGGCCAAGCCCTCTTTTCTTCCCCACGCCTGCTCGCCAATCTACCTCTAGGCGACTGCATGGATCTTGTTAAGGGTTTTGTGAATTTTGTAATTTGAAACTCGTAAAAAATGTGGTATAGTCACATATACTGTTAAGTCACACAAGAACTGGTATTTAATATTTGTCACATTACTTGATATAGAAATAATTTTCTATACGAAAAGAAGAGATAATAGCATTGTTTGAATTTAAATGAACTTTATAATATAACGCAGTAACATGCCGCGTATTTATCCATTACATGCATGACATACACCCCTCACTCCCCACCCTAAGGTGCTCCATCACCGCGCCCGCGTCCTGCCATACGGCCCCGCTTGGCCGTCCTCCGGTGCAACGGATTACGAGGCGGCGGGTGACGAGGGTTCGAAAAAGTAAAACGATCAGGTGGGT
The DNA here is from genome assembly GCA_017311315.1 of Dendrocalamus latiflorus. Classification (NCBI taxonomy): domain Eukaryota; kingdom Viridiplantae; phylum Streptophyta; class Magnoliopsida; order Poales; family Poaceae; genus Dendrocalamus; species Dendrocalamus latiflorus. Next base: position 6,759,473 of record CM029677.1, read on the forward strand.
TTCGCACCCGCGGCTGTGCCGGTGGAGTCACCTGCACCTCCGGCTGTGTGGCCTCCGGTGCACCGGGGAGGCCACTGCCGGAGAGAACCTCCGGTGCTGCGTCGGAGGACGGCCCAGGCCAGTCCGCAAAAAACTGGTCCACCTCGATGTGGCCCAGGGAGAAGCGTCCCTGCTGTTGGTAAGGACCTGCAATAGTAATATCGTTAGTTTGTTGCATGTCGTCTTAGGTTAAAAACAAGCTCGTACGATGCGTACCCGTACATGGCGCCATGAAATCATCCGTGTGGAAGCCGGGGATGTATGTAGGAGGCCGTGACCAAGCAGAACTCCCTGGCTGGTCCGGGGGAGGTGGACGTGTCCACGTAGAACTCCCTGGCTGCTCCGGGGGAGGTGGACGTGTCCACGTACTACCTCCGGAGTAGTGCCACGCTGGTCGGGGTGGCACTGGTGGTCGGGGTGCACTGGCCGTAGGTGTGGAGACCACCGGTAGCCTCGTGCAGGACAGTAGGCTGACGATACGTCTACACCCTGCCTCCATCCGTCGCGCAAAGCTGACGGCCTCCTCGCGGGTCAACTCCCCACCTGTGCCCCACCTCTGCACTAGTGCGGAGGACTCCGACCACATCGCGGCACCGACGTCAGCCTGGACAAAAAGACATAGAATGGTCCATCATCGAAATGATATTTCCATTTGAGAATTTTTGAAATTACAAGTTACGTACCGCGATGTGAGCGTCGCGTGCGAAGTGCGCAGGGTACGCGTCTGTCGGTGCGGCGACGTGTGGGGCAGGTGGGTCAACGACATGTACCAGCCTGGTACGAGTCCGCCCCTGGTACCAGATGAGGTACTCCGCGTAGTCGGCTATGTCGTATGGCCGGTCCTCCTCCACGCGGTCATCCAGCGCACCCTCCCACTGCGCAATCCAGGGCTGCATCCTCCTGGACCAGTCCGTGCCTTTCTTGACGCCCTTCGTGTTGTGCCTGTTTATGGAACCATTACGTAATGTAAGTACTTGCGATCACAATAGTAAGTACGTACAAAAATATCAGAAGCGATCACTCACGCGTGCACGCGGGGCGGAATCGGCGGCCCGACTGGTACAGGAAGTGCCTGCCGCAGCCCAAACTGCCGCATGACTCGCTGCGGTGCGTAGTCCTCCACGTAGATGCCGTACACGAGCTTCCGGCGGGTCAGCCAGAAAGTCTGGTCACGCCAGCACAGTGCAGACAGCCCGTCAGGAGCACGGGCCTGCACTGCCTCCGCTGCGTAAGGCTCCCAGCGCACGTCGGAGTCTGCGAGGCGGTCCAACTGCTCCACGAAGGGGTGGTACGCCCGCGTGACCTGCACGTGCGCGAACTGTACCTGCAAGAAAGGCAAATTATTTTAGTACGACGATCGTTAATAAGTTGACTACGATAAAATAAAACTCACTCGTCGACGACACCAAATAGAACCCATCGTCGGCCGGTCGATGTCTCCCCCCGGGTACATCTCGGCCCCGTAGGGACCCATGTCGTCTAGTACAGGTCGTCCGAGACTGAAGCGCTCGAACGACCACAACTGCAGCAGCAGGGGACATCCCGTGAGGATCGATTTCGCCTTAATCCTCGTGCACGCATCGCACAGGCCGCGGTACGTCGCAGCAAGTGCGGCCGATCCCCAGCTGATCTGGACGGCCTCGCCGTCCGCAATCGCCCTCGCATAAGCGATAAGGCACGCGTCAACGGTGTTGCCGTGGCTGGTGGTGAAGAGCACCCAACCAAACAGCCACAGCAAGTAAGCCTCCAGGTGGCGCGCGACCTGGTAATCGTCAGCATCTGCAACCATGCGCTCAACCTGAATGCGAACAAGTTTTTATTAGTATGTAATTGCACAAATAAGAGTTTCGAAGACGCGATCGACTTGAAACACCACGTACCCGGTACTGTGCCAGCCACCTCAGCGTCGGTCCATGCTTCTGCCTCTCGTCGAAGATGTGGTGCTGATCGGCCGGTGGAAGGACCCCCTGGAATCTGCCGAGCTGGTCCTCGCGCCACTCGGCGGGAGCCTCCGGTAGGAAGGCAGCGTCTCCCGCGACCGGAAGGCCAAGGAGTACGGACACGTCCTGCAGGGTCGGCGCCATCTCCCCGACTGGTAGATGGAAAGTGTGCGTCTCGGGCCGCCAACGGTCTACCAAAGCCGTCAGCAGGGAACGGTCGAACGGGAAGCGTCGTGATCGCTCCACGCCCGCCTTGTCCCCCTCCCCGGCCAAGGCACCTCCGTCCTCATCCGTGGCCTGCACCATCCGGGCAAGAGGGAGAAGTCCAGCATCCCGCAGCCTGCAAATAAAGTGAAGGTCAGCATTAAATATTTTTATGGTAATACTAAAACGTTGGCGTAGTGCAAACCTGGCAGTCCAACGGGGGTCGAGTCCCCAGGCCACGCGAAGTGTGCGTGTCCGGACCACTCCCAGCTCAGTCGACTCGTCCGTGCTCCCCGGTGGCGGCGCACGACGGGAAGCGCGGTGCACGCGGTCCAAGTGCTCGTCCAACAGCGTGTACCGTCAGTCACCCGCCATAACTGTAAAATTATCTAAATGTAAATTTGTACACTACATTTTCTACAATAATACATGAAAAATAGTATACAAAATTTCGACACAACAATTTTCTACATTTAAATTTTCTTCATTTCAATTTTGTAAACTGCATCTACATTTGTACATTGAATGATCTACAATAAATTTCTAAAGTAAATTTTCCACAATAATACATTACAAATATTATACAAAAAAACTATATTTTTCTACATTTAAATTTGTACATCTAAATTTGTAAACTGCATCTACATTTCTAAATTTAATGTTCTAAACTAGATTTTCTAAACTAAATATCTAAACTAAATATCTAAGCTAATTTTCTAAACTAAATATCTCTACTAAATATCTAAACTAAATTTGTAAACTAAATATCTACACTCTACACTACATTTTCTAAACTAAATTTATCTAAACAAATTTTCTAAAGTAAATTTTCCACAATAATGCATTACAAATATTATACAAAAAACTATATTTTTCTACATTTAAATTTGTACATCTAAATTTGTAAACTGCATCTACATTTCTAAATTTAATGTTCTAAACTAGATTTTCTAAACTAAATATCTAAACTAAATATCTAAGCTAATTTTCTAAACTAAATTTTCTAAACTAAATATCTAAACTAAATTTGTAAACTAAATATCTACACTAGATTTTCTAAACTAAATTTATCTAAACAAATTTTCTAAAATAAATTTTCTAAAATTAGGAAAATACTTGCAAATCCCGCGGCTTCTCCTCCTCTCCCTCTCCTTCTCTTCTTCCCTCTCCTCCCCCTCTCCTTCTCTTCTTCCCTCTCCTCTCCCTCTCCTTCTCTGCTTCCCCTCTCCTCCTCCTCTTCCTTCCTCTCTTCTGCTCTGTCTTCTCGCGCGGTGGAGAGTGAATGGCGAGCAGGCGTGGGGAAGAAAAGGGGCTTGGCCGTCGGGCTGTATTCACATGCAGTCGCCCCCCCCCCCCGGTTGGGCGACTCTTCTTTATGTCGCCGAATGGGGGGCGATTCAATTGAATCGCTTAACGGGGAGGCGATTGCATTTAATCGCCCAACGGTTACCAGATTCTTTATAAGTCGCGTTTTGGTGGGGCGACAAGCGTAAATCGCCCAATGGTTTGGCGACTCGAGCCTATTTGTGTAAAAGATTTTGTCGCGGGTATATTTCTGTATTTTCGAATAAAAAATGGGTTATCCGTACAAAAATTTCGCATACAGGGCACAGAGTTGCTATAAAGATCATAAACCGTCGCCAAATGAGAAATGTTACAACTTTGATCCCAGGAGAAAATGCACACATCGCAAATAATCTGAGAGAACACATAAAAAATTTCTGAATTTCTTTATTCTCTTATTTGCTCCCCCTCTTTCTTGGTTTTCTTTCTTGCTTACAAAACTAGATGCAAGTCTCCCCAATATATAGGGATAAAACTCTCCTACTCCTATTCCGATTCGGACTTCAAGTTGTACTCAATTTCAACTTGAGTTACATACGGAGACGGACTCTACTACGTCTTGAACTCTAAGTCAAGATTATTTGTAACAATGTCCCCCTTAATCTTGACTTGACAAACTCTAGTTTTAGTCTCAATGCATTATGAACTACCAGCCACGCCTCCACATGAAGCGTTCTATATGTAAACTGCATGTAGGAACTCAACTCAACTGGTACGGGTCCAGCAGATGCAAATATTCTAAAACATTGAGGCAGTCGGACTCAACTACGACTTACTAAACTTTATGCTTAACACCTTACTTGAGTTTGAATGGTGAACACATCTTCTCAACGTCCAACACTCCTTGAGCCTTCATATACACCTTCATCTTGATTGTCCATGCTGCATAATTGCTCGTCGTGAGCATCAAATAATGCAGCGAGACAGCGGAACTCTCCTTCGCCATCATACTAGATGATGCCTTGTCATCGGTGACACCAGTTCCCGAAGAACGCGACATGATCTTGAGCACGGATCAAGAACTTGGGCTATGTTGAAACGACTCTTGAACTCGACTTCGGTTTTGACGACTGCGACCAACATGATGTGTCGTCGATCCGTCAAGATGACTGCATAGATGCCGTTGTGTGTGCCGCTGTACGTGCCACGCCGGGAGTCGGCTCCTTTCGAGACAACAATTAGGATCTTGAATCAAGCTCTGATACCACTTGTTACATCCTGAGCCACAGCTCTAAATGGGCTGAACACAACTAAGCCCACAGAGCAACGGAGCAACAAACTTATAAGTTGTATTGGGCCTTCTCCCCCCAAAAGACTAGTCCAATGGGTGGAGGCTCCCTCACACTTATAAGTTGTGCTTTCTCCTCTCTCACAATCCATATAGGACTATTCCTAACAATATCCCCCTCACATATGGATTGGGCACTTCTGCAACCATAAAGTCTAACTTGTACCCAGTTTTGTATCCAAGGAAGAAAAGCAAGAGAAAAGCAAGAAAGAGGAGGAGCAAATAAGAGAATAAAGAAATTCAGAAATTTCTTCAGTGTTCTCTCAGATTATTTGCGATTGTGCGTTTCTCCTGAGATCAAAGCTGTAACAAGAAATATGGAAATGGGAGAGAAAGGTATGCCTAGAACACCTTATGTCATAAATATGTTTATGATCTTTTGCTACGTCAAGATTTCAAGTTGTCTGCTCATCAGATTTGTGAGCTATGTTCCAGACTTCCGGCTAATATATTATTCAATATAAAATTATATGGATTCTAGGGTACAATCATTTTAGCTTAAGAAGAAAGTTCACCTTGTGTTATTGCTTTTGATTTTATAATATTAGGACCTGGACTTGCATTGCAGGCAAAACGGCTAATGTTTGATTTCAATTGATTATTTTTTATCTTGTTTCCAGCAAAGAGAGAAATCAAGATATTGAGGTTGTTCATTCACCCCCATATCATCCGCCTTTATGAGGTCATTTACACACCTACAGATACATATGTTGTGATGGAGTATTGCAAGTATGGCGAGCAGTTTGATTACATTGTTGAGAAAGGCAGGTTACAGGAAGATGAGGCTCGTCGAATCTTCCAGTAGGTACTCCGCTTATTGCTTATACGAAACCAATATAGCATTATCCCATGGGCATGGGCTCACACACTTGGGTTATTTCACCTCTAGGTTTCCAGGGTTTAAAGGTAGAACACATTTCCCTATGCAAAAATTGAAATGCGAGTACAATTCTTTATATTATTTGACATGTTATCTCTAGTACAAATAATTGTATGTTAACTATTGTTACTGTAGATCTTTATGTTTTGTACTGAAAAATATTTTTATAACTTTAAATATCTATTTTAAAATTTCTGCGTTCATCACTGATGCTGGTGACGGCGAGCACCGGCAACGGCGGCAGGCCGACGGCCAGCCTCCCCTGCCTCCACTGGAGATCTCTCGTCTCGTCCATGGAGAGGTGACAAATGACAATGTACGCGCGTTAGTGTGTGTCTTGATGAATACAAATGTTTTTCATCTCTTGTGCGGGCGCCCGCTTTATATGGGGAATGGAAAGGTGCAAGTGATCTGTGCGCTTTACTTTTGTGGCTGTGGAAGAGTGGAAGGTGGTTGATACTTGTGGAAGAGCAGACGGCAGAGCATGGCATTTACTGGATCGAAGAGTACGTGGCTTTCAGGAGAACTACGAGGCAGTCGGCAATCGGTCGCTGGCACTTTTTCAGGATTTCGCCGTCTTTTCGCAGATACTATATGTTGAGGACAAAATTTGCGGTTTCTTTAGCGAAGAAAATCTTGTAGCTCATTATGGGCTAACTATTGCTGGGTACTTATTAAAAAAATCAAAGAGCTTAAAATTCATTGGTCAGCAGGAGAAACATCATGCTGAATGCACCGGATAAGAGAATCTGGCACGTGTTGAACGAAGTACAGCCAGAAATAGAAGTGGTGATTCAAGAGTTCTTAAGGATGTGTTCGGTTTAAGGGATGAGGTGGAATGAGATGGGATGGTTCCTTTGATCAAGTTTATCTGTGTATTTAGTTGGAGGGATGAGGTGGGATGGAATGGTCCAAAGTGGAATGAGATTGTGCAAATTTAGATAATATTCTTCTTAAATGCTGGACCATGTGGTTCCACTTTTTTTGTGGAACTATCTCATCCCATCCCACTCCATCCCTCCAATCAAACACATTCTAAAACTCGTCCAGTGGTTGCGTTATTTTTGGTTTGATTTTCCATATTAATTAATTTTTAAATAGAGTATTTAAAAAAAGATCTATAAGTTATTGTAGTAGACGTTGTTCTGACTTCATCTATATCGACTAAAATTAGACATGAGTATCTCTCTTCGTACTCTCCGCGAATAGATATAATTCAAATATTTAAATGAAAGTCATAAGTCACAGTCTAAAAGAACCCACATATAATATTACTTTCACTATACCGTAGGACCAACTATGGTAACATCAAGGATGAATGGTGTCTTTCAAATTATCTTCGAGTATTTACAAATTATTTACTTAGTAGCTAAAAGGAGAAAGATTTTATAGCACTTATGTATGGGGCAATTTCTTTTTGGTTTCTAAAAGTGGCTTTTGCCTTTTGTTACAGTATCTAACTTTCAAACGAAGTATTTTTTCAAGGTGGAGTCTACAAGTTAATTATAGTATACGTTAAAAACCCAATATTTGTACCATCCAAAATCTAAAGCGAGTATCTCTCTGTAATATCTGTCGTAAACAGCTAAAATTTAAAAATTTGAACTAAAAACTATAACTATTGTTAGAGTTTAATTTTGTTTTTAGACGTATTTGAGTTATACATGTGTACGTATGCTTGTTGTATACGTAGAAGTCTAGTCCGTTTGCGAGTTGATTTCCGAGTCGAGTTCGAGTGAGTCCGTATTTGAATTTGAGTCGGTTGTTTCCAGCCTTTATAAGGCTTTGAACCAGCAATGTAAAGGGTACAAGTTAGCAGAAAGAAAAGAGGAGAGCAATGCATTGTTAGGGACGTGAGCAGCAAAGAAATAAAAGCAGGAAGAGCAAGGCAGTTTGGCTAGGAGAAATATTTGTGTGCCGATCGCATCAAGTAATCTTTTGTGCTGCCTCTTGCACGTCACGAGAAGACTCCACAGGAGGGGCGTCACGTTGTTGTCCATCGCGTTGGTCACGTCCAGAGAAGAGCAAGGCGCAAGTCCTGCAGAGGTGAAGTTGGTGTGGCCTCGATTCGTTGTCACATCACATGAAACACCCTAGAAAATTTCAAAATATTTTTGTGGTTTTTTCCTGAAATTTTGAGTGAATTTTGGGAATTTTCCCTTTTTGGAAAGTCCTCCCGGTTTCCGCTTTCTTCTTTTGGCCTGGCGTTTTCCTCTCCTCGCTGGCGCCCTTCCTTTTCCCGCCTTCCTCCTCTCCCCGGCGCTCGCGCCTCCTCCCCGTTGGCGCCGCTCCCCTTCCTCCCCTGGCGCCGCGCTTCCCCGTCTCCTCTCCCCTCTGGCGCCTGCCCCCTTTCTCCTCCGCTGGCGCCTTCGCCCCTCTCTGCCTCCATCCTCGCGCACGCGTGCGCGCTGCGCCCGCGGACGCACCGCCTCTGCGCCCGGGACCGCGCCCCGGATCCCTTCCCCGCTCGCGTCACGCCGACGCCGCCCGATCCGCAGCAGGCAGCTCCTCCGCGCCACGCGTCGCCCCGCTTCTGCCCCGACCCCACCCGTCAGCCTCCGCCAGTCCCCTCCGCCGCGCGGGAGCTCGGGCTTGCCCATGCCGTTTGGCCGCTGCTCCCGTGCCGTCGCCTCGCCTTTACGGCTCTGCCCACCCGGTCACCGCCCCATCCCTCGGAGGAGATGCCTCACCTGCTCCCGTCCACTTGACCCCGCGCTCACGCCCGTGCCTTCTCCCCGAAGAATCCGTCTCCCTCCGCTCGGGTATAAAAGCCGCCCTCGGCTCCCGCACACTCCTTTGCTTCCCGAACTCCCCCTCTGCGCTCAATCCCTCCCCATCACTCCAAAGAAGCTCCCCGAGCCGCCGTTTGAACCCCCGTCGCCCCAGTCGCCGCCGCCATCCTCCCCTGCGCCGGCGGCATCGTAAAACCGATCTCCCGCTCCCCTCCCTCATTCTTCAATTACCCCTCACCAGAGCATCCCCTCACTTGCTAATGCCGCTGGTACCTTTGTTTGAGCAGAAGGATCACCGAGGAACTCCGGCGACGAAGCTCCCTCTTCGGCTGTCGCACCTCACCGTGGCTAGAGCAACTCGGAGCTCTTCGGCTTGAACCACCGCCACCAATGTGAGCCTCACTTTCCCCAGTCGGTGTAGCCGCCGCCGATTGGGACCTTTTGACTCCGGTGACCCCCTCCACCGTCGGGGAACCGATTCCTCCCCTTCGGTCTCCTGCCCTCCCTGATAATCTTCACACCTCCCAAGCTCCAAAAATGGAACCCCCTCGTCGAGCCGCACCCGCCGGTGCCCTTGTTCGCCGCCGGCGAGCCCCCTGGCGCCCAGGCCGCCGTCGCCGCCGTTGCTCTGTCTCGGAGGCGCCGTAGCAGCTGGAGGAAGAAGACGACCCTCCCGGGCGACGTGGTCGCATCCTCGCCGTCCTCTCCCTCCGTTGTCGTCCCTCCCCAGCCGTTGATCTCCACCATACCGCTTCGCCCGCCTCCTTTTGTCCCAGCCGTTCGATGCCCTCCCCGCCTTGATCCGAGCCGCTTCGCCACCTCCCTCCGCCGCCGTCCGATCCCTCCACTCCAGCGCATCCCGTCCGCCCGCTCCTCCGCATCGCCGCCGTCCGCGTCCTCCACGCGTCGGCCATCCGCCCGAGAGCGCGCGCGCGTGTGGGCCGAGCGGCGCGCGCGTGGGCCGCGCGGGCCGTTTTTCCCGCCGGGCTGCACTGTAGCACCCGGGCCGGCCCTTTACTGTTCACACTGATTTTCCAGATGATTTTCCAATTTCCAAAATCCAGAAAAATCCAAATAAATCCTAGAAAATCACAGAAAATCCCAAATTTCACCACTTTGCTCCAAATAAAGTCCTGAACCCATTTGTGGCCTCCATTCCTCCAATCTTATCCCAGATAAATTCCTAAAATTCCTCATTTGGAGATTTATGTGTTTTACTCCTTTTTAAATAGTTTATTTTTCCTCGCTTGATTAGTCTCAAGCTGGACTTAATTATTTTATGTGTTTGCGCTAGTGTCAGAGATCCTGGAAGCTCAAGTGAAGGCTCAGGATCCAGGTGTTTCTTCGTTCGAGCTCGCCGAGATCATCCAAGATTAACGGCAAGTCACAAGTCCTTGACCATGTTGAAATCTCATGCCATTTAATTATGTTACTATACTATTTGCATTGAGCTAGTTCTGAAATGTTAATTCAAAAATAAAATAAAATGTTTAGAATGACATGTTATGTAGTTAAACCTACCACCGACAAATGCCATGTTAAGCTTGTAGCCATGCCTTTGTAACCCTAGAAATAATTATCTGTTAATCTAGATAATCATAGGTTATTGTTATCATGCAAAGCTTCTATACTAATAAGGTTGTGGCTGCGGGCCAATAGAATTCGGAAAACCTGACTCTAGGGCAGGGTGGTATGGGACACCGTGCCCTAGGGCGGAGTATGTCGATGCACAGGATAGGGTAAGGGGGGCTGTGGTGCGCCGCAAGACGGTTTTCGCCCGCCTCTTACCCTAGGTTGCAGGTCGCGGACCTGGCAGGGGTTGCGGGCCCCTGAGGGAAAAATGTAAGGACCAAACCCTTACGCTGAGCAAATGACATGGTAACCGCTCAACCACAGGAGTTGACTTGTCAACACTGGTTTAGTAGCTGCTCAACTCGATTGAAACTCTACAGGTGTTGAGGAGTAGGTGTTTGAGCATCAAAGGTTAGGCAGGCCATGCTGCGGGTGCCTAACAACGGTAGAGTTCACTCGAAGCGGACAATTGCCTTCTCTTGGGTGTGTGTGTGTGTGTGATCCAGACCCGAGTGAATTCTACCGGGTAGAGCCTATATAAAGAGTTGAGCAGTGAAACGACCTGGCTTTCTTAACTCTTTAGCGGGAGTTAAGGGATCGTGTGGGTAAAGTTGAGCAAACTCTGCAGAGTCAAATAAATGGTATTCGAATACGCCGTGCTCCCGGTTATTGGAGCTATGTCACTTGGGTGATTCCAGCTGCGAAGCTTAAGTAGATTTGTACATGTTTTAACTTGGATTAAGTTGGTTAATTAACTCTTCATGAAAAACCCCTGAGATCTTGAGGAGTAGTCTTGGGTCCGTTTTATCAAAACGTTTGCAAATAAAACTGCATCCACTCAAAGTAATAAACCAAGTATACTCCTTTCCTTTGGCAATCCGTGCATGTTGTAAGTTAGGATTTCCCTTGTGATTTGCTGAGTACGGGGTCGGAGTACTCAGGCTTGCAAAATCTACAGGTACCAGAAGGAAAAGAAAGCAATTCAAGATTCCGTATTAGGGTTGCGACCGCACTCAGACTTTCCTGTGGTGCATTGGCAATTCTTCTGCAATGTAAGTATAGTTGGGCTTGCCCGCCCCTTTCTTTGTAAAAAGTGACCGTTAGGTCTTATTTCAATCAAGCTAACTCTTCTTAAATGTTCGTAAGCAGGTATGATACTTGTTCGGTCCGTAACCAAACTCCTGGGTGGTTGCGGATTAGTGGCGCCCCTGTTCCTTCCAGAAACGGGGGCGTTACAAGAAGTGGTATCAGAGCCCGGCTTGACTGTAGGTTGTAACCCTAAGTGTAGGTTTGGTTTCGTCAGGAAATACGGTTTTAGAAAATTTTAATTCTTAGTATAAAAGAATTGCAGAAATCATGAGTAATATTGCTATCTTATCTTTCCTATGTCTATCTCATCTCTCTTTAGACATGCATCAAAAAGTTTTGTTTTGGTATTGTGAAAATCCCAAAAATACGTGTAGCCGTTTAGACTAACTTCTGACCGTAAGCTTTGGCCACCTGGAACAGGGACTAACTTTTGAAGAATAGCAGTAAGGATGGTGTCTGGAAGAATAGTACGAATACCCTGATCCAGGCTTTTCCTTTTGAAAAGTTGTAGGGTCACCGCTCGAGTAGTTAGTAATACCCGTTGGATTTCCTTGATGTTGCGGGTAAAACCATTTGATTAGACGAAGCTTTTTGATTGTATTAATAGCCAAATTGCATTATTGGCCGTTAGGCTGCTATATGAGCAATTGGTGCAAAACTAAATTTCTGGTTTTAAATAAAGAATATGTTAAAAATTTCTGCTTCTACCCCGTTTCGTCTGAATTCTTTCCTATGTTCTCTCTTGTCTCCAAAGAAATTAAATGTGAACCTTTGATTGCCACCAGTAAGCTGGATTACCTCCCTGGAAACTGTAATTGAAGGGAGTGCGATCAAGGGGACCATTCAATTTCGTCTCAACCTATTTCTTTCTCGCTTTTTCTTGCCCTTGTTCTTGCTTCAGTCTTACTTTCCCTTGCTAAGCCCAATAATGTTACAGATTTGATTTCTAAGTTGTGGTTGCAAATGTCATTGGGCAGAGAGCAGTTCAGTATGAAGGAAGTCCAAGTCACCGTGAAGATAGATCAGACTGAAGGCAAACAAGGACAAGTCCAGATGTCAGAACAGCAAGGAGAATCACCGCCACAGTTCACTGTCAAGGCGTCACCCGAAGAACCAATGTCAGGACCAAGTGCAACCGCATTGAAGTTTACAGCATTCCTACAAATCCAACCTCCGAAATTCCCCTCAGCAACAGAACCACTGAATGCAGATAACTGGTTACAAGATGTTGAGAGAAGAATGAATACTATACGATGTACAAATATGGAGAAAGTTCTCTTTGCCAGCTATCAGCTGTCAGAGCCCGTAATTACTTGGTGGAATGCTATCCAGTGGATACACCCTAATGAGGAAGACATTACCTGGGAAGACTTTGTGAAGAGATTCCGCAAGGCCTGCATTTCTCCTAGAGTTATCGCTGAAAAATATCAGGATTTTCTTGACCTTCAACAAGGAGAGAACTCCATTACAGCATATCTACAACAATTGCATCAGTTATCCCAATTTGCTCAAGAGGAAACCAACACTGAAGCTAAAATTATGTATGGTTCTATACTTTTTCAGAAAAGCACTCTTTTTTCCGATAATGCGAAAATCCCTCCATTTCTCTAGAAGTACGTATAGATCCTTATTTTCCTAGAAAAGCCCTCTCTTTCCCGTAATTATGTACAGGTCCTTACTTTTATTAAAGCCAGGGAATTGCCAGCAGCCCACCATGCCACGTCACCTTTTTGGAAAAAAGCCCTCCACTATTTTGGAAATACATATGGATCCTTACTTTTTTCAAAAATCCATCTTTTCCCTAATTACGAAAAACCCTCTGCTTTTCATAATTACGTATGGGTCCTTACTTTTCCAAAAAAAGCCCTGCTCTTTCCTGTAATTACGTACGGGTCCTTACTTTCCCTTTTTTTTTGCATACACCGTAATTATGTATGGGTTCTTACTTTCCGTTTTTCGTATATAGGCCCTTACGAAGCAGCATAGCACACTCTTTTGCTTCGATCCACATTGTAGCTAGAGCAGCGTGGCGTCGTACTTCTGTAACTAGTAAGTTAAGGACTCGAGTGGTCTTCTCTTTGCTCCTTTTTAAATAATGTGCTTAGGTTTCTCCACACTTGTTAACGGGAAATGCAAGATAAGCATAAAACCGCTATTAAATTTCCATGCCTTGCTAATCTGAGATGAATAAATCGGATCAAACGCTACAATGATTTGCAGTTTTACTCTAGCTGTTTGCTACTGTTCGCTGGCAGTGGCGGGCCCAAGAAATTCAGAATGGGTATACAAAGTTACAAAAGTTCCGTTCAATAGAAAACATAAAGGTCCACAATAACGAAAATTAAAGTACAATTGTTCATACTATAAACAACAACTGAAATAATACAAAGAAATTACAAAATAATTAAGAATTAACGCAACGATGCTTCATGTCTTGGAAGCGAGATATAATGTCATTATCCTCAACTTATAGAAAAAAATTCTCGCTCAAAAAATGTAACCAAGCAATCATTCAAGTACTGCTCCCCCATTCTATTTCTTAGCTTATTCTTCACGTAATTCATTGAAGAAGACAAGAGGGGTCAGAAACAACAGTAGTCGAAGCTACAGTGCTTGAAAGCTACAGTTCTTAGAAGTTAAAGAATGGTCGGAACTCAGGAGTGATCGATTTCAACAGGCAAGGGGGTTCACTAGAGATAGCTGAACAGTGGTTGGCAACGGCGTAAGATGGCGGCAGCAGAGTGCTTCGGTGAGGGCAAGGCTCCAGCGGTGGTCTTGGATGGTAAAGCGATTGACGACTGCACAGGTGGCGGCCATGGGTGGCTCACGTGGCCGACGGCGCTCGGGCATGGAATGCAGAGAACTAAGGTAAGCACGAGCACGGCTTCGGCATGTGGAACACGTCCTCTGCTCGACTTAGTTGGAGAGCAACCGAGGAAGGCCGGCGAGGCATGAGGTGGTCGTAACAGCATGGTTCATGGTGGCGAATCTCCACAGTGACTCATTGAGCAAACCAAACAATGGAATACGTAGAAGAGGTGGAGGTGATGGTGTAGTACCAAAGAATTGAAGAACGGTTCACCAGAGTTGGAGAGCAACGAAGAACGCTCTATTCCCGGTGATTGGCTGCAAGAAAAAATTAAATAAAAAAATGGTGGATGAGTTGTTGGATGCTAAGACAGTAGATGACGTGAACAAAAGTTCAAAAATCTTCACCGGAATGATGAATGCCCAAATCGACTGTGATGGCTGACGTTCGGGAAAACAAGAAATTCGTCGTTGTCGGAGCTCCGAAGGTTATGAGATTTTGAGATAATGGAAAGGGGTAGAAGAGGTGTTGATGTGCCAATTTATAGCCTCTCTCATGATTCGAATCGCCGGAAACGCGAGAAATTTCAAGCGATGATTTTCGGTTTCAGAAAGTGATGGATAAAACAGCAATGAAAGCACAAACGGAAGCATTGACTCCGGCGACGAATGTGCGGTGTTGATGGGCTCGTATTACTTCAAACGGATTTGAATTCGAACGCTTGAGTGAAAAGATATGGTAGAAAGAATGGAGACTGTCTTTTGTGTTGGTTTTCTGTTCGAACAAACACAGACGGAGGTTGAGGATGGATAAACAGTGTTCGTGTGCATTGTAGTATGAATAGTACCCGAGAGGAGAGAGAAAGAAAGAAAAGAGAGGAGAGGAAAAGAAAAGAATAGGTTAAGAAAAATTAGATTGGACCCAGAAAAATAAAATAGACAGGTTTATGGAAATTCGGATTTTTGGTGATTTGAATTTGTATTTTCAAAATTTGAATTCAAATTCGGAATTTTAGGTTGGAATTGGAATTTGATATTTTCTTCCAGTATTACCAATAATTGAAATAAAATCCAAACACTTTAAAATAATTAATTTCAAATTAAATTTTTAAAGAAAGCGATTTTTTGGGATGTTACATATGAGGTACCAGTGCAAGAAATAAATACCCCCTCCGTCTGAAAATATAGGTCGTTGTGGATTTTGTACGGTTAAGATTTTCAATCTTTGACTATTAATATATATATATATATATATATATTAAAAGTATATAAATTGACTATATGAAAAGTACCATTAAATTTGTCTTACAAAATATTTTTATAATATATATATATTTATTATTTTTACTAGTATAGTATAATAATAGGTTATAGTTAAAGTTTCAAAATTGATACCATAAAAAATCAAAAAATTTATATTTAAGAACAGAGGGGGCAGGAGACAAAAGGCTTCCTCTTTGGTAGGTGATGGGAAACTAGCTGCTTTAATTTTCTCGCGAAATATGTAGAGCAGGTGTGCTGCCGTTGTCTCTCTGAACTAGTCTGCACTTAGGCCCTGTTTGGTACGACTCCACTTCACAAGTGGAGCTGTTTTTTTTTGACTTCAGCTTCACGAACAGCTCCACCGGTGGAACTGGAGCTGTTTTGGTAGACAGTTTGGCAAAACAGCTCCACCTGTTTTATCATGCATGGTTGAGAGATGTCAATTGTCCAATATACCACTGTCTATTTGGCTTGTAGTAACATCAAGAACTGTATGTTTCTACATGATTTTTCATCCGAGTAAATTTGAATTCAAAAAAACAAAATTTAAAATAACACAAAGTATTAGCAACCAATATTTAATGGCAGCGGCGCTCCCTTCACGGTCGAAGACAAGAAGACCGAACAGAGGAACGGGAACGGGAGAATAGAAGAGCCGGTGGCAGATCGCGTAAATTCACGAAAGTACAAGGGCAGTGGCATGCGGGCCTGCGGATGGAGCCGGGTGGAGCTACTTTTTTCAGCTCCATCTCGTACATATCTTTTGTCTCAGCATGTTTTAAGGGACTCGTTGAGTGGAGCTATTTTGTTTTATCCCGTTTGGCACAAAACGGCTCCTAACAGCTCCACGAGCCGGTGGCGGAGTTGTGCCAAACGGGGCCATGCACGTTTGATTAGAAAGCTATTACATTAATTTCTTTGACTAGACAGCTAATGCACGCATTTCCATTGACTAGACGCACTTATTTGAGTAGACAGCTAGGTACACGTATTTTCTTTGACTAGACAGCAGTTGAGAAGATTACTGTATTTTCCAGCCTTCCAATACCGTGTTTGACAAGTTAGCCGATAGACCAATGCAACTTCATAATTGCTTGCGCAGGAACTGCACAAGCTGCCAATCTTCAGATAGTACAGCTGCAGTACGGTTGGAATCCAAATACTCTGAGGTACTTCTCCGTAAGTTTAAAGGAGCTATTTTTTAATAACGTTGTTTATAAATATAAAATATATTTTATATTCTAATATAAAATTAGTATGATATTTTCTTTATATCTCTAATAAATATATAGTTTTATTTAATATTCTCTATATATGCATTGATATAGCATTGAGAGATAATAATTAATAGTAATCTAGCTATTTTCATTATCTTCTTAGTCTATGTGCCAAGAAGAAATACATCTTATAAAGTTATACAGAAAGAGGTATATTGCTACTAAGTACTACAAAGATCATGCAAGTCTAACTAAATAAACGAGCCAGACCTACATTTTTGCAATGCTACAGATGTAATTTTCACAAATATTTGTGCACATGGACTACATAGAAAGAACGAAATCATTAGATAGGTCTAATGATAATTTTCAAAACAATACATGGTCAAATTTTTTCTTCATTAGTAACTTAGGTAGCTTGGGGGCAAACCTGCCTGCCCCGTCTCTGCCCCTGCCTACTGGAAGGGAAGGCAATCTGCTGACTGCACAAATGTTTCGGGGCCGACCAAGCCAAAATTGATTGAGATACACAATTGACAAATATTTCAAGTATTGGGAATACATAGTTCAATTAAATATTTCATTTGGGTAAAAAAAATGAGCTAGTTTTTTGTAGAAAAAGGGCATAAGTTCCATAAATAACTTCCCAAGCAATTGTTCCTTCAGCATACCAGAAGAACGTAGCTAGTATTCATAACATACTGACATGAGGAAACATATGAAGAAAATTAAATTCTTATCCTCGCAGAGAAAAATAAATGCAGAAAATTCAAACTAAAATATTTAGGTATCATGTCTCAGATATTTAAAATTATTTTTCAATTATCTGGTAGAATGGCTTTTCGCAGACAATGAAGCAAACAACTTAGCAGTAGAAACATAAATGGGAATTTTGGAAGGGAAAAAACCTAAAAATTTCTAGTTGTGCGAATCTCTTTACAAGAACAACTCTAGTATAATATTATAAGCAAGCACGGCAGAGTGACATAATTATTCAATGTCATATCCTAGCTGCTGCATTATTTCATGGCTTGCCTTACTCTTGCCCAAAAAAAGCTACTTTTGGCCATATTTAACGTGTTATTTACAAAAATAATACTCTCTTAGTATCAATTGCAAAAATAGCATTATCTACCACTCGATCATCGAGCGACAGGCTTCTAAGATTGACACGTGGTGCACCTACCGCCTCATCATCGGGCGGCAGGTGCCTCAGGTCGACACGTGGCGGCTTACCTTGTGTATTAGACGATAGGTGCGCCATATGTCAGCTCCAGAATCCTTCCACCTAGTGATGGGGCAGCAGGTGTCACATGTCAGTTCGAGAAGTTTGCCATCGGATGACTGCTTAGGTAGTGTTATTTTCCTATTTAAAACTAAAAAATATTTTTATAAATAATACGTCAAATGCAACCATTTCCACTAAAAAATTGTACTCTTGCCTACTAAGTCTACGGGTGATCATTTAGGCTTATTTTTTATGGCTTATAGCTGAAAAGCACTGTAGTTAACTGAAAAAACACTGTAGCTGATAGAGATTTATTTAGCATAATTAAATTTAAAAAAATTAAAAAATATAAAAAATATGTTAGCCCATTACATATAATATAAACAAATACGGAAAAAAAGAACCGACAAAAAAGCTCAACAAAAAACCAAAAGTTCAAAAAACACAAAATTTATAAATAGTACAAAATAAACCGAAAGCTAAAAAATGAAGCCCAACCGATCACCCAAGGCACCCGAGTTCTGCGTTAGGTGTACCTTTGACAACATCAACGGCTGCGATTCCTCCAATCATTTACAATGTCACATCTTGAAGCCTACTATAGCTGCCTCCAACCCAATATATAAACGCATGGCATTGATTAATCGTTGCTGTTGTAGTCAGAAAAAAAATGTTTAGAATATGTCAGACAGCTGCCAATACTGAAAACGCTGGCTTACCATATCTTTTTCGTCGCACATATGCCAATGCCATCTCCACCTTCATCCTCAAGCAAATTTACAAACTCCTGAGAGGAAATAAATGGCGGAAATTGTTGGTTCTGCTGTTGCCGGTGAGGTAGTGAGAAGATTGTCTTCGCTTTTACCAGGTGATGATGGTGATCGTGAGAGCACCGAAAACAAAGTGGAAAGATTAGAAATGGCAGTGCTCAAGCTGGAAACCATCGTTGCTGTCTCTGAAAATTGGCAGATTACGCACCCCCCGTTACTTCATTGGAAGGCAAAGCTAAAGCGTGTGGCCAAGGAAGGCAAGGGCACCTTACATGCAAGGAAAAAACAGGCCATGGAGCGCAAGCGAAGCAGCAGGAGCAACTCCTTTCCACGGCGCATGGCTCAAGTAGCTAAGCGCTTGGTGCCGTTTAGCCGTAGTGCTGACAATTTAAGTGCGGCCATGGTGAAAAGGTTTGAGAGACTAGCCGAAGGCGCCGACGACTTCCTCAAATTCGTTGAGTACGGCCGTCCAAAAAGCTTGATGTTATTGCCTGCACTGGCTCGATCGTTGGCTTCTGGGAAATCAATGGAATTATCCGTAAGGATGGGCAGCGGTACCGCAGTAATCTTGCTTCAACAATGGTGGCTCGAGGAGCACGATGAATGTAACGGAATAAAGGCATGTCTATGGATGTCCTATGAACATGATGTGGCATGGGAGAAAAATTTTAAGATGCTTGTTGCATTTCATCTATCCGACTCTGTTGACATTATGAGGATTGCTACGACATGCGTAGAGCTCTTGCCACCCCAATTCAGTGCTGCCCGTGTGGCCATGAAGGAACTTCTTGTTGAAATGACCTTTCATGGAAGAAACTCTCCTACTCCATCTGCGACGTACATGTGTTTTGTTCGTGCAGTCCAAAACAGTCATCGTTACGGCTTTGAGCCGACAAAACACGACAGATTTACCGGTGGCGGATTGCAATTGCCAGATGCAGTCCTTTTGATCTGTGCCCACTGCTACATATTGCCACTTGAGAAATCGTCCTCGCCTGGATGCAAAAATTTTCCTGTCGAGCTGGTTTGGCATAGCTCTCCGCGCTACTTGCCCAAGAAGCTCTCCGAGCAACACGAGGAGGTCGATGCGCCACATATGCTCGCTAAGCTATTGCCCGGAATGACACATGGATTCTACCACGAGGCAGGAGAAATTGAGCTCGGAAGGCAATGGTGGTGCCCACAAAGCTCGACGCGTCTATCAATGGTACCGGTGTTTTCTCCGCCCACAACTGTTTTGCAGTGGTGCGTAAGGAAAAATTCTGAAGAGTCAGCGTACGACTCGTCCAAGTAACACAAAACTTTACGAGAAGTGAACTTCCATGTGCCTATAGTAGCATGATTGCATCAGCACTTCAGCAAATTATGCAGTTATATCATCCCTTTGGCTGTTGGTGCTAATCTTGTTTTGCTTGTGTCTGGTCAGAGTCAGTCTGTGTTCAGTCTGAATAAGCGAACTGAGTGAAGTTCGGTTTCCTGTTGCAGTTAGTAACGCAGTCTGTGTTTTTTGTTTTCTGTACTGAACCTTGGCAGCAAGTGCAGAAGTCTGTTTTCAGTTTAATTGTGTTATGTTTGTAGTGTCAGATCATGGTCTGGTTAATGTGGATCGTGGTCCAGTTTATAAGGGTCGAGTTGCTGGTATTTCGGGCTTGCTGTTGAAGCCTGAAGGGAGTTGAGTTTGTATCGCTGCAGCCTGCTGTTTTCGGATAACACTACAGCGCATATTTTCCGGTTCAGAAACAGAGCAGAGTTCTGAAGAAAAACTCTGGTGTGCGTTTGCCGATACTCTGCATTTCCTTCCTTGTGCGTCCAGATTTTGTTTTGATCTGCACGTTGGGCGTCCTGATCCAACATTGGCATGGGGTTTTCTTTTGCACTATTATTACTCACAGTACTATCATTACCTCTATGGAAGACTGACCTGACCTTTTTATTTCTTATGTTTACATATAATGTATCTTTTACATTGCAATGACAAATAAATGTTTCTTCCAGAAAGGAACATGCAACTTTCTATTGGTGCTTTGTATAACAGTGCTAGTATCGACCTACGTACGTAAGCTAGTTGTACAATAGTGTGGATGTTGTGAACTTGCACAATAAAGAGGTAATCATCCATCGGAGAGTGATCGGATAGTGATGACTTAAAGTAGAATGGTGTTAGAAGAAAAGGGCATTGATTGAGAGAGTAATAGATCTAGAATAACTGGTCAAGAGAACGACCACAGCTGGACTTTAGGGACTAGAGACTTGTTTATTCATTTTAGCTTGCACCAAAACGATTACATTACATATACTTTTATAGGACTAGTCTAACTTAGCCCCAAAGGCAACTACTACCATACTACGAACTTAACTTTCCTAATCTTCCTTCTTGCCGAATCCTAATCTCCTTCTTGAAGGGATACTAACATATCCTCAAGAGATGCTTGACCAACCACTAACATATCCTAAAGGAATACATGACTAACTAGCATATCTCCTAATCGTGGGTGAACAGTACACACATGCTATAGTAACTACAGTGAACAATACATGCGTGCTACAATAACCGCACATGTAATAGTGGAAAACAGATACAACTATAAATTTGGAGCATTTTTCGCAAAATGTTACAATTTAGTCCCACTACATTCAAAGTTTCAACTTTCAAATTCAGTCACACCGCCTTGAAATTTATGTCAGTCTTCGGATCCTAGCTACGATATCTCCCGCCAGGATTATTAATAGATTTGCTAAACATGGAGCTTTTTTAAAAGGATGACATAGCTAAATGTTACAGGTGTTTGTTTCATGATGTCTCAGCTTTGTTGTCTTTCGTAAATTATTTTTATTGTTGTAATTTCAGTAGGGTTCTCTCCTATTGATCCCATAAAAAACAGCTGAGCCAACTATTTCGGCCATTGAGCTCCCCAAATCATTCAATCTACCATATGAAGTTGGTGTCCCTAATCTTACATCTGAAGTTGGCACCAGTTCTCTTGGTAGAGGTTGCATGTCACCATTTGTTAGTCGAAAAATTACGCAGGCGTGGAATTAGTACGAGGAATGCCTAATATAGTTCTCGACTTGAAAAAAACCATCCTATCAGATCTCGGCACAAGAAAAAAAATAGGAGTCAAGGGACTTCGAAATAGGGGTGAAAACGGATCGGATACGGACGGATAATGTCTCTACCATATTTGTTTTCATAATTTTTTCCGGATACGGATACGAATACGGATAACTCGAATACGAATACAAATACGAATAATATCGAATACAGATACGGATCGAATACGAATCGAAACGAATATGGTTACGAATATTTATCAGAACATGAAAACCTCTTAAACTATACATCCAAAATTAACGAAAATAAGTAAATAGTTCATCTTGTCAAAATATTCATAAATCTAAACAAGCATAGTCTTTTCATCCACAATGAAAATATACCCAATAGTCGATCATAACATAACTACATAAGTAACAACAACGTGCAACTCATGGAATACAAATGATGACATGATAGCAATTTGAACAAACATAAGAACATTTCATTCCTCCATTTCATCCATCAAGTTGTAACAGCCCAGGTTTTTATTAAAATAAAAATAAATAAATAAATAAATAAATAAATAAACAAAATTAATTAAAATAAGTATTTTGTTGCCTAAATTTTATTTTTGGGTTTGCCCTGGATTTTCTGTTTTTGAAAAAGCCTGATTTGAAAAGTAAATTAAGTAAAAACCAAAAAAATAGACATTAAATAAAATGATATTTTGATTTTCTATAAAAATCCTACTTTAAATTAATTATTTAGAGTTATTTGGCTTTTATTTGGTTTCCTGGATTTTCTGGAGTTTGGTCTACTTTTGAAATTAAAAGGTATTTTTAAGTATGAAAATTAAATACCAACATTAGTTGAAAATATTTTTTATTAAGTCCAAAATGTCACCAGGAACTTCTGTGAATTTTCCTGGAATTTTTAGAGTTTATTTCATATTTTTCTGAGCTTAAATGAATTTTCCAGGCTTTTCTGAAATCCAAAAATCAAAAATAAAAATTAAAGTCCCTCCCCTCCTCTCGGATATCCGTTTTCGTATTATCCGGATAATCCGTATCCGTATCCGTATTCGACGGATACTAGGCTTACTGTATTCGTATCCGTATCCGATAAAAAAATCCGTATCCGTATCCGATCCGAGAACTATCCGAAAAAAATCCGATCCGACACAATCCGTATCCGTATCCGTCCGGATCCGACGGAAACTATCCGATCCGTTTTCACCCCTACTTCGAAACACGTCTTAGGAATGTAAATCAGAAGTTTTATGTGATAAGAAATTTCAAATTAAAGAATTAGGTATCGTGTTCGGGGGATATCAAATTCTAATTCAAAAATCTGGCAGAAGGTCTTTGCACTGAGAAGAAAACAAACAACTTAGCAGTATAAACTGTGAGACCATGTGGAGACCACCCCATGATTGTGATGAGTAATTGACCTTTGCATTAGAGTTGTGCAGAGATTGAGTTTGGTTTTTGAGGTTTGTGCAGCAGTTGCCTCTCTATCTGTGAGTTCTAGAGCTCATGCCTCTTACGACTTGGTGGTTGGTAGATGCTTTTATGACTTGGTGGTCAGCAGATGCTTTTACGACTTGGTGGTCAGTAGTAGATTTTTCGACTTAGTGGTCGGCAGAGGCTTTTACGACTTAGTGGTTAGCAGAGGATTTTACTACTTGATGGTCGGCAGTGCCCTCACGACTTGGTGGTCAGCAAGAGTTCTTACAACTAGGTGGTCAGCAGAAGTTCTTACGACTTGGTAGTCAGCAGAAATCCCTATGATTTTGTGGTCGGTAGGTGCTCTTACGACTTGATGGACATAGCTTCTGCTGGTCGATAGTTGTAGCTTTGTCTGTACGTGATCGATAGTCGTAAGTCATACCAACCCAGTTTGGCAAAGTCGTAGCCGTGATCGATAGTCGTAGCTTCTGCTGGTCGTGATCGGTATCGTAAGCTGTGTGATCGATAGTCGTAGCCTGTGGTTGATGGCCATAGCTCTGCCTGGTCGTGATCGATGGTCGTAGCTACCCCTCTAGTGGTCGTAGCATTCTACATGTGCGATCGATAGTCATAGCAACCAGATTTGGTAAAGTCGTAGCTGCTATGAGCGATGGTCATAGCGTCTACTACATGGTCGTAGCATCTATTTCATGGTCGTAGTGACTTGTATGATGGTCGTGGCGTCAGCTACATGGTCGTAGCATTTGTTTCTTGGTCGTAGAGACCTATGTGATGGTTGTAGTAGTCTGCTGAGTGGTCATAGACTGTTGGTAGGATCTCGTGATCTTCGAGTACCTCATCTCTTAAGCATTCGAGTACTCATAAGCTGTACCAATCCAGTCGTGAGCTGAGGTTGTTCACTGGAATACTTTTTGATTGTGCAAATTGATGATATTTATGTATCATGCGGTGCTATGTGATGGTTTGTTTGTTAGTGTTGGTTGCAAGACTTCAGAGCAAGGTCATGGTGAGGCGTAAGAGGACCGGTATTAGGCACAGGGAGGTGTTAATGTCTAGAACGGTCAGGGAGACGCTAAAGATGATCAAGGTTGGTGAGGTGGTTGCAAACCGGGATGACGAGGAACCAGAGCGGGAGCTACTAGAGGTGGACATGATGGGCAACGGCGAGGTGGACCAGGACTAGGCTCAGGGAGGAGTCGAGGTCCAGATGGTCAAGGATGCCGGGTGCCGTCATGTGCGAAGGGAAACACGTGGTGCGCCAAGTGACTTGGGTCGTTTGCAAGCGAGGACGGTTCAGTGGTATCCAGACGCGTGAGAGGCTTGATGACAAATCATTGGGGCCACATGTAAGCTGCTTTGAGAAGCACGCATGAGTAAAACCCGGTGTTAGGTGGGGTTAATGGGTCATCCCTGGTTGGACTAATGCTTGGATCCATTAGGTCTAGGGTTCGTTTGTGAGCCTATAAAAAGGGGAGAGGAGGCAAGAGTTAGTTGAGGCTTGAGGCAGACCATGAGTAGGTCTGGTGGTGGCTAGCTCTTCCTCCCTCCATGATTGTTAGGTTAGAGAGTGAGTGTTGTCTCTAGGGTTAGAGCTTGGTCCTCCCACAGGGAGTGGCTGTGAAACCAATCACCAGAGTAATACATCAAGTTTCCATCTACTGCTTGTGTAGTCTTTATCTGATTGAGTTGGCTTCGATTTGGTTCTTCCTCTGTTCTTTTGTTCTTCGGTTGGTTCTTTCCTTTCTTGATCTGAGAGTTTGTTTTCCATTGTTTTTCGATGATCTGACTTGCCTAGTATTGGGAATCATACTCAAAGCCATCTTGGCTATTCTATTCCCACGGGCATGGTCTGATTGTCTTCTTATTCTCTCGGTTTTGGTTTTGGGCGTTCTCGGTGAAATCTCGTGAAGCTCTCATTTCGATTGCTAAGTTTTCAACTAAAGAACAGAGCAACCTCCTGAGACGCTAACCTTTTTTGTGTGCAAAGTTTCATGGCCAGTTGAACTTTTAATCAAAAGTTATATGGAATTTGGATCTTGTGGTCGTACGCTCTCTATTCTTCCTCTGTTACGACCACTTGCCGATTTTCGACCATGGTCAAGTCTCTCACTGCAGCACCTATCTTTTCGACCACGTTCACTCTTTCGATTGTTGCGTGTTTTCTTCGGTTTTCATTCTGAACTGATTTAGTCCACGGTGCTATCTGCTGTCTGGAACTCGATCGGATTTACAATCACGTTGGTTTCGACCATGGTCGAGTTTCAGACTGGAGTGCGATGATTTTGACTTTGTTCAGTCTTTCGAGTGCTTCGCACTAAGTTGTCGTACAACCACATTTAGATCTACCACTTCTTTGTGTTCTTCTATTAAATCTGAACTAAAGTAGTCAATAGTTGGTGCACTCTCTGGAACGTCGATCAGCTTTACGACTACGTTGGTTTCGACCACAGTCAAGTTCCAGACGGCATTGCACCAGTATCGAGTACACTCATTCTTCCGATCACTTCGCTTTGTCTTAGCGCATGGGGTTTTCGACCACACACAGATCCTCATTCTCTTTGGTTAGTTTTTGAGCTGAATTATTCTCGCTGGTCATAAATCATTCGTTGGCTTTTGACCACGTTGGTTGTTCAACCACATGTTAGCTTACGACCACATTGGTTACGACCACGTTGATCATTTTGGTTGCTAACTGGTTTTGCCACTCGTTGGATTACGACCACGTTGGTTACTACCAAGTTGCCGACTGGTTACGACAACGTTGATTAATTAACCACTTGTTGGCACTCAATCACATCATTGTGCAAGCTATTGATCACTGTGCAAGCTATTGACCACAATGTGGAACTTACGACCACGTTGTAATTTTCGACCACACTGTCAGATTTCAACCAACTTGGTTTTTCCGGCTCTGTTCGGTCTGTCTCTTTGGTTTTCTAGTGAGATTTCAACTCTAGTCTTCATAGCTCAGTAGCTATTGAAGAAAAGGGTTAATTGGATACTTTGGGAGAATTTGAAGGCACCATTCACCCCCCCCTCTGTTGCCTATCTGGTCCTACAAGTGGTATTAGAGCACGGATAGCTCTTTTCAATAGATCTTAACTGTCTTTGGAGCCATAGCAACAGACAGGTATTCCACCAAGGCTCCTATCTTCGATGGGGTTGACTATCCTTTTTGGAAGAGTAGGATGGAGTCTTATATTCAGGCTCAAGGCTATGCAATCTGGAGAAAAATTAAGACTCGATTTGTTGTTCTTGCCGATGAGCACATAACAGCGATGAATACGCCAGATGTGGAGGCAAATGCTAAGGCAAGAACCATCATCATTTAGGGTCTTAGTAGAAATGAGTTTGATCGCATCTCTAATCTTTCATTGGCATATGATATTTGGGTGACCCTCGATGCATACCATGCGGGTACCACCCAAATCAAGACTGTCCGATAGGACCAATACAAGCGAGAGTACAATAAGTTTGAGATGCTTTCTAGTGAGTCCTTGGATGAGTGCTTTGGTAGATTTCATAAGATTCTGAGTAACCTTCGAACTGTTGGTCTTACATACCCAGACTCCGAAAATGCTCGCCAAATGCTTTCTGCTTTGGACGATTTGGGAGATAAAAGTGACCACCATCAAAGATACAACTGATTTGTTGACTTTGACTCTTGATGTGTTGTACTCATGCCTCAAGACTCATGAGATTGACATTGTCTCTTGCAAGTTGAAGTCACAGTCGATGGCCTTGGTCACAGATCCTAGTTCTGCTTCTGGAGCATCTTCTAATGGTGTTTTTGATTTCTCTTTAGCTGCCTTGTGTGAGATGAGTGATGATCAACTTGAGCAGTTCCCAGAGAGTGAGTTAGCCCTCTTAGCCAGAAAATTCTCACATGCATACAAGAGGGTTAGGGAGAGAAAGAGGAGTGGACCAGTAATCTGTTTCAAGTGTGGTGGCCCTAACCACATTCGAGCGAACTGCCCCAAGCTGGAGGAGGGCAAGAATGACTACATCAACAAGAACTGCAACAAGAAGCCTCCAGCTCGTGATCAAGGCAAAGAGAAAAAGTATCACAATCTTGGCAAAGCCAAGAAGCTCTTTCAGTGTGTCCTCATCGCCTTCGACAACTTCAACTTCAGCAACATGGAGGGCTGGAGGGACAACGACGGCAAGGATGATCTGCACAAGGACACCAAGGATGGTGACGACTTCATCGGCATGTGCTTCATGGCTGACGAGAACGGCATCAGCGATGATGATCTCTACAACGACTCCAATGAGGTATGTCCCTCCTACGACCAGCTCAATGATGCTTTTCTCAAGTTATAAAAATTTTATGCTAGGTCTAGGACTAGATGTGGTGAATTAGAGAAGGAGGTAGAGAGCTTGTCACGGGAGCTTATTTTACTTAGATCCGCTTCCTCCCGTGATGATTGTGATGTATGTACTTCTTTGCTGGGAGATATGGAGAAGCTAAGGACCTCTCATGATAGTGTGATTTCTGAGGTAGATATGCTTAAGGTGGAGAATATTAGTCTATTAGCTAAGATAGAGATGGCTAGAGTTGTTTCTCTTTCATCTGATTCTGTTGAGACTACATTTTGCACCTCATGTGAGGATAAGGACAATGCTTTTAGAGATCTATATACAATGCTTCTTGATTTTCCTGAAACATGTGAGAGTTTTAATAACTTAAAAATTAATTTAAAGAAGGCAGATCATAAAATTGCTGAAATGCAAGCTGCTTTGCTTGAGCCTATTGCTTCTTGTGCCAACTGCCCTAAGCTGACTTCTGAACTTGAATATATTTCTAAACAATTTCAAGACATATGTGATCACAACAAGAAAATGGCTCAATATGCTTCTAAGGCAGCTGTTAGCTCACCATGCAAAAATTGTGAAAAACTAAAATCTAAATTGATTGCATTAGATGATAAATGTGTGAAGTTAACTAAGGATCTACTAGAGAAGTCACAATTTGCTTGTTCCTTCTGTGCTGAAGTGGAGAAGAAATCTAAAGATATGGTAGAGACTTTGAGGAAGAGTTACGAGAACCAGATGGCTAGGATTATAATTGCCCCATGGGTGTCTAGCGAAGCCCTCAAGGTTGATGCGGCCGTGCACAAGGAGAGATATGCACGTGCTATTCGATCTTCTGGTTCTGGTTCTTCTTCCTCTCCTTCTAGTTCTTATCCTCTCCTCCTCCCTGTTCTTCATGTGCCTCTCTTTTTCGGGAGTGTGAGTACCTCATGAACACTCTTGAAAAATTCGTTGGAGGTAAGAAAAAGCTTAATCTTATCCTAGACAAATCCAAGATTTGCATGTTCAATCAAGGTCTAGGATATGATTTATTAGAGGATGTAAGTAAACATCCACCTGCTGTTATTAGACCTATATCAGTATGCATGATCGAGGTTGCACCTGAATCCAAGAAAATTGAGTTTAAATTTGTGGGCTTTGTCCGGGAGATTTTTGATAGTAAGGGTGTACCACCTACTGCTTCGACCTCTCAGAAGGTGAAGCCTCATCATGCTGCTTCGACCTCCTAGAAGGTGAGTTGTTTCTGGTCAGGGTATCTACAGTCCTGAGGATAGATCTCATTTTCCTTATCAAGATAGCTATCCGCGGCGTGGTCAACATGCTGCTGTAGGTTAGGCCCTCCCCTCAATAGTGGTCGGACCCAACAGAGGCTTTAGGTCTGCACCTAGACCTTTTGATTCTGTGAAAGACGGAGAGCGTAGGGTAGCTAGATGTTAGTTGTTTGTGTCTGTGACTGCTTCTTCTGCTCATTGCGTGACTCAATACCGGGTTCCTAAATCTGTTCTTATTTACCCCAGTACTGAGCCTTGGATGAGGTCTTCTCACTGACTCAGGCTCGCCGGGCTGGGAAGGGAGAGTTTTGGCTTGATCTAAGGGGGAGCACCTTATACTTTATGTATTATATTGTTCATTTGCTTCTATTTTATTTTGGTGCTCTTTGCTCGTTGGGCGCATTTGGGTTAGTCTTTCTAGCATAGACTAGAGTGGTTCTCATTCTTAGCTATTTAGACTTCTTCCTCTCATCGTATGATCCTAGGATGCTGCTTATTAGTTGCTTATCTTCTCACTAGATTGAGTTCACTCACTTATTTTAGGTCTAGCAAGGGTTGGGCCCCCCTTGGGTAGACAGGGAACATGTTTACTCCCTAGTGTGTTAGATAACCAACTGATAGTCCTAGAGTCTTACGGGGTAGATGACAGCTAGTCTAAGCCATAGTATTCCTTTTATCTTGTCTATGCTATAAGGACTGCCATTACTTTTTTCTGTCCAAGCTTCTCTCTTCTTGCTTATTGCTTTGGTTCAAGGGGAGTTCATTTGAGTTTTTCTAGAATTTAAGGATGACATAACTCAACTTGAACCAAATTGCTTCTAAAATTGTTTCACATGCTGAGAGAGAGAGAGAGCTGGATTTTTTTTTGCATCATATGGCATTTAATTTCAGCACTATTCATTGTGATATAATTACATGGAGCCCTGATTATTATCCCTATATTACATGATAAGATTGCATTACATCATGCCATGAACTGTGCTGGGTTGTTAGATTTATCATGACTTTCTATTTGTAGCCTAGTCTTTGCCATGCTAACTTGAGTAAATGTGAACAATTTGAATTAAATCATGTCTTGTTAGATCTTGTAACTAGTTTGGTCCTAGTGATCCTCTTATGATTCATGCCATGTTAAATAAGCTGAGTTGGGTCTTCAATCTACATTGAGCTTTAGATTGAGTTATGCTAGTTCATTAGTGAAGTATGAGTTAGTATTAACTCTTTGTTCTTGAACTAAGTTAAGGAAATGTAAAAAGATCTCTTTTGTGCGAAAAACTGATCTCACCAATCCTTTCTAATGAGATAGCTTGCCATTGCACTAGGCATGAACTCAGGGGGAGTTTTGGATGAGTAAGATCATTTCTTTAAGCTTCTTGCTTAGAGTGGTCGCATAAGGCTTGAGATCTAGCACATGTCTAAGAAAACAAAATCTTGTGAAAAATGGTTGAAACCAACCATGAATTTCTAAAAATGCCAAATGTGCTAAATTCGCTCAATTATATGTGATATCAAGAACTTGAACAAATGTCTGATTTTTGAACTTGTAGCACTCTAAATTGACTCGATGATAGTTTCTTGGGTCCACTTAGAATATTGACATAGCTTGACTCATGTTTGGATACCTTTAACTAGACTATGATCTTGAGTGACTTGACATGTTAAACAAGTCATCTAATTTCAGATTATGGCATATTTGGCTTTAGCTCGGTAATACATGGTTTGCCATGATCTAGATAGCACTTTCACCTGTTATGGTTTGGTGTAATGTATGAAAAGTCACTTTGGATAATCTTCATGGCTCTTAATGTTTAAAATGAATTAAATTGCAGTCACTCCATTTCATTCATACTCTATTTTCTTCCATGCATCTTGATGACTCTATTGCCAAAAGAGGGAGAATGATAGAGAAAAAGGCATTAAGAGGTGCAAAAGGCATTAAAGGGGGAGAATGCTTGGTCATCCTGCTATGAAAATGATCATGATGAGCAATTGCTCTTTTCTTTAGACCATGAGCAAGATTGGGCTTTTGTGAGGTTTTAGGTGTGGTTTGGAGCTTTTGTAGAAAACTTGCTCTTTCTTGTTGTTTGCTCCATTTCACACTTTGTCAACATGGTCATTAATTCCTTCTTCACTTCTTTTAGACCATGTGTGGCTTTTGCAACTTCTTACTTTTCTTTTCAAAAACAAACTCATCTTCATGCCTTTTCTATGTTGTCAATATACTCATCAAGGGGGAGATTGTGAGACCTGTAGGATCGAAAATGGCAACAGAGGGGGAGTGAATGGTGCCTCTTAAAAAATTAGCCCCCAAAAGTATTCACAATGAACTCTTCTCCAGTAGTTATAAGAACTACGAAGAAGACATGCTCATGCATACTGGAAACTTAAACCACCAGAAGCAACAGGCAGCAGAGAAGATCAGCACAGACTGGAGGGGCCAGTCAGACCACCATATATGGGCCGGTCAGACTGCTCCCTGGCCGCCGGTCTGACCGCCCTTATACGGCCGGTCTGACCGCCCGGGATCCGGTTTGACCGCTCAACCTGGCCGGTCTGACTTGCACACTTCGGTTGGTCAGACCGCTAGGGTTAGCGGTCTGACCACCAAGTATAGTCCGGTCTGACCGCCATAAAGGCCCCGGTCTGATCGGTCCCCTGAAATCCGAGAAGGCAGTGAGCGCCCGATTGAAATTTACTGCCCAGTAAAAGCTGAAAGTGCAGATTTTGGCCAAATTGATGAATTTTTGCTATTTCCCTCTGGCCAAAAGAACAATAATCTATTCTAAATAGCAGAGAGACTTTAGACAACAAGAGAATCCATCTAGAAAGCAAGAATCTGAGATTTGAGCCAAAAATCTGAAAATGAGAAGGGAATGAAGGTAATCTCCAAATTTCTCATCATTCCCCAATCCTTTGCTCAAGAGGTCTTGCATTTCAACTGGACATGATCTTAGGACTAGAAGACACAAGTCTCAAGACATCTCTTGGAGAGAAATCAACATTTCACAAAAGCTCTGGCTTCAAACCCTAGAACAGTGACTAGTAGAGGAAATTTGAGCGAAGGACAGAAAAATCTCAGGAATCAATCAAACTTCCATTTGCTCTTGGGAATGGATGGCCAAATGGCTTTGAGATATTTCCCATACTGAGCCAAGAGAAGCAGCTACTCAAGTAAAGAATTCAGCTCAAGCTCAAACCACACAGAAGAACAGAAACAACTCAAACTCAGAACTTCTCAGAAAGATTCAAACCCATGAATGATTTATAAAGAGGAATGATTACATGAGGGTTTCATTACAGCCATCTCCACTCAAAACCCACTACATGGTTTCTAGAGATGAACTCACGCACACCTACAGAACACTCCCTCAGCTCTGGGCTCTCACAACTTGGATGATGCATTGCTGCTCCCTTTCCTCTCCTTTTAACACCCAAGGTCATCCTCAAGGAGAAATTCAAGAAAGGGCAGCCACCTTCCACTCCCAACCTCACATCCACATGAGGAAAAGGAAGTCAAACCAGATTTTGGAGGGAGAAACACCCAATCCACTCATTTGCTTGAGTCAATTTACCAAATTGCCCTTCAAGCAACTTCCTGGAAGCTTCCGCATCCGGTACCTTGACCGTCTGGACCTCGACTCTTCCCTGAGTCTAGTCTGGTCCGCTTCGCTGCACACGACCGCACCCGGCATTCTAACCATCTAAACTTCCAACTCCACCTGAGTCTAGTCCCGGTCCACTCGCTGCTGCCTGTCGTGTCCACCCGACTCCGACCGAGACCTCCGACTCCACCTGAGTCTATTCCTGGTCTGCTCCGTCGCACACGACCGTAACCGACCTTCAACCGTCTGGACCTCTGACTCCTCCCTGAGCCTAGTCCCGGTTCTCTCGTCGTCGCTCGTTGTGTCCGTCATCGGTAGCTCCAGCTCCGGTTCTTCGTCTCCCGACTCGCAACCACCTCACCAGCCTCGATCATCTTCAGCATCACCGACCGTCTGGACCTCAACACCTCCTGTGCCTAGTCCCGGTCCTCCTCGCCTCACCATGACCTAGCTCCAAAGTCCTGTAGTCACACAGACAAGCAAACCGTCACATAGCACCACACGAAACAGCATAATCAACATAAGCACAAGTAAAGGTACTCAACCCTAGAATACCCAAAACAAACTCAAACTCCCTAAACCAACCGTCAATTACTCATCACAAACATGGGGATACCTCCACATGGTCTCTCAAGACCATGTGGAGGTCACCCCATGGTTGTGATGAGTAATTGACCTTTGCATTAGAGTTGTGTAGAGGTTGAGTTTGGTTTTTGAGGTTTGTGCAGAAGTTGGCTCTCTGTCTGTAAGTTTTAGAGCTCATGCCTCTTACGACTTGGTGGTTGGTAGATGCTTTTATGACTTGGTGGTCGGCAGTAGGTTTTTCGATTTAGTGGTCAGCAAAGGCTTTTACGATTTAGTGGTCGGTAGAGGATTTTATGACTTGATGGTCGGTAGTGCTTTCATGACTTGGTGGTCGGTATGAGTTCTTATGACTAGGTGCTCGGTAGAAGTTCTTACGACTTGGTAGTTAGCAGAAGTCCCTACAACTTTATGGTCGACATGTGCTCTTATGACTTGATGGTTGTAGCTTCTGTTGGTCGATAGTTGTAGCTTTGCCTGCATATGATCAATAGTTGTAAGTCGTAGCGACCCAGTTTGGCAAAGTCGTAGCCATGAACGATGGTCGTAGTTTCTGCTGGTTGTGATCGGTAGTCGTAAGCTGCGTGATCGATAGTCATAGCCTATGGTCAATGGTCGTAGCTCTGCCTGGTCGTGATCAATAGTCGTAGCGACCTCTCTAGTGGTCGTAGCGTTCTACATGTGTGATCGATAGTCGTAGCGACCAGGTTTAGTAAAGTCATAGCTACAATGAGCGATGGTCATAGCATCTGCTACATGGTTGTAGCATCTATTTCATGGTCATAGAGACCTGTGTGATGGTCGTGGCGTCCGCTTCATAGTCGTAGCATTTGTTTCCTGGTAGTAGAGACCTGTGTGATGGTTGTAGTAGTCTGCTGAGTGGTCATAGACTGTTGGTAGGATCTTGTAGTCTTCGAGTACCTCATCTCTTGAGCATTCGAGTACTCATAAGTTGTACTAATCAAGTCGTGAGCTGAGGTTGTTCACTAGAATACTTTTTGATTGTGCAAATTGACGATCTTTGCGTATCGTGCGGTGCTATGTGATGGTTTACTTGTTAGTGTTTATTGCAAGACTTCAGAGCTAGGTCATGGTGAGGTGTAAGAGGACCGGTACTAGGCACAAGAAGGTGTTGAGGTCTAGAACGGTCAGGGAGACGCCAAAGATGATCGAGGCTGGTGAGGTGGCTGCAAACTGGGATGACGAGAAACCGGAGCGAGAGCTACCTGAGGTGGACATGACGGGCAATGGCGAGGTGGACCGGGACTAGGCTCAGGGAGGAGTCGAGATGATGTGGCACCAAGTAGCACTACAACTTTGGTTAGTGCTTATTGTTCTGTGCATAATATTCAAGAAGCTTTGAATGTCAATTCTGAGGTTTCTAATATGCACAAAATATACGTTTGGAAAGCTGATGAAGTCTACTTTCCAACGAATCAAACAGCACTTGATTTGGAGCTTCCTACACAAAGTTATGGCAATTTAATTGGATGCTGCACGAGCTGTCCGGAGAGACGCGCGAGACTTACCAAACATAAAGAGTCCGAGTATTGCAATGCATGTAAGGGTAAAATCCGACCACACCATGGATTTCTAAAAGTTGAGAATGGTTCCTTTTCTGGTTCCAAATGTATTTGGAAGCCCTTTGAACAAGAAAACAAAACATATAAAGATTTGAATCCGGTTCGGACTCGGTTCAGGACAGCTGGCAAGACCGATACTAAAACATCTATAACTTTCACAAACGGAGTCCGATTTGGGTGTTCTTGGACTCATTGGAAAGCTATTTTGAAGCCCCATATAGTGGACAAGATGCCAGCCATGAAATCCTCATTGTTACATCACAAATTGAGTGAGAATCCGGTGGTAGTAGTTTAGATATTTCCTTTTTAGTTCGTGTTGAAGCTTGTTTCAGCCTTAGGCCAGGTTGTGCATGAGTTTAAGTTAAGGCCATGCATTGTGCACCAATATAAGGCCAGGGCCTTAGCCCCATTGTAACTTAGGCTATGAATTGAGAAATAGAAATCAGAAAATCACCATGGTTTGATGGGCATTGTAGGCGTGTTCTTGAGATTTCCATCGAGGAATTGCTCTTGGTGTGTTGAATCCAATTGTGGTATTGGACTCTACTCACTGAAAGTTCAGTTTCTCTACCCTTCGTTCATGTGCTGCGATGTGCGTGGAAGAAGGCTTATCTTGGAGGTGTATGCTGTTCTTGGGTTTGCAAGAACCTTAGAACAAGGAGGACATCCAACAAGGCGTATCGTGAAAAATCAAGGCCAAAGCAACGTGGTTCAGCTGGCTTGCTAGGTGGATCTGTATCATCGTGGTATCAGAGCGTGGTTGATAACGGTACGAGGTTGCTGAATTTTTCTTGATGGCGGGTTCTATGAAGACTGAAGATGGCGAGGCGCGACATAATCATGCCAAGCTAATCGGGGAGGCGCCCCAATATGCGACGTCTTTGCTGCCCGAGGTGCGACCCAGGCTTGAAGAGACACGTGACTACTTCTTATATTGTCACCGAAAGCTTGAAGGCATGTTTGATGATTTGGGGGCACGAATTGACGCGTTGACGGAGGTGATACACAACCAGCCACCACAATTTCAGCATGCTGAACGGAGACCTCAATATCCCGAATGGCGTGCACTGTACGAAGATGACGAACACGAGGAGTTTTTTGATGGTGCAGCGGGCTTTGCTCCACAACCGCGCCATGCTCAGGACTACCGTGGTGCTGATCGTGGTAGGGACATGCGTGGTAGAGGTGTTGCCCGTGGTGGAGGTATGCGTGATGGTGTTGGGTTAGCTCAGCGTGTTGCCGTGGATGATGGAATTGGGCGGATAAAAATTTTTATCCCATCATTTAATGGTAAAGCTGAACCGGAGGAGTACTTGGAGTGGGAGATGCATGTCGAACAAATTTTTGACAGCCATCACTATACTGAGGATAAGAAGATTCGTTTGGCGACTATTGAGTTCACCGGATATGCTCTTGTTTGGTGGAATCAATTGTGTCGCGTAGGACCTCGTCCGGATTCTTGGGTACAATTGAAGAATATTTTGAGGCGGCATTTTGTCCCAGCACACTACACTAGGACCTTGTATAACCGGCTACAACAACTATGCCAAGGTAATTCTAGTGTTGATGAATATTATAAAGAGATGGAGATGTTGATAATTCATACAGGAACAGAGGAGCATGATGAGGCTACTATGGCACGTTTCTTTAATAGGTTGAAAGAGGATGTGCAAGATAGGGTGGAGATGGTCCATTACTACAACATCCAAGACTTGGTGCATCAAGCTAAACGTGTTGAACAACAATTGAAGCGCAAACAATTCAAGAGTGGACATGCCAACACTCAAACAAACCCATGGAGGCGTCCAT
Source organism: Dendrocalamus latiflorus (assembly GCA_017311315.1). NCBI lineage: Eukaryota > Viridiplantae > Streptophyta > Magnoliopsida > Poales > Poaceae > Dendrocalamus > Dendrocalamus latiflorus. The sequence continues at coordinate 6,795,511 of CM029677.1, forward strand.
CACAGCAAGGCGATGATGTTGGTTCACACTCCAAGGTGGTGACATCAAGCCATTCAAATGGGGCTCTTTCAAAGGAGGCAAGCAACAGAGGTAAAGAAGCAACTAAAACTGATTCTAGTTTGCCTTCTAATGCTCATGCTAGAGAAATTGAGTGTTTCAAGTGCAAGGGAAGAGGTCATATGATGCGTGATTGTCCAAATCAACGAAGAGTGCTTCTCACTAAAGATCGCTATGCTTCAACAAGTTCTAGTAGTGATTCTGAAAGTGAAAAATCCGATGATTCCAAGGAGGATGTTGTCTATTGTGATCCAGAATTGAATGGTGTTAATCTTTTGGTCCGAAAGGTGCAAAGTAAATAATTTGAAACAAAAGAACAGCGATGGAGTGTTTTCCAAGCGGAGTGCAAGATCAAAGATAAAGCATGCAAGTTGATCATAGATGGTGAAAGTTGTACCAATGTGATTAGCAAACATTTGGTGTACGCTTTAGGGCTATCCACGTGGAGGCATCCTCAACCACATCATGTGGAGTGGCTACACAACTCCGGAAGGCTAAAGATAACTCACAAGGTGCAGGTTCCGTTTATTGTTGGTGATTATGTTGACAAGGTGGATTGCGACGTAGTTCCAATGGATGCATGTGGGTTATTGTTGGGAAGACCATGGCAATATGATCGTAATGCTACGCATGAGGGCCGGTCTAACACATACACTTTTGTACATGGGGGAAAGAAGCATGTGCTGAAACCAAAATTGGAGAGTGCTATTCACGTTGATGAAGAAATTACAGCCAAGAAGAGGAAAGCTCCCAAGATAACCCCAAAGCCGAGGACGACTTTGCTTCAAGGATGGGAGGATGATGTGGCACCAAGTAGCACTACAACTTTGGTTAGTGCTTGCAGTTCTGTGCACAACATTCAAGAAGCTTTGAATGCCAATTCTGAGGTTTATAATATGCACAAAATACATATTTAGAAAGCTAATGAAGTCTACTTTCTAACAAATCAAACAACACTTCATTGGAGCTTCCTACACAAAGTTATGGCAATTTCATTGGATGCTGCACGAGTTGTCCGGAGAAACGCGCGAGACTTACCAAACATAAAGAGTCCGAGTATTGCAATGCAACTAAGGGTAAAATCCGACCACACCATGGCTTTCTAAAGGTTGAGAAGGGTTCCTTTTCAGGTTCCAAATGGATTTGGAAGCCCCTTGAACAAGAAAACAAAACATATAAATATTTGAATCCTGTTCGAACTCGGTTCGGGACAGCTGGCAAGACCGATACTAAAATGTCCATAACGTTCACAAACGGAGTCCGATTTGGGCGTTCTTTGACTCGTTGGAAAGCTATTTCAAAGCCCCATACAGTGGACAAGGTGCCAGCCATGAAATCATCATAGTCACGTCGCAAATTGAGAGAGAATCCAGTGGTAGTAGTTTAGATATTTCCTTTTTAGTTCGTATTGGAGCTTGTTTCAACCTTAGGCCAGGTTGTGCGTGAGTTTTAGTTAAGGCCATGCATTGTGCACCAATATAAGGCCAGGGCCTTAGCCCCATTGTAACTTAGGCTATGAATTGAGAAATAGAAACCAGAAAATCACCATGGTTTGATGGCCATTGTTGACGTGTTCTTGATATTTCTATCGAGGAATTGCTCTTGGTGTATTGAATCCACTTGTGGTGTTGGATTCTACTCGCTGAAATGTCGGTTTCTCTACCCTTCATTCACGTGCTGCGGTGTGCGTGGGAGAAGGCTTATTGGAGATGTATGCTGTTCTTGGGTTTGCAAGAACCTTAGAACAAGGAGGGCATCCAACAAGGCGTATCGTGAAAGATCAGGGCCAAAGCAACATGGTTTAGCTAGCTTGCTAGGTGGATCCGTATCACGAGGTCCAGACGGTCAAGGATGCCGGGTGCCATCATGTGCGAAGAGAAACATGTGGTGCATCAAGTGACTTGGGTCGTTTGCAAGCGAGGACGGTTCAGTGGTATCCGGACGCGTGAGAGGCTTGATGACAAGTCATTGGGGCCACATGTAAGCTGCTTTGGGAAGCGTGCATGAGTAAAACCCGGTGTTATGTGGGGTTAATGAGTTATCCCCGGTTTAGACTAATGCTTGGATCCATTCGGCCTAGGGTTCATTTGTGAGCCTATAAAAAGGGGAGAGGAGGCAAGAGTTAGTTGAGACTTGAGGCAGACCGTGAGTAAGTCTGGTGGTGGCTAGCTCTTCCTCCCTCCATGATTGTTAGGTTAGAGTGTGGGTGTTGGCTCTAGGGGTTAGAGCTTGGTCCTCCCACATGGAGTGGCTGTGAAACCAATCATCAGAGCAATACATCAAGTTTCCATCTACTGCTTGTGTAGTCTTTATCTGATTGAGTTGGCTTCGATTTGGTTCTTCCTCTGTTCTTCTTGTTCTTCTGTTCTTAGGTTGGTTCTTTCCTTTCTTGATATGAAAGTTCGTTTTCCATTGTTTTGTTGATGATCTGACTTGCCTAGTGTTGGGGAATCATACTCAAAGCCATCTTGGCTATTCTATTCCCACGGGCATGGTCTGCTCGTCTTCTTATTCTCTCGGTTTCGGTTTTGGGCGTTCTCGGTGAAATCTCGTGAAGCTCTCATTTCGATTGCTAAGTTTTTAATTAAATAGGAGAGCAACCTCCTGAGACCCTAACCAAGTTGTGTTTAAAGTTTCATGGCCAGTTGAACTTTTAATCAAAAGTTATGTGGAGTTTGGATTTTGTGGTTGTGCGCTCTCTGTTCTTCCTCTGTTACGACCACTTGAAGATTTTCGACCATGGTCATGTCTCTCACCGCAGCACCTATCTTTTCGACCACGTTCACTCTTCCGATTGCTGCATGTTTTCTTCGGTTTTCATTCTGAACTGATTTAGTCGACGGCACTGTCTGCTGTCTAGAACTCGATCGGATTTATGATCACATTGGTTTCGACCATGGTCGAGTTTCAGACTGGAGCATAATGATTTCGACTTTGTTCATTCTTTCGTGTGCTTCGCACTATGTTGTCGTACGACCACGTTCAGATCTACCACTTCTTTGTGTTCTTCTGTTAAATGTAAACTAAAGTAGTCGGTAGTCGGTGGACTTTCTAGAACGTTGATCAGCTTTACAACTACGTTGGTTTTGACCATGGTCAAGTTCCAGACGGCATTGCACCGATAGCGAGTACACTCATTCTTCCGATCGCTTTGCTTTGTCTTAGCGCATGGGGTTTCCGACCACACATGGATCCTCATTCTCTCTGGTTGATTTTTGAGATGAATCATTCTCGTTGGTCGTAGATCATTCGTAGGCTTTTGATCTCGTTGGTTGTTCGACCAGCTGTTGGTTTACGACCACGTTGGTTATGACCACGTTGATCATTTTGGTTGCCGACTGGTTTCGATCACGTTGGTTGTTCAACCACTCATTGGCTTACGACCACGTTGGTTACTACCAAGTTGCTGATTGGTTATGACAACGTTGATTGTTTGACCACTTGTTGGCATTCGATCACGTCATTTACATCCACGTCAATTTCGACTGCAACCATTTTCGATCATGTTGGTTCTGGTCTCGGTGGTTATCGACTACGACGATTTTCGACCACGTTGTCAGCTATCGACTACGTAGTCGAATTTGTGACCACTATGCAAGTTATCGACTACGGTGTGGAACTTACGACCACGTTGTTAGTTTCGACCACATTGTCAGATTTCGACCAACATGGTTTTTCTTACTCTATTCAGTCTGTCTGTTTGGTTTTTTTGTGAGATTTTAACTCTAATCTTCATAGCTCAGTAGCTATTGGAGAAAAGGGTTAATTGGATACTTAGGAAGAATTTCAAGGCACAATTCATTCACTTCTGTTGCCTGTCCGGTTCTACAGAAACGAAAATGTGAAATTTGTAGGGACAGAAAACAAGAATTTCTAGTTGTACGAATATCTTATATTGCAGTAAACGTGAAATAGTTATAACAAGAACAACTTCAATATTATAAGCAAGCACGGCAGATGTTAGACCATGTGGCTAGGTCTAGAATTTTTATGATGATGAATAATTGACAACATTGCTTACTATTGTTATTCGAGGCGTGTGTGTGTGCGTGGACTAATATCGGTCAAGTTGGTGAGAACTTGTGACGGGAAAATGTTCTTTGGTCTTTGCATGTGTAGGTTGGTCGTGGAGATGGTCATGGTCAGTGACAAGAAAGACCGGGACTAGGAGGGGGAAATCTGAGGTCCAGGCAGTCAAGGATGTCACGAGGTGATTGGGCTCACGTGGAGCACATGGAGGTCAAAGTTGGATGATGCGTGGAGAAGATACAGGAGGTGCGGTCTTGGAGGCTTTGACACGCGATGAGTTGAAAAGTCAGAGTGTGAAAACCTGTGTTAGGAAGGGTTTCGGGTCCCTTGATTAGTAGTGGGCTAAAAGTCTGGTTGAGATAGAAAAGATCTAGGCCCAGTTGGACGAGTGGTATTAGGATTAAAAGCTGATATTTGTATTTAGTTTCGGAGGCAGCGCTGTTTTGGAATCGGAGGTGAAACCGAGTTGATGTAAAATACAGACTCTTTCTTGTAATAAAAGGTGGAGGGCTGGCCGAGTCGGGACACGGCTTTTTGGGAACGCGTATTGTTTGGGCAGAAAAATTGCAGCGGTGCTTTTGTTCTTTTCATGCGCTGGCGACGCTTCGCTCTTCGGTTTTTGTGCACCAGCGACTGAAAAGCGGAACAGCAGCGACATTCGGATGGTGTGCTTTTCCTCGCTCGCACACGCATGTGTCCAGAGGACAAACCGACGCCACGCTGAGGAAAGAGGATTGCCAAAAGATCAACGTGATGCCATGCTGAGCAGAGAGAGAGATTCAACTTTGAGCAATAGTGCAATCGGAACATGCATGCGTGAGTTTGCTTTTGCTTTCTTTGTTTGTTTCTGTTTTCTGTTTTCTTTTTTTGTTGTTTTTTTTGTCCTTGTTATAATTGCAGGTAAAAAAATAATAAATCTTAAGAAAAGCTTTCTCTAAGCGCTGCTGAGAGACCATGTGGAGGTCATCCCATGTGTGTGATGAGTAATTGACATCGGTTTAGAAAAGTCAAGTTTGATTTGGTTGGTTCGGTCCTTGACGTCGCGTGGTGCAATCGGGCTCGGTCGGACATGATCAAACCTGGTCAAAATGGATAGGATGCATATTATGTCGACTTGTCAGGTTTGGGCTATTTCATTAATGCATTTATGCTTACATGTATCGAGCGGTGCTATTTGATGTGTTTCTTGTCTGTGTTGGCTACAGGACGTCGAGGCGGAGTCGTGGCGAGACACGAGGGGACCGGACTAGACACGGGCGGTGTCGAGGTCAGAACGGTCGAGATGTGTCGAAGATGGTGGAGACTCGAGGTGGTTGCGAGGCTTGGACGACAAGGAGTGCGGAATCTTCCCGGAAGGTGCAGGAGGGGCGGAATGGTAATTTTGCGAGGCTGCAAAAGCGGGAGCGGGCTCCGTTCGGGTTTAGCGGGTATAACGGGTTGGAGACCCGTTAGCCAAGGGCTATAAATAGGAGGGAGTGGCTGCATGCCCTCTCATGGCTTTGGGAGAGAGTTAGGGTTTGGTTTAGTCAAAAGAGCCTTTGAGAGGTGGTTTTGGCTTTCGGCTTTAGTTGGTAAGAGTGGGTGGAGGGGAGGCAGAGGCTGGTCTCCTTCGATGTCCCCTATGTGAGAGCTCTGGGTGTGTGTTCATCCCTCTCCAAGCATGTAGGGTGTGTGTTCTTGGGATTGTGAGAGGGAGAGGATGGATTGATGAGCTTGTAATCTTTCCTCTTGTATCAATCATGTATCTCCTTTCCTCTTTATCAATATGAGATGATTTTATTTGAGTTTGTCTGAGTATCTAGCTCTCTGTTGGTTTTAAGCTTCGATGTCTTCTTGGCTTGATTTTTGACTTTTTGAGATTTGGCTTGTTTCTTGCTAAGGAGTGGCAAAATGGGTTGCTCAGTGATGGAATTGCATTTCTAGACCCTTTGGTCAATTAGTTCCAAGAGCAAATCAAGTTTAATTCCAGATTTCCCTTTTTGGGCTCCCCTGTTCATCTTTTGCCTTCTAGGGTTTTGGTGCAAATCTGGTTTCCCTGTTTGAGATGGCTTGAAAATTGGTACCTAGGGTCCAGAGGCTATCTAGTAGCTATCCTCAAAGTTTCATGGCCAGAGGATCAGAGGTTGGGAAGTAATTTGGATTTTGGTGGAGACTCTGTAAGTTTTCAGTTCTTGGGTAAAATCTCATATCCTTGATTACCAAATGGTTTTTCTTGTTGTTTGAGGTCCCTGTGTTGTTTGGAATAGGATACTTATCTTCTGGAAAGAAGGCAACTCCAGAAACCCTCCTTTTTACTTGAAATTGTGTTTGTTCAGAAACTTCAGCGAAAACAGGTTTTCTCGGGCTTCCTGTTTTTTCAGGCTAACCAGTCAGACCGGATTTTTGCCTGCGGTCAGACCGGCGGCACCAGACCGGTCTGACCGGCCGGCAGTAGGCGGTCTAACCGGCCCTCAGTAGGCGGTCTGACCGGCCTACTGCAAGCGGTCTGATCGGCCTCCTCCAGCAGTGCTTCCCACTGTCTAGGTTTTTCAGGGTTTTGTCTTCCAGATTTTCTTGATGCCTCTTGCATCTCTGTTCTTTATGCTCTTCCAGTAAGCTCTTGCCCTCACATATGATCTTCTCTTCATAGCTCTCAATAGCTATTGAAAAGAATTTATTTGTGAGTTCTCTTCTTTGCATGGTTCAGATTTTCTCGAGTCTCATGCCCTCTTCTTAGCTCTATAGCTACTGGAGAGATAGCTCTTTCGTAAGTACTTTTAGGGGGACGATTTTTTAAGAGTCGACATTCACCCCCCCTCTGTCGTCATTTCGGTCCAACAGCTGCAATCATTCACCCCCTCTGATTGTCATAGCAGAGTACGATAAGTATTCGGCTGTCATTATACTAGCTACTGCATACTTGGCTAGCAAGTCTTGATTCAGATCTGAAGAAAATTCAACATGAATTCGTTTCAAAATGTGTGCTCTTGGCTTGTTCCGACAATGTTTTCCTGCTTTCTACTTCTGCTTGAGTTAGCTAAGGTTCCAGGGTTCTCCATTAGGTACTCCTTCGACAACGTCAATGGTTGCGAGAGCACCGGAGTGACTGACAACAATGTCGAATTTTGCGAGCACCAAAGATGCCTACTGTTCTGCAATGCTTGTATACCGTTGTGGTAGAACCCATTTGTTACATGTGGCTCAACCTGCTCATATCGATTGCAATACTTCTCAGGCTCGAGGCGGAGAGATATATGGCATGCCAACTCAAGAGGACGACCACCATTTGTAGGCAAAGAGGATTTGTCAATGAGCAGAGAAACATAGCAATGGGCGCCAAAATGAATGATAGGGTCAGGCAACAGCGATCCGACATCTGTATGTCCATTCCACTTAGATGGCTCAAAAGGAACATAATGACCACTCCGCAAACGGTGACACCACCACCTCGACATCATTGATGGATTTGAATACTCTGTCATTTGAGCAACCATTCCCTTGATGGTTGCACACGTAGCACTGAATTGGGGAGGCAAGAGGTCCAAGCAGCTCATGGCAGTTTCCAAGATGTCAGTAGCTTCCAAGAGATGGAACCCAGAGATCATCTTCAAGTTTTTCTCCCACATCACATCATTTTCATAATAGAACATGAAACATGCCTCCAATCCATTGTCAACTTGAGGATTCTGACGGGGACATACCAAAATATAGGGGTGGAAAACGATAACGGATAATTCGTTTTATCTGATATTCGTATCCGAGAAGCCCTCAGCTCCTGCACAAGGCAAGAAGAAGTTCTGCGACCTTGGCAAAGCTAAGAAGCTCTTCCACCGCGTCCTCACCGCCTTCGACAACCTTGATCTCAGCGAGGTGGAGGGGTGGAGCGACGACGATGGAACGGACGAGCAAGAACCCAAGGGCGGCGACGACTTCTCCGGCATGTGCTTCATGGCCCTTGAGGGCGAACTGAGCGACAGCGAGCTATACTCCGACTCCGACGAGGTATCCCCCACCTACGACCCGCTTAATGATGCTTTTCTTAAGCTAGGTAGATTCCATGCTAGATCTAGAGCTAAGTGTAGCGAGTTGGAGAAGGAAGTAGAGAGTTTGTCACGGGAGCTTACTTCACTTAGATCTGCTCCTTTCTGTGACGATTGTGATGTATGTTCTGCTTTGCTGGATGACATGGAGAAGCCAAGGACCTTGCATGATAGTGTGTCCTCCGAGCTTGACATGATTAAGGTGGAGAACATTAGTCTTCTTGCTGAGCTTGAGATGAGTAGGGTAGTTCCTGTTTCATCTACTACTGTTGAGACTAGTGCATGCACCTCATGTGAGGATAAGGACAACACATTTAGAGGTCTTTACACCATGTTGCTCGATCTGCCCGAGACTTGTGAAAACTGCAATAATTTGAAGATGAACCTAAAACGGACAGATCATAAAATTGCTGAATTACAAGCTTTTCTTCTTGAATCTATTGCTTTTTGTGTGAATTGTCCCAAGCTTACTGCTGAGCTTGAAGCTGTCTCCAAACAGTTTCAAGAATTAGTTGATGACAACAATAGATTGGCTCAAAATGCTTCTATGGACCCTGTTAGCTCACCATGCATTAATTGTAACAAACTAAAATCTGACTTGGTTGCATTGGATGAAAAATACGTGAAGCTAACTAAGGACCTACTAGAGAAGCCACCTTCTGCTTGTAATGTGTGTGCTGTTGAGGGGGGAGAAACCCAAGGGTAAGGTTGAGACGCTTAGCAACGTGAACCAAACTGCTAGCAGTAGGACTGTCCCTTCTGAGTTGGCTGTGCATACACAAGCCATTCACTCTTCTGCTATTGGTTCTTCATCTGCTCCCTTACCTTCTGCTACTCCTTCTTCCCCCAGCTCTTCTTGCACCTCTCTCTTTCGGGAGTGTCAGTATCTTATGAACACTCTCGAGAGATTTGTAGGAGGCAAGAAGAAGCTTAATCTTATTCTAGACCAATCCAAGATTTGCAGATTTAATCAGGGTCTAGAATACGATTTCTATGAGGACATGAGGAAGCATCCACCTGCTGTACTTAGACCCATAGCACCAGGTGTGATCGAGACTGAGCCCAGGACCGAGAAAGTCCAATTTAAGTCAGCGGGCTTTATCCAAGGGATTTCTGACAGCAAGGTGATTCCCCCTGCAGCTTCGGCCTCTCAGAAGGCGAAGCCTCACCGTGTTACTTCTACCTCTCAGAAGGTGAAGTACCACTGCACCTTCTGTCAGAAGGATGGGCATTTGATCGATTGATGCTTCAGGCACGCCAAGATCACGCGTAGAGACCGTGTTCGTGATCTTAGGCGTATTCAGGGTCAGCCCCAGACCTTGAGTGCACCTAAGACCAACACGAGGTCTAGGCTGGCTTCTGTTGATGGGTTTGGGCAGCATCGAGGACTTGGTTTTTTTGACTTTTCTGGTTTTCGTCCTCATGCTCCCTTTGGTCATGACTTCCGCCGTTCTAAGGGTAGATCTCATTTTCCCCGTCGAGATGGCTACCCGCGGCGTGATCAGCATGTTACCGGTGCTCCGACTCGCTCTCCCGTAGCAGTCAGACCCAGCAACAGCTTTCGGTCTACACGTAGACCTTCTGCTTCTTTGAGTGACAGAGAGCGTAGGGTATATAGAGGTCAGTCGTGTTTGACTACTTCATCTGCTCAACGTGTTACTCGTTATTGGGTGCCAAAATCACTCTTGATTTACCCTAGTACTGAGACTTTACTCTCTTGTTGACTCAGGTTCGCCGAGCAGGGAAGGGAAAGGTTTGACTTGTAGACTCCGGGTGTTCACGACACATGACCGGAGACTCCCGTTGGTTTTCTTCCCTTGCCCATGCTCCAGGTAATGAGACGATCACCTTCGGAGATGCTTCATCTGGGCGCATCATCGCCAAAGGTACAGTGCGCGTTAATGATTCTTTCATTCTGAAAGATGTTGCTTTGGTTAGTAAGCTGCAGTATAATTTGCTTTCTGTTTCTCAGCTTACCGATGACGGTTTCGAGGTGAGCTTTAAGAAAAACAATTGCAAAATTCTTGATTCTTCGGGTAGTTTGGTTTGCGGGATTTCTCATTTTGGGAGGATCTTTCGTGCTGATTTTTCTGAGTCTTCTGGTGATCCTCTCAGGTGTTTAGTTGCTTGTGAGTCCTGCGACCTTTCTTTCTGGCATAAGAGACTTGGTCATATTGGATTTGACCATTTGACCCGAGTTAGCGGCCACGACCTCATTCGTGGTTTGCCGAAACTCAAGATGGTCAAAGATCTAGTTTGAGCTCCTTGCCGGCACGGCAAGATAGTCGCCGCTTCCCATCCTCCGGTCACAGTCACTATGACCAATGCACCAGGACAGCTGCTCCATATGGATACAGTTGGACCAGCTCGAGTGTAGTCAGCAAAAGGGAAGTGGTATGTCCTTGCCGTGGTCGATGACTTCTCGAGGTACTCTTGGGTGTTTTTCTTAGCCTCGAAGGATGAGATGTTTACATATTTCCGAGGTCTTTTTAGTAGGCTTTCTGTTGAGCTCCCGGGTGCCTTGCGAGCGATTCGCAGTGACAATGGCACGGAGTTCAAGAATTTCTACTTTGAGAGGTTCTGCGATGAGACAAGTGTAGAGTATCAGTTCTCCTTTCCGCACGTCCCACAGCAAAATGGCGTCGTGGAGAGAAAGAATCGTACCTTGGTCGAGATGGCCAGGAGGATGCTTGATGAGTACTCTACACCGCGGAAGTTTTGGGCTGAGGCTATAGCCACCGCGTGCCATGTCTCAAATCGAGTTTTTCTTCGGGCACACTTGCATCGCACTTCTTATGAGTTGAGATATGGGCGAAAGCCCAGTGTCTCACATTTTCGCGTGTTTGATTGCAAGTGTTTCATTCTGAAGTCCGGGAACCTAGACAAGTTCGAGTCACGTTATTGTGACGGTATCTTTCTAGGTTACTCGACTTCTTCGCGGGCTTATAGGGTTTGGAACTGCGAGTCTAATATATTGGTAGAGACCTGTGAGGCGACCTTCGACAAGGCCAGTCCGGGGACTAGGCCCGATGTCTCAGGTTCTTTAGAGCAGTCCGAGCCCATCTTTGTGGATGATGATGATGATGGAGATGAGGGTTGTCTACCCGATCCAGTTCCTTAGCCACCCCTCGAGGTGCCTTCTTCCACCGCACCTCGAGGCGATCAGCCCATGCCTTCTGCTTCTTCTGGAGCTAGTGGCGCTGTTCCTACCTCGTCAGCTCATGAGGTAGAGGCCACTTCTTCATCTCATCCTGGACCTCCTCGACATATCCAGAAAGCTCATCCTTCTGAGCAGATTATTGGAGACCTCTTTGAGCGTGTCACACGCTCAAAGTCTGCCACGTCACTTTTCTGTCTCCATTCTGCCTTTGTTGCCTCTTTCGAGCCCAAGGATGTGTGTCATGCACTTTCTGATGAGTCTTGGGTCAATGCCATGCATGAGGAGCTAGAGAATTTCGAGAGAAACAAGGTCTGGTCGCTTGTTGAGCCCCCTCAAGGTCACAATGTCATTGGGACGAAGTGGGTGTTCAAGAACAAGAAGAGTGAGGATGGGGTGGTTGTTCGAAACAAGGCTAGACTGGTAGCTCAGGGGTTCTCCCAGGTTGAGGGTCTAGATTTCGAGGAGACCTTTGCCCCTGTAGCTAGACTTGAGGCCATTAGACTTCTGCTTGCCTTCGCAGCTTCTAAGGGTTTCAAGCTTTACCAGATGGACGTCAAGAGTGCCTTCCTTAATGGCTTTATTGAGGAAGAAGTCTATGTGAGAGAGCCTCCAGGTTTCGAAAACCCTAAACACCCAAACCATGTCTTCAAGCTTTCTAAAGCATTGTATGGACTTAAGCAGGCCCCAAGAGCTTGGTATGAGAGGCTTAAGTCCTACTTATTGAGTCATGGTTTTGAGATGGGTAAAGTAGACAAGACCTTGTTCATCCGCCGGCATGGCACTGATCTTCTGCTCGTCCAGATTTATGTGGATGACATCATCTTTGGCGGCTCCTCGCATGCTCTCGTTTCCCAGTTTTCCGATGTCATGAGCTCGGAGTTTGAGATGAGCATGATGGGCGAGTTGAGCTTCTTCCTTGGCTTCCAAATTAAGCAGACTCGGGAGGGTACCTTCTTGCATCAGGGCAAGTACACTCGAGACCTCCTGAAGCGCTTCGATATGAGTGATGGTAAGCTAGTGTCCACTCCGATGGCTACATCAGCTTCACTCGACCCAGATGAGGACAGCGATCCAGTTGATCAGAAGGAGTATCGCAGTATGATCGGCTCCCTCTTGTACCTCACTGCCTCGAGACCGGACATACACTTTACTGTGTGTCTTTGTGCTCACTTTCAGGATTCTCCTCGCGTATCTCAGCGCCAGGCGGTGAAGCGCATTCTTCGGTACCTTTGAGCTACCATTTACTATGGTATCTGGTACTCTTCCTCGTCCTGTCTTTCCTTGAGAGCCTATTCGGATGCAGACTTTGCTGGCTGTAGGATAGATAGGAAGAGCACTTCTGGCACCTGCCAATTCATTGGCACTTCTCTCGTTTCCTGGTCTTCTAGGAAGTAGTCTGGTGTTGCACAGTCCACCGCAGAGGCCGAGTACGTTGCTGCAGCCAGTTGCTGTAGCCAGGTGCTTTGGATGGCTTTGACCCTGCGGGACTTTGGGTTAGTCATAGATAGTGTTCCACTCTTTTGTGAAAACACTTCAGCGATTAACATTGCTAAGAACCCAGTGTAGCACTCTCGGACCAAGCATATTGATATTCGCTATCACTTCCTTAGAGACCATGTAGAGAATGGTGATATAGTAATCCAGTTTGTGGAGAGTGACCACCAGTTGGCTGATATCTTTACCAAGCCTTTGGATAGCTCTAGGTTTTCAGCTCTGCGGGGAGAGCTTGGGGTGGTTTGTCCTTATGGACTGTTGTGAGGGGGAGCTTTGTACTTTACTGCCTTATTATATTGATTATACTCTTACTTCTTTCTGATTGCATTGCATACGGGTGCATTGGGTTTAGTCCTTCTAGCATAGATTAGAGTGTCTCTCTTGTCTAGTTGCTTAGACTTCTTCCTCTCATCTTGTGATTCTAGGATGCTGCTTATTAGCTGGTTCTCTTCTTACTAGGTTGAGCTTACTCACTGCTTGTAGGTTCTAGCGAGGGTTGGGCCACTATCGGGTAGACAGGGTACGTATTTGCTCCTTAGTCTGTTAGATGACCAGTTGATAGTCCTAGAGTCATATGGGGTAATTGAGAGTCAGTCTGAGCCATAGTATCCTCTATATCTTAGCTATGCTTTAAGGACTGCCTTTTCAATTTTTCTTGCCAGCTTCTCGTATTTCCTGCTTTGGTTCAGGGGGAGTTCATTTGGGGGCTTCTGGAGCTTAATTTTGACATAACTCAATCTGAACTAAAAGTTGCATCGCATGTTGAGGGGGAGCTGGATTTCTTGCATGTCATTCTGCATTGTAAATACCTACATTGAGCCTTGATTATTATCATGTTATGACATGTTTACAATGCTTTACACCTTGCCATGACTTGTGCTTATTTGCTAGATTTATCATGACTTCATATGTGTAGACTAGCTTTTGCCATGATAAGTTAATTAAAATTGCTCAACTTGAATTAAAACTTGTCATGCTAGCATTTGAGTCTAGTTTGTCTTTAGTTATCCTTGTATGATTCATGCCATCTCAAATAGGCTGAGTTGATGTAATACCCCAAAAGTGATTCGAGAGTTAATCGATTAATTGGAGGAAATGACCATATAGAAAAGAGTTAAATAGGGATTTTTTGAGGGGGAATTTTTGAAAATCCTGGCAACCTGGGCCTGGACTTGGCCCAAGAGGTGGCTGGCCAAAAAGGGGGGAGGCACCCCTCCCCCAAACCCTAGCCGCCACCCCCTTCTCCCCCTCTCCTCTCCCCTTGTGGCCGCCTCCTCCCTGCCCTTGTGCCGCCCCCAACAGCCCCTCTCCCTCCCCTCTCCTCCATTGAAGCCCCCTACCGGTGAAAAAGTTCTCCATTCGCTGCCGGTCGAGCGGAGGGAGGAGATCAATCGCAGCGAGGCGTTTGGATCCGGAGGAAGGAAAGAGGAAGGGAAAAAGGGGAAAGGAAAAGAGAAGGAGTTCGTGGGGGTGTTCGTCGTGTTCTACAGAGATTCGTCAAGGTTAACCCCTGTTTTCCCCCAATTAGATGTATATTTTAGTTGTGGTAGCAATGTCGGCATTCTGGACTGCTAGGACAGATTTCGTTGGACGGCTGTTTTGGGGTAGTTTCGTGGGAATTCAGATCTGGACTTCTCCTAGAGAGTTGTAGAGGACGTCGTTATGAAGTGCTAGAACGTGTCGATCTGGAATTCAGATCTGGACTTCTCCATGAAGTGCTAGAACGTGTCGATCGGACCTTTGTAGCAGAAGTTATGATTTTTCTTGTAAGACTGTTATGCAGATCGGGAGATTTCTGTCAGATTTTGGTAGATTGGATTGGGCGATTAGAAAACGGGAGAATCAGAGGATCTCCATATTATGAAAGTTGTCGATAATTGTCTTAGCTTTGCAGAAAGGTCAAGAAATCATGATTCGGACACTCGGGCTGGAAGTTATGGTATTTTTAGTGCTCTGTCCAGAGAACCCGACGTGAAATTGATGTTTTAGAAAATTGGATGATGCGGGTAGAAGATGGACGATTCATGGGGGCTCACCAACTAGGTTTAGTTAGATAATTTAATTATCTTGCCATAAAGGCTAAGAACACCCTATTCGGACTCATGTACCAATAGATATGAATTTTTGAAGTTGACTGTCCACAGGGGGGCAGGGTGATCTGTAGGATTTGGGGATTTGGAACCAAGTTAAACGTTTTTGTTAGTTTGTGAGTATTTTTGTTTAGTCTAACGTCTGCTACTGTTATCTTAGCAAATAATATAATTATTATTTAGGTGGAGGACGGATCCCAGAGGCGGTACCTTCTGCACGTCCCTCGTTTTCTCGCGGTTAAGGCAAGTATAATGATGGTTTAAAAAATTGATAGTGTGGAATGTCGATGTTTGATCTATAATATGAATATATGTATTCATGGTTGTGGTAAGGATGTATTGGTGTTGTTTATGGGTGATTGCAATTTACCGTGTTCATGAGTATTTCTAGTGCATGGATAATGTGAATGCAAGATTTATTTTATTGAGACATTCACGCATATGCATCATGTTGATCTATTGAAGTCTTGATCACGAGATGACTAAGCGCCGAGGTCCCCGTCATGTTGATGACATGACGGGCTAAAGGTCCCCATACTGGTGGAGTATGGGCAATTGGTCCCTGTACCAGGTGGTACAGGCATGGGTGTGCATCGACGGATGCACACTTTGTATTACCGGTAAAATGCAAAAGAGAACTCACTCTTGTTGTTGTTGTTTTTTTAGGTACCGTTATGAGGTCAGCATGCATGGGGAAAAAGAAGGATTAGTCTTGTTGCATTGCACGTTCCACCCATAATGGAAATAAAGGAAGAAAAATTAAATATAAGACGCAAGGACTATTTAAGTACCATTTGATTATTACCCTTGGATTTTAATTGTAATAAGAGTTTAGAATATTTATGATGCTCATGGTCTTTCTCTAGATATTATATCCATGAATGGTTTAGTAATCTTTAATCTATTTGCTTAGCATTGAACTCATTACTTGAGGATTATCTATTATAATGCTTGCGAAATCTCTGATTTAGAAAGATAAACAAAGGAGGCTCTGCCGAAATTTTGTATAACGCAATTAGTTAACATTGCTTTACTTCTAGTTGGGTAGCATTCCAGGTCATTGCTTGGCTGGGGTGTTATAGTTGGTATCAGAGCGGGCTGTAGGTCCATGGTTAACGAAATATTAATTTTGACACACTAAGCATTGTAGGTGGGAATGGGGTTTGCATTGCATCTACGTTTCCGTCGGTTATCATAGTTGAATGTGTGCTTAATGTTTGACTTTGTACGTGTTATGAGATGATCTTTTGTGCCTACGATTTGATTATATGATTGTTATGTGTGGTGATAGTTGATGTCGAGAGATAGAGATCGCGGTGTGGCCATTGGCATGGCCAGGTTATATCACTATTTGTGGTAATGAAATGGTGAAGGATTTTTCCTTGAGCAACTTAGTTTTAGAGGTTAGGAATGAGTCCTTTAGAAAAGTTTCTCTCTTCCTTGAGTTGAATTTGGTCAATTCTTATCCTGTGGTGGTGGATGAATTTATCTTGGGCTCATGGTTCATTGCAGTTGAGGGTTTTCAATTGGTTTCTACCTGTTCTTTGAAGCAATTATTGTTTTTCGGACTATTGAGACACTTTTGCTACCTATGAGCATTGTAGATATGCATGGTTGGTCCCTTTGCGGGAGTTTTGTCTTGTTGTGAAACATGTCTCATTTGTTCGCTTGGTATTCTTGTTAATGAAAGTTTTATGTTGCAAATTCTTTAACATGTGAAAGCTTTGGCTTTATGTAATTCTTTTGGATTATTCTAAGTGTTGAAGTTTAATACCTCTCTTTTCTGAAGGGAGGTGTTAAAATCCTTTTGTGATGTCTTGGGTTATGGTTAAGTCAGAGATTGTAATCAAATAAATTGATATTGTATGAGTATCCTTGGAAGTGAAACCGAATAAGTTGATGTTGTCTTCTTGTAGTTGTTCATGAACTGTGTTTATGAATAGGGCTATTCCTAATGGAATCAATAGAGTTACTA
Organism: Dendrocalamus latiflorus; assembly: GCA_017311315.1. Lineage (NCBI taxonomy): Eukaryota > Viridiplantae > Streptophyta > Magnoliopsida > Poales > Poaceae > Dendrocalamus > Dendrocalamus latiflorus. Next base: position 6,812,335 of record CM029677.1, read on the forward strand.
AGAGGCGTGGAACTTTGATGAACTGGTTGATCAATAAGAGAGACAAAATTAGTAAACTTTTGGGATAAATTAGATCAACGGATCTCAATGGATTAATCTAACTGTTTAGGATAGTTAAATTAAGAAGGTGTTGGATTACTGTATTAGTGGATATTAATCTTGGAGTTATCTTTGTGGATACTTAGTGTTCGTATGTAATTGCTAAGTGCAACTGTTGTGTAATGAAGTTTGGTGTCGCGCATCAATAAGAGAGCAATGGATGGGGTTTAAAAGGTGATCTATATTTAAATGATGGCGGGATTGTCAGACGATATTATGTCTTTGATGGAAGAGTTTTGGTAGAATCATTAAAATTGTATAGTAGATCTCCTCTAATTTAAAGCGGTTGTCGTAGTGAGGTTGTAAGGTTTTGAAATACTTTCAATTTGAGGATGGGATGATAAAGTAGCATGGAACTATTTGATGAGATTTTGGAGGGCTTTATAATGGAAGGGTAGACGATAACGATTCTTGTTAAGAGTGTATTATTCTTGATGTTAGTAAGATTGTTGCAATCTTATTGGAAAAAAACACTTTGAAATAAGTTATTGTGTTCTTTTGGAAAGGTTTATGATGCGCTGGTAGGCTATGATGATTCATGCTAAGAATATATAATGATGAGGTTAGTAAAACTGAGTATGAGATGATGAGGGTAGTGTTGATTCTTTTAGAAGTAAAGGAATTTGTTCATCTTCCGTGATGTCAGTTAAATGAAATGTTTGGAGTTGTGCATTCGTAATCCTATGGGAGTTCATGAATTATTGTGGTATCTGAAATTAGTTTGCGCAGAGTGACGTATTGGAAGGTTCAATCGGTTCTTAAGTGATTCATGTGATTTGAGCTTAAAGGATCATTTGCTTGAAGTTGGTAAAGTGATGTTTCCATTAAAGAAAATTATGTCCTTTGTTAAATTGAAGGGTGTAGTAGAGGTATTTGCGGTTGGATTCAAGTTTTGTACATTGCGGCTTATTGAAGCATGCTTAACCTTGTTTGTTTGCCACAAAGGAATCCCTCAAGTTTCCAAAAGCAGTGCTTTATTTATTTATTTATTTTCGGCTGAAGTTTGATACTCTCTTCTTATGGGACTTGTGCACTGAACTGTGGTCTCGTCTTCTATTTTCCAAGATCTTGGCTATTTGACCTTTTCTTCCTTTGTCTCGTGTCTATGGTGAGTGGTAAACATTTTTCTATGTGCTGAAAATTGTTTCTATCTATATCTTCTTCTGAGGAAGGATTAACCAATTCGTGTTGCAAAGCTTTTTAGGTTGTATAATGGCAACTTGATAGTGGTGGTCAAGTAGATGATTTTGGTGATATTGTAGGTGTCAAGTTGTTTGAGATTCATTGAGTGATAAATTGATTTCTTGGAATAATTCTCGGTGAGGATTTGATTTAAATAGAATGTTTGTCTTTGGAGCTAACTGATTTCACGGTTGCAATTAGTAGAACCTATAGCAGATTGTGGTTCAAGAATGTTTCGATCATTTTGATGGAACATTAGAATTATCAAGAGTATGAGAATCTTGATCAATCTTATTAGAGTATCGTGATTGGGCACTTTGCAAGGTTTAGTAGGAGGATTATGGTGGTGTAGTTAATGAGATTATAATTGTGAAGAAGTCTAACCGTTATGGGAATCATTGGGATAGTAGGGATTGTTGAATTATTGCCATGCATGACTTGGCTTCAGTGAGTAACCCTCCAGGAGTTAGAATCTTCCTAAAGATAATTAGGTTGAGAATATGCTTTTATGTGGTTGTTAATGATTGAGCATGTACGATTATGAGAATTTTAGTCACCGAATTCGAGAGTCTTTGTATCAATTATATCGAAGTACATATATAGGAGCCCTGGAGATAGAAATTTTGGGTTTGGTGTTCCATGCTAGGACCTTGGAGGCTAATGATGTTGTGTGAGAATAGTGGAAGGAGTGGATTCTAAATAGTGTGATGTTCCTTGATAGTATCCTTTGGGTGTAGTGAATGAGTGTGTGTGCTGAGAATTTTAAGTTGATTATCCTTAAAGAATTGTGGTGAAGTGATTGTGGGTGAAAATAATGATGAGGTGCATTGGAAATTATTCATTAAAGTAACCTGTTGGTAGCGGAGTTGACTAGAGTATGTTATTGAGAGAACAGTAGAGTCCCTCTACAAGGGTGTGGAGGATGCACTCGGTTTGAGCATATAGTTGATGTTGCCAATTTAAGAGAAATGAGTTAGTGTGGTGTGTGATGATTTGGAATCTTGCGAATCAAGAGAAAGTTATTCCTAGAAGAAAAAAAACAATAGTTCCTCGGGTAGTAAAATGCTCTTTGATTCTTGTTTGAGCTATGTGATGATAGAAAAAGTCTTTTGTGGTTTGAGTTGGCTTTATGTTGGCATGTGTGGTTTTTTTCGGTTTAGAAAAAATAATGGACGGGTTTGATATTTGAGTGATTCTCCTTTGACTTATGTGTTGTTTATTTGCAAACTACCTACTTAGAATGTGGAAAGGTTCTCGTGTTGAATCCTCATTTTTTTCTCTTTTGATTTAACCCTTCTGATGGGGAGTTGGTGATGTGTGGTTGCGATGAGAATCCCTTATTTTCAGTTGAATTCTATTTGTAAAGGAGTTTGTTTACAATGAGCACTGTTGTGCGTCCGTAGTTAAAGGAGGTACTCCTTGTTAAGGTAAAAAGATCGATTGAGAGTTGGAACAAGAGTTTCGTTTGTTATGCAGGTTGTGTGGGTTGGTACCAAAGAGAATGATAACCCGAGATATATTTAATCGCATTGTTAGTTGTGAGGATTTGGAGGGTGGTGTATCGCTAGGACTGCCTTGAGTCCTAGAGGGGGTACACAACGTTTTGTATAACCCGGTGTTGAGGAGGTACCTGCGAGATCCAGAGCTTCATATTACACTAGAACCGTTAATACTTGAACAAGATCTATCCTTTGAGTCCAAGTCAGTACGAATTCTGGAAAAATCAGAAAAGGCATTGAGGAATAAAACTCTGAAGTATGTCAAGGTGCTCTAGTCGCAGCAGACTGAGAGGGAGCCACTTGGGAATTGGAGTCACGCATGCGTGAGCAATATCCGGAATTATTCACAATAGGTGCATGTTAATATGATTATGTTTTAGCTGTGATTAAACTTTGGTGTAAGCGTGGATAGAATTCGGGGTCGAATTCTGTTTAAGGGGGGGTAGAATGTAATACCCCAAAAGTGATTCGAAAGTTAATCGATTAATTGGAGGAAAGGACCATATAGAAAAGAGTTAAATAGGGATTTTTAGAGGGGGAATTTCTGAAAATCCTGGCAACCTGGGCCTAGGCCTTGGCCCAAGAGGTGGCTGGCCAAAAAGGGGGGAGGCACCCCTCCCCCAAACCCTAGCCGCCACCCCCTTCTCCCCCTCTCCTCTCCCCTTGTGGCCGCCTCCTCCCTGCCCTTGTGCCACCCCCAGCAGCCCCTCTCCCTCCCCTCTCCTCCATTGAAGCCCCCTACCGGTGAAAAAGTTCTCCATTCGCTGTCGGTCGAGCGGAGGGAGGAGATCAATCGCAGCGAGGCGTTTGGATCCGGAGGAAGGAAAGAGGAAGGGAAAAAGGGGAAAGGAAAAGAGAAGGAGTTCGTGGGGTGTTCGTCGTGTTCTACAGAGATTCGTCAAGGGTAACCCCTGTTTCCCCCAATTGGATGTATATTTTAGTTGTGGTAGCAATGTCGGTATTCTGGACTGCTAGGACAGATTTCGTTGGACGGCTGTTTTGGGGTAGTTTCGTGGGGATTCAGATCTGAACTTCTCCTAGAGAGTTGTAGAGGATGTCGTTATCTTTCCATGAAGTGCTAGAACGTGTCGATCAGACCTTTGTAGCAGACGTTATGATTTTTCTTGTAAGACTGTTCTGCAGATCGGGAGATTTCTGTCAGATTTTGGTAGATTGGATTGGGCGATTAGAAAACGGGAGAATCAGAGGATCTCCATATTATGAAAGTTTTAGATAATTGTCTTAGATTTTCAGGAAGGTTAAGAAATCGTGATTTGAACACTCGGGCAGGAAGTTATGGCATTTTTAGTGCTCTGTCCAGAGAACCCGATGTGAAATTGATGTTTTAGAACATTGGATGGTGCGGGTAGAAGATGGACGATTCATGGGGGCTCGCCAACTAGTTTTAGTTATATAATTTAATTATCTTTCCATAAAGTCTAAGAACACCCTATTCAGACTCCTGTACCAATAGATATGAATTTTTGAAGTTGACTGTCCACAGGGGGGCAGGGTGATCTGTAGGATTTGGGGATTTGGAACCAAGTTAAACGTTTTTGTCAGTTTGTGAGTGTTTTTATTTAGTCTAAGGTCCACTACTGTTATCTTAGCAAATAATATAATTATTATTCAGGTGGAGGACGGATCCCAGAGGTGGTACCTTCTGCACGTCCCTCGTTTTCTCGCGGTTAAGGCAAGTATAATGATGGTTTAAAAAATTGATAGTGTGGAATGTCAATGTTTGATTTATAATATGAATATATGTGTTCATGGTTGTGGTAAGGATGTATTGGTGCTTGTTGTGGGGGTGGCCCAACCCCCCGTGACTGGGCCGTGCAACTGGTCCAACATGTAATAGGCCCAATAGTGTAGAAGAATATACCAGTGTAAATATACCAATGTACCCTCATCCTTTGTAAGTATTAAAGGGTAGAATGGGAAATTCCCATTCTACCCCACTCATATGTATAAACCCCCTGGAGGGGCAAAGGGGGGACATCCTCCCATTCTTACCATCTCTCCCACAGATCTAGCTCTCCTCTTCCTCTTCTACTAGTCCCCTTCTCTACTGTTTGGCCCGTAGCCACAACTGATGGTGCCGTCCGTGGGGACTGGGCAAGAAGTCGCGCAAAGAAGAGTCACCATCGTGAGGAAGATGCACTCCATGGTCGGGCTGGGATCCCGATCGGCTGGAACAAAAAAAAATGCCGTCAAAGGTAAGAAAAGGTAGATCTGATAGATCCATCCATCTTGCATGTTAGTCACCATGCAGATCTGATAGATCCATTGATCCTTTGCCCACTGTTGAGTACTGCTTTATTGCATACAAGCCTCCGTGAGGATTTGTTAGATCCATCGATCTTTCACCCATTGTCAAGTGCTGTTTGAGTAGCAAAGTGTTGCGCCGCTCGCCGAGCTGCGGCCTCATCACCTCTGCACAGATGGCCTCGCCATACTCCGCTGGACGCCCTGCCTCTGCACCGAGCTCGAGTCACAGCTGTTCGCATTGGGGTCTCCGCATGCCGGCCTCCACGACGCAGCCCTCCGTGTCGAAACCTCCGAGCGCTACGTTGCTCCGCACAGGCGGCCTCCGTGCTGCCGAAGCTGGGGCTTCGACCTCCGCTCGAGCCTCGCTTGCCTCCGCGCTGTAAACATCAGGTAAGAAAGTCCCGCGCTGCAAACATTAGGCAAGTGTCGAGTTTCACGCATGCAGGCATTCGGGGTATACATCCATCTCTCTATGCGTGAGGGCTAAGCCAATACATTCCTGAGTAACCTGCATACATTCAATGATAGCATCTCATTATTACTTGTACTGTATGTGGGGGGTGCACGTACTAGCTTGCATATAGTATCCATTTTTCTCGCTTGGCATTTGCTAGCGGTGGCAGAAGGCATGTTGCATGCATGCAGCCTTCATTAGCTAATGTGCATCCGGCAAGGTGGATGCATGAGTAATACGTGAAGGCGTCAAGACACTTTGGCGTCGATGCGGAGACATACTTCGATTGCGGCATCCACAAGCCCCCGCTCGGGTGAAGCCTACTGGACCGCACACCGCTGGCTCTGCGCGTGATGTCGAGTCTCTGCGCCGAGAAGGCTCACGCATCTGGCTATGAGTGCGCTCCGGTCCGCCCAAGTCTGTGCATGCACCCAGCGAGGTCCATCCATACGCAAGTATCCGGCTGATTAGTGCATGCATGGAATATCCCTGCACGTATATTTTTCCATCCATGCATGCACAAATACAAGACTTCATGCACATCCATCCATGCAAGGTATTAGTGCTTGTCATGTCCTGCATGCAATCACGTACCCACATTTCCATCCCATGCATTCGTACGGGAGCCATGCATGGCATAAGCGTCCAATGCATGCATGCATGAATTCTCTTCCATCCGAAGGTCTGCACGCAGGCACTTAGGCTCCATCCAGGCATCCGCGGAGCGCCCGAAGTCTCTCTCTCTTCCTGTCTACCCGCAAATTAGCAGGAGAGCTGGCTGACGGCGGCGGCGGAGGCAGCCAACCCGGTAATAGCGTCGGCCGCGTACGCGCGCTGCCATGGTGCAGCAGCGACGGCAGCCGGCTAGCGTGCTCGCATGCGCTGCGTCGAGCGCCACGTCATCGTCCTCGACCTCGGCTCCGCACGTGTTGGCTTTGCAGCTCCCCGACGACCTTCGTCGACCACAGGTCTCCGCGTGTCGAGCTTGACGTGCGCGTACAGCTTCGCCCGTCGCCTGCCTCTGCTCTCCGAGCCTCCGGCCTCGCGAGCTGGGACTTTGCCGAGCCTCCGCTCTCCATTGAGCCTCCGGTGTCGAGTCGTCTCCATGCAGGACCTCGCCTCCGCGAGCTGGGACTTCGCCGAGCCTCCGGCGTCGCGTCGTCTCCGTGCAGGACCTTGCCTCCGGCCTCGCGAGCTGGGACTTCACCGAGCCTCCGCTCTCCATCGAGCCTCCGGCGTCGCGTCATCTCCGTGCAGGACCTCGCCTCCGGCCTCGCGAGCTGGGACTTCGCCGAGCCTCCGCTCTCCATCAAGCCTCTGGCATCACGTCGTCTCCGCGCAGGACCTCGCATCCGCGAGCTGGGACTTCGCCGAGCCTCGCTCTCCATCGACCCTCCGGCGTCGCGTCGTCTCCGCGCAGGACCTCGCCTCCGCGAGCTGGGACTTCGCCGAGCCCCCGCTCTCCATCGAGCCTCCGGTGTCGCGTCGTCTCCGCGTAGGACCTCGCCTCGGGACTTCGCCGAGCCTCCGCTCTCCATCAAGCCTCCGGCGTCGCGTCGTCTCCGCGCAGAACCTCGCATCCGCGAGCTGGGACTTCGCCGAGCCTCGCTCTCCATCGACCCTCCGGCGTCGCGTCGTCTCCGCGCAGGACCTCGCCTCCGCGAGCTGGGACTTCGCCGAGCCTCCGCTCTCCATCAAGCCTCCGGCGTCGCGTCGTCTCCGCGCAGGAACTCGCCTCCGCGAGCTGGGACTTCGCCGAGCCTCCACTCCCCATCGAGCCTCCGGCGTCGCGTCGTATTCGCACAGGACCTCGCCTCCGCGAGCTGGGACTTCGCCGAGCCTCCGCTCTCCATCGAGCCTCCGGCGTTGTGTCGTCTCCACCTCGCCTCCGCGAGCCGACTCCGTGCATCCCCGCGAGGTCCCTGCCTCCGCGCCATGCCAAGCCTCCGCGGGCACCCTCTACGCGACCTCGGCTCTGCGCGACGTCGACCCTCCGCGTCGACCCTCTACGCGACCTTGGCCTAGGCAGACGCGCACACATGCAGAACAAAGCCTGCAGTGCTTCATGCTTCAGTGGTTAAATAGTGTATACGTGCAACTCCGCGTACGCTTGCATGAAGCATCCGCCATGCATGCACCAGCCCCATGTATGCACGCGTGAAATACCAAGGCGTGGTGGCGTCCACCTCAGCGCTGCCCCTCGCTTTTGTTTTCGTCGCTGTGGGTCTCCGTGTGTGCTCGCCTGAGCGAGCGAGCGCTCATGTCGCTGTCGAAGCCGACGCAGGAGGAGTGCATGTATTCGGCAACGCTGGCAGAGCGAGTGGTGCCACTATCCGCGTCGTCGAGTGCCTAGCCTCTGAAGCTTCCGCGAGTATGTAGCCTCCGCATCTGCCGCTGCATTCCGGTGCGAGCACGGGCTGCATGCACGGGCGCGGGAACTACGAGGCTACCCTCCATGGACACGCCGGTGAGCTCCATGCAATCATCCTCCGCAGCGAGGACGTCGAGGAAGCGCAACGGGTGCCTAAGCAAGCTCGAGGTGGCTCTGCCGTGACACCGATCTTCGCTTCAACTTCACCACCGATGACGGCCTCCGTTGAACTGTCTGCGCTGACTTGGCCAAGCTCCTCGCGCTGGCACAGTGCCCCAGCGTCCGATGCCTCCACGCGAGTTACCTCTGCATGATGGCCCTTGCGCGAAGTCCCCTCCGAGCCTCCGCATCAAGCGACGTCTCCGTTCAGCGTCCACGCTGTGAACTCCGCACATCCCCGCAGACCTCCGGCTTGTGGCCTCCGCATCTGCCAACCTTCGTGTGCCATCGATGTCGCTCGTCTCCGCACGACCGTGGACTCAGCGCGGACAAGGACCTCCTCGACCGGGCCGTGGCCTTTGAAGTCTTCGCCGAGTCCTCCGGGGTCTTCGCCAATGTCGCTCAGGCAGCCCCGAAGTCTCTATCGAGTTGGACGAAGATCCTCTACCCATGCATGCACCCAGGTAGCCAGGCAGCCGTGAAGCATCCATACAGATGAAGCTAGGCCTCTGTGAGCTAGACCTCGCGCGCACAGCTCAGGGAGCTCACTCGGCATCCGTCAGGGTCTCCGCGCTTGCGGAGTTTACTCCGCGTCGCCACCACCCGTCTGGTACGTACTGCATGTGACTGCGCGTGGGGCTTTAATGATCACCGCTGTTTTTCTTGCGTGCACAGCAGTAAAGAAACGGTTGTTCATCGTATCACTTATTCCGACAGCGGTTCCAGTCTAAGAGCACTCGATTTGGCCATATTTGCTTCTCCAGTTTTGGCCTGTTCTGGGTCATCGCAGCATTTAATGTTTTTCTGGTACTGCACTTTGGAGCGTTTCATTGTCGCAAATCTTCGGCCATTTCCTTCGTGCCTCTGTTTTGGTCCTCGTTTTTGGTTTAAATCGCACGATTGCCTCGAGCGTCGGCGTACTCTATGGAGTATAAATAAGACGTAGCATCGAGGTCCGCCTCCGCACGCACCTTCACCGCCCGCAACGCGCGGGGGCTTGCCCCCACACGCAATCTACGGACTCTAAATAAAACGTAGCGTCGAGGTCCGCCTCCGCACGCACTCTACGGAGTATAAATAAGACGCAGTGGGGGGACGCCTCCGCGCGCACTCTACGGAGTATAAATAAGACGTAGCATCGAGGTCCACCTCCGCACGCACCCTCACCGCCCGGCTTGCCCCCGCGCACAGTCTACGGACTCTAAATAAGACATAGCGCCGAGGTCCGCCTCCGCACGCACTCTACGGAGTATAAATAAGACGCGGATGTTGTCCCTGCGCACTCTACTGAGTATAAACAAGACGCGGATCCCGCGCACGCATGGATGTTGTCCATATGCGTACTCTCCGGAGTATAAATAAGACGTGGATGTTGATCCCACGCACTCTACGGAGTATAAATAAGACGCGGATGTTGTCTCTGCACACTCTACTGAGTATAAACAAGACGCGGATCCCGCGCACGCATGGATGTTGTCCATATGCGTACTCTCCGGAGTATAAATAAGACGTGGATGATGTTCGCACGCACTCTACAGAGTATAAAAATTGCGACATGCCCGAGACACCAGGGAGTGCCTCGCTTTAGGCGGCGCACCACTTGGATATCGCGCCCTCGCGCGTGTTGCACCAGGGAGTGCATCGCCAAGCCTTTTAAGGTAGGGGAACGGCGGTATCGCCTCCCTACCTTGGCGTGTGTAGTGCCCTCGGCCTACGCCGCAAGCGCCCGCTCTCTGCGGGCACTATTTTTGAAGGTGGGGGAACGGCGGTATCGCCTCCCCGCCTTGGCGCACGTAGTGCCCTCGGCCTACGCCGCAAGCGCCCGCTCTCCGCGGGCACTCTTTTTGAAGGTGGGGGAACGGTGGTATCGCCTCCCTGCCTCGGCGCGCGTAGTGCCCTCGGCCTACGCCGCAAGCGACCGAAGGTGGGGGAACGGCGGTTTCGCTTCCCTACCTCGGTGTGCGTAGTGCCATCGGCCTACGCCGCAAGTGCCCACTCTCCGCGGGCACTGTTTTTGAAGGTGGGGGAACGGCGGTATCGCCTCCCTGCCTCGGTGCGCGTAGTGCCCTTAGCCTACGCCGCAAGCGCCCGCTCTCCGCGGGACGGCATGGTACCGGCGCTCGACTGCGCCGTCCACCTCGTAGGCATCGCCTCGGCGGGACGGCATGTCCTCACCGCTCGACTCCGCCGTCCGCCTTGTAGGCATCGCCTCGGCGGGACGGCATGGCTCCGGCGCTCGACTTCGCCGTCCGCCTAGAAGGCCTCGCCTCGGCGGGACGGCCAGGCTCCTGCGCAGGTCTTCGCCGTCCGCCTGGGGGGCCTCGCCTTGGCGGGACGGCCACGGTGCAGGTCTTCGCCGTCCACCTCGTAGGCATTGCCTCGGCGGGACGACACGTCTTCGCCGCTCGACTTCGCCGTCCGCCTGGGAGGCCTCACCTCGGCGAGACGGCTAGGCTCCGGCGCAGGTCTTCGCCGTCCGCCTGGGCGGCCTCGCCTCGGCGGGACGGCCACGGCGTAGGTCTTCGCCGTCCGCCTCGTAGGCATTGCATCGGCGGGACGGCACGTCTTCGCCGCTCGACTTCGCCATTCGCCTGGGAGGCTTCGCCTCGGCGGGACGGCACGTCTTCGCCGCTCGACTTCGCCGTTTGCCTGGGAGGCATCGCCTCGGCGAGACGGCACGTCGTTAGTGCAGGACTTCGCCATCCGCCTCGTAGGCATCGCCTCGGCGGGACGGCACATCGTCAGCGCTCGACTTCGCCGTTCGCCTCGTAGGCATCGCCTCGGCGAGACGGCGCAGGATCCAGCGTAGCAGTTCGCTGATTTCTTCATAGGCATTGCCTCTGGGGTCTGCAAGCTACCAGTTGCATCGGCTCATCACTTGGCACCCTCGCGCTTGCTGTCGGGGAACGGGGGGCTAGGGTGGTTGATCACGTCAGCTCGCCCATCAGGACCTCAGCGCTTGCTGTCGAGGGAGTACTGTTGTGGGGGTGGCCCAACCCCCCGTGACTGGGCCGTGCAACTAGTCCAACATGTAATAGGCCCAATAGTGTAGAAGAATATACCAGTGTAAATATACCAATGTACCCTCATCCTTTGTAAATACTAAGGGGTAGAATGGGAATTTCCCATTCTACCCCACTCATATATATAAACCCCCAGGAGGGGCAAAGGGGGGACATCCTCCCATTCTTACCATCTCTCCCACAGATCTAGCTCTCCTCTTCCTCTTCTACTAGTCCTCTTCTCTACTGTTTGGCCCGTAGCCACAACAGTGCTGTTTATGGGTAATTGCAATTTACCGTGTTCATGAGTATTTCTAGTGCATGGATAATGTGAATGCAAGATTTATTTTATTGAGACATTCACGTATATGCATCATGTTGATCTATTGAAGTCTTGATCACGAGATGACTAAGCGCCGAGGTCCCCGTCATGTTGATGACATGACGGGCTAAAGGTCCCCATATGAAATTTATTATGAGAATGCGATAATAATTGTAGTGTAGGTTACATCCACCATTTTACAGTGCATGGTTACCTCCACCAATGCTAGTTTTCACCGCTGGAGTACATCTCTCCAGGAAAAGTTCAAAGTCAGAGTACATCTTTCTGATAGGTTTTATTCCACCCACAAATGTTTTTGGAAATAGAACTAACTCGAGTAGGTTCCCGTGTCTGCCCTTGACCGTGGGCACGGCTGCTCGAACAGTTTTATACTCTGCAGAGGTTGTACACTTTCACGACAAGAGATAAGTCATCTTAATAGCCAACATGCTTCCTTAGGCATGAGACCCAGATGGTTTATCACAAAGCCTTTACCTTACTCCGATTTAGCTAGATACCACCGCGCTGAGGTTTCACCGCTGAAGGGTTACATCCGCCACAGTCAGAAGCCCCCTCTTGCGCTGTATGAGTAAACCAGTGCTCTGGCACCCATCTTCCGTGATGATATCTAAACTAAACCTTTGCAAGTTAATCAGCTAGGTCGTACCATATAGACTTGTGATTGTACTGTTTTACACCAGGAGGTCAGTACAAGATTCAGTTCTTAATTTGTCCAGGCGGTTCTTACCACAAACCACGGGTTCTCGTGTGACATCAGCACCATCCACTCTCACCAACCGCCCAGACAGGTAAAGCAGATTTTTAGGGTTTTGAGAAGCATAAAACAGTTGTAGCAAAATACTGATCAGCCACGTACATCCCATGACTGTCCCAAAACAAATTCTTATGTTTTAAAGATTGATGATCAGGGCAACTAGTGCCCTGGACTTTGACAAGACTAGCATGGCATTTTAATTCGACTTATAGCTAGTAAAGTTATCATTAAAATCTATGGTGACAAGGATAAGGTGATTCAAGTATCAAGGGATGGCATAATAAATTAATACAACATCAAGTGGGCATGTAGCTACCTTAAGCTTTGGCATATATTTGCATAATAAATTAGGCATGCAAGTTGATAGTTTAAAAGAACATAATTTTGCATAAAATGTAGGATCAATATGATCAAAGTGATGACTTGCCTTGCTTGGTGTACCATGGCCTTGATTGATCTAAGTCAAAGCCTGCTCAGTCAGCCATCTCAACTTCCTAGTCATCGCTTTTACCCGAATCTTGATCTTGTTTGAATCTGTCGCCTCGTTGAGTCTTCAGATTCTAATACGCGGTAAAGAAAAGAAAAACCAAATAAACCCAAATACTTTAAATGCCCGATTTAATTTAAATTATACATTTGTTACGATTTGGGAATAGAAGGATGATTCGAATTAGCATGCTGTAAACACAGCGGTGGCTAGATTTGCGCAGGAGAATGAGTTGTTTGAATAGCTTTACCGTGAGGGAAAATTTTAGGAGAACGGGGATCAAAATGAATAATTATCTTCAGGCATTTATCCATTCTAGAAAAAGGTAGTGGCCATACATGGCTGATTAGGGAAAGTCAAGGTTCGATCTGTTTTTTGATAGCTTTCCTTCCATTGTTTTTATATTTATCAGGGAAGTTCCGCAAGTCAGACATGACTTATGGATAGGTAAAAGAGAGCATCGATGGTAGTAACGAGGAATATAGTTTTATGAGTTTAGGATGCAGAAGTTTTACATGAGATAGTTTAATTTTAAATACTTGGTGTAACTCTGATATTTCATGTGACAGTATTTATCTGAGATTGCAACTGCCAATTCTAAAGTCAGTTATTCTGCTTGATTAATAACTTTATTCGATAGGATCAACGGTTGTGATTTGTCAGAAAGGAGAGTTATGATTTTTACAAGGATCTTCTTGATAAAGCTAGTTCTTTTATTATTATTTATTTTCGATCACTAAAGTTAAATCCCGAGATAATGATAGGGGATTTGGGTGTGAGACAAAGACTAAAGATTGTTCTTTCTTGTTAAAGATTTTCTTAATCGTATTTTATTTGTCATCTTAATCTCAGTATTTTAAGATAATGTTAAAGTCTTTACTTCAAATATTTTAAGCATTTTTGAAAAGATAACCTTCATGATTTTTAGAGATAAGTAAGCTACGCTTGATATTTTATGTGGCTTGCCAATGATTATTTTAAGCATTAATAAGAGAGATGACACGATTTTAGACATGAGCAATTTATGGTCAATATTTTATGTGGCAAAATCTTATTAAATCGATTTACTTGGTTTGCACTAATAGCTTTGATCGAGAAATGGAAGATACCACTTAGATCACTCGAGCATTTAATAGAATGTGATAATAATATTTGATTTGTTTGCCGCCAAATTCATGAGTATTGAGATTATCTTTATAAAGCTTCAAATATGCATATGTAATTATTCATGATCAGACTTTTTGGTATTCTTGGTTTATAAAAGAGAAACTTTTAATTAGTCCATATCTATTGAATTCAAGTCCATTATTTGCTGTCTGGAAATAGATCATGCATAAACTTATCTTAGTTTTACATGAGGATTAGTAGATTAATCTCAATTGAAAATATAGTTAGCTCAGGTTAAGTTTTAATTTAATTGCATCAGTATTTTCATTATGAAATTATTAGTAAATTTCTCACCCTTATTATTATCGACATATTATTTTGATATATGCATGGACATTTATTTACACAAGGTTTCAGTGTTTAGCCTAAAAGGGGAGTCACAAGTCAGTATTCATCTCTTGCACATGAATTCAGCTCACTCCCTTGGTTGGGCCCACATGTCAGAAGAGAGGGGGACAAAGGGGCTGTCGGCTGAGGCCAGAGCAGCACAGGGGAAAAGGAGCCGAAGCAGAGGAGGAAGGCGCCGGGGATGGGTGGCAGTGTCGCCGGCGGGGAGAAGCCGGGGAGGAGACGGCGACCGGGAAAAGGGGTTGCCCCGGCGTCAACGAAGCTCGTGGAGGCGGCAGCTTCGGCCGAGGTGGCTCCAAGGCGGGCTAGCGGCGGTGTTAGGCGGCCGACGGTGAGGGGGAAACGGGGCACCGGCGACCGGAGGAGAGGGGGAAGGAGGCGAGGCGCGGATGAGCTTGAGTAGGGTACAGGTAACTCACCGGAGCGGCCGACGGGACCGGAGGGAGGCTGAGGTCGGCCGACGACAGAGATTAGGGGCGGCGGCGAGTGGCTCGCGCGGAGAGGTCGCACCAATGGGGGAGATGGTCGGCAGTCGGTTGGGGAAGCCTCTGGGCACCGAGCCGCTGCTCCCACCGCACCGAATCGAGCTGGAGTCGCCTGAGGAGGCGGCGGAGGCGAAAGCGGCGGCGGCAATGGCGATGGACACGAGCCGAGCTCGGACGGAGGGAGGAGGAGGGTGAGCGGAAAGGAGGCGAGCTTGGGTACTTATAGGCAAATGCGCGCTCAGGGGAGGGTACGGCGGCGGCATGGGCACGGGGTACGCCGGCATGGCTGCGAGTACGGCGGTATGGGCGGCGTCCGGCGGCATGGGCGCAGCGCGGAAAAGGCAGAAAACCAGGGGCGGGGCTAGCTAATCCGGGGGCGGAGCGGCAACCCGGGAGCAGAGCGGGCTCGGCTGGGCCGTCGACCTGGGGCGACGCCATGAACAGGGGGGAAGGAGGCGGATGAAGACAGGGGGAGGAAGAAAAAGCCACAGCACCGGGTGGGCCAACGGCCAGGAGAAAAGAAAGGAGCGGGCCAGGCGGAAGAAAAAGAAATGGGCCGGGGAAAGGAAAGAAAATGGCCCGGGCCCAAGAAAGATGTTGGGGATTTTAAGATCTTCTGAATTTTTAATTTTTCAGATTTAGATTTGTAATTAGGTCTTGAATTTGAACCATTGGTTCAAATTCTAGGGTTTACAATTTAACTTTAAAATTTATCAGGTTTCGAAGAAATAATTCTTTTCAATTCTTAGAATTTGAATTTCCGGATATGTAAGTTGGAGGGAAGGATTTTATATTGGTTTTAAATTTCTATCCTTGGTTTTGGATCTCTAGATTTTGATTCAAACTTGGAATTAAGTCTTCCAAGAAGATTTGGATTTTCTCCGTTTGATTTTCAAACTTGGTTCTTGATCCCAAGATTTTGAATTTTATAATTGGGCTTTTGGCAAGAAAATCCAATTTGAGAGATTCGAGCAACGACAAAGATTTTGGAAATACCCAAGAAAACGATTAAAAGATTTTACACTTTTCGCAATTACAGTAATTCCCTATTTGGGATGTTACACTTTGTTTACTGTCTTTTTCTGCAGATGGCAAAATGCGACTTCAACTGTTGGATCGACCCTCCTCATGAACTGTATATTGTCAACTACGTGGATACATTATGGGATCGTATCTTTAAGTTGGAGGAGCGACTCGACACTCTCAATGAGGAGAACAACAACCTCCGCCAACAGATGCAACGCGACAGGGGCAACGAGGAGGTTGTCAACATAGGAAGCTCGTACGATCCAACTTGTTGCTGTGCAAACCCTAGCTGCATATGTGCGTACCACTACAACAATGGCTAGCCCCGTCCGAGGCGTCCCCCTCAGCAATACTCCATGTGGGTGCCATAAGGCTCGTTTGGCATATAGGCAACGAGGTGTATGGTTGTACCGTAGTATGTAGGGGTGTTGATCGAAATAATGTGCAATGTTGTTAAGCATGTCATGGATTGGTTGTTATCTTCACGCGGGTGTTATCACGAGCCATAAAAATATCGTATTTTAACTAACTGCAAATACAACTACTAAGTAAGTAAACCGACCAATACTAAGCTACCAACACAACACCAACTACATTATAGAAAAGGGGATGTAACATAGTAGTTTTACAAATGGTACATGAAATTTAGTTGTAGTCTCCAACAACTACTGATCAGCACATGCATTGCATCGCCTAGTTGTGTGCCCCTCCTGACCGCATCACCCGCAATGTGCACCAGATGTTCCCGCTTATGATTCGTCCATATCATTTCTAATACGCCGGCTCTGTTGCCAACCCTTTTCACCCTTGAGCGTGTTAACATCTGGAACCCAGGTCCTCGCTGCAATGTCCAAGGTGGCGAAATTTTCGACCACCTTGAACCCCCGGAGCTCCCCACACCAAGCCTGCAGTACCCTATCCTTAAAGAAGTATTCCGACATGAAGTTTGAAGGATCCATGCCCACGGTCCTGCATGCAGCGAGGACATGAGAGCATGACTTGTGTAACAACTTTAGCTTGTTGCACGTGCAGCTAGGTTCGTTTGCATGATCTCCAAGACATACCTTGTGGGTAACAAGGGAACGAGCTGTTCCAAATCCGACTCTATCACGGAGTATCACGTCGAAACAATGCTCCCTGTTGCCCATGACCTGCACTGTAAGCAATTGACCCTTCTGTGCCTTTGTCTCCACGTACGCCATAATTTTCGACGAATACAGGGCTTGGGGATTGGCCGTATGAAGTGAGGCACTGGCGTGCCTCTCCCTGAAGTACCCGATTGTGCTGTGAAGAACACCCTCCATGATGGCGACAAGCAGCTGAGAACGGAGGCCCCTGAGAACCCAATTATTCACCTCGGCAAGGTTAGTTGTCATTATGTCGTACCTTGTGCCATCTGTGTCATGCAACAGCGATCACTTCTCCAATGGTTCCCCCTCGATCCACTGCGAGAAGCACTTGATATTTTGTGAGATCCTCCTTCTTGGACCAGCTGGGTTAGGCTCATCGAGTGCTGCCAAGCATTGTGGTTGTGCTGCCCCAGGAATGATCGGCCCCTTGTTTCTCTCTTCGACATTCTTCCTGGTGTGCTCGTCCAACAACGCTCACAAAGCATCAAATTTTCTCCGCTGGTTCTGCCTAGTCAGCCTCTTGAATAGCTTCATCAAAGGTTGCTTCGGGAATTGCTTGAAAAAGTTAACCCCAAGTGATGAATGCACCACCTGTTCCTCATGTCCGGCCAAGAATAGGGCTCCTCGGGGTCGTCCTGAAGTTTTCTTATAGCCTTTATAATATCGACGTGGCGATCATGGATTACGCACACACCAGGACGAGTGCTGACAACTCCAACCCTAACATGTCTGAGAAACCACAGCCAGCTCTCATAATTCTCACTTTCCACAAATGCGATGGCCAGCGGCAATATTTGGTTGCTGCCGTCAACGCCTATGGCCATCAGGATCTGTTCCTTGTATTTGCCTATCAAGTAGATCTCGTCAACTGAGATCACTAGTAGCATGTGCCTGAATACCTCAATGCAAGCACCAAATGCTAACAAGGCTCTCTGCAACACCGCATATCCTAGTGGACTTATGGATGGTTTGTCTTGCATGGCGATATACGTTCCCGGGTTCCTGTGCTGCAACACCTTAAGCATATGACGAAGATTATCGTACGCCACCTCGAAAGACCCGAAACATTTTTCGAACGCCTTCTGCTTGGCATGCCACGCCTTTGCGTAGCTAATCTTGTACTTGAATTTATTCTCGATAACTAACACGATATGCGTGGCCTCCATGTCTTTCTTCTCCGCTATTTCTTCGTACATCAAATTGGCTATAAAGGTGGGCGTTAGGTTACGATGCCTCGCCAAAACACTGTTTAGAATGCAAGAGTGCGGCTCCACCTTTGACACAATCCAGTGAGTCTCATACTATTTAGAATGCAAGAGTGCGGCTCCACCGGTTCCATTCCTGCGGGATAGGAACTTCATCCTCATCTGAACTATCCTCCTCCTCGTCCTGTACAGTTTCCTCTTCAACCCATGCCCTTTGGTCATCACAGTCGATCTGCTGCACGATGTACTCAATACGCTCCCCTTTGTCGGCTTGTCCAGTTCCCTCTATATGGCTTGACCATTGTACCTCTCCTCCATGTACCACATCAGCTTCATCACGAGCAACTTGATCATCTTCGCCAACATACGGGCCGCCCGAGCTGCTAGCACCTTCTGCAGCAAGGGCGGACGCATGATCTTGCGCAGCTTCTAGTGAGCACGGTTGCACAAGCAGGACACACTTGTATCCACAGCGTCGGCACCCTTGCACAAAGCCCTTCCACGAAGCAGTGTGAACCAATATCTTCAACTCCCATCTGATGTCCGTGGGAGACCAGCTCCAAAGCCCTTGCACGACGACGCTGCACACCTTGGGGTCCATCGAAAAACTCTGGGTCAGCCAATGCAGCACATCTGCGATTCGAGCATTCTCGCCATCCGGAAGTACGAGAGTGACTTGCGGAAAACCGCTCAAATCCACAACATTTGGACCTTCACGAATGGTTCCAGCACCGTAATGCACTCTCAATGTAGTGGCTACTGCCATTGATGATGTCGGCCTGCATATATGTTTTAATTTTACGACATGTCAAATAACATCGTATAATACTAAACATTGTATACTAAAAATTGTGCTTAAATTTCTATACTAAAAATGTATACTAAAACTTTTCTATACTAACATTTCTATACTAAAAATGTACTAAATTTCTACATCTACAATTTTTACTAACACTAACATTTCATAAAAATAATACTGCAAATACAATATACTCAAAAAATATCTGGATCTGAGGATCTAAATGGATGGAATAGTTTCCACTCCTCCTTCCTCCCTCACCTCCTCTCCTATCATGTCCTCCTCTCCCTCTCCCTCCTCTCCCTCTCCTCTTCTCCCTCTTCTCTTCTCCCCTCCTCTTCTTCCCCTCCTTCCTCTCCTCTTCTTTTCTCTTCTTCTCTCCTTTCTTCTCTGGGCGCAGAATGAGTTAAAAAATAGGTAAGCAGTAGGCGACAGCCGAGTGTGCTGCCTTAAAACCCCCTTGTCGCCCTGACGTTGGGCGATTGCAACTCCAGTCGCCCAACTGTACAGCGACTGAAGCTTTAGTCGCCCAACGCTCGGGAGACAGTAATAATTCACCCAAGCGTTGTCATATTCCTCATGTGTCGCCTCCCGGTTGGGCGATTAGCTCCAGTCGCCCCCCATTGGGTGACTGGAGTCTATTTTTGTAAAAAAAATTTCCGCGGATATATTTCTGTAATTTCAAATAAAAAATAGATTATTTGTATAAAAAATTCTATGTTCTTATAAGGACTTTATATTCCCGTCGACAGGCCCTATCAGTGGATTGCTCGTCGCAAAAGGTTTTCTACGTAAACCTCACTCTCAATTTGATCTCTCTTTTGCCATACTTACTTGATTAGGTATCGAGTAACAATATATACCATTTATTTGATTTGGTATCCAATAACAATACCGCATGGGAATGGATTGTCGGAAAAAAACCGTGCATTAGTAGGCAACATGTTGACTATAAACGTAAGTCGCATACACATCCGGCAGTCCCAAGCGAAGGTTGTAAAACATGATACTGATAGTTCATGATGTATGTGCTGATACTAGTACGCATATATATACAAGTACTGAGATGTATTTTACACATATACGGCAATCTAATATTAAAACACACGAGTACATCTCTATAGAAAAGTAGAAAGAGCTGCACGCAAGCTGCTTGTTTGTAGTGCCATGGCGGCCGGAACATCTGGAACGACGGCTTGTGCGAGGCCAGGACCATCAGCAGCGCCAGCACCGCCGCGACGCCCCACGGCGACATGCCGGAGCCGCTGTCCGCGCCGTCAAGCTGGCCCCGCCACGACGACCCTCCCGTCGCCGTCCAGCAGCGCGTGGCGAGCGAGCACGGCCAGCGCGAGGAGCCCGAGCACCAGCAGCATCCAGGAGCCCGCCTGGGTGCGTCGGCGCAGCTGCTTCTCGTACTCGTCCATCTGCCACGAAAGGCAGAGGAGGAAGGCCACGATGCTGGTGACGGCGAGCACCGGCAACGGCGGCAGGCCGACGGCCAGCCACCCCTGCCGCCACTGGAGATCTCTCGTCTCGTCCATGGAGACGTGACCATGTACGCGCGTCAGTGTGTGTCTTGAGTACAAATGTTTTCCATCTGTTGTGTGGGCGCCCGCTTTATATGGGGAATGGAAAGGTGCAAGTGATGTGTGCGGTTTACTTTTGTGGCTGTGGAAGAGTGGAAGGTGGTTGATACTTGTGGAAGAGCAGGCGGCACAGCATGGCATTTACTGGAGCGAAAAGTGGCTGGCGCTTTCAGGAGAACTATGAGGCAGTCGGCAATCGGTCGCTGGCACTTTTGGGTTTTGATAAACGTCATCCGGTTGTTTTTTTCCTAACTATCATC
Source organism: Dendrocalamus latiflorus (assembly GCA_017311315.1). Classification (NCBI taxonomy): domain Eukaryota; kingdom Viridiplantae; phylum Streptophyta; class Magnoliopsida; order Poales; family Poaceae; genus Dendrocalamus; species Dendrocalamus latiflorus. Next base: position 6,832,959 of record CM029677.1, read on the forward strand.
CAGCTTTAGGACCATCAGATTAGAGATCCAATTGCCATAAATTCTCCCCTTTTTCCTTGAATTATACCCCCTCCCCCTTGAAAAAAAAATCTCCCCCCTTTAAAAACAAGAGAAATCTCCCCCCCTTTAAAAACAAGAGGCCATTTGATCTCTAATCAAAAGGTCACAAATTTGGATGATAATTAGGAAGAAAATATCCGGGTGATGCCTATACACTCCCGGCACTTTTTCAGGATTTCAAAATTTGCGGTTTCTTTAGCGAAGAAAATCTTGTAGCTCCTTATGGGCTAACTATTGCTTGGTACTTATTAAAAAAAAATCAATGAGCTTAAATTCATTGGTCAGCAGGAGAAACATCATGCTGAATGCAGCGGGTAAGAGAATCTGGCACCTGTTCAACCATGTACAGCCAGAAATAGAAGAGGTGATTCAAGAGTCCTTAAAACTCGTCCAGTGGTTGCGTTATTTTTGGTTTATGATTTGACTTTCTATATTAATTAATTTTTAAATAGAGAATTTTTTAAAACGGATCTGTAAGTTAAATGTAGTAGACGTTGTTCTGACTTTATTTATATCGGCTAAAATTGCACACGAGTATCTCTCTTCATACTCTCTAGCGAATAGACAGAATTCAAATATTTAAGTGAAAGTCATAAGACACAGTCTAAAAGAACCCACCTATAATATTACTTTCACTATACCGTAGGACCAAGTATGGCAACATCGAGGATAAATGGTGTCTTTCAAATTGCCTTCAAGTATTTACAAATTGTTTACTTAGTAGCTACAAAGTTATTAAGATCAAAATTAGAAGCTAAAAAGAGAAAGATTTTATAGCACTAATGTATGGGTCTATTTTTTCGGTTTCTAAAAGCGGCTTTTGACTTTTGTTACAGTACCTAACTTTTAAACGAAGTATTTTTTTAAGGCAGGCTTACAAGTTAATTGTAATACACGTTAAAAACCTAATATTTGTACCATCCAAAATCTAAAGCGAGTATCTCTCTGTAATCTCTGTCGTAAACAACTAAAATTTAAAATTTTTAACAAAAACTATAAATTATAATTATAAAGAACAGGTCTTATATATTTATAACGCACTAATGATTACTTAAGAGGCAAGTGATTTGTGTGCTTTTGTGCTGTGGAGCAGTCGACACCGCATGGCCCTTAATTTACTGGAGCGAGGAGTGGCTGGCGCTTTCAGCATAACTACGAGGCAGTCGGCAATCGGTTGCTGGCAGTTCCTCAGGATTTTGCAATCCTTTCAGACACTATATATGTTGAGAACAAATTTTGTTTTTCTTTAGTGAAGAGTTAGCGAACTCTAGAAAATCTTGTAGCTCCTGTTGGCCTAACTAATGGTTGGCCATTAAGGATGAAAATAGATCGGATACGATCGAATAGTCTCAAATACAAATATAAATTCATATTTTTTAAATGAATACGAATTCAAATATTCTCGAATATAAATACGAATTGAATGTTGTAATGAATACGAATTTGAATCAAATATGTACTTAATTCGATCCAGTACGAATATCCTTCTACAATTTCTGTAACAAATCTCAATAGAATAAATTTATGTAACATGATCGAATACGAATCAAATAGTCTCGAATACGAATACGAATTCGAATGTTCTTGAATACGAATGTAAATATGAACATTCTCAAATACGGATACGAATATTGTTGAATACAAATACAAATATTTTTTATACGGATTTTGCTTACTACATTTGCTTTTTCTCGGATACGAATATCGGACAAATAGATTATCCGTTACCGTTTCTCACCCCTATTAGTCACTAGTCCAGCAATATTATCACGCCGAGTTTGTTGCTGTACCTCACATTGCGTGGTTGTCATGTATGTGACAACTAAAGCTGCAACGATGTAAATATTGCCTCTATTAAAATTGGGGGTTGCTAGCAACCTATCGTGTCGCGTCACCTTTTTTACGAAAAACCTCTCGGCTTTTTTTAAAATTACGTATGCATCTATACTTTTTTTTAGAAAAGTACTATTTTTCCCATAATGCGAAATTCCCTCCATTTCTCTAGAAGTACATATGGTTCCTTATTTTCCTAGAAAAGCCCTCTCTTTCTCGTAATTACGTACAGGTCCTTATCTCTATTGAAGCCAGGGAATTGCCAGCAGCCCCCGTGCCACGTCACCTTTCTGGGAAAAAGCCCTCCACTATTTTGGAACTACATATGGATCCTTACTTTTTTTTTCCAAAAATCCCTCCTTTTCCCTAATTGGAAGAAAACCTCCGCTTTTCATAATTACGAATGGGTCCTTACTTTTCCCAAAAAGCCCTGCTCTTTCCTGTAATTATGTACGGGTCCTTACTTTCCTTTTTTTTACATACACCATAATTACGTATAGATCCTTACTTTCCGTTTTTTTGTATATAGGCCCTTACGAAGCAGCACAACACATTCTTTTGCTTCAATCCACGTTGTAGCTAGAGCAGCGTGGCGTCGTACTTCCTAGCTAGTAAGTTAAGGACTCGAGTGGTCTTCTCTTTGTTCCTTTTTAAATAATGTGCTTAGGTTTCTCCACAGTTGTTAACGGGAAATGCAAGATAAGCACACACCGCTATTAAATTTCCATGCCTTGCTAATCTGAGATGAATAAATCGGATCAAACGCTACAATGATTTGCAGTTTTACTCTAGCTGTTTGCTACTGTTCGCTGGTGACTTAGCTCTGCTAAGTTAGAGCATTCGGGTCCCGGTGCTAGGAGTGACACGGTCACTTTCATTTCCACCCCAGCACACACGCACGCACGCAGCCCGGTTCACCTACTAATGCTCAACTCTGCCTCCCGATGGCTGGTGCTGCCAGGTTTCAGGTTTGTGAAATGTGACGTAGATTTCTAAATAGCTTGCTACAATTGTCCGTAGCTAGGATTTCACTAAATTGATGTGCCGACCTGTAATACCAAAGACGATGTGGATAGTTCATATGGCCATGGCTTATTACTCACAAAACCATATTTTATTGATTAATAAGCTATATCAGATATTACAATAAAAAATAGAGAGTTTCTATTAGTAATAAAATAGCATGCAACGCCAGGGCTGAATTAAGTATTAAAGAGGGCTTCAAAGAGTATGGCCATTGTACACAGCAACCCTAGATTACATAACTTAGGGACGCCCCTACCTCCATACGAGCCTTCAAGATCATACGCATCATCATCTAGATCCACTGTATTTGAGTGTGCATAGTAGTAGTGCTCCCACGGATATGATGAGTTCGTGGGACTCGAGGTGATCCTCGTATTGGCTTCTATATATACACCCGTGGCTAGCCCTCAAGATAATCCTAGTGAAAAAAAGTTAGAAATCATATCATTAATCGAATAGAAAGATAAAGGCTACTAAATCTGACATTAATAAAAAAAGATCTTGACAATCCAATTTCTTGTAACCTGCGGCTTGGATTATATCTACTATGCCATACAACAGGAAGAACATAGAATGATGCCAAAATACTCATCCGAGTCATACAGGGAAGAACAAAAGAAAGATCCCAAAGTTCTCGTCCGATTCCAATAATTAAAGAAGGCTTTGTATGTTGACAAGATTGACATAAAAGACAATTCAGATGAAATGTTAAACTGAGATGGTCCTCGAGGCAAAGTTTACTTGTCGCACGCCATATCAGATTTTTTGTGAATAGACGCTCTGTATTTTGCGAAATCGTGTACGGATTCAGGTTTTTTTTGTGTAAGATTCCTGTCATAGGGGTGGAAAACGGTAATGGATAATTCGTTTTATTCGATATTCGTATTTGAGAAAATACAAATGTGGTAAGCAAAATCCATATTCGAAAATGTTCGTATTCGTATTCGAGAATATTCGTATCCGTATTTCAAAATATTCGTATCCGTATTCGTATTCGAGACTATTCGATTCGTATTCGATACGTTTCTAGAACACATGAAAAATCTGTACAAATTTTGTGATTCAAAATTTGAATTTAGGCGGTTTAAAACCGGTAACCAGTCAAAAACCAGTGAAAAATCAGAAAAACCGCTAGGAATCCATTTTATCCTATATTCGTATCCGAGAAAATCTGTATTAAAAAATATCTGTATTCATATTCGAGAATATTTGCATCCGTATTTGAGAATATTTGAATTCGTATTCGTGTTCGTTTTAAAATATGGATTCATATTCATATTTGAGACTATTCGATCGTATCCGATCCGTTTCCACCCTTAACTACTGCCACATCATTTTTTTGCAAAAACCCTCCATTTTTTGAAATACCATATGGGTCCTCGGTTTTTTCATAGAGGCCCTTCTTTTGCTGGGTAAAATGAGATTTTTCTAAAATTACGCACGGCTCCTTCATTTTATGCGGAAAAATTCTTCTCTTCCTCCGAAAATATGTACGGGTCCTTGGTTTTTACAGAGAAGCCCCTTGTACAAATTTTTGACTCTTTTATTTTGGTCCACGTTGTATCCAGCACGGCGTCAGGGGTAGATACACCTTCAGCGGTGTGGGGGTAGAGGCCCTCAGACCGATTTTAATTTTTATTGCTTAGAGTCCAAGTTTACATAGTGTGTGCTCCTGCATGCCAAAAACTAGTTTTCCCACATGTCAAGGACTACATTTATCTAAAAGAAAGAAGGCTTAAGCACGTTGACAACACAGAGAGAGAAAAGCAAAACACGCAGGACGTTGACAAAGTAAGACACGCCCAAAAAGTGCCACTACTACAAAAAGGGTCATCATAGACGGTTCAAAACTGTCATCACAGACAGTTTTTTGAATTATCTGAATTTATGCTTCAATGATAATCAGAGGTTATCACAGATGGTTTGTGTGCCGTCTATGATAAATACATCACAGACGGTTTATAACTAGAACCATCTATAAAGAATATTATCACAGACGGTTCTAGCTACCAACCGTCTGTGATACTTCCCCATCACAGGCGGTTTCTGGTTCAAGCCGTCTGTGATAATTCTTCACAGACGGTTTATACCACAAAACCGTTTATGATAGTTCATTCTTTACCTAAATTTATTCTATTTTTGGCTAGCCTTAGGCTATGTTAACTATATAATCTGAAAACAAGCAAATACATCAACAAACATAGCAACACATCCTATTTTCATTAAGATTAGAATCCATCATTACAACATCACAAGATATCGAGTAGGTTACCCATAGCACTGCATACATAAGAGGACACATACAATTTTACAAAGATAAGCTTCATGGTTATAAATTTAGAAAAATGCTTACACTACATGAAACCAAACTAATGCAAGCTAGACTTACACATCCATCATTAAACTACAATCTAAAACAAGTGTTGCGGGAAATTTTCAAGTAGCAAAAACAGAAAGGCAACGAACACCAGCTTCTATGCCAAAATCAACAACTTCTATGCCAGGGACTTAGAATAGTATAGATTTATCATTGCCTTCTTCCTTTCCATCTTGCTTCAAGCAAAATTTCAGTCACCCTTACTAACTCTTCCCACCCTTGCCGCGCACAACCAAGTTGGAGTGGTATTGGTGGTGTTAGTTCTTCGAGTAGGGAGAGGGGGGTTAATAAGAGGGTGAGAGGTGGGAAGGAGAACTGTGGCTGCTGTTCGATGCGGAGAGAATGAACGGGTGAGATCGGGATCCTAGGGGATATGTCACGAATCAGTAACGTGGCGGGACATCACAGACGATTTAGATTAAAAACTGTCTATGATAGAGACATCACAGATGGTTCATAACAAAAACTGTCTATGGTAATAGGAGATATCATAGCCGGTTCATAACAAAAACAGTCGGTGATATGGCGTCACAAAGACAATATATCAGCACAATATAAATATCTAGTCTCAAAAAATAAAATAGCAAAATTTTATATAGCTTATATATGCTCGTTTGAATGGTTTCAACAAGACCTGCAACTTTATAGTTGAGATGAAACCCAAATTCTGAAGGGAAAATCAAATTTTTTGGCAAAAACAGAAACTGAAAACTTAAAATGCAAATTTAGGGCTAAAGATGGCTGATTTTGGGGGTCTTAGAGGCTGACTAGTGCCAGCCGATCAATTTTCTCGAATTGGGCTCGTCGTTAGCTTTCCAATGAGTACAAGAACGTCGAAAATGGACACTGTACGCAAAAGTTATGCCCGTTTTACTAAAATTTCAAAACTGAATCCTACTCGAACTCAGGCAGGAGATTATGAAATTTTGGGGGATTACGAGGCGGAAAACATATCACACACGATTTTTAATACAAAATGTCTATGATAATTTCATTACCATAGACGGTTTTTAATATAAACCGTCTGTGAAGTATCACAGACAGTTTAAATAAAAAACCGTCTGTGATGTCTATCATTATCACAGACGTTCTTATCAAGAACCGTTCATAGATGGGTATTAATAAGAACCATTTGTGATAATAGTAGACATCATAGACAGTTTATATAAATAACCATCCGTGAAAATACCACAGACGGTTATTCGTATGAACCATCTGTGATACTTATAGCACAGACGATTCTTAGGAACCGTCTATGATGTAAGCATCCAGTTTAGCCTCGTTTATAGTAGTGTGCGTGTATGTTGAAGTTGACATGTGACATGCGTCATATTTTACATATTTTTTATTGTCATTTTACCCTCATATTTTTCATATTTTGGAACCATTTATCATCATTTACACGCTTTTCTATAATTAATCGTTCAATTTGGATTATTTTACATTTTTTGTGCATTTCGGGGCTACTCTGTACAAATGTGCGCCGTCACGAACGCGTAGGATCTTTTGTGAAGAAATCAGAGTCTCTGAGGGCCAAAACAGAAGAAATCACATTGGGGAAGGACCTCCTTGTAAACCCTAGATTATTCGAGGGCTAATATGCAAAATGCCAAAAACCCCAACAAAATTCGGCTGCCGCCCACGGTAAGGACTTGAGCCCGGCACTGTCTTGAACTCCTCTTCCTTCATCCCCTTGCTTCTCCTCCCCCTTCCCCCTTCTTCTCCACTGTTGGCGCCGGCGAGGGCCAGGCCTTACCTCGCCGGCCGCCTCATTTCTCCACCTCACCACTCCACTGCACCTCCTCCCTCCTCTGCATCGCCGCGCGCCATCACACCGCCACCCTCTACACCGACCACCAACACCACCATCATCTCCTCCTCTTTCGGCTGCCCCACTTCTTTGCCTTCTCCACCTGCCGCTCCTCCAGATCTGCACCACCTCTTCCGCTCCACGCCACCGACTCCCTCTGCTCTCCCTCCATCGCGCCTCCCTTCTTCGTCGCCTTCTTCCCGTGCGCTGCCGCATCCTCTCCTTTCTCCTCCTTCACATCTCGCCACCAAACAGCGCCGCCACCATCTCATCATCTGTCCGCCTCCGACCTCTTCTTAGCTTCTCCGGACGCCGCCCCTTCACATCCACCGGCGTCCGCCTCCACTGCCACCCATTGCTCTCCCTCCGCATCTATTTCCGCCTCCTCGCGCCACCGTTCACCACCACAACTGGCCGCCGCTTCTTCACCTCGGCGCCGCCGCCCCATCCACCGGTCGTCGCCTCTGCTCCCTCCACCAAGCGTCGGGCTGCCGATCGACATCTCCACCGAGTCCCCTTCAGCGCCGCCGCCGGCCGCCACCACTTCGTCGACATCATCGCCGACCCCTGCTTCCTCTATGGCACCGCCGACAGCCTGACCTCCTCTGTGCCCTCTGCTACGTCTACGCCCTTCGGTTGAATCCTTCCCAAATCTTCTATTCTTATTACTGTTGATGTTACTGATGTTCATTACTGCTTTGTGAACTGAGTATGTTTGGGTAGCATTGTTATCTTTGTCTGTGGATGTTAATTGTTCTTTACTGTGACTAGTTATTACACTGTGGATTGTGATATGTGATTGTGAAATGTGAGCTGTGCAATGTTTTGTGTTGTTTATATAATCTGTTATTGCTGTTGGAAGTTGTTTAGCAATTTTAGTATTGATCATTGTGATGCTGTTGGATATGGATATAGGTTCTGTTCATGTGAGTTATGATCTGTGTTAATTTGTCTTTGTTGGCATTAGGTTAGTAGTGCGAGTTATGCCATTGTCAGTAGTAGCTATCTGTGTTTGTCTGTGTAATCCTGCGCGGATTAGTTAGCCAGTGACCGTCTCCCTTCACCGTGCTGTCTCGACCTCCTCTTTGCTTCTAGTCCTCCCTTGTGCTTCTCGACCTCCCCCTTTTCTTCTTTGCACGGTTGGTCGTTAGCTAAGTCGTGCGTGTGTTAGTTATTTGTTTGTCCTGCCGTCGTCGTCCAGTTAGCTGTCGACCGTTTTCCCCCTCTTTCTCTCTCGACTCCCTCCTTGCTTCTAGATTTCCTTCGTGCTTCTCGACTTCCTCATTCTGTCTCGCGGTTGATAGTTAGTGAGGTCGTCGGTCGGTAGTCTTGTGTTCGTTTGTGTAGTCATCAGTGTCGTTCGTACGGTCGTTCGTCCTGTCGTCCTTTGTTTAGTCGTTTGTCGTTTTGTCTGTGCGAGTTATAGTTCGTTCGATAGTTCGCTCGTTTGGCTGTTTTAGTAGTCGTTGTAGATTTAGTTTTCCCCCCGTTTCGATTGGCGTAGCTTTAGCTGAGCACTGGTACCCTCAGTCTAGTCCCTGTGGAGAACACGACACTCGCTGCTATTTCAGTGGCAACTCGTGCACTTGTGGGTGTGCTATTTGTGCATGATCAACATGCTACAACATATCAATCGACCGTAAAAAAGTGAATAAAATAACAGAGGCTACTTGAACCTATCGAGCGTAGGCCACTAGCCAGTCTAGCCCCAAGCCAACCAAGTAGCCAATGCCAGATCCCGACGACGCTTTACCTACCTTCCCCTATTTCCCACGCGGCACACCACGCACACAATCTTTCATCTGCAGTGGTGACGGGCCTGGCGTCGGAGCTATCATCATCCGGGAGCACGCCGGCCACTTCTCGCCTGCGCCTATGTGCATTGGATGGTATGGTTAGATTTCTTGCTATGTTAATATCATTGCAAATGCTTGCAAATAGAGTAAATCTCGGTGTATGTATGTTGTATGCAGTATAGCCAATAGTCATGACAATAGGCGAGGTCGTCAACTCGTCATCTTATCCTGACTCGTTGCTTTCAAAGTTTAAATATTCAACGATCTTCATAGCTAACGAAGTAGTGACCAGGTGACCAAAATAGGTATTAAATTTTGTGATTTAGATTTTAGCGTTTCAATTTTATGATCTTTAAAATTTTTGTGGGTCAGGGCTTTAATATTAGAATGTCCTATTTCTTTTTTGTTTTGCAACAATTGAATTAGGGAATTTTTCAATGTCTTTTAATATCTAATTCAATGTGTTCTAATTTTCAATGATTATTATCTCCTCATGGCAAGTAGTCCGTAGTCATGGAGCGGTTTTTAAAAAGAAAGGCACTAGGTTCAAATACAAATGCTACAAATACAGAAAGTGCATAAATCAATTGGGTAGAGGAAATTTAGTTTGATCTAGGGAAAAGAAAAGAATAGACGACTATCTCCCAATTAAAAAAATATGGTAAAAAGAAAGTACTTGCGTAGAGGACCTTGCCAATCTCGCACATATGATTTTCTATATGCAGTATTTGGGAAGAAAAAAAAGAAGATTTAACCATGCATGATTTGATCAGTATGGCAGTTAGCTTGAGTATAACAAGTCTAAAGATATAAAATTTAGAATATATTACTATCTATTACATTATTGATAGATGTGTTGATAAACACACGCATGGAGCATAAGGCCCTCATGTTACTTTTATTCTAGATTCATCACTACACAGTGTGGCGTCACATTTTTGCTGCTAGTTTATAAGAGGGGATGGGAATTTGGAGCTTCCTGTGTTTTGTTGACTCGCACCTCCCTGTTGTTATAGTGGACAGGTTCATTGCTAGGCTAGGGCAAGACGAGTGGGGCGACCGTCGAGGGCCCGGACCCAGAGGGCCCATCCTATATGCAATTAAAAGTGGACCCACTAATTGCAAAGGTCTAATATATAATATTCTTGTAGTACTAATAAGTAGTAGCACTAATCTACTGTATATTAAAGTTGGGGGACTTCCTGGCCAGGGAGCTGTACCACGTCATTTTTTTGCGAGAAAGCCCCTGCATTTTGCGAAATCGTGTAGAGGTCCTCCATTCTTGCAAACAGGTCCCTGCTTCTCACAAACAGGTCCCTACCAGGTTTTTTTTCTGGAAAGCACCCTCCACTTCACCGATAGCAACCCGCGGTTTCCAAAATTATGTAAATTGGGGGACTTCCTGGCCAGGGAGCTGTGCCACGTCATTTGTTTTGCGAGAAAGCCCATGCGTTTTGCGAAATCGCGTAGAGGTCCTCCATTCTTGCAAACAGGTCCCTGCTTCTCGCAAACAGGTCCCTACCAGTTTTTTTTTTCCGGAAAGCACCCTCCACTTCACCGATAGCAACCCGCGGTTTCCAAAATTATGTATAGGTCCTTGTTTAGTTACGTATAGGTCCTTGCAGGTCCTTGGTTTTTTTACGAAAAAACCCTTTGGTTTTTCCGAAATTACGTATGCGTCCTCGAATTTTTTGAGAAACGTCTTACGAATTATCGTCTCTTTTACTTCGGTCCACACGGTAGCTAGCGCGGCGTCACGCCGCGCTTATGTAGCTAGTGTTATATAAATGAAGCAAACTTTCTTCGCAAAACATCGACATTTATCTTCGTTGTTTTTGGCTAGATGCTGCCGTAGCCACAATTATACCATTTTTTTAACGTTTCTAGTTGGTTTTCATTATTTTTTCATGTTACAGATTGTATAGTCCGTGGAAATGCTAATTCATGATATTTTTAGAGGGGGTTAGTTCATGATATATGTACCGATTTTTGAATAGCATATTCATTTACGTACTAGTCATAGAAAAAATCTATAAATTTCCATACAACCGAAATAATAAAGTAATTATATATACACACACGGAAGCGCTAACGAGTGTGTCCAGTGCGCGTCGGAAAGTTGCTACTATTTGTGAATAAAGTTACCGTCAAATACATATATAGTTACTATCCAGTTATGTACTGACAGTAACTATATATGTTTGGCGGTAATTTTACTCACAAACAGTAGTAATTTTCCGACGAGTATTTTATACATACGCGCAGAATAGTATATATATGTGTGTCACATATCGCGATTGGTATCATCTTATCCAATAAACATTTGGTTTACTTAAGTTTTACACAGCATTTGTATAAACACTAGAAACATCTTTATGGCCAATTAGAACACGGAAAATTTTCCAATTTCTGCTAGAACTTCTTTCAAACATGCCCTTAATATGTAGCCTTTTCATATCCATAAGTTCGTTGCTAATTAGCTATACTTTTGAAAAAGAAAACATAGCATATGTTCGTATAAGGACCTTTTATTCCTGTCGACAGGCCCTGTCAGCGGATTGCTCGTCGCAAAAGGCTTTCTACGTAAATCTCACTCTCAATTTGATCTCTCTTTTGCCATATTTATTTGATTTGGTATCGAGTAACAATATCATTTATTTGATTTGGTATATCCAATAACAAGACCACATGTGAATGGATTGTCGGGGAAAAAAACCGTGCGTTAGTACGCAAACTAAACATAGTTACATACACATCCGTCAGTCCCAAATGAACGTTCTAAACATGATACCGATATTTCAGGATGTATGTACTGATACTAGTATACACACAGACGTACTGAGATATATTTTACACGTATACGGTAATCTAATATTAACACACACAAGAGCCTCTTATAATAATTAAGTTCTTACATCTCTATAGAAAAGTAGAAAGAGCTGCACGCAAGCTGCTTATTTGTAGTGCCACGGCGGCCGGAACATCTGGAACGATGGCTTGTGCGAGGCCAGGACCATCAGCAGCGCCAAGACCGCCGCGACAACCCACGGCGGCGTGCCGGAGCAGCCGTCCGCGCCGTCAAGCTGGCCCCGCCACGACACCGGCACGACGACCCTCCCGTCACCGTCCAGCAGCGCGTGGCGCGCGAGCACGGCCAGCGCGACGAGCCCGAGCACCAGCAGCATCCAGGAGCCCGCCTGGGTGCGCCGGCGCAGCTGCTTCTCGTACTCGTCCATCTGCCACGAAAGGCAGAGGAGGAAGGCCATGATGCTGGTGACGGCGAGCACCGGCAACGGCGGCAGGCCGACGGCCAGCCACCCCTGCCGCCACTGGAGATCTCTCGTCTCGTCCATGGAGACGTGACAATGTACGCGCGTCAATGTGTGTCTTGAATACAAATGTTTTTCATCTGTCGTGCGGGCGCCCGCTTTATATGGGGAATGGAAAGGTGAAAGTGATGTGTGCGCTTTACTTTTGTGGCTGTGGGAGAGTGGAAGGTGGTAGATACTTGTGGAAGAGAGGCGGCACAGCATGGCATTTACTGGAGCGAAAAGCGGCTGGCGCTTTCAGGAGAACTACGAGGCCGTCGGCAATCGGTTGCTGGCACTTTTTTCAGGAATTCGCAATCTTTTTGCAGATACTATATGTTGAAGACAAATTTTGCGGTTTCTTTTACTACTACAAAAAGCCTAATACTAGACGGTCAATCACAGATGATTTTGTTAAAGCGTCTGTGATCGACACTAATACAAACGGTTTTAATTTGGACACCGTCTGTGTTGGTGGCGTCGGAGAAAACGAGTATCACAGACGGTTCTTACCGATGAACCATCTGTACTACTTTAGTATCACAGACAGTTTATGTTAAAAACCGTCTGTGATAATATGGAATTATCACAGACGGTTTTTTATTAAAAACCATCTGTGATAATGACGCTACGCATTTATTGCGCTGGTCAGAACCGCACCTGTCTTCATTTCGATCCAGATCTAGCTGGTGCTTTACTCTTTCGCTCAGGAGGCAAGCTAGGCGATTTCAGGAAGCAGAGATTGAGTTTTGAAGCAGAGATTGAGCTTTGAAGCAGAGATTGAGCTTTGATGATTCATACTTTCCTGGTTGCTCTAGATATTGTTAGTAATGAAATTTATTTTTCTTTGCATTACAATTTAGTTCTAAGTAATTGGTGAGTGTTACTGAAGATGGTTTGCAAAATTGTTGGTTATATAATACCTGTTGTGTTTATAATAAGAATTGAGCTAGCAAATTAAGCATCAATACATGTGGCTGGTATATATGTAGTAACAATTAGTTAATTTAATTGTTAATACTAAGTTGTTATATATGTACGTAACGTAGGACCGAAGCTGGATGTATGCCGCAAGCCGTGTGAGTGAAGAGTACATTAATGGCGTGTCTGCTTTTACAAGAGCTGCCGAGGACGATATGTTGAATAAAGGGGTGGAATATATGTACTGTCCATGCATTGACTGCGAGAATTTAAAGATGTTTAAGAACCGAGGGCAAATTGAAGTGCACTTGATTCGGAGGGGTTTCAAAAAGGGTTATACGTGTTGGACCAGTCATGGCGAAGTGAATGATCATATGCCGCCGGATGACATCGCCGGCGAAGTGAATGATATACCACCGGATGACATTGCCGGTGAAGTGAATGACATGCCGCCGGATGATGTCGATTGTGGTTCGGATTCGGATAGGTTGCACGATGATAATCTGGATCAGATGCTTCGCGATGTAGAAGAGAACTATGATGAGAGAGAGTATGTTAAATTCCGGGGCTTGATGGAGGACTCGGAGAAACCTTTGTTCACATGCTGCAAGTACACGAGGTTGTCGGCCGTGCTTGAACTGTTGAAATTGAAGGCAAGCAACGGTTGGTCCGACAAGAGTTTCACGGCGCTGCTAGGTCTTTTAGCGGATATGCTTCCAGAGGGAAATGAGTTGCCTAAAACCACGTATAAAGCCAAGAAGGTTCTTTGTCCATTGGGAATCGAAGTAGAAAGAATACATGCATGTCCAAACGACTGTATCCTCTACCGTAAAGAGTATGCAAACATGCATGTATGTCCGGTGTGCAACGCATCCCAATACAAACGCAACAATCAATCAGATGATGGCGAGAGAACAGAGGCGAAGAAAGGACCTCCTGCTAAGGTGGCATGGTATTTTCCCACAATTCCCCGTTTGAAAAGGTTTTTTGCAAATCCAAAGGAGGCAAAACTGCTGCGTTGGCACTCGGAGGAGCGCAAGAAGGATGGAATGCTAAGACACCTTGCTGATTCCGCGCAGTGGAGAAACATCGAGAGGAGTTTTGCAGACTTCGGTGCAGAACCAAGGAATATAAGGTTTGGACTGAATACAGATGGAATGAATCCTTTCAGTAGCATGAGCAGCCGACATAGCACATGGCCCGTGACTCTCTGCATCTATAACCTTCCTCCTTGGTTGTGTATGAAGCGAAAGTATATTTTACTGTCGATACTTATCCAAGGGCCAAAGCAACCTGGGAATGATATCGATGTGTACCTAGCACCGTTGGTGGAAGATCTAAAAGTACCGTGGAAGGAAGGGGTACAGGTACGGGATGCATACAAACGAGAGAATTTCACTCTGCGCTCCTTATTGTTCTACACCATAAATGATTATCCTGCCCTTGATAACCTATCGGGCCATAGTACAAAAGGTGCCAAAACTTGTACTCACTATTTGGATGGTATGGAGAGTATGTGGCTGAAACACTCACGCAAAACCATCTACATGCGTCACCGCCGGTTCCTTCGGAGAGCTCACCCATACCGCAAGATGAAGAAACAATTTGATGGAGAGAAGGAAGACAGTTCAGCTCCAAGGCATTTCAGGGGACACGAGGTTTATGATATGGTTAAGGATTTAGATGTTGTCATCGGAAAGGGACGTAAATTGAGGGCTCATGAGAAGAACACCTGGAAGAAGATATCAATATTTTAGGACTTACCTTATTGGGAGTACCTAGATGTTCGACACTGCATCGACGTCATGCACGTAGAAAAGAATGTATGCGACAGCTTGATTGGTCTCTTATTGAACATTCGTTATAAAACAAAGGATGGCGTCAACGCACGGCTTGACTTGGCTGATATGGACATCAGGCCTGAGTTAGCACCGACAATCACTGATAATGGACGAACGTACCTTCCCCCTGTGTGTTACACTCTATCCAAGGCTGAGAAAACAGAACTGTGCCAGTGTTTGCATAGTGTCAAAGTTCCGTCTGGTTACTCCGGCAACGTGAAGAAACTTGTTTCGATGCAAGATTTGAAGTTAAATGGCATGAAGTCTCATGATTGTCATGTGCTGATGACACAGATGCTCCCTATTGCAATTAGAAATATTTTGCCGATCAAAGTCCGAGAGACAATCATGAGGCTATGTTATTTCTTTAACACAATTGCTCAGAAGGTCATCGATCCCGAAGGACTAGATGCTCTGCAGGATGAGGTGATGATGACTCTATGTCACCTTGAAATGTATTTTCCTCCTTCGTTTTTCGATATCATGGTCTATCTCATTATTCACGTTGTGTGGGAGATAAAAATGTGCGGGCCCGTATTTCTACGTAGCATGTATCCATTTGAGAGGTTCATAGGAATTCTCAAGTCCTACGTACAGAATCGTTCTTGGCCGGAGGGCAGCATCGTCGAAGGTTATGCAAGCGAAGAGGTCCTTGAGTTTTGTGTCGATTATATGGCTCAGATTCAACCGATAGGTGTGCCTCAATTTCTTCATGAGGGGAGGCTGAAGGGTCTCGGAACTATCGGAAGTAAAGCAATCACTCCAGATATGGACACGTATACTCAAGCCCATTTCACGGTGTTGCAACACATGACAGAAGTCACGCATTATGTCGACCAGCACAAGGATGTGCTTCGGCAACAGAATCCGGAGTGGCCGAATGTTTGGATCATGAGGCAACACAACAGTCGGTTCAACCAATGGTTGAAGGAGCAAATCGCTAGGAGCTCGCCAAGTGAGACGCTGACATGGTTGGCAAAAGGGCCTACATTTACAGTTGTGACATGGCAAGAATATGATATAAATGGGTACACATTCTATACGCAGTCTCAGGATGTACAGAGCACTAACCAGAACAGCGGTGTCCGCACAGATGCGTTCAGTACGGATGGGTCGAGAAACTCGTACAATGGCTTCATAGAAGAGATTTGGGAGCTCGACTATGTGGTTTTCAAGATCCCCTTATTTCGCTGTCGTTGGGTGCATCTCCCACATGTGAAGGTTGACAAGTACGGTGTCACGACTGTGGACCTCCAACGTGTCGGGTACAAAGATGAACCATTCGTACTCGCCAATCAAGTTGTTCAAGTTTTCTGTGTAACCGATCTGACAAATAAGAAACGCCATGTAGTTCTTCATGGAACAAGGAGAATTGTCGGAGTAGAGAATGTAGTGGACGAGGAAGAATACAATCAATTTGACGAGTTAACTCCTTTTGGAAATGACATAAGGGTCGACGACGAACAACGAGACGAAACTAGTTACGTACGCATTGATCATGATGAAGGGCTAATTTTTAAAGGAAATAAGCAAGTACAATGAGAATGTGCGACATATATGTGAATGTATATGTGAATTGGCATTTATGTATATGTGATGTATATGTGTGATGTACATGTGAATTGGCATTTATGTATAGAACAATGCTGCAGTGTGATGTATTTATGAATTGACATTTATGTATATGTGATGTATATGTGTGATGTATATGTGAATTGGCATTTATGTATATGTGATGTATATGTGTGATGTATTTGTGAATTGGCATTTATGTATATGTGATGTATATGTGTGATGTATTTGTGAATTGGCATTTATGTGTGAATGCACTGTGTGAATGCAGTTGGTTGGTGTTGTATATGAATGCAGCTGTTTGGTGGTTGATCATGAATGAAGTTGGTTGGTGTTTGTCTTAATAACTACAGTCTGGTAAAGGCTTATAACAGACGGTTCTAAACTTAGAACCGTCTGTGATATCAATATCACAGACGGTTCTACGTTTAGAACCGTCTGTGATATTTATTATCACAGACGGTTCTAAGTTTAGAATCGTCTGTGATTGTGTAACTACCACAGATGGTTATAAACTTAGAACCGTCTATGATATTGATATCACAGATGGTTCTAAGTTTAGAACCGTCTGTGATAATCCTCCCTATATATACCCTCTGGCTAGGGTTTTCTGTGTGCGCTGCAGTTATTCGATCTAGATCTAAATCCCGAGCCCGTCGTCGTCGCCGCCTCCCCGAGCCCTCGCCGGCCACCTCCCCGAGCCGGTCTTGTGAGTGATTCTGTGATTTTTGTATGCAATCTGTGTGGGCTGTGCAAGTTTGTTAATCTTCCATATATTATCTAGCACTAGGAGACATAGATTGCCTGTGGGATTTACAGTTGCTCGATGATGATAAATTCATATACTGAGATTGGTTCATTCGGTCTTTGAGCTCTAATAGCTGCCAACTCTGTTGTCATAATTAACTTTAAACCCCAGGAAACAATCTCTAGACATTGATATATTGTTCTTGTTCCTATCGGTTCATGCAGTTTTCAGATTATAGCATGTTATTAAATTGACCTGTTAGGATTTAATCTTGACAAGTTAAAAGACTGAATTATTGGGCAAAGTTAACTTGTATGGTCTTGATCTGTATGAATACTGCTGTCTGAATATATGCCTGCTGAATATATCTTGATCTTGAGATTGTAAAGTTTGTATCTAGAGCTCAAAAGACTGAATTCATTATTTGGCATAACCAATCAAGGAAGAGTATATGATTTAGTAGCGGGATGACCAAGATTAATCTTGTGCAACCCTACAATTTGAGAGCACAAATTAATCAATTAAAACTTGAGCTTGTTGCTAGTCTTAATTGATACATGCCTTTTACATTGTCATACATATTCATGTTTAGACTATTATTGATTCTATTATTGATGCTTGTTGCTTGTTGCTTGTTGCTTCATATTGCTACCATTATATATGTATATATGTAGGTATATATATATATATGTATATGTATGTATATACACATATATATGTATTGTAATCGCCTATATTGAGCGAAATAGATAGATATTGCACTTTCTTATCTTATGGTATGGCACTTTCTTATCTTATCCTAATAGACCCACAAATTGAGCAACATGTCATCCACACATTCTTCAACACCATCGCCGGAGGCGTCCGCTCCAACATCAAGACGCCAAGGAAGAGGGTTATCGAAGAAGCCTGAGGGCCGATTTACCATCACAGCGGTCGATGGATCTGGGGTCCCTCTACAACCTAAGAAAGCAGTAAGCGCATTCCGAACATTGATCGGAATAGTTGCACGAGAACGAATTGAGATCACATTTAATTTGTGGAAGAACGTGCCTGAGACTCAGAAACGTGAGCTGTGGACCGAAATTTTGGCATTGTTCGAGATCCCAGAAGAACACCAAGACGCCGTGCAACGACAAACCTACCTAGCGGCGTGCAAAGCATGGAATAACTTCAAGAGCACGCTTGTCAAGAAATACGTGGAGACGGACGAAACGCCTTTTCATAAATACCCATTCCTGGAACTACAATGGGAAGAGTTCAAGGCAATGAAGACGTCCGAGGATTTCAAAAGTACAAGTACGGCGCACAAGGTCCTCCAGGCAAAAAACACACACCCCACAGACTTGGCACAGCTGGGTATGCGGGTAAAATACCGTAGTGGAGGATGGAGGATGAACTGGCAGCCATGCAGGACATCGCCCCGCCACTTAGCAATATCCCGGATGCCCGCGCTCGAAATTGGATTAGAGCAAGGTCATCTACAACGACATCGGGGGAAGTCTCCTTTCGAAACCCTTCAGACCAGCAAGTGTCCCAGCGCCTGGTAAGATATCGATCGAACTACGTAGCTTGTAATTACTCCACAACTCCGTACGAATTGAAATGACATATCGTGCTCTTACAGGAAGAGCTGAGTTTTCAATCTACCCTGGAATCATTCCAGGGAACAAGGGAGAATGATATGCTCTCCGTGGCCCTGGGAAACAAGGAGCACCCAGGCCGTACGAGAGGCCTTGGGCTTTACCTTCCTTGGAAACATGGTTTCCAAGATGACTTCGAAATGTATCAGCGTAGGAAGAGAACCAAAGCCGAGCATGAGGAGCAGCTACGAGAAGAGATCAAGTCATCTCTTAGAGAGGATCTAATGGGTGAGCTGGCTGATGTAGTCAGAAATGAGGTGCGGAAATATACAGAAAGTCAGCAGGCCGCCGCTCCTGTGCTAACTAGCCCGCACAACCGTCCGAGTAGTTGCGCATCCAATCCGACGGAAAGCGAGGCCAGATTTCCCGTGGACAACATCCAGGTAATAATTATTATCTCTCGAATGCTTGCTCCATTGATTGGCCTATTGGAGTAGCTAATTTTGTATCGTTATGTAGGAGCCTACGAAGTGCAGGCTCCAAGTGAGATGTGCCTCCGTTCCCTTGTACGCTGCTTAGGGCCAGGCATATCAGTTTGCTATCGGGGTCATGGTGCACGGTCAACCTTTAGCGCCAGGCTACGCAAAAGTTAATGTGGATGGTGTGCATGCCAATTTTGAGGTCGTCCCGCTACCGAAGGCCCCCAACGACGAGATCGTGACTCTAGGGCAGGCCATTGGAACATTCATCCAGTCGCCCAAATGCGACATCTCCCTGGAGGCTTCCTCACTGGTGGCCGAACCAGAAGGGCAGCGCGAACCAGAGCTAAATGCACTGGTGCTATCTCCACAAGGGCAGTGCGAAGCAGAGCTACCTGCACCGATGCTATCTCCATGGGTGCTATTCTCGCCAAAGCAACTTGCACCGTATGTACCATTACAGTCGACTACCATAAAGTCGACCTACAGTCAAGGCAGTGGCCAGGGCAAATCAAAGACGAAGGATGATGACGATATCCCGTACCTGCCATTGGCCCGCAAATTCGTGCTAGGCGAGCCGATGATATTCCCAGAAGAGCACCTCTTAACCCTAGGACTTGGTTGCCAAAGATTCCACATTGGTATATGGAACAGTCCAATAGGCCAGAGGCAGAACGACGCTCAGGTATCACTGTCAAATTCAAGCCGGAACATTTCATGCACGAAGTTCAGGAATGTGTCTTCGCGGTGACCTTTGACGATATATTTGGTCTTTTCATGCTCAATGCTCTCGACGCCTCACTCGTTCGATGCTGGACGCTGTAAGTCTGTACAATCACAATCTCTGTTCACATATACCGATATATGTCACAATTTGTTACTTTTCTGTGTATATATATAGATTCATGCTGACCGAAGCTAGATCATCGAAATCACCAATTGGTTTCCTGGACCCACGCTTGGTCGCCATTGATACCATCAACGAGGATGCATCCTTCGTCGAGAACTATATTACAAAAACACTGCTGGCTCACCGCAATAAGGAATTTGTTCTTATGCCATACAATGAGCACTTCCATTGGATTTTAATTGTAATTATACCAAAATGGAACAAGGCTATATACCTTGATTCTCTAAGTAAGAACAAATCCAAGTACACAGCTATCGCCCAAATACTCGATAGGTAAGTACATTGTACTCTTTCTTTCCTTCCGAATTACTAATCTAACTTTTTCGAATAACGAAGGTCGTTCGCGACATACGTTCAACAAACACGTGGCTCGACGACAGGGGCCAAGCCCTTGAAACATGCTCGCAATTTTTGGGTATTCACTAGATACACATTAATTAATCATATACAACACTTAGTAGTAATGCCTCTTGATTTAACACATTCTATTTTTTTGCAGTGCCACCAGCAGCAGCCGGGCAACACGTGTCGATTCTACGTGTGCCACCATATAAGACTACTCCTCGATTCCACCAAGATCACCAATTCTAAGGTTTGTCAATCTTCCCACATTTATTTCATACATGTCAGGTTTTATATGTACGCGTGTTGATATTCCTATCGACAGGCTGCGCCCATCTCTACATCTGCATTGAAACAGCCGGACTTTGCAAAAATTCGAGGAGAGTTCGTTTGGTTTTTGTGGACTAAAGTCATAAGATCAGATGGAGAGTTCCACTGCGCAGAATGATTTTTTATTGCTGTTATCAATCCGGAATCGAGGGCTCGCGAAAGGAATAGATACATAATCAACAAACTTGTTAGGCGGCACAAGCTATACTTGGATGGTGCATCATTGTCATTCAAGTATTGCTTGTGCAGCTGACAAGTTCGTTGATTATAGCTCTGTTCTTTTCACGAGACCTCGATTCTGGAGTGATAGAGCAATAAAAAAATGCAATTTTACCACTACGCACAACGATTTTTTATTGCTTTTATCACTCCGGAATCGATGTCTCGCTAAAGATCATATCCATAATCAACGAACTTGTGAGCTGCACAAGCAATACTTGAATGACAATGATGCACCATCCAAGTATAGCTTGTGCAGCCTCACAAGTTCGTTGATTATGGATCAGTTTCTTTCGCGAGACCTCAATTCCGGAGTGATAAGAGCAATAAAAAAACATTGTGCGCAGTGGTAACATTGCATTTTTTTATTGCTCTATCACTCCAGAATCAAGGTCTCGTGAAAGGAACAGAGCTATAATCAATGAACTTGTCACCTGCACAAGCAATACTTGAATGACAATGATGCCGCCTGACAAGTTTGTTGATTATGTATCTATTCCTTTCGCGAGCCCTCGATTTCGAAGTGATAGAGCAATAAAAAATGTAATGTTACCATCTAAGTGCAAATGCAGTGTAGATCTTTTGTAATTCTGTATTTGTTAATGGATATTTTATTTCATTTCAATTAATTGATTTGCGAAATAGATGCTTTATGTTTGTGAAATGAAGTGCGATGTGAATTGGATGTTTTATGTCTGTGAAATGAATTGAGATGTGAATTGGATGTTTTATGTATCTGAAATGAATTGAGATGTGAATTGTATGTATACATGTTTGATATGCTTGTTTCAGAGGGCATGGCTAGCATTTTCTGAGGCTAGCCAATAAACATAATAAGATTTAGGGGTAGAAAAGCATATCACAGACGGTTTTTAACTAAAAACCGTCTATGATAGACGATAATCACAGACGGTTTGTAAGTAAAAACCGTCTGTGATTATAACCTATCGCAGACGGTTTTTAACTAAAAACCGTCTGTGATAATCAGCTATCACAGACAGTTCGTAGTTAAAAACCGTCTGTGATATTGATATATCACAGACAGTTCGACAACCGTCTGTGATAACATTCGATTATCACTGACCCATAAATTCAGACGGTTCAGAAAACCGTCTGTGATGACGGTTCTGAACCATCTGTAATACGGTTTTCTGTAGTAGTGTTTAGCGAAGAAAATCTTGTAGCTCCTTATGGGCTAACTATTGCTTGGTACTTATTAAAAAAAAATCAAAGAGCTTAAATTCATTGGTCAGCAGGAGAAACATCATGCTGAATGCACCGGATAAGAGAATCTGGCACCTGTTCAACCAAGTACAGCCAGAAATAGAAGTGGTGATTCAAGAGTCCTTAAAACTCGTCCAGTGGTTGCGTTATTTTTGGTTTATAATTTAACTTTCTATATTAAATAGTTTTAAATAGAGTATTTTTTAAAAGGGGTCTATAATTTAATTGTAGTAGGCGATATTCCGACTTTATCTATATCGTTTAAAATTGCTCACAAGTAACTCTCTTCATACTCTCTTGTGAATAGACAAAATTCAAATATTTAAACCAAAGTCATAAGCTACAGTCAAAAAAACCCACCTATAATACTACTTTCACTATATCGTAGGACCAACTATGGCAATATCAAGGATGAATGGTGTCTTTCAAATTGTCTTCAAGTATTTATAAATTGTTTACTAAGTAGCACAAAGTCATGTTGAACAAAATTAGAAGCCTAAAAGAGAAAGATTTTATAGCACTAATGTATGGGTTTATTCTTTTGGCTTTTGCTAGAGTACCTAACTTTCAAACGAAGTATTTTTTCAATACGGGGTCTACAAGTTAATTGTAGTACACGTTAAAAATCCAACATCTGTAACATCTAAAATCTAAAGCGAGTATCTCTCTATAATTTCTATTGTAAGCAGCTAAAATTCAAAAAATTTAACTAATACCATAAATTATAACTATAAAGAATAGACCTTATATATTTATAACGCATCAATGATTACTTAAGAGGCAAAGTGATTTGTGTGCTTTCTTTTGTGGCTGTGGAGGAGTCGAAGGTGATAGATGTTTGTGTGCTGTGGAGCAGGCCACACCGCATGACCTTTAATTTACTGGAGCGAGGAGTGGCTGGCGCTTTCAGTATAACTACGAGGCAGTCGGCCATCGGTTGCTGGCACTTCTTCAGGATTTTGCAATCCTTTCAGACACTATATATGTAGAGAACAAATTTTGTTTTTCTTTAGTGAAGAGTTAGCGAACGCAAGAAAATCTTGCTGTTGGCCTAACTAATGGTTGATCATTAGGTAAGGAAACGGATCAGATATAACCGAATAGTCTCAAAAACAAATATAAATCTATATTTTTTAAATCGAATACGAATTGAATGCCGTAATGAATACAATTTGAATTGAATATGTACTTAATTCGATCGAATATGAATATCCTCCTACAACTTCTGTAATAAATCTCGGTAGAACAAATTTATGTAACATGATCGAATACAAATCTCGGTTGGCATAGGAAATAGATCGAATACAAATTTGAATGTTCTTGAATAGGAATGCAAATATGAACATTCTTAAATATGAATACGAATATTGTTGAATACAAGTACGAACATTTTTTAATACGGATTTTATTTACCATATTCGCATTTTCTCGAATATGAATATCGGAAAAAATGGATTATCTGTTATAGTTTCTCACCCTATTGGTCACTAGTCCAGCAATATTATCACTCCGAGTCTGTTCATGTATGTGACAACTAAAGCCGCAATGATGTAAATACTGCCACTATTAAAACCCGGGGTTGCCAGCAACCTATCGTGTCATGTCACCTTTTTTTACGAAAATGCTCTCCGCTTTTTCAAAATTACGTATGGATCTATACTTTTTTTATAGAAATCACTCTTTTTTCCCATAATGCGAAAAATCCTTCATTTCTAGAATTATGTATGGATCCTTACTTTCCTAGAAAAGCCCTCTCTTTCTTGTAATTACGTATGAGTCCTTACCTCTATTAAAGCCAGGGAATTACCAGCAGCCCACCGTGCCACGTCACCTTTTTGAAAAAAGCCCTCCACTATTTTGGAATTACATATGGATCCTTACTTTTTCAAAAAAGCTCTCTTTTTCCCTAATTGCGGAAAAACCCTCCGCTTTTCATAATTACGTAAGGGTCCTTACTTTTCCCAAAAAAAGCCTTGCTCTTTCTTGCAATTACATACAAGTCCTTAATTTCCTTTTTTTGCATACAACGTGATGACATACAGGTCCTTACTTTCTGTTTTTCGTATATAGGCCCTTACGAAGCAGCGTAGCGCACTCTTTTGCTTCGATCCATATTGTAGCTAGAGCAGTGTGGCATCATGCTTCCGCAGCTAGTAAGTTAAGGACTTGAGTTGTCTTCTCTTTGCTCCTTTTTAAATAATGTGCTTAGCTTTTTCCACACTTGTTAACGGGAAATGCAAGATAAGCATATACTGCTATTAAATTTCCATGTCTTGCTAATTAAATAACCCTGCCCGTTTGGGCTTAAAACTTATTGTTTTTGGTTTTTCACTGTTCTGGACTTCTTTTGCACTGTAGCTACTGTGAGATTTTTCAGCATAATTAAATTTAAAAAATGAAAATAAGAAAAAAAATGATATATCATCTCAGACAATGCAAAGAAATAAAGGGAAAAAGACAAAATAGCCAAAAAGTTAGAAAAAGACAAAATTAATAAGCTAAAAGTAAAAACATAAGCCTAAATAAGCAGGGCTACATGTCTATATCTTAGACTACCTGTCTATAATCCGACTAAGCAGCAAACATATAGATTCCTCGTACATTATGATATTTACTCTCTATACGAGTGAAGTTAAACTGACATGTAAATTGGATAGGAGGCGCGAGTCCTAACCTCAGTAGGCATGAACCAATGGTCTGATGTCACATGTGGGTTCACTCCTACAAAAAAACTAATATTAGACGGCACATCACAGACGGTTCTCTAAAACCTTCAATATTAAATACAAGCACAGACGTTTTTAGTTTAGAGATTGTCTATTTTGCTACCAGCGATAAAAACCATCTGTGAAGAGGTAATATCATAGACAAATCACGGTGAAAACCGTCTGTGAAATATCACAGATAGTTATTAACAAGAATCGTTTATGGTATTACCAAATATTACAGACAATTTTTTTTTATATAAACTGTATGTGATACTTCACGGACAGTTTTTTATATGAATCGTCTGTGATAATTCATAGAAGGTTTGTAATACAAACCATCTATGATAATGAAATTATCACAGACGATTTGTATTAAAAACCGTATATGATAATTTCACTATATTAATTGTATAAAGACCCGTGTACCTCGATTACATGGCTTAAATTGAACCGATAGGTGTACCTCGAAGTCGCCATGAGGGGAGGCTCAAGGGTATCGGGACCATCGGAATGAAAGCAATCACTCTAGATATGGATGCATATGGTCAAGCCCATTTCACGGTCTTGCAACATATGACTGAAGTGTCCCATATATTGACCAGCACAAGGACATGCTTCAGCAACAAAATCCAGAGCGTCTGGATGTTTGGATCAGGAGACAATACAACAGTCGGTTTAGCCAATGGTTGAAAGAGCGACTCGCTAGGAGCTCATCAAGTGATACATTGATATAGTTGGCAAAAGGGCGAACATTTATAGTTGTGACATGGCAAGGATATGACATAAATGAGTACACATTCTATACGCATGCTCAGGATATAAAGAGCACTAACTAGAACAGTGATGTCCGCATAGATGTGTTTAGTATCGATAGGTTGAGGAACTCCAACTATGGGCTCATAAAGGAGATTTAGGATCTCGACTATGTGCTTTTCAAGATCCCCTTGTTTTGGTGCCATTGGATCCATCTCCCATAGGTGAAAGTCAACAAGTACAATGTCACTATCGTTGACCTGAAACATGTCAGATACAAAGACGAACCATTTGTACTCGCTAACCAAGTTGTTCAAGTTTTCTATATAACCGACCAGGCCAATTAGAAGCACCACATAGTTCTTCATGGAAAAAGGAGGATTGTCAGAGTTGAGAATGTATTAGATGAGGAAGAATACAATCAATTTGATGAGTTGCCTCCTTTCAGAAATGGCATAAGGGTCGAGGAAGAACAACGTGACGACATTAGCTACATACGAATCGATCAACATGAATGGCTAATTTTAAAGGAAATAAGCAAGTGGAGTGATAAATGAAATGTTTATGTATCATATGTTCTGTATTTGCATTTAAAAGTGTGTATGAGAATACGTTAATATATGTGAATTTGCATATATGTATATAAGAATTGTGATATATATGTGAATTTGCATTTATGTATATAAGTATGTGTGATATATATGTGAATTTGCATTTATCTGTATGAGAATATGTGATATATACTTGGCTGTGAGGATCATCACAGACGGTTTTTATTTAAAATCATTTGTGATGATTTATATCACAGACGGTACTAAAATAGAACCATCTGTGATATTTAATTATCATAAGTAGTTTTTATTTACAACCGTCTGTGGTAATAACTATCACAAACGGTTCTGAACTAGAACGTCTGTGATTATTCCCCTATATATATTGCACTCTAGGGTTTTCCCCCACTGTATTAACACTACACCCAAGCACTTAACGCCTCCCCGAGCGCGCCACCTCCCCCAGCACTCCTCCCCAGAGCACACCGCCTCCCTCAAGCTCTCCTCCTCTCCCGAGCGCGTCGCCTCCCCGAGCACACTGCCTCCCTGAGCGCGCCACCTCCCCCGAGCTCTCATCCTCCCCAAGCATGCTGCCTACCCTGAGCGCATCGCCTCCTCGAGCACACTGCCTCCCCGAGTGCGTTGCCTCCCTGGAGCACGCTGCCTTCCCCGAGCTCTCCTCCTTCCCCGAGCACACTGCCTCCCCGAGCTGCACATTGAACTTTACTTTATGTTCTTGATTGTTAGCTAGCAGTGGGAGAACTATTGCATGATACATTATGGGTTTTTTATTGCTCAATGAGGAAATTTATCAAGATTGAAATCTCAGTGACAATCTAGCATTATTCTGCTAGTTTGAATTCACATTTGCTAGTTGTATACTTCTGTGTAGTGTAGTTGGTAGCTTTGCCAATAGTTAGTCCTTAGTCTCCTGCTCGGTATTGCTTATTGCATTCTTTTGGCTTTGCCGAATATATATTGGTTCTGCAGTAGCTCATTTCTGTTACTTGTTTATGATTTCTACCAAAATCTATTGATTTTGCATGCTCTTGACATTGATACTACATTGAGGTAATATTCAATTAGATAATTCTATTATCTTTTGAAGATGTCATCTGCTTATTCTTCGACATTGTTGCCGGATGCGTGTGATGCACCATTCTCTTAAAAATCCCAAAAAGAAAAAGGACTATCGAAAAAACCTGAGAGCCAGTTTACCATCACGAATGTCGATCCGTCTGGGACCCCTCTCAATCCTTGTCGAGCAGTGTCCACATTCTGGAGATTAGTCAAAATCCTTGTCGAACGGATTGAGACCATTTTCGATTTGTGGAAGAAGGTGACCAGAGCTCAGAAAAGTGAGCTGCTAATGGAAGTCTTTCGATCATTCGAGATCCCGAAAGAACACCAGGCCTCCAGGCAAAGCGTGGAAGCACTTTAAGAGCCTACTTGTCAAGCAATACGTGGAGAAGGATCTGACGCCCTTCCACAAGCAGAAGGATCTGACGCCCTTCCACAAGTATCCATTCCTAGAATCGCAATGACAAGAGTTTATGCAGATAAAGATGATAAATAATTTTAGGAGTGAAAGTATGACGCACATGGCCCTTTAGGCAAAACACGCATCCACATAGACTCAGCACCGTTGGGTATATGGGTAAAATCCCACAATGAAAGAAGGAGGATGAGCAGGCAATCTTATGGGACACCTCCTTGCCATTTGTCGGGATCCCTGATGAGGACGCTCAAAACTGGATAAGAGCAAGGTCATCTACCATGTCATTAGGAGCCATCTCCTTTCGAAACCCTGCAAACGAGGAAGTGTCCTACCGCTTGGTAAGATATTGAACTACCTAGTTTGTCATTACTCCATAACTTCATAGAAAGTGAAATGATATGTCAGGCTTTTGTAGGAAGCATTGAGTGTAGAATCTTCTGAAGGCTCATTCTAGGTACTCCGGGAGAGAGATATACTCTTCGTAGCCCTGGAAACAAGAAGCACCAGGGTCGCACAAGAGGCCTTTATCTTTATGTTCCTTGGAAACATAGTTTCTAAGATGACTCCAAAGTATACCAGAGTAGGAAGAGAGCCAAAACCATGCATGAGGCAAGGCTACCAGAGGACATTACAGCATCCCTTAGAGATGAGATGCAAAGGTATGGCAGAGATCAGATTGAAAGATACGGCATCTTGGAAAATTAGAAGGAAGCCCTCACTGCTTCTATGCTAGGCAGCCCCTCCAACCGCCGGAGTAGCTGCACGTCCAATCCTATCTTGAAGAGTGACCACTGATTTCCTATTGATGATATCCTGGTAATAGTTATTATCTTTAGAATGCTTGATCCACTAATAGGCCTGTTAGAGTCGCTAATTTTATATCGTTATGTAGGTGGCTATGAAGTGCAAGCTCCAAGTGAGATATACCTCTGTTGCTTTGTGGGCTGCTAGGGCCTTGGTGCACGGTGTGTCTCTAGCGCCAGGTTTTGCAAAAGTGAATATGGACGGTGTTCATGCCAATTGTGAGGTCGTCCCACTGCAGATGTCCCCAAACGACAAGGTCGTGATTCTAGGGCAAGCAATTGGAACATTCATCTAGTGGCCCAAGAGGGACATCTGCCTGGAGGCTCGTGCATCGGTGCTAAGTCCACTCGAGCTATCTACACTGGTGCCAATTCCACAGGAGATATCTGCACCAGTGCCAATTTCACAGGAGCGATCCGCACCAAAGCTACCTGCACCGGTGCCAAGTCCACAGGGGCTACCTGCACATATGCAACAAGGGCATCGTGCATCTACATCTCATGCCTGGTTGACTACTATGAAGTCGACCTACAGCCGAGACGGCAAGGGCAAACCGAAGAAGACCAATGATGAGATCTCTTACTTGCTATTGGCCCAAAAATTCATGCTAGGCGAGCCATTGGTCATCCTGAAAGGGTGTCTCCTGCTTCTGACCAGTGCCATGGCCTCCCAAGAAGTAATGCACATGCTTGCATTGGTACTACATCACAATCCACAAAGTCAGAATAGCTACCAACAGCAAAAGGCACTCTCACCATAGCATTTACCTTTAGTTTCCCACATAAGTTGAGCCACTGGATGTAGTATGGCTGCGGGTGAGCACGTGTAGTCAAGCCAAGCTTCTCAACTATCTCTGAACTTGCAATGTTGTTACAGCTTCCGCCATCAATTATCACCTTGCATGAGTGCTCTTTGATCACAAATTTTGATTGGAATAAATTGTGATGTTGTCCTCTCTCTGCCTTTTCCATCTGTGAGCTAAGAACACAAAAAATGATGAGGTTTGCATGGTTTGTATCATAGGTGATCTCCTCTAAATCAGACCCTGAAATGTTCTGTTGCTCCTCGTGGTCAAATTCTTCTTCCTCTAGTCGCTTACCGATGTGTACTCTCCATCTTCCTGAATAACAAGAGCTCGTTGATTTGGGCAATCATGCATGTAATACCCCTTCCCCTTGCATTTGAAGCATTCTATCTCTCTGGTTCTTCCTGGAGAAGCTATGGATGATGAACTTGTGGCTAGGACAACATCGGTCTTCTTTGAATCAGTAGACCTTTGTGCTAAAGAATTAGGACGCCTTGCTGATTGCTCGTAGCTTGGTGACGTTGTGTTGTGTTCCGAACTGTTTATGGGCTTCTTGGTCTGTGTACTAGAAGGTTTCCATGGTATGGAGGAGCTGGAATAGTTACGGTTCATCCTGGTGTAGCTTTGCCTCTGATCCACCTACTTTTCAACCTTACAAGCAAAATGGAACAGCTCATTCAAAGAATTGTAATGATAAAATTCAAGTATATTCTGATTCTCCTTATTTAGCCCACCAAGAAACCTGGCCATCTTCGTGTTTTCTTGCTCTTCTATATTAGCACGGATCATGCCAATTTGCAGTTCTTGATAGTATTCTCGATAGACTTACTACCTTGATTCAATCTTTGTAACTTATTAATCACATCACGCTCAAAATAAGATGGAACAAATCTAGATCTCATTACCCTTTTCAACTCATCCCAAGTGCGAGGTGCATCATCCCTTCTTTTAAATTGACTCCACCAAATAGAAGCATAATTTGTAAACTCACTAGTAGCAGCACATACTCTTCTATTTTCAGGAAAGTCATGACAACTGAACTTTTGTTCTACTAGTAGTTCCCAATCAAGATATGCTTCAGGATTATATTTACCATCAAAGGAAGGAACAACGAATTTAATCTTACCCAAGCCATCATCTCTTCTCTCCTCATGACGATGAGGCGCATGTCCTCCATTACCGCCCCTTCCTCGATGATTATGCCCAAGATGCTGCCGATCACGGTCAAAATCAAGGTCTTCTCCATTATCAGCCATATAGTTGCCATTCACCTCCTCATGGGTAGAATGCTGAAATGCGGTGTTCAAATTTGCCCGTGATTGGAGAAGGGCAGCAGCAGCATTGTGATTTGCTCCAACTCGATCTCGAGGGCCCCGCGGTGGTGGGTGATGTCTTGGGGGAGTATGCTCAATGTGCTCAAGTCGTACTTCAATTCCTCCAATACGATTCTTCATACCGTCCAGCTGAACAAGTACTTGATTGGAAAGCATTTGCTCAAAAGTGCCAGCAAATGCATCCATCAAAACTTGAGACCGAGGTGATAGTGGCACTGCTTGGGGTTTGTCCACACCATCACCTTCATCCACACCATGAAATGAACCATCACGAGAACTTCTTGTCCCTGCCATGGTTAGAAGAAAACAAAAAAGAATTCCTAACAAACTAAATACTTATGTGGACTACTCTCAACTTTCACAAATCTTACCAACAGAAGCTCTTACCATTCTCAAAGATTGCTCGTGTGTTGCTGGTTCGTGGTAACTTTGAAACAGAAGTCAGTAAAGCGATTGCAAGGTACCAGAACACGTGATCAGTGGCAAATTTGTAGAGGTCTAGGCAGGGATAAAAATTTGTAGCAAAGGAGTAAGCAATCAGTAATTTCAGAAATTGCACAAATTGAATAATAGTTCGTAACTAGCTTTTAGCATAAGTTGTTGATCAAACAAGGATGATATAGGCTATAGTCAAGTGTATATGAGTGTACACAAACAATGTGATCAATATGTGCAACTTTACAATATGAAGGATCAAATATAGCTAGCTGAATTTCATATCAACACCCAATTGGATAGCAAATCGGTAATTGGTCTGCAATTTTTTTATGGCCCTTTTTTTGTCTAACATCAATCCCTTTTTTGTTTTTTCTTTTGCCTTTTTTTTTGCACTAATACCAGATTGCAACTCAGCCGCGTATGGAAATCTCAAGTAGAGGTTGATCCTGAAAAGACAGCAGCAGCTACATAACTTGCAACACGTGCAGATTTCACAATACTGATCCAATCACTACCAAATTTTGCACGAAGGTGGGATTTTGAGTTAGGAAGCCAACAAAAGTGGTTTGGATGCATTGGATATCTGGATCAAAAGATATGAATTTTTTGGTGTCGGCTGCGCAGAGAAAGTTTCTGGCAGAAACAGGGCAGAGGTTGTTTTTAGGTGGTGTATGTTTTTGGGTGTGGGTATCAAGTTCTCTCTCTCTTTTTTTTGGATTTTTTTGGCTCAACAAAGATAATGATCAACAACTAGACTCGACTAGTACGGACGAAAATTCAATTAAGCAAACTGAAACTAACAAATCGAAAGCAACAATGGGCTAGGAATTGAATATTTTGTAGGGCTAATTTTCTGGACTTTAGGTAAACAAAAATTAATCAAACAAAACTAGGGGATAGATGAATTCCTACAGGCAACATAGGCTTTGATACCACCTGATATGCACACGCCTCGATTTAAGATGCGTGCATGTGAGTTGGCCCGATCTTCCGTCGTAGGAGAAATCCGATAACTTGAGTTGCCACGTTGACGAAGGGGAGGCTAACCACGATCCGATCGTGACCAGCAACCTCGCAGTCACTACACCACTTCTCGATTGGTTACCAACCGTGTCAAACACAATTGGCGTGTTCACAAAGAACGACTCTAGCAAATCCAAGAGAAGACGCAAGAGCAATAGTGGAAGAATTTCACTCGAAGATGAAATATCGATGAGACCCAATTGTTTTACAGTAGTTAGTAGCCATCATGCAAACAAGAATCAAGTCTGCCCTTAGTAGAAACATCAGGGGTATTTATACTAGGAATAACCCTCCTAGTTAGGTGTGAAAGTTCTTTGTTGGAACCCGGAGTAACGACTCCTGGATCCTCTGTGTAAATCGCACTAGTCCAGGATCAGCTAGTGCACACAGTATAACAAAGATAAATACCAAACACAAATGACTGATTATATTAAATAAAAGGGTACGGCCTTATGGACAAGTCTTACATCAATGCCCATTGGCAAAATAAATAAAGAAAAGAACTGCGGAAGCAAACTGATAAATAGCGAAGCCCAAGCCTGCCCACAGGCAAACGACAGTAAGACGCGGCCTACTCGTCCAGATCTTCACCGTAGTTGACGTCTTCCTTCTCTGTGTGGAAAAAGCAAGGTGAGTACAAACTTGTACTCCGCAAGTCACACGAAAAATGCACCATAATGATAAAGGCTTCAATGGAAGGCTTATAGGGTTTGTTTGCATAAAACAGCATTTAAGAAATACAATAAGTAGATTGAAATTGTTGAATTTAATACAGTAAGTAAAAACAATGCTTGTAGTAGAAAGTAATACCGTCAGTGCCGGCTCCGACCAAACACCAACCTATCCACGGGCATCCCACCCGGACCATCTTTTCCAAAAGCTCACGTATGGATTCCATCCATCCACACGCTTTCACTGCGCAACTCTAATGGATTCCATCCATCCACCAGGTTTCAATCTCTCACGGATTCCATCCATCCGTAAGGTTTTCATCTCTCGTGGATTCCATCCATCCACAAGGTTTTCAAAAACATTTTGAAAAAAAACAAAATCTAATCCATGAAAAACTTTTACTCAGCATGCCCATGACCGTGGGCACGGCTATCCAGGATAGATTATACACTCTGCAGAGGTTGTACAGCTTTACCCACAAGACACGATCATCCTTTTGTGCCACGCGAGTTACACACTTCCTTAGGTGTGCGGCAAGGAGTCGTGACAAGGCCTTTACAATGCAAAGCCTTCAACCTAGTCGAGCCAACTCTAAGGTTTCACCCCAGTAAGGAATCCACCAGACCGGGACCCCCTCTTGAGCTTAGGCGAGACTTCTCATGGCTTAATCACGCTCGCCCAAGTGAGACTTCACATGGCACCAACCACGCTCACTTTCAACCTACGACCTGACTCAGGTTGGGACTTCACAAATTATTCAGCCAGGGCTGTCCCATACCAGCCATGTGGTAGTACGATTAGGGCTTTGCAACAGTAGCTCACAGACCGGTCCTTAATCTGACTTAGGCCCAACCACATACCCCTGTACACGACAATCAACCACTGAGGCTCCAACCAACAGGGCATGCCTGCACCCACCAATCTAACCATGCCTAAGTCTAAACCACGTTTGACATTTTGTTTTCAAAATATTTCATAACACTCCTTGACTCACCAAAGTCAAGAGTTCATATCAAAAGTATATCATTTTATGTGAAAGGTTCGTCATTTTATGTGAAAAATATCCCAAAACAAAATTATATGACTATGCAGGGCTAAGCATTTGATAAAACGTTCTCTAGTCAATACTAATGTACTAACTAGGGTTTGATCTAGGGTGACAAGGTATCAAGGAATTCAATGTCAAAGGAGGTAATAACAAACAGGTATTAACTAAATTTAAAACTGAATTGAAATACGTTAAATAAAAATATGCATGCAATATAATTTAAAACAACATAGTTTTATTTTGAAATCTGGGATCAACATGATCAAGGAGTGTGACTTGCCTTGCTCTTCAACTTGGTTCAAACCTTCGTCGTCGAATTTTCCCGAATCGTCGAAGTCTACACGTGAAAATAACCCACCAAATTCAAATAAATTCAAAATAAATTCAAATTGACTTCAAATATTTTAATTGAGGCTAGAAATGGATAGAGGGGAATTTTTTTGATGAATTTAGACATTTGAATGGGCTCAATCAGAGTTAATACGAAGGAGAATGGGCTCCGAAAAATTTAAATTCAGGGAAAAAGAAAAAGACTGATTTTTGGAATTATTTTCCTAAAGGAAAATCTAAATTATTGTGTCAGCAGGGAATTCAATTTCTGCTGATTTATTTTTCAATGGGAAAAAGGGGGTTATTGCGCCAGCATGACCTCAGCCCTGAGGGGATCATGCTAACATGTGGGCCCCTGGTCCATGGACCAAGTCCACGGTTGGAGGCGGCGGCTGAGGTGGCGGGGGCATTGACGGGGACAGGGCGGGATGAGGTGGCACCGAGGTGGCGTCCACTGGGCTGCCACGCTAGCATGGAGGCGGTGCCGGCCGGAGGCGCACGGGGACGGCAGTGGCGGCAGCGCTCCGGTGGACGGCGGCGGACGGCGACAACCGGAGGAGGGAGAGGATACTGCGGGGGGCACGGGGAGGGGCACAGCCTAACCGGCGGCGAGCGGAGACGGCCGAAGTGGGGGACGGTTAGGGGCGGGGTGGAGCGCGTCGCGCGGAAGAGGAGGTGGGGGAGTGGGCGGCGCACGCGGGGGAGGGAGAGAGGGAGGGCCGGTTAGGGTGGGGCGGCGGTTACGGGCAGCGGCGGCGCGAGGAGGACGAAGGCGGCGCGGGGAGGACGGAGGCGAGGTGGCTGACAGGTGGGACCAGGGCGCAGCGAGAGAGGGGGAGCGCGGGCGGCTGACGGGCGGGGCCCACGGGGCAGAGAGAGGCGGAGGGAGGGAGTGGCTGCCGGGTGGGGCCGGGGAGGAAGAGAGAGGGGGAACGGGGGCATGTCGACAGGTGGGCCCGATTGGCAGAGAGAGAGGGCGAGGGAGGCGCGGGCGGACAGGGCGGATTAAGCCGTCGCGCGCGGGAGGACCGATCTGGGCCGGACATGTGGCGGCCAATGGGAGGAGGTGGGCGGGATACCCAAAGGATGCAGGCCGTCCAAGTGGCGGCCAGATGGATGGGAGGGGGATTTTTATATTTTTATAATTTGATTTAATTTTCAGAAAAGCCTAGTAATTCCAATAAAGCTCAGAAAAATATGAAATTACTTCCAAAAATTCCAGAAAAATTTAGAGAACCTCCTGGACACTTTTTGGACTTAATAAAATTATTTCCAACTAATGTTGGTATTTAATTTTCATACTTAAAATACATTTTAAATTCCTGAAAACTCAGAAAACCCAAATAAACTCCAAATAACTCCAAATAACTAATTTGACATAGGATTTTTATAGAAAATCAAAATATCATATTATTTAATATTATTTTTAGATTTTTCTTAAAATTCTTTTCAAATCCAGCTTTTTCAAAAACATAAATTCAGGGCAAATCCAAAATTAAAATTTAGGCACAAAAATACTTATTTTAATTTTAATTTTATTTTAATCAATTTTTATTTATTTATTTATTTTTATTTTTAGAAAAACCTGGGCTGTTACATTCTTGAGAAAAGACTTGAAGATAAGCCAGCCCAAAGGTTATCCAACAACCTGCTCGCGCGTCCTTTCGTCTTCTATGCAGCCCTTACTAAAATAGTCACAGCTCTTTATTGCGAAGTCCAAATGACAAGACTTTTGTTGGAGGTGATAGTAGACTTAATTATCTTTCCATCCATATGTATTATGCATGCTAAAACGTTACAGGTTGGCCTTCATGATGCTGGGAATTCCGACAATCTGTTTGCACGTCCTTTTGTCTTCTGTGCAGTCCCTACTAAAATAGTCATAACTCCTTATTGGGAAGTCGAAATGATGAGCCGTTTGTTGGAGGTGACAGTAGACTTAATTATCTTTCCATCCATATGTGTTGTGCATACTGAAACCTTACAGGTTGGCCTTAATGACGCTGAGAAGTGGAGGTATTTATCAGCAATCGATGAACTCAGCCACTCACAGTTGGAGCCGGGCCTTGGCCAAATCTTGATCAACAACTTCTTCGAAATTTTTTCACATGTAGTAACAAATAAACAATATTTATTTGGTAATATCATTTGTTCTATAATTAAATAATTAATTTTCCCAAGAAACGAATTCACCTGTTGTCTAAGGCAACGTGCATGCGCTCATGTTATTGGACCTTGTATACTAGCTGACTCTTGAATTTTAGTGGACTCAACTACAGGTGTGTGTGCCACCGGAAGTATATGTGTGTCAGTGATGTCCTCATGAACACACTCCTTCCTTCTCTTGGCATCTTCTCTGACTCACAGGAAACACCAGTCTTCTTCTCCGACCTACGGAAAACACCAAAGCTCTGATACCAATTGTTGGCCCAGACAAATCAAAACGTACAAACACGGTGGTTGTAACACACATGAACACCTTTCAATGAACTCAAGACATACAAGAGTTTGTCGCGGCGTAATGTTGTTGTAGCTTTTCTTTTTTCTTCATATTTATAGACTCAGATTACATATACACAGGCTAACAAAACTGCTCGAGTCTTCCGGCCACGATCCCCATGACTCGCACTACCTGAACGACTTGCTCCACTAATTAACTCACTCAACTTAGTGGACACGACCAGTTCATGTAGACAAACTGCTACCGGACCAAGTCTATGACTGCACACAGACCTGATCTTCTTCAGGTTCTTCTTTCGAGTCCTGTCTCAACCTTCAACCACTCACTATTCAACTACAGTTGCCCGACTGTGCCACTTCACCACAGCTACGCGACCACGCCACCAACCACGGCTTGTTGACCGCATCTCCACCACATAGGTCTTCCGCGCACTGATAAGTTCCCTGTATCTTACGAGTACCAACCATCGACCACTGTAGTTATGACTTACGACTACTATGACCACGACAGCTACGACTTACAACCGCTTTGACTGGTCTCCAACTCTAGATCCTCGACTTGTCCGATCAGACTGGTCTGAATGTAACCCAGTCACCGATCACCCTGGTTCGAACATCCACTAAGCAGATTAGACTGGTCTGAACGTCTACCGACTATTTGATATGACTGCAGAGTACTAGAACACACCCAGCACTCGACACACAACTATAACGTACTCGAACACACCGAGTACTCGACACGACTACACAGTATTCAATACACGAGTACTCGACACATGACTACACTTAACAACAACACAACAAAATTAGTTCCAACAGTTAGCGATTGCCTTGTCTCCCTCAACATCAAAGATGCCACACTTGCCCTCCATCACCGGTGACAAGGAAGAAGCTGTGGAGGTGGCGACGACATGGAAGAAGAGGCTCGTCTAGG
Source organism: Dendrocalamus latiflorus (assembly GCA_017311315.1). Lineage (NCBI taxonomy): Eukaryota > Viridiplantae > Streptophyta > Magnoliopsida > Poales > Poaceae > Dendrocalamus > Dendrocalamus latiflorus. Next base: position 6,870,696 of record CM029677.1, read on the forward strand.
GTCTAACTCGATGGTAGCGGTGGCACTAAGTGGGCAGGAGAGGGGGAAGGAGAAGAAGTGCGAGGAATTGGGGGGAGACAGAGAGATGATAAAGTTGGCAGGGGCCACGGTCAGCAGGAGCTTGCCGGCGGTGGTGGCAACTGTCAGTGGGAACTTGCTGGCGGCGGCGGTGCTTGGGAGGAGTACAACTCGATGGCAATTTCAGCCAATACAGAGCTCTACCCCTCTGAATTGGGGAAGGGTTCATTTAGTTGCTCACCAATTTAGGTGGAATTGAGCCGCAATTCCAATTCCAATTCCTAGAGCATCCAAACAGCAGATATTTAGGAAACCTAGTCCCAAAATATCAATTCCTAGCCCAATTTTGAGATCCAAACGGGGTGTAAGGGAAATAGATACATAGGTGTAAGTGTAATTAATCTTGTGCTCGGAAACTTACCTACGGAAACCTTTGCTGCCAGAGGAAATATTTCCGTTCAATTGTAGCCGACTGGGCAGGTACAATTGTAGCCGCCTAGCCTGTTCTCGCATTTCCCGTGGCAAGGATGCAAATCTGGCCGCTCACACTCATCAATGCCTGCAGAAACGACAATTATGTGCACATTGGGCGTGGCTAATTAATCGATGTAATGAAGCCAACTTACCTTGGCATCCATTCGGTATATAAAGGATTGCCTTGGTAGCCATCCGAGCACTTGCAGCGGTGGCCCGGGTAGATGGTTCCGTTGACACACGAGCTGTTCCCGCTGGCGCAGGCATAACCCTCGGGCTCCGGTTGGCCTGCAGCTGGACACGAGCCGCTCCTGACGGGGACGCCCCTCGCGACGTTTCTCTGCAAGAAACTGCCGCCTTCGAGGTCCTGCCTAGAGAAGCTGTACCAGGACTTGTCCACCACCATGCCGTAGGAGCACGGGCTGGTACGCCAGTGGGCGTTGTTCTGGCGCTTAATCTTCACTTTGGTACCGCGTGTTTTTGGATGTATTTCTTTCTGGCACCAGTCCTGTCCAGAGCACTTCCCCGCAGTTCTGATTTGTAGAACAACATTGTTTCCAAGGAGCAGCTTGGCTTCGACCTTACGTCCAATGACCGAGAGCGTGTTTTTCTCATTTCCCACAAAAGGAAGGTTGTCGTCTCTGGAAAATATGCGGACTGGATTCTTTGTGAGTGGTAGGTCTCATTCGAGCTGTAGTCGAAGCTGAACGTGCCACAAACCCGCGCTTGTCCCTGTGACACCGATATGTCAATGAGCTCGACTGGTGACCGAGACATGTTGATCTCTTGACTCGGCTGATTTAGTTGGATGCTCGAGTAGTAGAGGTCCTTAACCAGAATTTTTTTAAATAATTGTTTTTATTCAAAATTACAAAAATATACCTGTAATTTATTTTTTACACTTTTAACCTAATATCGCCGAACTGTTAAGCGACTTAGGCTAGTCGCCCAACCGTTGGGCCACATGTCGATGTCGCCCAATAGTTTTGCGACTTAGACTCTAATCGCCCAACCGTTGAACGACTTTGCCCCTAGTCGCCCAATGGTTGGGTTGGTGCAACTAGGGGGTATTTACCCCCACGCGGCTCGTGCCTCCTCCATTCAGCCAAGTGCAGGAAAGAAGAAAGAAGAGGGAGGAAGGGAGAAGAGAAAGAGAGGGGAGAGGGAGAGGAGGGAAGAAAAGAAAGAGGCGGGGAGGAGGAAGAGGAGGAGAGCAGGAGGAGGATAGGAAGGGGAAAAGAGGAGGAGGGATCTATGTATCGACAAAGTGAGTTTTCTGTATTTTATGTATAATTATTTTTGAAACATGGTAGGATAGCAATTGAAATCATTAAATTTGTACATGACGATTAGAATAGAATGGCCCAATTTAAAATAGTACGCGATGATTTAATATTACGCGTAGCAATTAAAACTGTACGTGACAATTTAAATAGCATTTGAGTTGTAAAAATTTACATATGACTAAAATAAAATTAAGTATAATTCATTTCATTATTATAAATTGTAGAAACCTCGTAAGTAGTATTCTCAGTAGGCATCGAAAGATTTGAAACTGTTTGTGACGATTATAATAGGACGCGCCCATTTAAAATAGTACGCGACGATTTAAGATTATACGTAGCAATTAAAACTATGCACGATGATTTAAATAGCATTTGAGTTGTAAAAATTCACAAATGACTAAAATAAAATGTAGTATAATTCATTTCATTATTATAAATTGTAGAAACCCCATAGGTAGTATTCTCAGTTGGCATCGAAAGATTTGAAACTATTCATGATGATTAGAATATGACGCACCGATTTAAAATAGTACATGACGATTTAAGATTGTACGTAGCGATTAAAACTATATGCGACAATTTACATAACATTTGAGTTGTAAAAATTTACAAATAACTAAAATAAAATTTAGTATATAATTCATTCCATTATTGTAGTTAAGATTTACTTCCTGTTATATCTTTAAGTAGTTGTGTTGTAATTATTTGCTTAAAATCGATTTGTAGATATGGATGGTGACCTTGGCAGTTTGAATTGGTCTTTTGGCTTGCAAGAGCAGCACATCGACTTGCAGCACCACGTGAGGCATCGTGTCACACATCCCTAGGGCGGGGGCAAGGAGACCAAGTTAGGGGTGGTCCATACGTCGACACCCCGACGGGCTTGGGAACTAGACACGCGTTGGAGAGATAGGTTTGTGTACAAACTATGTGTAACAACCCAGCTGTTTATTTCAATTTCTAAAAAAATATTAAATTAAATTAATTTGGTTGAAAATAAAAAACAAGTGTTTTGGTGCTTAAATTTTAATTTTGAATTGCCCTGATTTCTACTTTTAAAAAGGCTGGATTTAAAAAAAGTTACTTAAGTAAAAACTCAAAAATATTATTAAGTTAAAGGATATTTTGAATTTCTATAAAAAAAACCTATATCAAACTAATTATTTGGATTTATTTGGGATTTATTCGGTTTCTTGGTTTTTCTTGAGTTCAAAATCTTTTTTTGAAATTAAAAGTATTTTAACCATAAAAATATAGTACCAACTTTAGTTGAAAATAATTTTACTAAGTCGCAAATGGTTCCAAGAATTTTTGTGAATTTGCTGGAATTTTTGGAATTTAATTTCATATTTTTCTGAGCTTTACTTGCTTTTCTGGTGTTTTCTGAAAATCAAAAAGAAAAATAAAATCCCTCCCTCCTTCGGCCAACGGGTGGACGGCCAGGATGCGCCCGCGTTGCCGCCCATCCGACCGCCCGCACCTTTCCCCAAGCTGAAGGCCTAGATTAAATCTTGCCCCTAGATCTAATCTCAGCCACTTATCACTGCTTACCCCTTCACCTCTGATCGACAGCCTGGATTTGATCCATTCACGCCTGATCTAATATGAGCCACCCTTTTTCACTTACCCCTTCACCAACGGGCTGGATTTAACCCCCGCCGCCAGGACTAATCTCGGCAGCCCGGTCTTCATCCAACGATCCCCACTCGGCCTCTCTTGCTCTCGTTGACCGGTGGGACCCACCTATCAGATCCGTCATCCCCGATGCGCCGCCTCTTTCCTTTCTCTCCCCCGCCTCTTTCCTTTTTCTGCCAGCAACCAAATCTGTGGCAATCCAGGCCCCCTTCCCCCGTCCTTCCCTCGAAATGGAAACCGTGCACCGCCGGGCCCAAATCCCCCAAAATCCATGTCCCTTCCCTCTCCCGTGCCCCTTCCTTCCTCCTCCGCCCGAGATCGCCGCCACTGCCCATGATTTCCGGCGAGCGATTCCCACGGCCGTGCTCCCCCTCCGCCCCTATAAAAAGCCCCCAGGGCACCCCTACCCTCGCACCACCTCCCTCCACTCGAATTCCCCTCTCCTGAGCTCCACAGCACCCCTGCACCATGCCAAGCCCCGCTGCCAACTCTGATGAGCTCCCTCACCGCCCCGGTCATCCTCATGCCTCACCACCGACTCCTCTGGCCTCGCCGCAACTTCGTCGAGCTCCTCCACCCCTCAGTCAGGCCTCCTCGCCGTCAGAGCCCCCTTGCCGTCATTGCCCGAGTTGCGCCACCACACCTCGCTCGCCGCCAGCCGCCTCCTGTCCCCGTCGAGCCCTGAGACAAGGTGAAACCGGTTCCCCTCGGCCTCCTCTCCCTCCTCCGCCCCTCGCCATCCCCTACTGTGGCCTCTGCCGCCGGTGACCCTAGGGTCCCGTGCGCCCTCGCTGGTGACCATGCCACCTCAGCCGGCTCGACCCCCGTGGTAGCTACGCGGTGCCACCAAGAAAGCCAAGTCAGCGCCCGAGCGCCACACGGACCCCACATGCGCAGCCAGCAGGCAAGTCAGCCCCTCCGGTCTACGTGTGCGTCACCTGGTAGCCACCTCAGCTCTCATGTCCACATGGCAGCCACGTTCGCTCACACGTCAGCATCAGAGGCCCCTCGACCCACGTGGTAACCACGTCAGCGCCACCTGGCTACCATGTAAGCCAAAACAGCCATGCGTCAAGCCATGTCAACACCACCTCAGCCCCCTGCCACCTCAGCCTTCCCTCGGGTCTGTGGACTCGGTCCACATAGACTAGGGCCCACCTGTCAGCCTCTGGTCCGAAAAATAAATCAAGGCTGACGTCATGCTGATGTCATATTCCTGATTTTCCAATTGAAAAATAATTCAGCCGAAAAACATCATAATTCCATTTTCTTTTAGAAAAATAATTCCAAAAATCCAATTTATTTTTTTATCTGATTTTAAACTTTCAAGAGTCCGTTCTTCTTCATCCTAACTCCATTTGAGCTCATTCAAATTTTTAAATTCATCAAAAATTCCCCTCTATCCATTTCTGCCCTCAATTTAATTTGTTGGGAGATTATTTGAATTTATTTGAATTTTATTTGAGTTTGGTGGGTTATTTACATGTGTAGACTGCGACGATTCTGGAGAATTCTACGACGACGAATCACACCAATTTGAGGAGCAAGGCAAGTCACACTCCTTGATCATGTTGATCCCAGTTTGCAAAATAAAATTATGTTGTTTTAAATTATTCTGCATGCATATGTTTATTCAAGTATTTCAATTCCAGTTTTAAACTTAGTTAATTCCCAATTGTTATTGACACCTTTGACCTTGTGTAATATTATACCTTGTCACCCTAGAATCAAACTCTAGTTGGTAAACTAGTATTGGCTAGAGAGTTTTATATCAAATGCTTAGACCTGCTTAGACATAATCTTAGTTTTGGAATAACCTTTTCACATAAAATGATAAGCTTTTCAAATGTATTCTTGACCTCGGTGAGTCAAGAAGGATTATGAAATATTTTTGAAATAAAATATAAAATCTGGTTTAGACTTAGGCTAATGGTTAGGTGGTGGGTGAAAGCATGCACTGTTGTTCGGAGACACAGTGTTGATTGTCTGGCACAAGGGGTATGTGGTTGAGCCTAAGTCAAGTTAATGACCAGTCTGTGAGCTACTATTGCAAAGCCCTATCGTACAACTACAAGGCTGGTATGGGACAGTCATGACTGATTAATTTGCATGTCCCAATCTGAGTCTCGTCGTAGGTTGAAAGTGAGCGTGGCATAGGCCATGAGAAGTCTCACTCGACATAAGAGGGGGTCTCGGTCTGGTGGATTTCTTACTAGGGTGAAACCTTAGTGTTGGCTTGGCCAGGTTGAAAGCTTTGCATTGTAAAGGTCTTGTCATGATCTCCTCATCGCACACCAAAGGAAGTGTGTTAATCTAGTGGCAATATGGGATGATCATGTCTTGTGAGTAAAGCTGTACAACCTCTGCTGAGTGTATAATCTATCTTGGATAGCCGTGCCCATGGTCATGGGCATGTTGAGTAAATTTTTTTCATGGATTTGTCTTTGTTTTTTCAAAAATGGTTTTTGAAAGGCTTATGGATAGATGGAATCCATGAGTGATAGGAAGCGTATCGATGGATGGAATCCATATGAGATCTTTTGAAAAAGATGGCCCGGGTGGGATGCCCGTGGTTAGGTTAGTGTTTGGTCGGAGCCTGCACTAACGGTATTAATTTCAACTATAGTTACTGTTTTTACTTACTGTATTAAATTCAGAAATTTTTAATCTATTTACTGTATTTCTTTAAATGTTGTTTTATGATCAAACTAACCCTATATGCCTTCCTTTGTTGCCTTTATCATTATGTTGCATTTCTCCATGTGACTTGCGGAGTACAAGTGTGTACTCACCTTGCTATCTCCACACAGAGGAAGACGACTTCGACTTCGGTGAGGATCTGGATGAATAGGCTGCGTCTTACTGTCGTTTGCCTATGGGTAGACTCAGTGAGTTTCTTCTGCTTCGGTGTTTTTTTCCACTGCTTATATTTAATTTTGGTTTATAGACCATTGATGTAAACTTTGGCCATCAGACCCATATTCAATTAAATAAAGCTTGTCATTATGCACAATATTTGTCTTTGTTATCACTATGTGTACTAGCTGATCCTGGACTAGTGCGATTAACACAAAGGATCCAGGAGTTGTTACTTCGGGATCCAACAGAGATGGTATCAGAGCCAGGTTGACTCTAAGACGTGATCGTAGATAGAATAGAATGGTTGAACCATAAGGATTTTAACGAGTAATTTCATAAGTTCTTCTTATTCTTACCTCTCAATCTTTGCTTACCCTTATCCCTCATTCCCTTCTCATCTTTATGTCATTTTTGGAAAACAAAACCAATTTCTACTTCTTCCCTTGTTCCAAAACAACTATAGATGGCAACAGCTGGAATTCTTCGACTTTGTCGCTACTTCAATCTTCACCTCGAAGGACCATACTTCGTACCTCGAGAGCTGCGAAGGATCACACCAAGATAACCCTTACCTTGTTAGGTTAAGTTGTTAAGCTAGATAGTAGATGAAGTTATGAGCTATTAGTTTCCTCTTTTGTTAGCAGTCATAACTATTGATTGTTGTTTGCTTAGTAAAGGTTTTTGCTAGTTTGGTGTTTTTCTTTGGGTTGCGCAAAACGTCCATTGTTCCTCCTTTGCCTTGAGTCTCCTCTTTCATAATCTTTGAAAGCATCAAGCTGGAGCATTAACTGCCAACAACCTCTAGACAGCAAATAGAAGGCCACAAAAGTTCGCAGAGGGACGTCTGAACCAGATCACAACTCAAGCCATACAGAGTAAGATCCAAACCCATTTTTGTGCTAACCAACCCGAATCTTGGGGACGAGATTCTTTTTAAGGGGGTAGTTTGTAATAGCCCAGCTGTTTATTTCAATTTCTAAAAAGAATATTAAATTAAATTAATTTGGTTTAAAATAAAAACAAGTGTTTTTGTGCTTAAATTTTAATTTTGAATTGACCTGATTTCTGCTTTTAAAAAGGCTGGACATAAAAAAGTAACTTAAGTAAAAACTCAAAAATATTATTAAGTTAAAGGATACTTTGAATTTCTATAAAATCCTATTTCAAACTAATTATTTCGATTTATTTGGGATTTATCTGGTTTCCTGGTTTTTCTGGAGTTCAAAATCTATTTTTGAAATTAAAAAGTATTTTAAATATAAAAATATGGTACCAACTTTAGTTGGAAATAATGTTACTAAGTCCAAAATGGTTTTAGGAATTTCTGTGAATTTTTTGGAATTTTTGGAATTTATTTCATATTTTTCTGAGCTTTAATTGCTTTTCTGGTGTTTTCTGAAAATCAAAAAGAAAAATAAAATCCCTTCCTCCCTTCGGCAGATGCGTGGACGGCCAGGATGCACCCACGTCGCCGCCCATCTAACCACCCGCACCTTTCTCGAAGCCGAAGGCCCAGATTAAATCTTGCCCCTAGATCCAATCTTAGCCGCTTATCACTGCTTACCCCTTCACCTTTGATTGACAGCCTGGATTTGATCAATCCCCGCCTGATCTAATCTAAGCCACCCCTTTTCACTTACCCCTTCACCAATGGGCTAGATTTAATCCTTGCCTCCAGGACTAATCTCGGCTGCCCGGTCTTTATCCAACGATCCCCACTTGACCTCTCTCACTCTTACTGACCAGTGGGTCCCACCTGTCAGATCCGTCATCCCCGACGCACCGCCTTTTTCCTTTCTCCCCCTCGCCTCTTTTCTTTTTCTGCCGGCGACCAAATCCGTGGCAATCCCGGCCTCCTTCCTCCGTCCTTTCCTCAAAAATGGTAACCGTGCACCGCCGGGCCCAAATCCCTCAAAATCCGCATCCCTTCCCTCTTCCGAGCCCCTTCCTTCCTCCTCCGCCCGAGATCACCGCCGCTGCCCGTGATTTCTGGCGAGCGATTTCCGCGGCCGTGCTCCCCCCGGGCACCCCCTACCCTCGCACCGCCTTCCTCCGCTCAAATTCCCTTCTCCCGAGCTCCACAGTGCCCCCGCACCGTGCTGAGCCCCGCCCCCAACTTCGGCGAGCTTCCTCACCACCCCGGTCATCCTCGTGCCTCGCCGCCGACTCCTTCGGCCTCACCGCAACTTCGCCGTGCTCCTCCACCCCTTGGTCAGGCCTCCTCGCCGTCGCTGCCCAAGCTGAGCTACCACTCCTCGCATCAGTCCCATATTCAGTTAAATAAAGTTTGTCATTATGTATGATATTTGTCTTTGTTATCACTGTGTGCACTGGCTGATCCTGGACTAGTGCGATTAACACAGAGGATCCAGGAGTTGTTGCTACAGGATCTGACACTATGGCACGTATTTTTACGATATTTATGCTATGTACTAATTTCTTCATGCTTTGCAGGCTAAGCGATGCTGGCCTTCTACCTCTCGTGCAGATGGTGGAGACCACTGACGAGGACCTCACTCCAGTCATGGAGGATAGGAGGTCTAGGTGCAGTCACGATTGTTCTCGTTCGATCGGTCCATACTGACAACTCTGCTGGACCAGTGGTGGTCCAAGACACACATTCCACCCCCATTCGGGGAGATGGCCCCCACTCTACAAGACATCACAATGCTACTGGGCCTGCCTGTCACAAGAGAGGTTGTCTCCTTAGAGGATGCACCTGCCAACTGGTGAGATGACCTGCTGGATAGGTTTCACGGGGTTCTTCTGGCCAATGCTGCGGACTGCGTACTACGTCTTCCCACCGCAACAGAAGCATGGCCCCCCATGTGGTCGCTTTCGTAGTTTCGGGTATGTATGTTATTTATTTTCCCTATTTAGCGATGCACTACCTTTGATATATGACGGACCTACTAATTTTTCATTTGTGCGTAGGTCGAGCGGATGGAGCCGGACTATGCGGTGCACAGGTGATACGCCAGTTCAGCCTTCGCTAGGCTATTCCAGTCCCCGTCGGGCATCAGGTGCAGAACTCGGTCGACGCGTGAGTAATACATAGCACATGTCTCTATAATTTTTGTCAGTTCTGTTACGATGCCTTCTATTTGTAGTTGTACATTTCGCATGCATAATAGGAGGGGTGGTAGCGGGATGGTTTGGACTACGAAGATGGTGATGTGGGTGGACAAGTGGGTACAGGCACTACAGGATTTCGTGCAGGAGGACTTTGTGTATGACCCCAGCTTGTACGCTGAGTAACTAACTGGTACTCTCCACCGACACGTACCAGGCTTGTGCACCACACGGAAGGTACGTTTCATCTCTTAAGATTTTTTTCGTGTCGATATATTGCACGAATAAACAATACCTATTCTGCAGGAACGATGCACCAGTCAGGAGTTCACCTATCCCCCACGAGGATCAACTAGGGAACGTGAGTGAGTACCTCGCAGAGGAGCATCTGGAGGTCCTTTCTTGGTCGTAGCTCTATAGAGCTCTAGTTCCCACGTAGCCACAGGTGCAGTCGACCCCTGAGCCACAAGGAGCACGGGTCAGCAGGCCTCCTAAACACTTCACCCTGTCGGAGCCCAAACCCCGACACCCCGCGCTGAGGAAGCCCAAACGGGGCTGTACGGGAGGCAACAAACCGGAGGTGGGACGTGGTGACGACAGAGGAGGTGCTGCGAGTGGTGTAGCTAGTGGCGAGTAGTGGATCTTCCTCCTGTTATGTGTACTTTTTTGGTTGTGTACATATTGCTTTGTGTTCCTCTGTGTACAAATTATGTATTGCATTGTAATATCACATACCTTTCTACTTACAAATTATTGCTATCTCAATCGTCTTCACAAAATTCTTCAGAAATTTCTCCTACAACAATAACGTACGATGATCGGAAAATTTTATTGCTACTCTAACATGTTTCTGACCATTTACAATGTACAAAATTCATAAATGCATCAAACGACATTGTCTGTCCTTTTATTTTAAAAAAAAACTATAAACAAGATTTCTTAAATATATTACCTACAAAAATTACCATTTACGCACCCACAATTATTTACATCTGGATAATACAATAATTACATTATAATTTAAAATCACCCAACCGTTGGGTGACTAGAGGAAAAATCGCCCAACCGTTGAACAACACGTGGCCAAGTCACTGAACCATTGGGTGACATGGATTAGTCACCGAACTGTTGGGCGATTTGGCCATGTGTCGCCCAATGGTTGGGCAACCATCCAAAATCGGGTTAAAAGTGCAAAAGAAAAACCATAAGTATATTTTTGTAGTTCTAAATAAAAAATTAATTATTGTAAAAAATTCTCCTGAACCACCATCAATGGTCTGGTGTTCTTGTCGACAGAAATCGGGTTGTCCGCAGAAAGGAAGGCACGGGAGGATCGAAGGTGTCATTGCAGATGACTCGGAGGCCTGGGAGGAAGCAGCCATCCTTCATGCCGAAGGGGTAGGGGATGCTGATGTCACCGCACTTGTCCGGGCAGCCCGGAAGTGTGACTGGCGCCGCCGTACTAGGCTGTTGCTGATCAGCAGTGGCTGCCACGGCCACAAGGGTCGCTGCCAAGAGTAGCAATGGTAGCAGATGCACTGTTGCAAAACTTGCAGATCCAGACACCGATAGAAGGAAAGGAAGGGAGAAATGAAGGCCATGAAACCAGAGGAAATTTGGGTCATTCATGATTTGGATTTTGAAGTTTGCACTGTTGCAAAACTTGCAGATCAAGTTGCGAGCATCAAGATCAGGTAATTTTCATTAACATGCAATACCATTATCAATAATTTTAGAATTTTAGTTAATTATCAATTGTCACATTACCCTTATGCTGAAAATTTAATATCATCGTTGTTGTCTGCTTAGAAATATTATGTAGTACCGTTATGACTAATTATCGAATTTTACGGTGGTGCATATGCCATATGCTTAGTTGTGTATAGTTTACTAATGATAAAAAATAGTGCAAAATGATGTAAGTCAATGTTGGACACTTCGTGGAATTTTTTAAGTTAGTTTGGACTGGGGCAAACTATGTAAATTGAGTTGAAATTTTGAAAATAAAAAAGATTAACACTCCGGGAAATGTAAGTAATATTGAAGTCACCATTTCTTCCATTTGTGATTTATCACAAATAAACAGCATCACAAATTAACAGCATGTAATAAAGAAAAATATTTAAAAAAAGGACAAACAAGGAAAAGACAAAAGACCCGATTTATTTAAAATAGCATACAATCTTCAAAAATTATGAAACTTTATAGAGGTATTGTTAAATATGTTAGTGATGTGGGAAAAATTTCAAGGCAGTGTTCAAAGAAATTTGTAAGTTTTTTTTAATGTAAATGGTAATTAAGGTTACTACTTACAAACAGAGACTAAATGAGGTGTACAAATTCTGAAAAAATTCTCACATGCTCGTAATATGTCACATAGCACCATAAAATTTTGATTTCCTAGTTTAAAAATTATTTCAAACTGGCTTATTTTGGAGTTGAATTTACAAAATAGATTAAATGGAAGCGTAAGTTCAAGAAATTTTATATTTTAGTTGTGCAGTACCAAAATGATCTAGGAAAAAGTTTTAAATTATTGGGTAAGGAAATTTGCCCTAACAATTTATTTATGTCAGTTTGCATGTGGGTTAAGTCTTATATTCGAGTTAAAAATGTGAAAGTGAAAATGGCTTACACTCTGGGAATTTAATTCATATGAAAATGTCAAAGTGAAAATGGTTTACATTTTCCTTGTCTCCTAACTGGTCATGTGTTCTTCTTTTTAATTTGTCATATGTTTTACTTGTAATTTGTTTGATGTACCTCACATTTTGAGTTCGGACTAACTTGATGTTATACTTTCGACAGGACATGGCATAGCCTTCAGTTGACCCTACGGACGAGTTGCTCGACCCATGCTGGGATGCCCAACACTGCTGTCATGCATGGGCGTCCGGGGTGGCCCCTTCACCTTCATCCTTAGCCCTCCCAAAGAGTATTGGCCTCTGTACTAGCGGTACGTCCCACTACTGTAACATGCAGGGCTCCTGCCCTTTGCTCGTATGTTGAATGTACCGCATGGGGTCCAGTTGAACGCATCACTATTGTCCGCGCTCGTGGACTATTGGCATTTGGAGACCCACACGTTTCACTTTCACTGGGAGGAGATGACCGTTACTCTCCAGGACATCGCCATGCTCACAGGTTTACCACTGTAGGGTGCTACAGTAGTGCCTCCTCCTAAGCGACTAAACAGAAAGATACGAATGGCCGAATGGTTCGGTTACCCTATACCCGAGAGATCATGGGGGGTGCCACATGAGTAGCTAGGGAGGTACATGACGTGCCCCGTGGACGCGACCTAGCAAGTGGTGCACACCCACTACTTCACGTACCTATAGTTTCTATTTAGGTAGGTGTTATTTTCTACGACCAAGCGAGACTACGTGTACCCTAGGTACATCCATCTAGCTGAGTCATTGGCAGACGCGTGGCTCGATGAGGTGCCACAGTATAGTTGGGGCTCCGCGTTTCATTGCACCATATATCGAGGCTTGTGTGATACCTCACGGCGTAGCACTGGCGAGGAGGCAGTCCTCGCGGTATGCTACACCTTACTACATCTGTGGTCCTAGGACCATTTCTCAGTTGGCTAACCGTACTTCCGTGCGGTCCTAGAGCCTTTCCAGTTGTGCCTTGAGTTGTACCCTGATGGTGCTGGCGGGGACCTTGTTGATAGGCCCACAATGGGCATGCGTTGGACATGTGCTCATCTAGGGTAGGGCGATGATCGACGTCGTGCAAGAGGCACGACTATACGATGTGGAGATGTACACTTCGTATTTGATGTGGTACATTCCGCGCACCAAGAGCAGGCTTACTAGGCCAGTGTTGCACTGTCTAGTCGAGATCATGCACGATGACACTGTACGAGCAGGTCCAGACGCTCACCAGAGAGCACGCCGCGATGAGGCGGTAAGGCAATCTTCCTACAATTTTCGACGATAACATGTTTCTAACTAGTTTTCCTTTTCCTTACAGTACGACCACCTCGATAGTGTCCACCGCGAGGCTGAAGACGCCCTACACCATGGAAGAACACTACCATCGACTGGCTCCTGGATACGATATGTTCCATGGTGTATGAGTTGTGGTCGATACAACGATGTTGCCGTGCCACAACACGGACACCGACAGTAGCTTCCACCCCCACTATCCTCCGCGCTACCCTTCGCACCTCCATCTGCATGTCCATCGCACTCTGGCAATCGTCATACCTACGGTCAGTCCTCGCACCGCGTGAATGCTGAAGTTACATATGGTGAACTACCAGCGTGAACTACCGCGTGTCCCCCGACCAAGAATGCTGAAGTTACATATGGTGATGCATTGCCATGTTTGTGATGTTATGCTTGTTCTAATAAAATTGTAAAATGAACTATTTGTAGTGTCATAATTCTTCTGCATGGCAATTTGCCAAGAAAACAAATATATTCACTAGAAATATTTTTTGTTGGTTGTGGGGTAGTTGCATGTTGTTTACTACATAGCTTGTCAGCAACCAACAAAAACCTTTACAAAATTGGAGATAAATGAATTCTAATGCCAAGAATAGCAGAATCTGATTAATACTTCGATCAATAATTACACAAGTGTACTGACTGCGTTACAACACAATAATAGATTTATGTTGAACCAAGGGAGACCTCCCTTGCTTCTATTCGACAAAATTTGGTTTTCAAAGTAGCAGACACAACCACACTGATAGTTGCCTATCTTATTCCACAAACACAATCTCACACTGTAACATGTGATGTTCACTGGCAGATGACTTGCCACTCTATTTATACCAAGATCTCTTCAACATGAGGAGACGCTCTGCTACATCTGTCATCTCTGGTCTTTGGTCCACATCAAGATTTAGACACTCCACAGCAATCGCTAAAATACTATCAAGAAGCTCCAAATCGTTTGGTGCTGCAATTTCCTTGTCAAATAGCTCAGTTGCTCTCTCCTGTTTTTTGTGAGCATCAAGAAAATTCATAACTAAGCTGTTGTTGTCAGAATACATGGCCTTCTTCCTGCTAATTAGTTCCAAGAGCACAACTCCAAAACTGTAGACATCACTTTTATCACTTAGTAGGCCTGTTTGTAGATACACTGGATCCATATAACTCATGTCACCAATGACAGACATGGTGTGCTGTTTATCTATAGCAATCAGCCTTGATATACCAAAGTCAGAGATCTTTGGTACGAAGTTATCATCCAAAAGTATATTTGCTGGTTTAACATCACCATGTAAGATTTTACTGGTGGTTTTTGAATGCATATAAGCTAGGCCTTCTGCTGACTCTGCAGCAATATTTAAACGTCTATGCAAATCGAGTGGAACCTTGCTGCTTCCATGAAGAATTTCGTCGAGGCTACCTTTGGATAGAAACTCATAGACAAGCATTGGGACATCAACTTCTAGGCAACAACCTATGAGCCTAACAATGTTCTTGTGTATCACTTGAGATTGGATGATGACTTCATTTGCAAACTGTCCATTGTGTGCCGCATTGTTATTAGTGGGCTTCTTTACTGCAACTAGTTGATTATCAAGAAGGCCCTTGTAAACTTCACCGAAGCCACCTTTTCCAATAAAATTGCTACTTTTTAAAATTGGCTTGAGCTCCTCCTTTTTGTAAATCTTTATACTTTTTGTGTTTTCTAATGTAGGGCCTCCATTTTTTTTGAAAAATTCACTCATCTTCCTTTTCTCTTTGCGAAGAAGGATAAGGAACACCAGAAGTGCTATAACAAAAAGACCACCTATTGCACCTATATGGAGAACAAAGAAACTGCATTATATATCTCATAAACTTCATATAATTAAAAATGTTGAAGAATTGCTGTAATTATTTGGAAAGCAGAAGTATCTAGCGCACACACATGAGTACCGACATGCTAAATTGTCATGAAACTTGTTGAATGAGATTTGGATGCATTATTCCAAGAAATACGGTGGACACACAAGCAGTGAAATTTTGCAAATAACTCCCTCAATCTCGTTGAGTC
Organism: Dendrocalamus latiflorus; assembly: GCA_017311315.1. NCBI lineage: Eukaryota > Viridiplantae > Streptophyta > Magnoliopsida > Poales > Poaceae > Dendrocalamus > Dendrocalamus latiflorus. The sequence continues at coordinate 6,886,043 of CM029677.1, forward strand.
CATGCAAATCTCATCCACTGTGACATTTGGAGGCTACCACTGCCAGAGGAGCCGCCAATATGAGACCGCTGCCACTGGAGGTGTTCTACCGCCAGAAGAGCCAACGAGTATGCCGCCGCTAAAGAAGCCGATCAGAAATTTTGCTCTTGTTCTGCTCTAGGAACTGTTCCCGATTTCATTAATCTAAGGGCCCATTTGAATCTCTAAATTAAATTTTGCTCGTGGAAATGGAGTGCCAATTCAATTCCATGAAAAAATGAATTGTGCTACAAGCAATTCAAATTTCATTGTTTGTTTGCCAAAGAAATTGTAGCATAGGAATGGAACCACAAGTCAAATCCAAATCCTGTTTGGTATGTAAAGAATTATTTAGCTTGTATACTTGTAAATCAAAGGGATTATGTGAGAAGGTTTAGGATTATTTGTGACAAACCATTGTCAATGTTTATGAAGTTGAATATCAAATTTGCGAATGATATGATTTTCTTCTTGCTACTCGGTTTTTGGTGACCTGACCGGCTTGGCCGAGCGGTCAATCCGTCTGGTAAAATCGGCCTGATCGGCTCAACTAAGTAGTCGGGCAAATTGATCTGACCTGCTCAGTTGAGCGTCAGACCGCCCATCCTTTTTGGTTTTGATAGTGAGTTCTGAAATTTAGGAAATTGGTTGAGGATGGGTTAATTTAGTCCTAAGTCAGTGCATTTATATTGCATGGAGCATGTATGAGTTAATGTGGGTCAAATTATCAAGGCGAGGGTATTTTGGTAGTTTGCAAAATAGCAAAAAATTCGTTGCATAAAAATTGCAGCATTGAGATAGTGGTTTAGGTCAAGGAGATGCTAAGAAGATCGAGTGGATCAAAGGCTGAAGACTTAGCGGATCGGATTCATGTGCTTTGAGAAGCATGCATGAGTTAAGTGTGCGTGTAAAACCAGTGTTGTGTGGGGTTAACGGGTTTTTTCATTTGTGCTATTTGATATTCTGCATTAGGGTTAGATGTGGGCTAGTTGCTCCCATCTATTTAGTAGACGGGGTGAAGGCTTACATACTAACCATTCTTGAGTTAGGGTTAGGGTTTGAGAGAAAAGAGTGAGCATTGTAGTGTACTCTTTTGTCCTCCTCATGGATGACTATAAAACCTTCATCCTTAAGTAGCAATATAATCTAGTTTGTTCACCTCTCATGAATCATTCTTGTCTTACTTATTCTTAACCTACGAGTTGTCTCTCAAGATTTTGAGTTTTGCCTAATTTTGGTGTAACCTTGCAAGTTTTGAGGTGGCAAGTATCATCCTGATTCTTGCATAGAATATGTTCCTAAGACCGTTAGCAAGATGTGTGTAAAGTTTGATATAATTTGATCAAGGAACTTGATGTTTGCACCAAAAATGGTTTGGACACAGGCTGATTTACTGTTCTAGGTACAGAGCAGCAATCAAACCACTACTGGGCTTAGTCAAACCGCTGGTTTGAAGCTGGTTAGACCATCGGCGTGCCACTGCTCAGACCACTTGTCTGTGGCCGGTCAGACCGGCCAGGTGCAGAGCTAGCCCTTTGTTGCTTCGGGTTATTGCTTGGTTGTAGGCTGTGAAATTTGATCTTCTTAGCTTTTCTAGCTCCAGAGTCAAAGATTTCTAGTACTTGGGAAATTTTTTGAAAAGGCGCCAGTCACTCTCCCTCGGTTACCATTGCTGGTCCTACAACATCCAAAAGCAGCAACTCCACAAAACCAAAGCGCTCCTTCCCTCAAGCACCATCACCGACACGCACCTCCTCTATGCTGTCGTACGTCCAAAGCCTAATAGGCTGGCCCTCTTTCACTGTTGTTTCCCCACTGGTACTCTACTGGTGATTGCCTCGTCTCCCTCAATGTCAAAGATGCCACACTTGCCCTCCATCGCCGGTGACAAGGAAGAAGTTGTGGAGGTGGCGATGATGTGGAAGAAGAAGCAAGTTTGGGGTTCGACTTGATGATATCGGTGGCGTTAAGTGGGCACAGAGAAGGTTAAGGAGAAGAAGAGGTTGGCGGTGCCTTGGGAGCTCGCCAATGCGAAGAATTGGGGGAGATATAAGGAACACTACTACAAAAGGTTGTATATTAGACGCCACGTCAAAGACGGTTCCCTAAAACCATCTGTATTAAATACAATCACATACGATTTTAGTTTATAGACTGCCTGTGTTGCTGCCAGCCCTTAAAACTTTCTATGAAGAGGAAATATCACAGATACTTCATGGTTAAAACTGCCTATGATATTATCAAATATCACATATGATTTTTTTATTTGAACCGTCTGTGATATTTCACAGACGGTTTGTATTAAAAACTATTCGTGATAATTGCATTACATTATTTGCTCACAGACCCGTCGACCCTCTGTCTTAAATTCCATATCTATGCTGCTACTTTGAGCTGGAGGTAGGGCTTTGAGGCGATTTGGTGAATGGAGACTATTTGTCAAGAGTCATTGTAGATCTACTAAGTTTTTGACTACCTATGGTTAGGAATTTGTTCCTAATTACACTATATTTTACATTTATAGCTTTTGGTAAAAGGAGAATTGAAGATGGTTGATCTAGCTAGATTGATGTAGAGAAGAGATTATTTTACATCTAGCATAATTTAGGGTTTAGTCAATTCATAGTCTATTTCTGCTTAATTCAATTTAATTAATTATTATTGCTACATTTAGCTACTGAAATTAGATCGTACATATATAGTATAGTAATTAATTAATTGAATATGTTATACTAAATTGTTATATGCGTAACATAGGACCGAAGCTGGATGTACACTGGAAACCATGTAAATAAAGAGTACATTTAATGGCGTTTCTGTTTTTATAAGAGTTGCCAAGGAAGATATGTTGAATAACAGGGTGGAATATATGTACTGTCCATGCATTGACTATGAGAATCTGAAGATGTTTAATAGCCAAGTGTAGATTGAAGTGTACTTGATTCGAAGGGGTTTCAAAAAGGGGTATGCTTGTTGGACCAGTCACGGTGGAAAGCATAATACGCACGAATGTAGTAATAATGACATCGCTGATGTAGTCAATGACATACCACTGGATGATCATATCGATTGTGGTTTTGATTCGGATAGGCTGAATGATGACAATCTAGGTCAGATTCTTTGCGATATAGAAGGGAAATGTGATGAGAGAGAGTATGTTAAATTCTGGGGCTTGATGGAGGACTCAGATAAACCTTTGTTCACGTGCTACAAGTCAAAGTATACGAGGTTATCAACCGTACTTAACTGCTGAAATTAAAAGTAAGCAATGGTTAGTCCGACAAGAGTTTCACGGCATTGTTAAGTGTTTTTAATGGACATACTTCCAGAGGGAAACAAGTTGCCCAAAACCACCTACAAAGTCAAGAAGGTTCTTTATCCATTGGGAATGGAAGTAGAAAGAATACATGCATGTCCAAACGACTGTATCCTCTACCGTAAAGAGTATGTAAACATGCATGTATGTCTAGTGTGCAATGCATCCTGATACAAGCGTAAGAATAAATTAGATGACAGTGAGGGAATAGAGGTGAAGAGAGGACCTCCTACTAAGGTGGTATAGTATCTTACTGTAATTCCCCGTTTGAAGTGGTTTTTTGCGAACTCAAAGGAGGCAAAACTACTACGTTGGCACTTGGAAGAGTGTAAGAAGGATAGAATGCTAAGACACCTTACTGATTCTGCCCAGTGGAGAAACATCGATAGGAGGTTTGTAGATTTTAGTGCAAAACCGAGGAATATAAGGTTTGGATTGAGTACAGATCGAATGAATCCTTTCGGTAACATGAGCAGCCAACATAACACTTGGCTCGTGACTCTTTGCATCTACAACCTTTCTCCTTGGTTGTGTATAAAGCAGAAGTATATTTTACTGTCGATACTTATCCAAGGGCTGAAGCAATCTGGGAATGATATTGATGTCTACGTAGCATCATTCGTGGAAGGTCTAAAATACTGTGGATCGAAGGGGTACAGGTATGGGATGCTTCAAATGAGAGAACTTCACTTTATGCTCCTTATTGTTCTGCACCCTAAATGATTATCCTGCCATTGCTAACCTGTTGAGCTAGAGTACAAAAGGGGTCAAAGCCTGTACACACTACTTAGATGATACCGAAAGTATGTGGCTGAAGCACTCATGCAAAACTATGTAGATGCATCACCATAGGTTTCTTTAGAAGCCTCACCCATACCATAGGATGAATAAATAATTTGACGAAGAGAATGAGAACAGTTCAGCTCCAAGACATTTAAGTGGAAAAGATATTAATGATATGGTTAAGGATTTAAATGTTGTGTTCGAAAAGGGACGTAAATCTATGACCCGTGAGAAGAACATCTAGAAGAAGAGATCAATATTTTGAGATTTACCTTATTGGGAGCACCTAGAAGTTCGCCAATACATCGACGTCATCCACATAGAGAAGAATGTATGTGACAGCTTGATTGGTCTCTTACTGAACATTTGTGACAAAACAAAGAATGATGTTGACACATAGCTTGACTTGGGTAATATGGATATCAGGCCTGAGTTAGCACCAACGAAGACCAATAAAGGATGAACTTACCTTTTCCCTACTTCTTACACTTGTCCAAGGCCGAGAGAACTGAACTGTGCCAGTGCTTGCATGGTGTGAAAGTTTTGTCTGGTTACTCCGCCAACATGAAGAAACTTATTTCAATGGAAGATTTGAAGCTAATTGGCATGAAGTCTCATGATTGTCATGTGCTGATGACAAAGATGCTCCTTTTTACAATTAGAAGTATTTTGCCGATCAAGGTCTGAGAGACAATTAAGAGGTTGTGTTATTTTTTTAACACAATTGCTCAGAAGGTTATCGATCCCCAAGGACTAGATGCTCTGCAGGACGAGGTGGTGACGAGTCTATGTAATCTTGAAATGTATTTCCCTCTATCGTTTTTCGATATCATGGTCCATCTCACTGTTCACATTGTGTGGGAGAATAAATGTGCGGGCCTATGTTCCTACATAGCATGTACCCATTCGAGAGGTTTATGGAAATTCTCAAGTCCTATGTATAGAATCGATCTTGGCTGGAGGGCAGCATCGTCGAAGGTTATGCAACTGAAGAGGTCATTGAGTTCTGTGTCGATTACATGGCTCAGGTCGAACCAATAGGTGTTCCTTTATCTCACCATGAGGGGAGGCTCAAGGGTATCAGAACCATTGGAAGGAAAGCAATCACTCCAGATACGGATACGTATGCTCAAACCCATTTCACGGTCTTACAACACATGACTGAAGTTGTTTAAGTTTTCTATATAACCAACCAGGCAAATAAGAAGCATTACGTAGTTCTTCATGGAAAAAGAAGGATTGTCGAAGTTAGAATGTAGTAGATGAGGAAGAATACAATTAACTTGCTCCTTTCGAAAACAACATAAGGGTAGAGGAAGAGCGTGACGAAACTAGCTACATACGCGTCGATCATCATAAATGGCTAATTTTTAAAGAAATAAGCAAGTGGACTGATGACTGAAATATTTATATGATGTATGTTTTGTATTTGCATTTAATAAGAATGTGTGATATATATGTGAATTTGCATTTATGTATATGAGTATGTGTGATATATATGTGAATTTCATTTATGTATATGAGAATGTGAGATTATATATATGAATTTGCATTTATGTATATGAGAATGTGTGATATATATATATGTGAATATCACTAGAGAACATCATAGATGGTTTTAAAGTAAAACTATCTATGATATATATATATATATATATATATATATATATATATATATTCACAGGCGGATCTATATTAAAACCGTCTATGATTTTTTATTATAGATGGTTTTAAATAAGAACTGTCTGTGATCATAAATATCACAGACGGTTATTAAATAGAACCATATGTGATTATTCCCTTACATATATTGTGCACTAGGGTTTGCCCCTACTGTACTGCCCACTAATGTCGCCGCCTCACCCGAGCCCATCACCCTCCTCCTCCTTAGCCCATCGCCTTCCTCCTCCTCCCCCAACTCTGGTGGCACTCCTCACCTGAGGCTATCGCCCTCCTCCTCCTCCCTCGACTCGGGTATCCTTCCTCCCCGTGGCCGTTGCGCTCCTCCTCCTCCCAAACCCGTCATCGCTTCCCCCAACACCGCCTCCCCCGACTCCAGCCACCTTCCTCCCCTGATGCCGTCGCCCTCCTCCTCCTCCTCCTGAGCCCATTGCCACCTGCCCTGACTCTGACGGCCCTCCTCGTAAGGTCTAGCACTGGGGGACTTTGCATAATAGAATGTGGGCTTTGTGAATGCTCGATGAGGATAACTTGTTAGATTGAGATCACTATGACTAATGAGAGTATTATGCTAGTCTTGATTTATCATTACTTGTTTCTTACATCTGTTAAGTATAAATCACTATTGTTCTAGACTAAATATTGTTAGATTCGGTTATTATTGCTATTACTGCCGTAGCACATCTCTGGTGTTTGTTTCTATTGTTGCCGTAGCACTATTGTTAATATTGCAATAGTTGTTCTTCACTCTATCGTATGCTTAAAATCTGGTAGTTGATTCTATTACTTTACTGAGGTAATTTTAGAGTATGAAACTAGCAAAATACTAAGGTGTTAGTCCCTTTGATATATGATCTGTTGACAAGGGTGAGAAGGTCATGTTTTAACTTGAGCAACACCTCAAACTGAGCGCAAAACTCACTTCTTAATATGTGTATTATGTTAATTACAAATGCTCATGCTTGTGCTCAGTTTAGCATATTGTCCTTTGGCTTGATTATATTGTTCATGTTGAGAGACAATAGTTTGATCTCTATATTATTATCATGTATTTGGAAATATGCTTTGCTATATATGCGCTTGGTTTTCTGGATTGTTGTAATTAATGTGGTTTTAGCATAAATTTAAATTTAATTCTAGTAAAATATTATTTTTTAAAGTATAATTCCACCAGCATTTAAATGACAAAATAAGCCTAATTGGCTACAAAAGGAGCATACATTCTGAATTTCAGAGATCATAAAGCATGAATATATTGTTGACACGAATGTGATTTACTTGAAGTAACTAGTTTTGATATCTATTTCTAGTTCATTGCTAAGTTTACTGCTACTTTGTCTTTAGATATTCGGTAAGGTAGCATAGAGTTCAAAACCTGACTGATTAGAGAAATTATCACATAAATATGTGATCATATTCTAAATTCACAAAGAATTAGCTTAAGAATTGCTCACTTCTATTATCTTTTGAAGATGTTGTCTGTTCATTCTTCAACATCGTCGTTGGATGCGTGTGATGCACCATCCTTTAGAAAATCCCAAAAAGGAAGAGGACTATCGAAAAGGGTCGAGGGCCAGTTTACCATCACGGATGTTGATGCATTTGGGACCCCTCTCAATCCTTGCTGAGCAGTATCTGCATTTCGAAGAATAGTCGGAATAGTTGTACGTGAACGGATTGAGATCACATTCGTTTTGTGGAAGAAGGTGACCGAAGTTCGAAAAAGTCAGCTGCTAAGAGAAGTTTTTCGATCGTTCAAGATCCCGGAAGAACACCAGGCCTCCGTGCAATGACATGCGTTGCTACCATTGTGCAAAACATGGAAGAACTTAAGAGCCTGCTTGTCAAGCAATACATAGGGAAGGGTCCGATGCCCTTTGATGAGTATCCATTCTTGGAACCGCAATGGCAAGAGTTTGGGGCGATGAACACGACAGATAATTTTAGGAGTGAAAGTGTGGTGCACAGGGCCCACCGCTGGGTATGCGGGTAAAATTCTACAATGGAGGCAGGACGATGAGCAAGCAATCCTGTGGGATACCTCCCCGCCAGTTGCTGGGATCCTTGATGAGCGCGTCCAAAATTGGATAAGAGCAAGATCATCTATCATGTCGTCGGGGGGCCATCTCCTTTCGAAACCCCGAAGACGAGGAAGTGTCCCGCTGCTCGAAAGCGTTGAGTGTACAATCTTCCCAAGGCTCATTCGAGACAGTTAGAGAGAGATTTACTCTCTGCTGCCCTGGGAAATAAGGAGCACTCAGGTCGCATGAGAGGCCTTGGTCTTTATGTTTCTTAGAAATATGGCTTCCCAGAGGACTCCGAAGCTTACCGGAGTAGAAAGAGAGCCAAAACCAAGCATGAGGTGCAGCTATGAGAGGACATTATGGTAAAAATCAGAGATAAGATTCAAAATTTGGTCAATGATGAGATGCAAAGGTATAGGAAAAATCAGCAGGAAGCTCCCGCCGCTCCTGTGCTAGGCAGCCCCAACCATCGGAGTAGTTGCGCATCCAACCATACCACAAAAGGCAACCACCGATTTCCTGTTGATGATATCCTGGTAATAATTATTATCTTTGGAATGCTCAATCCATTGATAGACCTATTGGAGTAGCTAATTTTGTAATGTTATATAGGTGGCTACGATGTGCAAGCTCTAAGTGAAATATACCTCTGTTGCCTTGTGTGCTGCTTGGGGCCAGGTGTATCCATCTGGGCCTAGGGCCTTGGTGCACGGTGTATCTCTAATGTCAGGTTTCACAAAAGTGAATATGGACGATGTTCATGCCAATTTCAAGGTCATCCCACTGTAGATGCCCCCCCAACAACGAGTTCATGACATAGGGCAAATCACTAGAACATTCATCCAGTGCCCCAAGAGCAACATCTGCCTAGAGGCTCCTACACCTGTGCCAAGTTCACGAGAGCCATCTGCACTAGTGCCAAGTCCACTCGAACTATCTGCACTGGTGCCAAGTCCACGAGAGCCATCTGAAGTTGTGTCAAGTCCACTCGAGCTACTTGCACCGGTGCCAAGTCCACATGAGCTATCTGCACCGGTGCTAATTCCACAGGTGTGATCCGCACCAACACTACCTATAGAGATGCTGCAAGGGCACAGTGCATCTACATCTCATGCCCGATCGATTATCGTGAGGTCGACCTACAGCCGAGGCGACAAGGGAAAACCAAAGAAGACGGGTGATGAGATTCCCTACTTGCTGTTGGCCCGAAAATTCATGCTAGGTGAGCCGTTGGTCATCCTGAAAGAGCGCCTCCTAACTGTAGGACTATCTTGCCAGAGATTGCATATTATTACATGGAACAGGTCAACAAGCCGGAGGAACAACGATGCTCAGTTTTCAATCTCAAGTTCATGCCGCATCATTTGTAATGCAATATTCATAATTGTACCTTCACGGTGACCTTCGAGGAATTATTCTTTCTCTTCACACTCGACGCGCTCGATGCCTCACTCATTTGATGATGGACACTGTAAGTGTGTATAATTACGGTCTACGTTTATGTAATACTGATAAATTTCATATGTAACTCATTGCTTTTGTTGTGTGTGTATACGTGGTGACTGAAGCCAGATTAACGAAATCACCGGTTGGTTTCCTCGACCCACGTTTGGTCACCATGGATATCATCAAGGAGGATGCATCCTACGTCAAGAATTACATTATGAAGGTATTGGAGGGTCACCATGACAAGGAATTCATACTTATGCGCTACAACTAGGGGTAAGTACTATACTAGTAACTATACTTATTGATTTGTATTTTATAAGTAACACGAACTTAGTTTTAATAACCATAACATACCTGTGTAGGTTCTACTAGATTCTAATTATAATTATATCAAAATGGAATAGGGTAATATACCTTGATTCTCTAAAGAGGAACAAAATCGACTACACAATTTTCCAACAAGTAATCGACAGATAAACACATTTCCTCCATACATAACTTTATTGTAGCCTTTCCTTCCTTTCCAATGACTAAACCTAACTTTTTTGAATCACGTAGGTTGTTCTCCACGTACGTTGTAAAGGAACGGAAATCCAAGGGAGGGATTGATGTCATGCGACACGTTCTAGATTTTCCGGTATTCGCTAGTACATATTAATCCTATACTTCATAGTAATGTCTTTTGAATTAACAGATTTTATTTTTGCAGTGCTACCAGTAGCCGTCGGGCATCAACACATGTGGATTCTATATTTGCCACAATATGCAAGTACTCGTTGGTTACGCGAAGAATAATCCTGAGGTTTGTCAAATTGATAGTTATTTCATACTTATAAATTTATATATGTATGCATGACATTGATCTTCTTACCGACAGGTTCCGTCCATCGCTATAACTCCGTTGGAATAGGCCGACCTCAAATATATTCGAGGACAGTGTGTGTACTTTTTGGAGTCTAAAGTCATAAAAGAAGATGAAGAGTTCCATAATGTAGAATGAATTTTAATAGGATAAAATTGAGATTAATTGTTCATTGGGAAAGTCGACTATCACAGACGGTTGTTACTAAAAACCATCTATGATATATGGTTTATCACAGATAGTTTCAACTACAAACCGTATGTGATATATTAATATCACAGATGATTTTAAATACAAACCGTCTGTGATAAAAGTATATATCACAGATAGTTTTAGTAACAACCGTCTGTGATAGTTGACTATCACAGACGGTTTTTACTATAATTTGCTTCACAGATGGTTTGAAATCCATCTGTGATGACCTTGTATTATTACTGACTCATATATTTAAACGGCTATCTATGATAATATTTTTGAACCATTTATGATGACTTCTGTGTAGTAGTATAAAATAGCAGGGGCGACGGTCAGCGAGAGCTTGCTGGCGGTGCCGGTGGCGGCAACGGTCAGTGGGAACTTGCTGGCGACGACGGTGGTTGGGAGGAGGACGAGAAGGAGTCGACATGTGAAGTTGAGTGAGACAAGATCGATGGCAATTTCAGCCAATACAGAGCTCTACCCCTTTGAATTTGGGTGGGATTCATTTAGTTGCCCACCAATTTAGGTAGAATTGAGCTGCAATTCCAATTCCTAAAGCATCGAAACAGCAGATATTTACGAAACCTAATTCCAAATTCTCAATTCCTAGCCCAATTTCAGATCCAAACGGGTTGTAAGGGAAATAGATAGATAGGTGTAATTGTAATTAATCTTGTGCTCGGTAACTTACCTACGGACACCTTTGCTGGAAGAGGAAATATTTCCGTGCAAGGTCCTTCCATGGCATTGCCCCTCGTCCCGACTGGGCAGGTACAATTGTAGCCGCCTGGCCTGTTCTCGCATTTCCCGTGGCAAGGATACAAATCTCGCCGCTCACACTCGTCAATGTCTGCAAAAACGACAATTATGTACACTTTGGGCGTGGCTAATTAACCGATGCAACGAAGCTAACTTACCTTGGCATCCATTCGGTATGTAAGGATTGCCTTGGTAGCCATCCGAGCACATGCAGTGGTGGCCCGGGTAGATGGTTCCGTTCACACACGAGCTGTTCCCGCTGGCGCAGGCGTAACCCTCGGGCTCCGGTTGGCCTGCAGCTGGACACAAGACGTTCCTGATGGTGAAGTCAAGCACGACGGGCACGCCCCTCGCGATGTTTCTCTGCAAGAAACTGTCGCCTTCCAGGTCCTGCGAAGAGAAGTTGTACCAGGACTTGTCCACCACCATGCCGTAGGAGCACGGGCTGGTGCGCCAGTCGGCGTTGTTCTGGCGCTTAATCTCCATTTTGGTACAGCGTGTATTTGAGTCTATTTCTTCCTGGCACCAGCCCTTTTCGAAGCACCGCCCCGCAGTCCTGACTTGACGAAAAACATTGCTTCCGATGGGCATCTCAGCTTCGACCTTGCGACCAATGACCGTGAGCGTGTTTCCTTCCGACAGAAGGAAGGGTGTCGTCTGTGGAAAATCTATGAACTGGATTCTTTCTGAGTGGTAGGTCTCATTCGAGCTGCAGTCGAAGCTGAACGCGCCATATACCCGCGCTTGTCCCTGCGACACCGATATGTCGATGAGCTCGACCGGTGACCGAGACACGTTGATCTCATGAATTTGCTGGATTTGAATGCTCGAGTAGTAGAGGTCCTGAACCACCATCAATGGTCTTGTGTTCTTGTTGTTGTCGACAGAAATCGGGTTGTCCGCAGAAAGGAAGGCTCGGGGAGGATCGAAGGTGTTGTTGCAGACGACTTGGAAGCCTGGGAGGAAACAGCCATCCTTCATGCCGAAGGGGTAGGGGATGCTGACGTCGCCGCACTTGTCCGGGCAGCCCGGAAGTGTGACTGGCGCCGCCGTACTAGGCTGTTGCTGATCAGCGGTGGCTGCCATGACCACAAGGGTCGCTGCCAGGAGCAGGAATGGCAGCAGATGCGTTTGCGAGGAGGGGGTAGTCATGGCGGTGTAAGAAATGATAGTGATCAAACTCTACGGATGCAATCGTGCAAAAGCTTGCGTTTTATAGGTTGGCATATACATGGAGGCAATCATGTTGGAAATGTGGGCAATATTTTAATTCCAACATTTATTAGGAGACAGAAATAATAAACTAATGATGCAAAACTCACAACCAACAGCAAGCTACTCATCATACTTCACAAATTAAGAAGAAAAACAATATAGTAACAAAGTCGAACGTGCACACGAACGACTTACTTGTTAGCCTGATGAAGAACAGGAAGCCGCGCAGGCTTGACGCAGTGCAGAACGAAGGTGTCGCAGTGCAGTGAGCGGTCGCGCAGATGCGCTGCCCAGAAACCTTATTGCCGCCCCCGTGCAGGTCTTCACGGCAGCAACGGTTCGGAGATACCGCTCCTCTTCTTCGCGGTGCACGCCGGGAAGAAGAGTCGACGAGGTTCAGACGGCGCAGCACAACAGCACACAAAAGTTTTTGGAGGAAGAGAATGGAGGCAGTCAGGTTCACACACCATACTCTGGACGTCTCCAGGTATACATATAGACAGACTAGTAACTGAAATGATTAAAACAGCCATTTACCCACTGGTAACTGACACATTCAACCAGTCAGTTACTGTCTGTCATCAAACCCAATAAAGCCTCATTCAAATGTTTGAATCTCATTCAAACAGAGAGATAGTGGTGCAGGATTCAGCAAAAATAGAGATAGACTTGGTCTGCCAAGTGACGCGCCACGTCACGGCACGGTCGCGCGTCGCAAGTCACAAGTCACGCGATTTTCACGCGAAAATACGCGGATACGCGCGCGCGCGTGCGTGCGCGTGTGTGTGACTAGACAGATCCATCCTCATATCATCTCTTTCCATATTCAAGGAGTGGGGAGGATTCCACCTTATAAATTGGTCTTCCTCCCCCTACCTTAGCAATATGGTACTAACCATGCATGCTTTGGGATTCGTGAAAATGGGCCTCGCTCATTGGGCCATTTTCTAACAAATCATTCCGTGGAGCCCCACGCGCAGCGGTCGGTTGGTGAAGACGGTGGACCCACGTGGAAAGCAGCAGCTCTGGCGGGTCCCGCATGCTTGGCGCTGCTGCACGTCCTGGTTCCCACGCGGTTCTTTCCTCGTCTTGTCAGCTGTGAAACCAGTCATTTCGAGTTTAACTTTCTATTCACAGCAGGCTGTTAAAACAACCTATTGATCCATTGGATTATCTTCGGTTACATATGGCCTCGTTGATCAGCTGAAATTTTATTTCCTTGATCCTTGGGTCTGAATATTTTTATCCAGTTTGTTGTACTTATATGTTACGGAGAACTTACAATCTTACGATGATGGATTTTCTACCTGTGCCTTTCGAGGGGTCTTACTCATTTGTTGTTGGTGATTGTCAAAGAGGTGATACTTCATGCTGCACTTAAAGATTTGATTCATTGTTGCCACTTTGCTGGCCTGCATTGAGCTCCCTCTTGTCACAGTTCTGAGCAGGGTCCGGATAGCTACCAAAGTCAGGCAGGCCATGATCCAGGTAGTTCAAGCCATTGCTGCCTGTGACCATGGGGAATTGAGATCCTCTGACGTTCGCCGGGGTCACTGACGCGTGGGCCCCGCGTCGCGTGAGGCCCACGCGCAGTGACCCAACGTCACTCTGACGTTACGTCAGAGGAATCGATTCCGACCATGGGGAGGTAGAATGGTTGTACAACAGTATTACAGTAGCACTGTTGTTACTGGCAATATTATTATCCTTGAGGGGGTTTTTTTGGCTTGAGAGTTGTGAGCACTATAGCTCTCCCCCTCCCCCTATAGCTCTCCCGAAAACTCTCCCCCTTCTACGAGTCCATCTCAGACTCATCGGCCTTTAACTGTTGAGTCTCTCCCCCCTCCTCGCACCTCCAGATGTCTTCTCCACTAAGCACCGCCTCTAGACGCAACAAAGGCCAGAGGTGGCAAGACCAAAGCCCTTCTTCTTCTATTCAAAGTCCGACCTCTAGGCCAAACACAGGTTCAACTTCATACCTGGAGGTGGTGGTCGAAGGGCCCCTGGCGCGGGCTCCCACAAAGACGAAGTCTCTGGCGATGGCGGCTGCTGTTGTGGCTCCACCTCTGGTGGCTTCCTTGCTCGGCGCTCCTGCGCCCCGATCTTGCCTAGATGGTCGCCTTCTCCCTCCTTTGGATAATGAACATGGCTGGCATGTAGTCAACAACAGGCATTCCTGGAGACACGCCGTCCCTCGGCCGATCCCTCCGTTAGACTCAAGATCGAAGCTCCTTGCTAACCTTGTAGATCATTGTTGGAACTGCGTGGGGCTAGACCACGTCAAGGTCGACTACAAGAACCCCACGCGATGCAGACGTTGCAAGGCCTTCGGCCATCACATCAAGGACTACAAGCGTCCGAGGAGTCCCCAAGGAGCCGCTAGGCAGCTCTGTCGCCGAGAGCTTCCTTCTGTTGGGACCCCGCCACCCATCCATGTCTTCACAGATGCTAGTGCTATCTCGCCCCAACCCAGTCCTCCCGGCTCACGCGGGACTGCAACAGGCTCCAAAAGCCACTATGCCATTACGTCGAAAGTGCCAATTGAGGTCTTCATACCTCGTAGTGCTTTCTTCTCCTCGGCCATTCCTGAACATCCGGAGGGAGACCAGAGCATGCCACTTGCATCATGCCATGCACCACGTCGCACTTGGAGATGGAGAACCACCTCAAGCGCACCCTCATTGCCTACGCGTAGGAAATTGCCCATCAGTTTCTAAGGAAGAGGCGGCAATGGCAATTGAGGAGAGAGTAGGCATACCTTGTTGCGGATTCTCAATTCATAACTTTAGGCTAGAAAACTTCCTCATTGCTTTCATTTCAAAAGATTTTCGGAACCAAGCCGTCCAATGTCACCACATTGAATATTCTCGTTTCTCTCTTTTCCTCAAACCGTGGACAAGGCAACAACAGGCTTCCAGTTTGTTGCTCCTTTTCAAAGTGGGATTGAATTGAGGGACTACCGGCACATGCGTGGGATTGGCATACAGCCTCAACCTTGCTCTCTTCAGCCAACTGGATCGAGCGCCTTCACTCGGACACCTCAAGCTGAGATGATCTTGCTAATTTCAAGCTCGATGCAAGGACTACCGACCCAAATACAATCCCCAAGCAAGCCACCTTGATGATAGCAGAACCAAATGAAGAAAATCCAGACCCCTTAGACCCAATCTTTGGCAATTTGCTGTTGCTTCTCCGTGAGAAGAAGATGTTATCGTACAACCTCATCATCCACATTGTCAAAGTCGAGGATTACTGATCCATCGATGCTCTTCCTCCTCTGACATATCTTGCCCCTTCAGCGATGGAGATAGTGGCCACGGAGGTAGGCCGGAGATGGGGCCTCATGGCTCGTCTGGCCCTGGTCTCCAGTGTTGTTTCTTCACCTATGCTCATCGACACCCAGACGACAATGAAGGCATTGGCCATCGGCACCGCTGCTCCAACACCTGTGTAGACCCTTCCTGGCGCCTGCCCTCCATGCCTCCCTCATCGCATCTGGTGGCCAGGGAAGCCCCATCAGCGGGAGCTCCATTCCCATTCGCCTAGGCAACACACCATCCATCCAATTGGAGACAACTCACCTCTCCTCCCACCACCGGTAGGTTCTCCGGTAGTCGCACCAGTAGTGGAGAAACAAACATTTGTGGGTCCGTCTCCACAGCCATCGGGTTCGTCGGCCATCGCACCAGTAGCAGAGGTCGAAACCATCGCGACCACGGCGAGCCCTACCTCTGCGCCTCACCAGTCTACTTTTGGACCGATGGGCCCAACTCCTGACACCTCCTCAGAGCCAACTGGCATAGCTCTGCAACCATATCGACATGTTGCCACTCACCCGGTGGACTCCACGGAACACGCTACCTCTGGCTCTCTATGCACACTCTCGCAAGGCTCGGGGCTCAAAGAACGACTGTGACATATACACGTCGAACCAAAACTGGCTATGCCATAGCTGCTCACTTCGGTCCACCCCAGACCAAAAACTTGAACAAGCCACTCACTCTTGGGCCAGAGGCTAGCAAAGACACCTCAGGCCCAATGCTTGGCCTAGGCAGACAACTCCCAGTCAGGCCTCCCTCTAAAGCTGATGTAGAAAACACAGCCCACACACCGCTCTTTTCAAATTCAAACTTAACAGCCTCCCGATTAACCCAAGTTGTCATGCCACCCGCCAAAACTCTACATAGAGCCATATCTTGCCTAACTTCAGCCCTACTCCCCAATCCAGCGAGCCGCCGCCGCCTCCCAAACACCTGCAGTCCTATTAAGGTACCACGCCGTAGCAAGCACCTAGCGCCCAAACCAGGGAAAGACCTGGATTTGGTCAACAGGGTGCAAAGAAGACTCATGCTCAAACTTGGCATCACTAATTCGGAGGACCAGATTGATGACAAGCAATGCACAATTACGCAACCCTCTTCAATCATCCGCTCTCCTTCAAACACATCGAAGTTCTAGCGGCGCTCTTCAATCTCACCCCTCCATCTACTGAAGATGACTCGTCACATGTCGGACCCGTATTTTACAATCCAGAATCATATGTGATTCCACTGCACTATTTCTTGGATTAGTAGATAGTGCTCACAAATACAGTACTGAATATCAAAATACATATCATGTGGAAGCGTAAATATAATAGTAGATTTACTCATGGGCCGATCAGGCCGAAATCAATGAAATATAGCAGCGAAAACGAAACACACAGGTGGGACCCTTAGGACGTGCCCACAGGCAGCCAACTGGGGTTCGCGACCTAGTTCTTGACCTTTTCATCGTCTTCACCATCATAACTAGGTGTATTGCTGAAGCGTAGTGATCTGACTCCTGATTCTGGATTAATTGAGTGAGCGAGGGTGAGCACAAACCACCGTGCAACGCGAGCCAATACATAGGATGCAAATAGATAACATACATGGCTTATCAAGGAAAGGCTCGGGTTATTCTATTTGCCATAAATTGCTTTTAAAATATGATACATAGAAATTTCTGGAGACCTAGCAGTTTTAACTAAAATAAGAGTTTTATCATGTATGAAAGAGTGCAATAATAATAACGATCCAGATTTCATCCACCATTACATGGTTTCTGTACTATATGCTAACCTTTTAGCATTATAACCTCTTACCATAACACTAGGGCGATACCCAGGGCAACACAAATCAAGGCTTTTCACTGCCCACCACTTTTTCAATTCAACCCACAAAGTTTTTTTGAAATAGAACTATATCTGCTCATGTTTCCATGTCGGCCCTTGACCATGGGCACGGCTATTCAAATAGTTTTCAACTCTTGAGAGTTTGTACACTTTACCCACAAGAGACAATCCGCTCGTTGCGCTACACGATTCCTTAGTCATGCGGAGGAGTAAACCATCACAGTAACTTTTCAAAATACCTCGCTCGTTCCATCACCTCACCCATATGGGTTTCTCCCACTTGCGGCAGGTCCCATAAGTTGTGCGGGATGATCTACCCCTAGCGACTAGTAACTGGACTATCCACACTGACTAGCTCGCCGCGGCAAACTTCACCCTAAACGAGTGTCCCATGCAAGCTATCACACAGACAACCACTTGCACTACCACACTCCCCCACCGATGAGATGACTTTCGGAGTCCTGTAAATCTACTAAACCAAGGTATAATTTACAGACTTGTAGTTGTACTTGTCTTACAGAGGAGGTCATGACAAGATTCAGTCCTTATGGTTATCTGAGCGGTTCTAACACTAACCACACTCTCGTGCACCACTGCACCAGCCCTCGTACCATCCGCCCAGATATTTAAGCAAGTTGAGGGTTTTTGGGAGCATAAATAATCATGTCAAAATATACCAGTCATTTCCACCCATGATGTAGCACCCCATGTAACCATATGGGATACTACTATCGAACATCATCGCCAAAGTGAAACATAAATAAGAACAACAAAAGAAATCACAAAGAGTTTAAAACTTTATTAACACTTTAATAGAGAATCAACAGAAGCTGGAATAAATATTTAAAACATGGGACCGGTCCACTTCTAACCAAATAAAGAACGAATGAAACAGCAAAACGGTGGCAAACCATAGTGCTGAAAACATGAGTGCTCCCACTCATGCATGATGCTATCACTCCACTGGCCTTTTACCTGAGACTGAAAGAGCAAGCGTGAGATTTGGAAATCTCAGCAAGTACCCAACAACGGTCGCAACACAAGAGTAAAGACAAGTAATGCAACCATGTGAAGTAAAGGACAAGCATCACAAGTAAACAATGCGTACAAGATGAAAGCAACGAATAACTGATATCAGAGATACCATCATAAATGGGAGATGGATATCATGGAGACTGTGTATTAAAGATAGTTGTTATGTGACAAATTATAGCAAGTTATAGCAATGGTGCCGGCGACCTCACCCCATATACCCGGTTATACGAGAATAGCCAGGCACAACCTTGTCCTCGACTGTATAACCGTAGATGGAGTGTAATATCCTGTGTAACGAGAATGTACAGCCCCCCGTACGTTACCAGGTTGGGTGGAAATGACCCTATACGTGGGTAGCCCCGGCATGATAACCCTTAGTTCGTTATTAGCGAATTATTCATGATATAATTAGAGAGTTGTAATTAAATTAAGGTAAAGTTATGAGAGTAAAGATTTAATCTAATGAGACCGAAGAGACAGGATTGGTGATACTAGGTGATAAGGTAACCGATACATCATGGATAGATTAAATAGTACAAACTTAAGGAACAAAGAGATGGCAAGGGTAAGGCTATAATAAGGTTATGAAAAGTGAAAAGATGTGCTAGGGTCGAAAATGGAAAGACATAGTTTCTAATATGAGAGCGATGTGGGATAATGACAAGGTGACAGTGATATAGGGATTAACCTAAAGAGGTATTATAATACAGCTCACACAAGGTTATCAACCAATCAAGTTTTATTATGTGATAAGTGATTATTAGTCAGATTAACATATTTAATACATACATCATTCATGGCTCAAATACAACATCAACAATTATTGGAACATAATATGCGAAACTAAAACATAGCAGCCCTAATATCAAAAGAGTGTCAATAATTTAATCCTAAGTTACATCATGTTCATAAGCTACCCCCCATTAACGATTTAAGCATAGATTCTAAAACACTCATTTAAGATATGAATTCTAGAACATTATTAATCGAGCATTCTAATAAACCTAAAAGCATGTGAACAAGTTAGCCTATAACATCGTTGCAAGAATACAATATTAAGAGTCTAAAAACTAAGCAAGTATGAACGATATGATAATAACCAGACAAGCATTAGTGATATGTTAATAACCAGATAACTTTAGTGATATGATACTAGCCAGATACTTTGGTGATATGATAATGGCCAGGTAACTTTAGCAATTAACCAGGTGACTTAGCGATATGGCAATTATTAGGTAACATTAGTGATATGATAATAGTAATCAATGGCAAGGTGACAGGTATTCTGGAAACACATGATATGCGAAACGTAAAGGTTATGGCCGTGAGGTACTTGTCTTAAGCTCGCTCGGTGAAACCGCTACACAAAGGATCGGAAATACGCAACTGTCCGGACGCTTCCTCCACAGCGGCGTGCGAACTCTCCACGGCCATGGGAAACGCCGTTCGGCCAAGTGAACGACGTTTGGTCACACGAACAGCCCTTCGGCCAAGCAAAATGCCGTTCGGCCATGCGGAACAGTGTTCGCCCGAGCGAACGGCCGTTCGGCCTAGCCGTTGCCAGTTGGCCACCGTCACCGCCAAGTTGCTGCCTGCCATGGCAGCGCGGGCGCTACCGCCACCTGCCACGGCAGCCCTACTTCATGCCGCTGCCTGCCATGGCAGCACATCTGCTTGCCGTTGCTGCCATGGCAGCGAGACGCCGCCGCCGCCTGCCATAGCAGCGTGGGTGCCGCCATCGCCTGCCATAGCAGCGCGGGTGCCGCCATCGCCTGCCATGGCAGCCCGGCTGCCTGCCACGGCACCGCCACCTCGCGCCACGCCAAGCGCTGCCATGCACGCTCGTCGCCGCCGGCCACCGCCGCTGAGCCGCCACCGTGCGCTGCCACCGAACACCGCCGCCAAGCCAGTGTGCGATGCGTGCGGGCGCGCAGGTGCGCGCATGCAGCCGTGCGAGCGTGTTCGCGCGTATAGTCACCGCCACTGCCGCCGTAGCGCCCCGCCACCGCCACAGCAGCGCCCCGCCACCGCCGCCGCTTCCGCCATGGCCGAGCCAGTGCGCGATGCGTCTGGGCGCACAGGTGAGCGCATGCAGCCGTGCGGCGTGCGGCCGCCGCCGCCTGCTGCCGAGCGCCGGTCAGCCGCCGGCTATTGCCGCTATATGCCGGTCGCCACCGCTGCCGCCGGTCGCCTCGCCGCTGCCGTCGTGGCCGCTGCTACCGCGCCATGGCGACGCATGCGAGCAGGCGCGCACATGCGTGCGTGCAGTTCGGCCGTACCACTGCCACCTCGCCGGCCGGCCGCCACCTCCTTCGCCGGCACCACCGCCTTCGCTGCCGGCGCCGCTGCCTCAGAGCCCATGCAGCCGCATGCACGGGGGAGAGGGAGAGATAGAGAGATGTGAGATGAAGAAGATGGAAACGTGAGGGAGTTAGAGAAATTAGGGATAGAGGAGAGAGTTCTACGGGAGAGAGAGATTATGGTTAGTGTTTACGGGAGAGAGAGGTTAGAGATATTTTTGAAGGACTTCCCAAATCAGGTTCTCATGATTAAAAGTGATGCTTGGTGCATTTTGGTGCCCCGAGTATCTAAGCAGTATTAAGCATGGCATATAATTATAGACTTATTTTCAAAAGTTTTACCATTACAATTTTGCTAGGGTGACAAGGCTCAAATACTCAAATGTTGCAAAAGAGTATAATACTTAATTTTTTTATTATATTTATCAAGGAAATTCCATGAGTTAGATTAGATGGCAGCAGATGCGTTTGCGAGGAGGGGGCAGTCATGGCGGTGTAAGAAATGATAGTGATCAAATTCTACGGATGCAATCGTGCAAAAGCTTGCGTTTTATAGGTTGGCATATACATGGAGGCAATCATTCCGTGGAGCACACATGGAGAGGATGCAAGTTAATTTTGTAGTTGTAAGATATGCTTTTCAACTTTAATTTTATGCTTCTCCTTAGTGCATGCTTATGGATTCCGTTGATAAATATAATAAAAGAACTGGTGCTGGCAATCATTCCACGGGCATGCAACTGGTGCTGGCAAGATTCCGTTGATAAATATAATAAAAGGACTGGTGCTGGCAATCATTCCACGGGCATGCAACTGGTGCTGGCAAGATTCCGTTGAGGAACAATAATGACAAGGTGCTGACGAAGAACTGCACGTGGGAATTAAGAGTTATCTCCAGAAACGAAGAAAAGAGACAGTCTGTCCAGACAAAATAATGTGTGTTAATAGGCGCAAACAATCACAGGGATGTGTCTGTGATCAGTAAAGACCGACAAAAATTTGTAGTATCACCCAGGTAAATGCAAGATATATATAAGCATATACCGCTATTAAACTTCCATGTCTTGCTAACTGATTAAGTTTGTCTGCATCTTAGACTACCCGCCTTTAATCCGACTGAGCCGCAAACATATAGATTCCTCATACATTATTACAATTACTCTCTATATGTGTGAAGTTAAACTGACATGTAAATTGGATGGGAGGGACGTATGAGTCCTAACCTAAGTAGGCATGAACCACCACTTGGTTAGAGCAGATGCAGCAGTCTGATATTGTCACATGTGGGTCAATGCAGCCAACTATGGTCTTATTCTTTTATGTTGTGGTTGATGTCTTTTGGATGTGCTTTTCGAGATGGCACCCGACGGCGGAGACGTCGACACGG
Source organism: Dendrocalamus latiflorus (assembly GCA_017311315.1). Classification (NCBI taxonomy): domain Eukaryota; kingdom Viridiplantae; phylum Streptophyta; class Magnoliopsida; order Poales; family Poaceae; genus Dendrocalamus; species Dendrocalamus latiflorus. The sequence continues at coordinate 6,908,224 of CM029677.1, forward strand.
ACGGCATACACGATTTCACGATTTTGGGTTCAATAAGCTATTTAAAGAATCCGCTTTAAAAACTGTCTTATTTATTTTGAATCTTAGAGAAGCTAAAAACCCAAAAAAAAAATAGTGCCAATACTGATAGGAGAGAGGAAATACTAGGCTAGCTGTGACATGACCGTCAGTTCAATTTGGAAAACAGGACCAAGCCACTGGGACATGCATGATTTGTTGACATGTTAGGAATTAGTTACTTGGTTTGTATTATTGTACACAAAATTTAATTTGTGTTTTCTAGAATTTTCAAATAATATTTTTCAAACATCCTATTTATTGTTTCGGTGACACCGGTCCGGTTTCAATAGCAAATAGTTTTATGTGCTAGCATTCCTTTCTTCGGGCCAAGGAGCGGAATTGATGACCAATGTAGCCCCCCCCCCCCCCCCTGGCGTTTTGCCAAATGTAGCCTCCGTGCCCGTGAAATGCCAGGGCTAGCCCCCTAGCGCGCTCCAGCACTACGCCAGCCACTTGGCGCGCTCGCCCACCGCACCTGCCACCTTGGTGCACCATGCCACCGCGCCACCACCCTTGTGCGGCCCCCACTGCGTAGCACCTTTGGTGCGACCCGCGACAGTGCCCGGCCCCTAGGGCTCGTGTTTGCCGATCGTGCCAGGCCTCCCCCGAAGCAACGCATTGCCGCCATGCGCCGGCTCCCTCCGGCAACACCCCTCACACGCCCCCTGCCCCGCGTGCGCACGTCTGATACTGCGAAATGCATTCCTCGCGAGTGCTATCCCCTAGCGATGCTTGGCCATAAAATGGCAGAGTCCCTGGAACTCGCCAGCTCCATCTGCAACACAAGGTAATTTCTTTAGACAAAACGACACATCGAGAGAAGGAAAGGAAGGGAGAAATGAAGGCCATGATACCAGAGGAAATTTGAGTCATTTATGATTTAGATTTTGAAGTTTGTACTGTTGCAAAACTTGCATATCGAGTTGCGAGCATCAAGATCAGGTATTTTTCATTGACATGCAATACCGTTATCATTAATTTTAGAATTTTAATTAATTATCAATTGTCGCATTACCCTTATGCTGAAAATTTAATATCATCATTGTTGTCTGCTTAGAAATATTATGTAGTACCGTTATGACTAATTATCGAATTTTAGGGTGGTGCATATGTCATATGCTTAGTTGTGTATAGTTTACCAATGATAAAAAAATAGTGCAAAATGGTATAAGTCAATGTTGGACACTCCGTGGAATTTTTTAAGTTAGTTTGGACTGGGGTAAACTGTGAAAATTGCGTTGAAATTTTGAAAATAAAAAAGGTTAACACTCCAGGAAATGTAAGTAATATTGAAGTCACCATTTCTTCCATTTTGTGATTTATCACAAATAAACAGCATCACAAATTAACATCATGTAATAAAGAGAAAAAATATTAAAAAAGGACAAACAAGCAAAAGACAAAAGATCCGACTTATTTAAAATAGTATAAAATCTTCAAAAATTATGAAACTTTATAGAGGTATTGTTAAATATGTTAGTGATGTGGGAACAAATTTCAAGGCAGTGTTCAAAGAAATTTGTAAGTTTTTTTTAATGTAAATGATAATTAAGGCTACTACTTACAAATAGAGACTAAATGAGGTGTACAAATTCTAAAAAAAATTCTCACATGCTCATAATATGTCACATTAGCACCATAAAATTTTGATTTTGCAATTAGGTACAGTAGATATGTCCTGGTTTAAAATTTTTCTCAAATTGGCTTATTTTGGAGTTGAATTTACAAAATATATCAAATGGAAGTGTAAGTTCATGAAATTTTATATTTCAGTTGTGCAATACCAGAATGATCTAGGAAAAAGTTATAAATTATTGGGTAAGGCAATTTGCCCTAACAATTTATTTATGTTAGTTGCATGTGGGTTAAGTCTTATATTCGAGTTGATAGTGTGAAAGTGAAAATGGTTTACACTCTAAGGAATTTAATTCATATGAAAATGTCAAAGTGAAAATGGTTTACATCTTCCCTGTCTCCTAATTGGTCATGCGTTCTATTTTTAATTTATCATATGTTTTACTTGTAATTTGTTTGATGTACCACACATTTTGAATTCGGACTAACTTGATGTTATACTTTCAACAGGACATGGCGCAGCCTTCAGTTGACCCTGCGTACGAGTTGCTCGACCCATGCTGGGATGCCCAACACTGCTGTCGTACGTGGGCGTTCGGGGTGGCCCCTCCGCCTTCATCCTTAGCCCTCCCAAAGAGTATTGGCCTCTAGACTAGCGGTACGTCCCACTATTGCAACACGCGGAGCTCCTGCCCTTTGCTCGTATGTTGGACATACCGCATGGGTTCTAGTTGAACGCGTCACTGTTGTCTGCGCTCGTGGACTATTGACATTCCACTTTCACTGGGGGAGATGACTGTTACTCTCCAAGACGTCGCCATGCTCACAGGTTTACTATTGCAGGGTGCTACAGTAGTGCCTCCTCCCAGGCGACTAGACAGAAAGATACAAATGGCCGAATGGTTTGGTTACCCTATACCCGAGAGATCATGGGGGGGTGCTACATGAGTAGCTACAGAGATACATGACGTGCCTGTGGACGTGATCTAGTAGGTGGTACACACCCACCACCTCACGTACCTATAGTTTCTATTTAGTTAGGTGCTATTTTTTATGACCAAGGGAGACTGTGTGTACCTTAGGTACATCTATCTAGCTGAGTCGTTGGAGGACGTGTGGCTCAATGAGGTGCCACAGTATAATTAGGGCTCCGCGGTTCATTGCGCCACATATCGAGACTTGTGTGATACCTCACAGCGTAGCACTGGCGAGGAGGCAGTCCTCGTGGTATGCTACACCTTACTACATCTGTGGTCCTAGGACTATTTCTCAGTTGGCTGACCATACTTCCGTACGGTCCTAAGCCTTTTTAGTTGAGCCCCGAGTTGTACCTTGATGGTGCTGGCGGACCCCACGTGAATGAGCAAGCAGCTGGCTCAGGAGGCCGCCGCACCCACGCGCATAGGCAGCGGCACGGGATGTTCCCACGCGGTTCATGCTGGGAGCGAAGGGTCCCTCCCACGGGCATGCAACTGGTGCTGGCAAGATTCCGTTGAGGAACAATAATGACAAGGTGCTGACGAAGAACTGCACGGTGAATTTGGAAACTGGTGTTGGCTCCGGGTCCATGAACATACATCTAGCCCTGCACTCAGCAGCTCAGGCGGTCACGGGCATGAAACTGGTGCTGCCAATATTCCGTTGAGGAACAGTAATGACAAGGTGCTGACGAAGAACTGCACGTGGGAATTAGAGTTATCTCCAGAAACGAAGAAAAGAGACAAGTCTGTCCAGACAAAAGAATGTGTTAGGCGCAAACAATCACAGGGATGTGTCTGTGATCAGTAAAGACTGTCATAAATTTGTAGTATCACGCAGGGAAATGCAAGATATAAGCATATACCGCTATTAAACTTCCATGTCTTGCTAACTGATTAAGTTTGTCTGCATCTTAGACTACCCGTCTTTAATCCGACTGAGCAGCAAACCTATAGATTCCTCATACATTATTACAATTACTCTTTATATGTGTGAAGTTAAACTGACATGTAAATTGGATGGGAGGGACGTACGAGTCCTAACCTAAGTAGGCATGAGCCACCCCTTGGTTAGAGCAGATGCAGCGGTCTGATATTGTCACATGTGGGTCAATGCAGCCAACTATGGTTTTTGTTTTTTTTGGGTTGCGGTTGATGTCTTTTGGCATCAGATTTTGAGAGAAGCCAAAAACCCAAAAAACAGTGCCAATACTGATAGGAGAGAGGAAATGCTAGGCTAGCTGTGACATGACCGTCAGTTCAATTTGGAAAACAGGACCAAGCCACTGGGACATGCATGATTTGTTGACATGTTAGGAATTAGTTACTTGGTTTGTATTATTGTACACAAAATTTAATTTGTGTTTTCTGGAATTTTCAAACATCCTATTTTATTGTTTCGGTGACACTGGTCCGGTTTCAATAGCAAATAGTTTTATGCGCTAGCATTCCTTTCTTGAGGCCAAGGAGCGGAATTGATAGCCAATGTAGCCCAAATAGAGACTAAATGAGGTGTACAAATTCTGAAAAAAAAAATTCTCACATGCTCATAATATGTCACATAGCACCATAAAATTTTGATTTTGCAATTCGATACTGTAGATATGTCCTGGTTTAAAACTTATCTCAAATTGGCTTATTTTGGAGTTGAATTTACAAAGTAGATCAAATGGAAGTGTAAGTTCATGAAATTTTATATTTCGGTTGTGCAGTACCAGAATGATCTAGGAAAAAAGTTTTAAATTATTGGGTAAGGCAATTTGCCTTGACAATTTAGTTATGTTAGTTTGCATGTGAGTTCAGTCTTATATTCGAGTTGAAAATGTGAAAGTGAAAATGGTTTACACTCTGGAGAGTTTAATTCATATGAAAATGTCAAAGTGAAAATGATTTACATGTTCCTTGTCTCCTAATTGGTCATGTGTTCTATTTTTAATTTGTAATTTGTTTTACTTGTAATTTGTTTGATGTACCTCACATTTTGAGTTCGAACTAACTTGATGTTATATTTTCGATAGGACATGGCGCAACCTTTAGTTAACCCTGCGTACGAGTTGCTTGATCCACGCTGGTATGCCCGACACTGTTGTCATGTGTGGGCGTCCGAGGTGGCCCTTCCACCTTCATCCTTAGCCCTCCCAAAAAGTATTGGCCTCTAGACTAGCGGTACATCCCACTACTGCAACACACGGGGCTCCTACCCTTTGCAACACACGGGGCTACATGCCTTCCAATAGTACTACGCACTGCAAATGTCGCAATGTCTGCCCTAATGCACCTGTACCATCTGCACAGGAAATGACCCATTTGCGAATTATTAGCTCAGTACTATTTTTGGCCCTTTGCCATACGCGGAGTCGTCTGCAACCCCTCCTCCGACGTAGGTCTCGCACTACGACCTTGGAGACGCACGCCAGCCCCCCGCCAGGTTCACTTTCTCCAAGAATCACCTACGCCATCCGGGGCCACGGCGGTTGGGTGCACCATAACTTCATGTATACTGCATCACGTTGTATCTCCGCATAATACAATTTAAATTCAAAAAACTTGCTTCGGTGCTCCACAAAATCTATTGTATTTTTTGTAGCTCATTTTCTATACCTAACAATTTGTACAATATTTTTAATTTCTATTCCTACAAAATTAGTACAATTTTTTTTAAAAAAAGTATTGCGGATTTTTTTTAAAAAAAGCACCAGTGGTAGCCATGGCTGCACACCTCACATGGTAACGGAGCGTGCCAAGGACACGCCACGTGGTCAGGGGACACGCTGGCAGTTCACACAGTGGAGGCCACGCCAGGAGTCCTCACGCACTGCGTGGGCGTGCCAGTAAGCCTCGCACGGTGGGTGGTTGCACCAAGACTAGGGATGGCAATTGTGCATATTTACCCATATACCCGTGGGTAAATACCTTAATGGAGCTAGGTATGGGATATTTTCTTTACCCACGGATATGAAAATGGGGGGACACTCTATCCGTCGGGTAAACAGGCACGGGTATGGGTAAGCTCCACCCGTACCTGCCCCACCCGTTTACCCACGATATACATTGACAGGTGGCACAGCTATAGTAATATCTCTAATTGCTATTGATTGTTATAAACTTTTTTGATAGCTATTATATTTCCTAGCAACAGCTGCTACTTATATGTACCTGTCATTAGTTCAACTCTCAGTTCGCGGGTAAACGGGCATACCCATAAACGGTTCAGAACAGACGGTTAATAACAAAAACCGTCTGTGATATCATTGATATCACAGACAGTTCAGTGTTTGAAACTATTTAGGATATATATCATAGACGGTTTAGAACACCGAACCATCTGTGATAGCTATTTGAAAAGTGATTTTATTTGCTCTTTTTCGGCTGGCCTCAGGATATGCTAGCTATGCCCTTTGAAAACAAGCAAGATCACGTATATAGTACAGGACAATCATTACATAAAATCACACAGATGAATGAAACAACACCAGCAGATCACACACACACACACACACACACACACACACACACACACACACACACACACACACACACATATATATATATATATATATATATATATATATATATATATATATATATATATATATATATATATATATATCATGACAATCGTTACACAGTTCTCACAAATGAATTAAATTGAATGAATTGTTTGATTAAGCACAATTGAGTGATTTGTACAATTGAATCCAATGTTTCAACATCTAATTATCACAATTGCCAGGGTGGAACTCTCCATCCTTCTTTATGACCTCTGCTAGCAAGAATTGGGAGATGTTTCCATGAATTTCGACGAGAATGTCAAGATCATATGCACTTTCGTCGAAGTCCACCCACTGTCGCTAGGAGCAATGTTAAGTCATTAATTAACATGTGTGTATATATATACATATACATATACATATATATAATCAGATAATAATAATTATTGGAAGGTTGACAAACCTCTGGATCATTCATCTTAGTGTTTGTGATTTCCTTCATATGGCGGTAAACGTAGAATCCACATACGTTGCCTTGTAGCTGCTGGTGGCACGGCAAAATATATATAATTACATACATAGGTATTGTCAATTCTCGAGGCATTATAACAAAGTGTGATATAAGATTGTTGTGTTGTAGCGGGTACCAGAAATCGCGTGTTGTGTCGCAGCGTGTCACTGGACTCGTTATGTACTTCATTGTACAGTACACTTACAGTGTACAACATCGTAGAAGTGAGGCGTCGAGTTCGTCGGGATTGAATAGTAAGAATATGTCTTCAAATATCACGATGAAGTAGCTCGAGTCATGGAGGAAATGCGCCTCAGTATATTTCACAGTGAATCCACTCTGCCGGTTTGGCTTCATGTTGGACCTCTGCATATACCAGGTATGCAATGTATTGCAAACCAAACCAAGCCGGGGTAATTGTGACTCGGGGACCAGTGAAACTCCTAGAATGAACTTCCATGGCTCGGGACACGCCTTAATTTTCTTTGCTTGAGTCTTAGAGCCTCGCTTATGATATGTTTTCAGTGGCGTCTGCATGGGAGCCAATGCAATAGGTTTCGGAACCGGAGCTGGAGGTAGAGCCATTGGTGCCGATGTGACAGGTCCAGGGCAATGTCCCTCTTGGGCCACTGGATGTGGAGATCGTGGCACGGACGAGTCGGGGGCGATGTCCCTCTTGGACTACTGGATGAATGTGTGGACAACATCCTCTAATGTCGTAATCTCTTCATTTAGGGGCTTCTCAAGAGGGACGATCTTAAAAATATCATTAATCATGTCCACATGATTCTTTATGAAATCGGTCTCTACTTGTACACCGTGCACGAGAGATCTATGTAGCTTCTAAAGAGGTACATTACCTGGATTTTGTCGATAGGAAAGTAGACGTCGCTATGTTCAGTAATTGGTGTGGACGCGCAGCTACTACGACGTTGAGGGGGATTGGGTACCGCACTAACATGGGTGGGTTGCGATTGGTTGCGGACTTGTCTCAGTTCTTCCCTTAATGAATCTATCTCTCCTCGAAGTGAGGCAGTCTGCTCTTGAAGGCAGATAGTTGTTCCTAAAGTTGAGCACGAAGCTCCTGTTTTATTTGTTCATTGCGGTAGGCCTTGGATATCTTCCTACTCCTGTATGTCTCGGAGTCATTTGGAAATCCGTGCCTCCAAGATACGTAAACCCCCAAGCCTCGTGTGCAACCTGGGTGATCCTTGTTTCCCAAGGTCTGTGATAGTACATCTCTCTCTCCCTGTATTCATGAAAGGAGCCTCGAGAAGATTCGGTAATCAATGATTGCTGCAAGAGGCAATCATGTTATTTTTGAACCCATGAAGTTCAAGAGGTATTAACAACTACATAGTTTAACATATCTTACTAGGCGGTGGGACACTTCCTCGTCTATGGGGTTTTTTAAAGAGACACCCGAAGATGTGATTGATAACCTCGCTCTTAACCAGTTTCGAGCGCGCTCGTTTGCGATCCCAACAAATGGCGGGGAGGCCTCCGATCGGATTGCAATCTCGTCCTGCATCCTCCACTGCGGGATTTTACCCGCGTACCCAGCAGTGCCAACTCTGTGAGGGTGAATGTTTTGTGATTGGAGAGCCTTGTGCGCCACACTTTGTTGTTCAAATTCGGTCATTGTTTTCATCTGCACAAACGTCTCCCATGTTTCCAGCGACACGAAAGGATATCTCGTGAAGGGCATGAGATCCTTTGCCACATACTGCGTGACAAGAGTGCTCTTAAAATTCTTCCATGCTTTTCCCATTATGAGAAGTGTGTGCTGTTGCACGAGTCCCTGTACTTCTGCTGGGATATCAAACGAATTTGTAATTTCCTCCCATAGCTGATCTTTCTGATCCTTTGCCAAATCTTTCTAGCTTGCTATGGTGATAGAGACCCGTTGCCTTCTAATTATTCCGCAAGTAGTCCGAAATGATGCCGCTACTTTCTTCGGCTAGAGAGGGACCCCATTCGGAGATATCACCGTGATGGTCATTCGGTCCTTTGGCCTTTTCGATACTCCTTGGCCACACTTAGTTATCCCAACCTTGGGAGCGTGAGACCCAGATGAAGACGACAATGACTGTGTGGATGCCATCTCTCTTCTAAGAAAAAACTAACTGCAGTGAGCTATGGGCCTAAACAAAGTTCTATGAAGCAAATGACACAAATCAGTGTATCAAGTTCATTGAACCGTATACACTAGAGTGTGTCACTTGCTTCATGCCCTTTGAAGGTTTATGTGGCATATATTATTACTACAAGGTCCCTTTGGAACAGTAACATGCCATTCCAAATAGCTCTTATGCTAACAAGTGCAGCATATATCATAAAGTTCTAAAGGTCATAAAATAATTTAGCCAACTATTCATACAAAGCACAAGATTGACAAATGACAGTAATAGTAAAAAATTTTGGACGACGATTGTGTGGATGCCATCTCTCTTCTAAGAAAAAACTAACTGCAGTTAGCTATATGCCTAAACAAAGTTCTATGAAGCAAATGACACAAACCAGTGTATCAAGTTCATTGAACCGGATACACTGGAGTGTGTCACTTGCTTTATGCTCTTTGAAGGTCTATGTGGCATATATTATTACTACAAGGTCCCTTTGGAACAGTAACATGCCATTCCAAATAGCTCTTATAGCTAACAAGTGCAGCATATATCATGAAGTTCTAAAGGTTTTAAAACAATTTAGCCAACTATTCAGACAGAGCACAAGATTGACAAATGACAATAATAGTAAAAATTTTTGGACGATAACTGTGTAGACGCTATCTCTCTTCTAAGAAAAAACTAATTGTAGTGAGCTATATGCCTAAACAAAGTTCTATGAAGCAAATGACACAAACTAGTGTATCAAGTTCATTGAACCGGATACACTAGAGTGTGCCACTTGCTTCATGCCCTTTGAAGGTCTATGTGGCATATATTATTACTACAAGGTCCATTTGGAACAGTAACATGCCATTCCAAATAGCTCTTATAGTTAACAAGTGCAGCATATATCATGAAGTTCTAAAGGTTATAAAATTATTTAGCCAACTATTCAGACAGAGCACAAGATTGACAAATGACAGTAATAGTAAAAAATTTTGGACGACAACTGTGTGGACGCCATCTCTCTTCTAAGAAAAAACTAACTGCAGTGAGCTATGTGCCTAAACAAAGTTCTATGAAGCAAATGACACAAACCAATGTATCAAGTTCATTGCACCGGATACATTGGAATGTGTCACTTGCTTCATGCCCTTTGAAGGTCTATGTGGCATATATTATTACTACAAGGTCCCTTTGAAACAGTACATGCCATTACAAATAGATCTTGTAGCTAACAAGTGCAGCATATATCATGAAGTTCTAAATGTCATAAAACAATTTAGCCAACTATTCAGACAGAGCACAAGATTGACAAATGACAGTAATAGTAAAAATTTAGCCATCAAGTGAAGCATATATCATAAAGTACTATTGAGACAGAGGCGAACGATGTCGGGAAGGAGCGGCGGCGGCGTGAGGTTGAGGCGGCCGGCGTCGGGAGGGAGTGGCGGACGGCAACAGGAGGGAGAGGCGGCGTCGTGAGAGGTGGTGTCGTGAGGGAGAGGCGGCCGGCATTGGGAGGGAGAGGCGACCAGCGTTGGGAGGGAGCGGCCGTCGTCGGGAGGAAGAGGTGGCCGGCGTCAGGAGGAAGAGGCACCCGGCGTGAGGGAGTGGCAGCGTCGCGTGCGAGGGAGCAGTCAGATCTAGCAAAACCTAGCAGTGGTGGCGTCGTGCGAGCGGAACCTATATATTGGGAAACTATCACAGACGGTTCCGTAAAAGAACCGTCTGTGATAGTTATATCACAGACTGTTCTATTTATAGAATCGTCTGTGATATGTCGAGTATCACAGACGGTTATATTTATAGAACCGTCTGTAATATTCGACATATCATAGACGGTTCTATAAATAGAACCGTCTGTGATGTATCATCACAGACGGTTTTTTTCGATAAACCGCCTGTGATAGTTCTCTGCATCTAGAAATCATAAATGCTGGCCATGCAATGTGAAAATGCAAGCATAATCATAAATATAACTATTTCTTAGTTCCTGAGTCATTTACAATTACAATGGAATATAGTTCCATAATTGCATGCCGAGTTCCATAATTATGATTACATTGCAACAATTTCCAAATAGGTGCTGGCTTTGTGGGATCATTTATTACACCTAGCTATTTCCTTTTAAATAAAGCCCTTCACGATGATCGACACGCGTATAGCTTGCTTCATCGCCTTGTTATTCCTTGAGCCTGATGTCGTCTCCGAATGGAGGCAACTCATCAAATTGATTGTACTCTTCCTCATCCACAACATTCTCAACTCCGACAATCCTTTATTTTCCCTGAAGAACTACATAGCGCTTCGTATTTGTCTGGTCGGTTACATAAAATACTTGAACAACTTGCCTCGTGAGTACGAATTGTTCGTCTTCGTATCCTACACATTTGAGGTCCACGGTAGTGACACCGTACTTGTCGACCTTTACACCCCGTGAGAGTTGGACCCAATGGCATCGAAATAGAGAAGTCTTGAAAATCACGTAGTCAAACTCCTAAATCTCCTCTACAAGCCCGTAGTACGAGCTTGGGCCAGCGGTACTGACGTGCACATCATAAGCATCTATGTGGACACCTGAGTTCTGCACTATGCTCGTTTTATCCTGGTCTGTTGTATAAAAAGTATAGCCATTAATGTCATATCCTTGCCATGTCACAATTGTAAATTTTGGCCCTTTTGCCAACCATTGTAGTGTTTCACTTGACGACCTCCTAGTCAATCGCACCTTCAACCATTCGTTAAACTGACGGTTGTGTTGTCCCGTTATCCAAACTTCTGACTGGCCTGCATTTTCTTGGCGTAGCATGGTTTATTACAGACAATTTCAACTACAAACCGTTTGCGATATATTAATATCACAGATGATTTCAAATACAAACCAACTGTGATAAAAACATATATCATAGATAATTTTTAGTAACAACTGTCTGTGATAGTCGACTATCATAGACGGTTTTTTTCCTATAGTCTACTTCACAGAAGGTTCGAAAACCATTTGTAATGACCTCGTATTATTACTGACTCATAAACACAGATAGCTCACGAAACCATCTATGATAACATTTTTGAACCAGCTGTGATAATTTTTGTACAGTAGTGGAAGCTAGAAGGGGCAACGGTCAGCGGGAGCTTGCTGGCAGTGGCGGCAGCGGTCAGTGGGAACTTGCTGGCGGCGACGGTGGTTGGGAGGAGGAGAGGGAGTCGACATGTGAAGTTGAGTGAGTCCATGGCAATTTCAGCCAATACAGAGCTCTACCCCTCTGAATTAGGGTGGGATTCATTTAGTTGCCCACCAATTTAGGTAGAATTGAGCTGCAATTCCAATTTCTAAAGCATACAAACAGCAGATATTTACGAAACCTAAATCCAAATTCTCAATTCCTAGCCCAATTTCAGATCCAAACGGGTTGTAAGGGAAATAGATAGATAGGTGTAAGTGTAATTAAACTTGTGCTCGATAACTTACCGACGGACACCTTTGCTGGCAGAGGAAATATTTCCATGCAACGACGCCCTTCCCGACTGGGCAGGTACAATCGTAGCCGCCTAGCCTGTTCTCGCATACAAATCTGGCCGCTCACACTCGTCAATGTCTGCAAAAACGACAATTATGTACACGTTGGGCGTGGCTAATTAATCGATGCAACGAAGCTAACTTACCTTGGCATCCATTCGGTATGTAAGGATTGCCTCGGTAGCCATCCGAGCACCTGCAATGGTGGCCCGGGTAGATGGTTCCGTTGACACACGAGCTGTTCCCGCTGGCGCAGGCGTAACCCTCGGGCTCCGGTTGGCCTGCAGCTGGACACGAGCCGCTCCTGACGGTGAAGTCAAGCACGACGGGGACGCCCCTCGCGACGTTTCTCTGCAAGAAACTGTCGCCTTCGAGGCCCTGCCTGGAGAAGTTGTACCAGGACTTCTCCACCACCATGCCGTAGGAGCACGGGCTGGTACGCCAGTCGGCGTTGTTCTGGCGCTTAATCATCACATTGGTACCGTGTGTTCTTGACTCTATTTCTCTCTGGCACCAGCCTTGTCCAGAGCACTTCCCCACAGTTTTGACTGTTAGAGCTACATGTTTTCCGTCCTCACGTCCAATGACCGTGAGCGTGTTTCTCCTTTCCCACAGAAGGAAGGGTGTCGTCTGTGGAAAATGTATGGACTGGATTCTTTGTGAGTGGTAGGTCTCATTCGAGCTGCAGTCGAAGCTGAACGCGCCATATACCCGCGCTTGTCCCTGCGACACCGATATGTCGATGAGCTCGACTGGTGACCGAGACACGTTGATCTCTTGACTTGTCTGATTTAGTTGGATTTGGATGCTCGAGTAGTAGAGGTGCTGAACCACCATGAATGGTCTGGTGTTCCTGCCAACAGAAATCGGGTTGTCTGCAGAAAGGAAGGCACGGGGAGGATCTAAGGTGTCGTTGCAGATGACTTGGAAGCCTGGGAGGAAGCAGCCATCCTTCATGCCGAAGGGGTAGGGGATGCTGACGTTGCCGCACTTGTCCGGGCAGCCCGGAAGTGTGACTAGCGCCGCCGTACTAGGCTGTTGCTGATCAGCGGTGGCTGCCATTGCCACAAGGGTCGCTGCCAGGAGCAGCAATGGCAGCAGATGCGTTTGCGAGGAGGGGGTGGTCATGGCGGTGTAAAAAATGATAGTGATCATGGATGCAATCGTGCAAAAGCCTGCGTTTTATAGGTTGGCATATGCATGGAGACAGTCATTCCCTGGAGCACACATGGAGAGCATACAAGTTAATTATGTAAGATATACTTTTCAACTTTATGATTTTCCTTGATGCGTGCTTATGGATTCAGATTGGTCACTAATTTATGGTGAAATTGTAAGGCAGTGCTGGCGGATGAAAATATCCACTTCCGCACTTAACTATCTCTTCCCTTATTAAAGTGGGCAATATTTGCTTACATGCATGCCTGCTTCTCCAACCACTGAAATATCTTTTATGCATGTATTTTTGTCTTCGTGCCTTTTCTCTTCGGTTTTCCTCCGGCCGGCGCTCAAACGACGGCGAGCAAAGTCAGCTGCCAACTTTTATTCGCAGAACGGTCAACAGCGCGGGATGACGCGTCCTCAGCTGACGCATTGGCGCGGGGTCAACTGAAGCCGGCGCGTGAACACGGGCAGTTTCTGCGCTGAGATCGGCAGATGGCGGCAGCTGGCGTACGCTCAGAGAGCAAATCGGCGGGAGATCGACAGATGGCGGCAGCTGGCTATAGCCGCGATACTATGCAAACTGCGATTTAAAACCTTGTAGTATGTAACAATGTAAAATTATCTAGGCCAGCTCTTTTCTACTATAAGGAAAATTAGTGTGTTTCTTCTTGTTGGACTAATTTAGAAATTTTATTGGATATTTTATTCTATTTTTTGTAACCGCTAATATTCCCTACTGGAGTTTTTGGATATTTTCTTCTATTCTAATGGGCTAATACTTCTATTTTATGTAAGAGGTAATATTCCCTAAATGTTAGGAACCAATTAATGCATAGGTTGGCACATACTAAGGGCATCTCCAATGGGTCTATAGCAGCTATCTACAAGAGAGTCCATGTCATCAACTGTCCTACGTGGAAGATATTAAATGAAGAAAGAGAACGCAGCTCTCTACAGCTCTAGAGATAGTCTATAGCGCCAAACGAGGCAGCCTCCATAAATTCTGTGTGTGCATGTAAGCATCAAATAGCTATCCTTATAGATAGTTCTTTAGAATGCTAACTTTAGTGTGTACTATATAGATGATGTGGAAGTCTTATAGTTAGTTGCTAGCTATAACCATTGGAGATGCCCTAACTATTGCTTTTGCTAATCGCTTACTTTGTGCTGTCCGGCTGTGGCACGTAATCTTTCTGCATCTGCATGTGTAGTTTTCCGAGTGGTAAGTCCAATAGTTCATATCGGATTCCATCTCTGGCGCATTGCCATAAAGAAATAACATGCTCATATCAATTGAATCTAAGCCGTAGGGTGTGATAAAACAAGAGGATAAGATGGTTAGGATGTTTTCTTTTTTCTAGATTAATATGGGAATTTCAGTCTATTTTTCTTTTTTCTGTTAATGGGGAAATTTTGAGTCTTTTTTTCTAGGATTAACGTGAGGGCTTCTACAGGAGCCTCCAATTAGTAGATATATATAGATATAGATATATAGATAGCTAGATAGATGAGACAATTGAGTCTAGGATAATATAAAAGTTACATAACTTACTAAACTTAGAAATGAATTATAATCGATTGTGTACTACGAACCGAGCAATGGAATGCGGAGTCCAGATGAGGTAGGTCTCCCATGTATCAGCGATGTGCCTAGGGTCCTCGATGATAAGCATGACTCACACTTGAGTGCACACATTGTATCACTCGATGTCTACGTTGCTAGGTCATATGGGGCAGCCTCCTAGTGGACATCCTACAACGCACCCACTCATGCTCCATGCATTGCGCCTTGGTCATGCGACCTAGAACACCCTTCCTCGAGTACCTATGGATAGCACAAACAGAGCTAAAATCCAGAGAATATAGTACTACAACCACCGACTGACCCATGCACATGCGATGGGATTAGGGATAGCAATTATGCCCGTTTACCCGTGTGCTAATGGGTAAATGCCCTAACAGAGCTGGATATGGGATATTTTCTATGTCCATGGGTATGAAAATAGGAAACTCTCTGCCCATTGGGTAAACTAGCACAGCCATGGTTGAGCTCCACCCATACCGTCTCATCCATTTACCTGCGACATATATTTACAAATATGATGCACTGTTGATGTGGGAATGTGATGCATTTGTTAATTTGAATTAAGTCTCATTTTGTTCTTTTGGTTCATTAGTTGACATACTTTTAGTTGAGTAGGCTTCTTCTTTCATGAGTTGACATACTTTTAGTTGATGGTTGAGGGTGGATTTGTATTTCATTAGTTGACAATTGATGTGTGAATGTGAATGTGTGATATGTTATTGTCGAACCCAGATTTTAACATCCGGCATCCTCTGTGATTCCACCGCACTATTCCCTATATCAGTAGATAGTGCTCACAGATACAAAAATGAACATCAAAATACATATCATGCGGAAGCATAAATATAATAGAAGACTTACACATGGGCCGATTAGGCCGAAATCAATAAGATGCAGCAGCGGAAACGAAGCACACTGGTGTGACCCTCAAGACATGCCCACAGGCAGCCAACTGGAAGTTCGCGACCTAACCCTTGGCATCTTCATCTTCTTTGCCATCATGACCAAGAGTATTGCTGAGACGTAGCGATCTGGTTCCTGATTCTGGGTTTGTTGTGAGAGCGAAGGTGAGCACAAACCACCGTGTTCCGCGAGCCAATACACAGAATGCAGTTAAGATAATATGTATGGCTTATCAAGGAAAGGCTCGGGTTATTTTATTTGCCATAAATTGCTTTCGAAATATAATACATAGAAATATCCTGAGACCTAGCAGTTTGAACTAAAACATAATATGTGAAAGAATGCAATAGTAATAGCGATCCAGATTCCATCCACCGTTACATGGCCTTTGCACCATATGCTTATCCCTTCAGCGTTATAACCGCTTACATTATCACTGGGGCGACACCCAGGGCAACACAAATTAGGGCATTTCCCTGCCCTCCACTTTTCCATTTCCACCCACAAAGTTTTTGAAACAGAACTATATCTAGTTAAGTTCCCATGTTCACCCATGACCGTAGGCACGGCTATTCGAATAGTTTTCACTCTGCAGAGTTTGTACACTTTACCCACAAGAGATGATCTACTCGTTGCCCCCACATGATTCCTTAGCCATGCAGTTGAGTTGATCATCACAAGGCCGTTACAATGCATTTTTCCCAGTGGTGTCACGTCCACTAAGATTTCACTCCCTTCAGGGTACAACCACCCTTCCAGGAGCCCCCTCTTGCGCCGTCACGTCGGAGGATGTGGCCATCCTCTGCCTGCCCGTGGTCACACCGGCGCAACCCATACTGAATCGATGCAAATTAGTTAGCCCTGCCTACAATATACCAGCTTGTGGTTGTACTTGTTGTACACTGGGAGGTCATCACAAGATTCGGTCCTTAGGGCTATCTGGGCGGTTCTACCACTATCCCTTTTGTGCTTCCACTGCACCACTCACACCTCCGAACCATCCGCCCAGATAAGTAAGCAAGTTAGGGTTTTTGGGAACATAAAATAATCATACCAACATATTCCAGTCATTACCACCATGACTTTCCAAACCAGTTTCTCATAGTTGAAAGTGATGTTTTGGGGCATTGTCGGTGCCCCCGATTATCTAAGCAATACTAAGCATGGCGTATAATTATGGACTTATTTTCGAAAGATTACCATTATAATTTTGCTAGGGTGACAAGGCTCAGATATTCAAATGTTTCAAAGAAGGTATAATACTAGCAAGTCGAATAATGGGTATATAGCTAGAATCTTCAAACATATATTTGTATATGAAATAACTGCATGCAATTTGATAATTTAAACCAAGGTAAATTTGCAGAAAATGTAGGTTCAACATGATCAAAGTATTGACTCGCCTTGCGCGGTTTACCGCGGTCTCGAGCTCACGCAAAGCTTTCTCGTTCGTTGGTTTTGAGCTTCTAGTCTTGATCTTCACCTCGATCTTGGTCTTGCGTGTTTCATTGAATCTTCAGAACTCCAGTTTCTAACTACGCGCTAAACAACTGAATCCAAATAAAGGCAAATAACTCAAAAGATCCAAACAACTCCAAATAAACTCAATTTTAGCTTTATTATTAGTAGGTGATTTGGGGTGACTCGAGGCAAGGTTGATAGGGTGCGGAGTATTGACGGAGTCGAAGTGGTTGGAGTGAAGTGGGAATTGGTAGGGGAACCTGTCAAATGGAGGTCAAAGGATAGGTCATGATAAAGGTATATTCATGAAATTATAGTACTCGGAGATGGCTAGGTATAGCTGATGGCAGGATACGGTGACCCGATCTTTTTATTAATAACTTATTTTTTTTTATTTTTTATTTTTATTAAGAAGGTTCCATGAGTCAAAACAGACATATGGGTAGGTACATGAATTTAGCTGAGTATTAAGTATCGTATTGGTCAAATGTTGCCATTATGGGTTGAGGCTGGGGTTCCAAAGACAGCGTATACGACTTTTAACTTGTTGAATTAATTCATATTACTATTAATTTGATATGTAGCATTTTATGCAACCCTAATTACTCGTGTTATTAATTAAATGTTCACTTCAGAATATTTATATATATTGGTTAGGTCATTTTAATGTCCGATGACCAAAGGCTATCATATTTTGGTACCTGTACACTAATATGACTTTTTAATCTGGAGGTGTTATGAGTTACTGGTATTGATATTTTAGCCCCCTTTACTTAGCATTTGACAAAGTTCGATCTTTAATTAAATTTCTATTTACTTAGGGTCGACTTTGCTAGACAGGGTCTTATCTCAAGGTTGCTATTAAATTAAATTTACCATTGGGATTTATTTAATGGTGGCATGTTGAATGTTGGGGCACATGTTTTAGTTATTATTAAGGGTAATCTTAATTTAAATCCTTACTTTTATAGTTAACATATTATTTAATTATTTCCTTTAACTTTAACTTGGATATATTTTTAATTAGGATCCTTATTAAACTTGGACATTAAACAAAATCATATTTTATTAGTGCCTTTAAATGATAATTAGACCTCATATAAATATTTAAGCTATATTAGTTGCTCATATAATAAATAATCAAATATTAAATCTTAAGTAACCTTATTTTATACCCTAATTAAATTTATTAGCTTCTCTAAATTATCCTCTAATTTTCCATGATTTTTCTTAATTGAAATGGGTTATAGAAAATCAAAATAAAAGTGCAAGAAAATGGGGGCGGACACTGGATTCGAACTTGGGACCTTCGGGATGTAATCGCTGCGTGCACTGAGCTAGCCAAGTGGGCCTTCGATCTTTCGCGATAGACTTGGGGGGTATTACTTGAAGCGGCGAGCAGGCGGTTGGGGGCTAAAACAGGGGAGGGGGCGACGCGAGGTAGGCGGCGGCGTCGCCGGTGAAGGGCGGCCGGGGAGGCTAAGGGAACCACTAAAACAGATTAAGGGAGAGGTGGGTAAGCTTTGGGAGGTGGCGCGTTAGTCAGGGCGGTACGAGGTGGGAGGGCGACGGCGTGGGGGCGACCAGTGGTGATGTGGAAATGAAGCGCCGACGCCGGAGTGGTGGAGGGGGTACGTTGGCGAGCGCACGTGCATGAGAGAGGCCGATGGAAGCTTACCATGCCGCTGGTCGCGTTGGAGGGAGTTTGAGGATAGCTGGCGGCGCAAGCGGGCTCACGGTGCCGGTGAGCTAGGGTGAAGGAAAGCCACAGCCGATGCCCGGGAAAGACTTGTGGCGCCTTGGTGATGCTCCCCAAGGAAGCAATCGAGTCGGGGTTCACCAGGGAGGGGGTGGCGCTAACGGCGGCGATTTCGGCCGGAGTTGGGAGAGATGGCAGTGCGACGAGCTTCGGCGCGGCGTTTTCCAATTAATTTGGAAGGGGAGTAGCTGGGGGGTGGTGGCATGGTATGACGTGGAAACTTCTGCGCTAGAGGCACCAGGCCGGCCGAGACGACGAGTGGGCACGGCGGCGACCGGCGCGCCGTGGGGCAACAAAGGAGAGGGAAAAGGCGCGGGAAGCCACGGGAAGCTGGGAGGGCTACTTATAGCCAAGGAGGGGCCGTAGGAGCACTGTGGCTGGCGACCCTGGGTCAGGACGTGTCGTAGGCGGAGGCATGGCGCTAGGGACGGTGAGGCAACGGCCGGCGCCAGATGACGCATGCGAGCAGGGCATGGGCGCGGCGTGCAGGGCATGGGCGCGGCGTGCAGGGCACAGGCGTGACGCACTCGTGGCATGGCGTCGTGCTCGTGATGCCTAGGCAAAGCGGCGATTGTTTGGCTAACTAATTTGTTCAATAGCATTTTTTGATTGAACAAGATGCCAAACGAGTGGCAATGGAGCACATTAATACCAATTTTCAGAAATAAAGGAGACATTCAAAGTTGTACTAATTACAGAGGAATTAAACTCATGAGCCACACAATGAAGCTTTAGGAGTGAGTGATTAAACACCGTTTAAGAAAAGTGACAAGCGTAATGACAAACCAATTTGGTTTTATGCCTAGGAGGTCGACTACGAACGCAATTTTCTTGCTACGACAGTTGGAGGTATAGGGAGCAAAAGAAGGACCTTCACATGGTATTTATTGACTTGAAGAAAGCCTACGATAAATTGTCGAGAAAGGCCATGTGGTGAGCACTCCAAAGGAAAAAAAAGTCCCAACAAAATATATTACCCTAATTAAGGACATGTACAAAAATATTGTGACTAATGTTAAAACATGTGGTAGTGTTACTAATGAATTTCCTATTAAAATAGGACTACACCAAGGGTCAGCATTGATCCCATACATTTTTGCTCTTGCTACTGTACATCAGAGTACAACATCGAGGAGGCGTTGAACGAAGACCGCCCATTCTGAAAAAGCCCCCCTTCAACCCCCTGAGAAAAAATCCCTCAATATAGTCAAATGTTTTATCCATTGATATGAGCATTTCTAGTGATGGATACGGTCACACAGGACATACAAGGAGATATACCTTGATGTATGCTTTTCACTGATGATGTGGTGCTAGTTGATAAGAGTAGGATGTGTTGGATAGGAAGCTCGAGTTGTGAAGAAAGACCTTAAAATTGAAGGGCTTTAAAATTAATAGGACTAAACTAATTATATGAGGTGTGATTTTAGTGGTGGCAAGGCAGATGATGGAGATGTTAGACTGGACGGACAAGTAGTGCCTAAGAAGGACACATTTCATTATTTGGGATCAATGGTACAGTGAGACGGCGAGATTGATGAAGATGTGAGCCATAGGATAAGAGCAGGGTGGATGAAATGATGTGAAGCATCTAGTGCCCTGTGATAAAAAAAAGTCCCTTAAAAGTTAAAAGGTAAATGCTATAGAACGGCAATCAGACCTGCGATACTATATGGAGCAGAATATTAGGCGACTAAAAGACAACTATACAGAAAATGAGTGTAGCGGAGATGAGAATGTTGTGGTGGAACTGTGGTCATACAAGGCGGGATTGTATCCGCAATAATGATATACATGATAGGGTGGGGATAGCACAAATTGAAGAGAAGCTTGTCCAACATCGCTTGAGATGTTTTGGACATCTCTAACAGAGGCCTCCTGAGGCACCGGTACGTAGTGAAATTTTAAAACGTACTGAAAATGTAAGAAGAGGCAAAGGTCAACCAAGACTGACGTAGAAAGAAGCAGTTAAGTTTTAGCATTGTAGGTTTTATTTAATTATTTCAAGGCTCATCTCTTTGACCTTGAGAAGGTTTTATTCCTAAGTTACTCTAATTTGTTTGGGACAAAGGACTTTGTTGTCGTTGTTGTTGTTGTAATTCTGAAAATCAAGATGGAAGAAAATAAAATTAGATATAAGCAATAACAGTAAAAGCTACAGTTATAATGAAAAGGAAGATCAGTCTTACCAGTTTGCGTAGGCCACAGCTAGAATTTGGGACGTAAGTAAAAACCATCAAACTTTTGCCATTCTTTCAACAATTCAAGGAAATCATCAGTTGTTTCATTCCAGACCTATCAAAGCATTATGTCCGTGTTTATAAATGGGCCAAAAATAGCATTTAGAATTATATTGGAAGAAAATAAAGCATGAACCATGATAGTCATAGTACCTGAGTTTCTTGATGATTTAGCCTGAAGGTTTGGCATGAAACTTCATCATCATCAATAGCCCATCTCTATAAACATTGGGGAAAACATTCAAAAAGCACAGATTCCTACTAAGTTATAGCACATCTAAGATGTTTGCATAAGAGAAGTACCGCCACTAGATTCGCACCACCACCATGAGCCCCAAGACAAAGTCCAGTTGACATTCCACCACAACCACAGTACAGATCTAAAAGAGAGAGATCCCTCTTCTCTAGTTTAGGAGACTGTCTTTGCCATATTGTTGTTGATACTACTTACGTAACTTGACTGCAATATGTCATTTGTATCTCCTGAATTTTGTGAAACTAAGTCAGAATAATAAGCTCATAACAACACTAAAACAGATGACAGAGCAGAAGCTACACAAAATGCCAATTACAAGACAATACATTCAGAAATAAACTATGATGAACAGGATAAAATAAAACAAAAATCCAAAAGCTACTTCAAATTTCGAACAATTGCAAAATGTGGAGTGTGTCCAAGTCATGATTGACTGTCATTACCAAGCATTTTAAATCTCTTGCATCCAGGGTTTAGTCACATACATGCCACTGTTGTTTGTGAACACTAACCAGTTTCAATGGTAGAGAACGTACTGTAGTCCAGAGAGTACTTCATGTCATAGTAATAGTGGAATGAAGGAATTGACTTAAGACTTTCCATCTACCTGTGACATAAAACCAAAATCATACTTCTCACTGGAACAAGTCTCAGTAAACCACGGTCATCACAGGAAAATATGTAAATACAAAGTGAAGCCATACACAAGGAGAAACTTAAGGGCGGAGCGGAGGAGTGGGGGGAGGAGGAGGAGGAGGCGCGGCGCGGGGTAGGGTGGGGTGGGGTGGGGAGGAGGAGGCGACCACGGGCGGGACGGAGGAGAGTGTGTGTGTGTGGGGGAATTTAACTTTTTGCCACCCTTATCGTTGCCACCTATCCAAATGCCATCCTTATCGTTGCATTCAACAATTTGCCACTCTTAACATGTGCTTGACTAATTTTTTGCCACTTTCGAGCCCACGAAGCGCCATGTCAGCGCTCCCCGCCCCGCTGGCCCGCCATGTCAGCGCCTCCCCGCCCCGCTCGCCGGCGCCGGCGCCTGCGCCGCCGCGCGCGCCTCCCCGCTCGCCGGCGCCGCCGCCTCCATCCCCGCGCCTCCCCGCCCCGCTCGCTGGCGCCGCCGCGCGCGCCTCCCCCCGCCGCCTCCGTCCCCGCGCCTCCCCGCGCTTCCCCGCTCGCCAGCTCCGCCTCCGTCCCCGCGCCTCCCCCCGCCGCCTCCGTCCCCGCCGCCTCCGTCCCCGCGCCTCCCCGCGCGCCGGCGCCGCCTCCGCCTCCGTCCCCGCGCCTCCCCGCGCGCCGGCGCTGCCTCCGCCTCCGTCCCCGCGCCTCCCCGCGCGCCGGCGCCGCCTCCGCCTCCGTCCCCGCGAGCGGGGAGTTGCGGGGACGGAGGCGGAGGCGGCGCCGGCGCGCGGGGAGGCACGGGGACGGAGGCGGCGGGGGGAGGCGCGGGGACGGAGGCGGCGGGGGGAGGCGCGGGGACGGAGGCGGCGGGGGAGGCGCGCGCGGCGGAGCCGGCCGGCGCGTGGGGAGGCGCGGGGACGGAGGTGGCGGGGGGAGGCGCGCGCGGCGGCGCCAGCGAGCAGGGCGGGGAGGCGCGGGGACGGAGGCGGCGGCGCCGGCAAGCAGGGAGGCGCGCGCGGCGGCGCAGGCACCGGCGAGCGGGGCGGGGAGGCGCTGACATGGCGGGCCAGCGGGGCGGGGAGCGCTGACATGGCGGGCCAGCGGGGCGGGGAGCGCTGACATGGCGCTTCGTGGGCTCGAAAGTGGCAAAAAATTAGTCAAGCACATGTTAAGAGTGGCAAATTGTTGAATGCAACGATAAGGATGGCATTTGGATAGGTGGCAACGATAAGGGTGGCAAAAAGTTAAATTCCCCGTGTGTGTGTGTGTGTGAAGGGGGGAGGCAGCACGGGGTGGGGAGGAGGCGGCGGCGGCGCGGGGAGGGGAGGGAAGGAGGAGGCGTGGGTCCTCGGCGCGGTACAGAGGAGTGGTAACGAAATTGGAGAACAAGAAGGCGAGAACTCACGCTTTGGTGGCGGTGTAGACGGAGTAGAGCGGATCGGACGGCACGACGGAGGCGGCGCTAGAGCCGATGTTGACAATGGCGCTGCGCTTCATCTCCACCATGCCTCGGAGAGGGCGTACGGGTAGGAGACTTCGGCGTTGTTGACGAGCACGCCCACGTCGAGGTCCCGGAAGGCCTCCTTGAGCCCCTCCACCCCGGCGGCGAGCCCCTCGCCGGCGAAGTCGAGCACGAAGGTGCGGACATCGGCCTTGGGGTGCATCGCCCTGATCTCGGTGGAACCGCGGCGAGATTGTCCGGGTTGCGTCCGACGAGCACAAGCCCGAGCCCGGAGGCCGCGAGGCGGAAGGCGATGGCGCGGACCTCGGGGTCGACAGCTCTGCGGGCAGCGACATCGGGGAAGGCGGATCCGGCACTGGCGACGTCGCGGGCGGCGGATCCGACACAAGAGAGAAGGGGAAGGGGATCAGGGAGGTGGGAAGAGAAGAGGAAGGAGAGCCCCAGACCCCCAGTGGCGGACGTGGAGACGGACGGGAGAGGAGGAAGGGGATCGGAGGCGGCGGGGAGAGAAGAGAAGAAGGGGGAAAATTGCTCATTTGCCCCACTCTTGGGTGCGTTTGCTTATTTGCTTCTGTGATGTCTCACTGACACATGGGTCCAGGACCCACATGTCAATGACACAACTAGGGCAAATGAGCAAAGTGCATATTGATGCATGGGGCAAATGAGCAAAAGCCCCGAGAAGAAGGTGGCAGAGCCCTAGGGCCGGCTGCGTCAAGATTTTGGGGGCGCAGCCGGAGGAGGCGGGCAGGAATAGGCCGACAAGTCGGCATTAAGGGCCTGTTTGGTTGGAGGCCTCGCAGGCAAATGCCTGCCAGGCAACACATCCTGGTTTCAAGCATCCAAAATCGAACGCCTGGGATGTATGCCTGGCCCAGGTATCTTTTTTCAGCCTCCAACCAAACAGGCCCTAATTCTTTTGTGAGTAGGGAGGTAACTCTTCTCTAAATAGTAGAGATTAATTCTTTTGTGGGTAATTCTATAGAAGTCTCTAATTGATAGATACTACAGATCCGTATGTTATAAACGAGTCATAAAAATAGTGAGACGGAACTTACTGCCTAGCAAACTTCACACATCAAACATTGGAGAGCAAGCGACAGAGATAGAAGGGTGGCCAGAATGCACGAGGAGATGGAGAAAGTGGAGGGGTGGGTGGTTGTATCCTGAGAGAAAAAGGAGGAGAGAGATGAATGGTCCAGATCAAATCGGATGGCTGTAGAGAGGAGGGAGGAGAACACACCGACGACCACCAACTCCTCTTTATATAATAGTAGAGATATAAATAGATAAGGATATATAGATAGCTAGATACATGAGACAAATAATTCGTACAGGTTAACTTACAAAGTTGATAAATGATCCTTCCAGTCACAAATAGTATCCTATTAAACATTTGACATGGTCTTCAAAATATATACGCCAAACCTAATAAAATTTGTCCATCCATTTCAATTTGAATTCCATTTTATTCTTCAATATAATGAATTAAGGCATGCATGTGAATTTATTAATGTTTTTCTTTATTAATTGTCCTCATTTGCCATATGCATCTTTCTTGCATGTATAATTAACTCTCACTGATTATTCTGTCTTCTATATCCATGGATTTAAGCAAGAAATTTATGACCATGTCCTCTAGTCTTTCTCGTGATTTTTGTCTCTACTAAAAAATGGTCTACACCACCGAGTGGTAGGTTTAAGCCCAAAAATGTGCCGTTGTTTTTTGTTTTTGTGGTGATTTTTTGTCTTTTAGCTGATTACGAAAGAGATTGAGAGAATAAAAAAATACTTGCATTGAAAAGCTACTTCATTTAAAAACCAAAAGTTGTGTATGATGGACCATGTGGAGGTGACCACATGTAAGTGATGAGTAATTGACATGAGTTTATGGTAGTCGAGTTTGGTTTGGGTGGTTCGGAGTCGAGTCGTTGCGTGGTGCGACAGGCTCGGTCGGACTTTGGTCAAACTTGGTCGTATGGGATTAGGTTGCATATTCTGATGATTCGACAGGTTTGGACTTTGCTGTGGTAAGTATGATGGTGTTTATGCTTTCATGTATCGAGCGGTGCTATTTGATGTGTTTCTTGTCAGTGTGGCTGCAGGACATCGGGTGGAGTCGTGGCGAGACACGGTAGACTGGACTAGGCGCAGGTGGTGCTGAGGTCAGAACAGTCAGGATGTGTCGAAGACGACGTGGACTCGAGATGGTTGCGAGGCGTGCGAGACAAGGAGCGCGGAAGCTTCCCGAAAGGTGCAGAGGGGCGAATCGGGAAATTCGCAAGACTACACAAGCGGGAGTGGGCTCCGTTGGAAATAGCGGGCGTAACGGGGCGGAGACCCGTTAGCCATGGGCTATAAATAGGTGGAGAGGGCTGCATGCCCACTTGAGCACTTCATGGGTTTTTAGGGTTTCCTTTAGTCAAAATAGGCTTTAGTGGTTGTTTTGGCTTTAGGCTTTAGTTGTTGAGAGTGGGTGGAGGAGGCAGAGGTGTGCTCCCTGCTTGTCCCCTACGATGGTTGTCTGAGTGTTGTGTTCTTCCTTCCAATCATGTATGGTTGAGGCTTCTTGAGAGGGATTGGAGAGGGAGAGGATGGAGTGAAACACTATGTAATCATTCCTCCAAATGTCCATGCGTATGGGGACGTAGTTCTTTGTATCCCTTGTATTCCTTGAATGGTTGGAATGAAATCTGAAGTTTCTCCCGTGCTCCTGTTCTGTTCTTCGTTCCTCTTTTGGGTGATTTCTTGATTTTCGGTGTTTTGAGTTCTTGATTGCTGGAAAGGCCCAAAATGGGTTGCTCCTTGATGGGATAGTGCCTCAAGATCATTTGATCAAGTTTCCCTAGAGCAAACCTCTTTTAAATCTCAGATTTGGTGTTTTGCCTTCCTCTGTTCTTCATTTGCATTTCTAGGGTTTTGTGGCCTTTCGTGTTTCCCTTGAGGAAATGGCCTGAGATTTGGGTTGGAGAGTCCTATGGCTATTGCTAACATATCTGCAAAGTGTCTTGGCCATAGGATCAAAGGTTGTGAAGCAATTTGGTTTTTGGCTCGGGTCGTGCAAGAATTCAGATTTTTACCCATAATCTGAAATTCTTGCTTCTTGGTTTGATTCTCTTGTTTTCCAAGGTTCCCTTACTATTTAGTATGTTGTAGTAAGGCCTTCGATCAAAAAGATTGAGAGCAAACCTTCTTTTTAGCCAAAAATCCGAAGTCTCAAAGTTCCAGCCTGAAAAATCATGTTTGTTGTTTTTCTCGAGAGGTACTACCGCTCCTGGAGAGGTACTACCGCTCAGCGGTACTACCGCTCGTCCCAGCGGTACTACCGCTTGCAGCCAGTCTTGCGCTGAATTTGTTTTTCTTGATTGCTTCTTTCTGGATCTGGTTTTCTCTGCTGTTGTTCTTCCTGTGAGTACTTGTCTTCTACCTTCATAGCTCCCATAGCTATTGGAGAAGAAGATATTTGTTGGGGGCGATTTTTAAAGATCGACATTCACCCCCCTCTGTCGCCATTTCGGTCCTACAATTGGTATCAGAGCCGGTTAGCTCTAATTCATATATCTTAACCGGTCTCAAGAGCCATGGCGACGAACAAGTACTCGACCAAGCCGCCTGTTTTCGATGGCATTGACTACCCCTTCTGCAAGAGCCGAATGGAAACTTACATCCATGCTCAGGGGTATGCCATCTGGCGCAAGGTCAAGGTCCGGTTTGTTGTTCCTGCCGATGAGAACATCAATGCTGGAAATATGCATGATGTTGAGGCAAACGCTAAGGCAAGGAACATCATAATCCAGGGCCTGAGTCGTAGCGAGTTTGACCGCATCTCTCATCTTTCGTCCGCCTTCGATATCTGGGAGACCCTCGATGCATACCATGAGGGCACCACCCAGATTAAGACGGTGAGACAGGACCAGTTCAAGCGAGATTACAACAAGTTTGAAATGCTCGCTGGCGAGTCCCTGGATGAGTGCTTTGCGTGTTTTCACAAGATTTTGAGCAATCTCCGAGCCGTCGGTCTCACATACTCCGACTCGGACAACGCTCGTCAAATGCTTGCTGCACTCGACCTTCGTGTTTGGGAGATGAAGGTGACTACCATCAAGGACACCACCGACCTCTCGACTTTAACGCTTGACGCGCTGTACTCGCGCCTCAAGACGCACGAGATCGACATTGTCTCTCGTAAGTCGAAGTCGCAGTCGATGGCTCTAGTCACCGATCCCATGTTGGCTTCCGGTTCTTCCGATTCTCCTTGCGGTTTCTCCCCTGCTGCTGTCTGTGACATAACTGATGATCAGTTAGAGCAGCTCGCGGATGAACAGCTGGCCCTCCTTGCTCGGAGATTCTCCCATACTTACAAGGGGAGGAGGGACAGAAAGAGAGGATGACCCGTCATTTGCTTCGAGTGTGGTGGCCCCAACCACATTCGGGCAAACTGCCCCAAGCTGGAGAAAGGCAAAAACGACTACGGCGGTTCGGGCAAGAACGACTACACCGACAAGAACCGCAACAAGAAGCCTCCAGCTCCTGCACAAGGCAAGAAAAAGTTCCGCAACTTCGGGAAGGCCAAGAAGCTCTTCCACCGCGTCCTCACCGCCTTCGACGACCTCGACCTCGGCGAGGTGGAGGGATGGAGCGACGACGACGGGACGGGTGACCAAGAGCCCAAGGATGGCGGCGACGACTTCTCCGCCATGTGCTTCATGGCCCTCGAGGGCGAACTCAGCGACAGCGAGCTGTACTCCGGCTCGGACGAGGTATGTCCCACCTACGACCAGCTCAATCATGCTTTTCTTAAGCTAGGAGGTTTTCATGCTAGAGCTAAGGCTAGGTGTGCTGAGTTAGAGAAGGAAATAGATATGCTGTCACTAAAGATTATTGCTCTTACATCTGCTCCCTCTAGTGATGATTGTGATACATGCTCTGCTTTGCTGGTTGATATGGAGAAATTAAGGACCTCGCATGATAGTTTGTCCTCTGAGCTCGATATTGTTAAGGTGGAGAATGTTAGTCTGCTTGCTGAGCTTGAGATGAGTAGAGTAGCGCCTATTTCATCTACTGTTGTTGAGACTACTTCTTGCACCTCATGTGAGGATAAGGACAATGCTTTTAGAGGTCATTATACCATGCTCCTTGATCTGCCTGAATCATGTGAAAATTGCAATAATTTGAAGTTGAATCTAAAGAAGGCAGATCATAAAATTTCTGAGTTGTATGCTTGGTTGTGTGAGCCAGTTGCTTCATGTTCAAACTGTCCTAAATTAACTGCTGAACTTGAATCTGTCTCAAAACAGTTTCAAGAACTAGTTGATGACAACAATAGATTGGCTCAATCTCCTTCTAAGGACCCTGTTAGCTCACCATGCTTTAATTGTAACAAATTAAAATCTGACTTGATTACATTAGAAGAAAAATATGTGAAGCTAACTAAGGATTTACTAGAGAAGCCATCAACTCATTGTGATGTGATTGTTGAGGAGGGGGAGAAGCCCCAGGGTAAGGTAGAGACGCCTAGCGACGTGAACCAACCTGCTAGCAGTAGGACTGTCCATTCAGAGTCGGCTGTGCATGCACAAGCCATTCTTTCCTCTCCTGTTGGTTCTTCATCTGCTCCCTTACCTCCTGCTGTTCCCTCTTCCCCCTGCTCTTCTTGCACCTCTCTCTTTCGGGAGTGTCAGTATCTTATGAACACTCTCGAATGATTTGTAGGCGGTAAGAAGAAGCTTAATCTTATTCTAGACCAATCCAAGATTTGCAAGTTCAATCAAGGTCTAGGATATGATTTCTATGAGGATATGAGGAAGCATCCACCTGCTATTCTCCGACCCATCTTAGGAGGTGTGATCGAGGTTGAGCCCAAATCTGATGAGGTTAAATTCAAATCAGCGGGCTTTGTCCGAGGGATCTCTGACAGCAAGGTGATTCCACATGTTGCTTCGGCCTCTCAGAAGGCGAAGCCTCTTCGTGCTACTTCCACCTCTCAGAAGATGAAGTACCACTGCACCTTCTGTCAGAAGGATGGGCACTCGATCGAGAGATGCTTCAGGCGTGCCAAGATCGCGCGTAGAGACCGTGTTGAGTCTCTCAGGGGTATTCAGGGTCAGCCCCAGATCCTGAGTGCACCTAAGACCAACACTAGGTCTAGGTTTGCTCCTGTTGCGGAGTTTGGGCAGCATAGAGGACTTGGTTTTTCTGAGTTTTCTGTTTTCCATCCTCATGCTGCCTCTGGTTGTGTCTTCCGCCGTCCTGAGGGTAGATCTCGGTTTCCCCGTCGAGATAGCTACCCGCGGCGTGATCAGCGTGTTGCCGGTGTTCCGACTTGCTCTCTCGTAGCAGTCGGACCCCGCA
Organism: Dendrocalamus latiflorus; assembly: GCA_017311315.1. Classification (NCBI taxonomy): domain Eukaryota; kingdom Viridiplantae; phylum Streptophyta; class Magnoliopsida; order Poales; family Poaceae; genus Dendrocalamus; species Dendrocalamus latiflorus. The sequence goes on from CM029677.1 coordinate 6,938,268, forward strand.
ACAGCTTCAAGTCTGCTCACAGACCTTCTGCTTCTTTGAGTCACAGAGAGCGTAGGGTAGATAGAGGTCAGTCGTGCTTGACTACTTCATCTGCTCCACGAGTTACTCAGTATTGGGTGCCAAAATCACTCTTGATTTACCCCATTAATGAGCCTTTACTCTCTGCTTGACTCAGGTTCGCCGGGTAGGGAAGGAGAAGGTTTGGCATGTAGACTCCGGTTGCTCTCGTCATATGACCGGAGACTCCCGTTGGTTCTCCTCCCTAGCCAGCGCTCTAGGTGATGAGACGATCACCATCGGAGACGATTCGTCTGGGCGCGTCATCGCCAAAGGTACTGTGCGCATTAATGCCTCTTTTATTCTAAAGGATGTTGCCTTGGTTAGTAAGCTGCAGTACAATTTGCTTTCAGTTTCTTAGCTTACCGATGACGACTTTGAGGTGGGCTTTAAGAAAAACAATTGCAAAATTCTTGATGCTTCGGGTAGTCTGGTTTGCGGGATTTCTCGTTTTGGGAGGATCTTTCGTGCTGATTTTTCTGAGTCTTCTGGTGATCCTCTCAGGTGTTTAGTTGCTTCTGAGTCCCGCGATTTTTCTTTCTGGCATAGGAGACTTTGTCACATTGGGTTTGACCATTTGACTCGAGTTAGCGGCCACGATCTCATTCGTGGTTTGCCGAAACTCAAGATGCTCAAAGATCTAGTCTGTGCTCCATGCCGGCACGGCAAGATGGTTGCCGCTTCTCACCCTCCGGTCACAGTTACTATGACCGATGCACCGGGACAGCTGCTCCATATGGACACTGTTGGACCAGCTCGAGTGCAGTCAGCAGGAGGGAAGTGTTATGTTCTTGTCGTGGTCGATGACTTCTCGAGGTATTCTTGGGTGTTTTTCTTAGCCTCGAAGGATGAGTCATTTTCACATTTCCGAGGTCTTTTCGGTAGGCTTTCTGTTGAGCTCCCGGGTGCCTTACGAGCGATCCGCAATGACAATGGCACGGAGTTCAAGAATTCCTACTTCGAGAGTTCCTGTGGTGAGACAGGTGTAGAGCACCAGTTCTCTTCTCCATACGTCCCTCAGCAGAATGGCGTTGTGGAGAGGAAGAACCGTACCTTGGTCGAGATGGCCAGGACGATGCTTGATGAGTACTCTACACCGCGGAAGTTTTGGGCTGAGGCTATAGCTACCGCGTGCCATGTCTCAAATCGAGTATTTCTTAGGGCTCACTTGCACCGCACTTCTTATGAGTTGAGATATGGGCGAAAGCCCAGCGTCTCTCATTTTCGTGTGTTTGGTTGCAAGTGCTTTATTTTGAAGTCCGGGAACCTAGACAAGTTCGAGTCACGTTCTTGTGATGGTATCTTTTTAGGTTACTCGTCTTCTTCGCGGGCTTATCGGGTTTGGAACTGCGAGTCTAGTAAAATGGTAGAGACCTGTGAGGTGACTTTCGATGAGGCCAGTTCGGGGACTAGGCCCGATATCTCAGGTTCTTTAGAGCAGTCCGAGCCCATCTTTGTGGATGATGAGGATGATGGAGATGAGGGGTGTCTACCCGATCCAGTCCTTCATCCACCCCTTGAGGTGTCGTCTTCCACTGCACCTCGAGGTGATCAGCCTCTGCCTACCGCTTCTTCTAGAGCTAGTGACTATGTTCCTACCTCTTCTGCTCATGAGGTAGAGGCCACTTCTTCATCTCATCCAGGACCTCCTACACATATCCAGAAAGCTCATCCTTCAGAGCAGATTATTGGAGACCTTTTCGAGCGTGTTACCCGCTCAAAATCTGGCTTATCTCAATTCTGTCTCCATTCTGCTTTCATTGCCTCCTTTGAGCCCAAAGATGTTTCTCATGCTCTTTCCGACGAGTCTTGGGTCAATGCCATGCATGAGGAATTGGAGAACTTTGAGAGAAACAAGGTCTGGTTGCTTGTTGAGCCCCCGCGAGGTCACAATATCATTGGAACCAAGTGGGTGTTCAAGAACAAGCAGAGTGAGGATGGGGTAGTCATTCGAAACAAGGCTAGACTGGTAGCTCAGGGGTTTTCCCAGGTTGAGGGTCTAGACTTCGAGGAGACCTTTGCCCCTGTAGCTCGACTTGAGGCCATTAGAATCCTGCTTGCCTTTGCAGCTTCTAAAGGTGTCAAGCTCTACCAGATGGACGTCAAGAGTGCCTTCCTTAATGGAGTCATTGAGGAAGAAGTTTACGTCAGACAGCCTCCAGGTTTCGAGAACCCCAAATACCCACACTATGTCTTCAATCTTTCCAAAGCACTGTATGGACTTAAGTAGGCCTCCAGAGCTTGGTATGAGAGGCTTAAGTCCTACTTGTTGAGTCATGGATTTGAAATGGGTAAAGTAGATAAGACCTTGTTTATCCGTAGGCTTGGAAATGACCTTCTGCTTGTCCAGATCTATGTCGATGACATCATCTTTGGCGGCTCCTCTCATGCTCTAGTTTCACAGTTCTCGGATGTCATGAGCACCGAGTTTGAGATGAGCATGATGGGTGAGTTGACCTTCTTCCTTGGCTTCCAAATCAAGCAGACTCGGGAGGGTACCTTCTTGCATCAAGGCAAATACACTCGTGACCTCCTGAGACACTTCGACATGAGTGATGGTAAGCCGGTGTCAACTCCGATGGCTTCTACAGCCTATCTTGACCCAGATGAGGATGGCAAGCCAGTTGATCAGAAAGAATACAGAAGTATGATCGGCTCCCTTCTTTACCTCACTGCCTCGAGACCAGACATACACTTCTCCGTGTGTCTATGTGCTCGTTTTCAGGCTTCTCCTCGCGTATCTCACCGCCAGGCGGTGAAGCGCATCTTTCGGTACCTTCGAGCTACCATTGACTATGGTATCTGGTACTCTTCCTCTTCTTGTCTTTCCTTGAGAGCCTTCTCGGATGCAGACTTTGCTGGCTGTAGGATAGATAGGAAGAGCACTTCTGGCACTTGTCAATTTGTTGGCACTTCTCTCGTTTCTTGGTCTTCGAGGAAGCAGTCCGGTGTTGCGCAGTCCACCGCAGAGGTCGAGTACGTAGCTGCAGCCAGTTGCTGCAGCCAAGTGCTTTGGATTGCTTCGACCCTACGGGACTTTGGGTTGGTCATAGACAGTGTTCCACTCTTTTGTGATAACACTTCTACGATTAACATTGCTAAGAACCCAGTACAGCACTCCCGGACCAAGCATATTGATATCCGATACCACTTTCTTAGAGACCATGTAGAGAAGGGTGATATAGTGCTCCAGTTTGTGGAGAGTGACCACCAGTTGGCTGACATTTTCACCAAGCCTTTGGATAGTTCGAGGTTTTCAGCTCTACGGGGAGAGCTTGGGGTGGTTTGTCCTTATGGACTATAGTGAGGGGGAGCTTTGGGCTTTACTGCTTTACTATATTGATTATGCTTCTGTCTCTTTTCTGTCGCTTTGCACTCGGGGTGCATCGGGCTTAGTCCTTCTAGTTTAGGTTAGAGTGCTTCTCTTGTCTAATTGCATAGACTTCTTACTCTTATCTTGTGCTTCTAGGATGCTTCTTATTAGCTGTTTCTTATCTCACTAGATTGAGCTCACTCACTTCTTGTAGGTTCTAGCGAGGGTTGGGCCACCCTCGGGTAGACAGGGTACGTGTTTGCTCTCTAGTGTGTGTTTTACAGTCAAGCTAATAGTCCTGGAGTCATGTGGGGTGGATGAGAGTCAGTCTGAGCCATAGTTGTCTCTATAACTTATCTATGCTTTAAGGACTGCCCGTTTGCTGTTTTCTTTCCCAGCTTCTCGATTTATTGCTTTGGTTCAGGGGGAGTTCATTTGGGAGCTTCTGGAGCTTAATATTGACCTAACTCAACTTGAACTAAAAGTTGCATCTCATGTTGAGGGGGAGCTGGATTTTCTTGCATTTTCAGCATTTAGCATTGTAATATAACTACATTGAGCCTTAATTATTATCCTGTTATGACATGTTTACAATGCTTTACACCTTGCCATGACTTGTGCTTATATGCTAGATTTATCATGACTTCATATGTGTAGACTAGCTTTTGCCATGATAAGTTACGTAAAATTGCTCAACTTGAATTAAACTTTGTCATGCTAGCATTTGAGTCTAGTCTTTCTTGAGCTATCCTTTTATGATTCATGACATGTCAAGTAGGCTAAGTTGAGCGTTGAATCTCTAATTGAGCCTTAGTTTGAGCTATATTAGTTCTTGATGATGCATAAGTTAGTACAACTTGTTTAAAAAGCAAAAAGATCTCTTTTGTGCGAAAAAACTGATTTCACCAATTCTTTCTCATGAGACGGCTTGCCATTGCACTAGGCATGAACTCAGGGGGAGTTTTGGATGACCTAGACTATCTTCTTAAGCTTCTTGCTTGGAGTAGTCGCATAAGGCTTGAGATCTAGCACATAACAAAAAAATTGGGTTGGAAACAACCATGAGCTTTAAAAGGATAATGTTTTATGTGTTCAATTTGCTTAAGCTACAAAAAGAACCAAGTACTTAACCGCTGTTTCAATCTTGAGCTTATAGCACTCTATTTGGACTCAATATTAGCTTCGTTGTTCCGCTTAGCTTAATTGACATGGCTTGCATCATCCTTAGATATCTCTAGTTAGACTTTGCTTATTGATGACTTGACATGCTTATACAATGCATTACATTTCAGATCGTCATCTATGTGTTCTAGTTTGGATATACATATCTTGTCATGATCTAGATAGCTTTTTATTGAGTTATGGCTTGGTGTACTTCATTATGGTCATTATGGATAATTCTCATGGCTCTAAATGCTTAAAATAAACAAACTTCATCCATTGATTTGTCACATTCTCTTTTTTGCATCCTTGATGTGTTTATTGCCAAAAGGGGGAGAATAGAGGAGAAAAAGTCATTTGGGATCATTCTAGAGCTTTGGAGAAAAATTTGTTCTTTCTTGTGTAGCTCTAGTGCTCCTTTGTCGACATGGTCATAAGCCTCTTTTGCTTTTTTCTTTGGACCATGTTGGATTCTTCAAACTCAACTTCATGTTTTTTCTGGGTTTGTCAATACTCATTAAGGGGCAGATTGATGGACCATGTGGAGGTGACCACATGTAAGTGATGAGTAATTGACATGAGTTTATGGTAGTCTAATTTGGTTTGGGTGGTTCGGAGTCGAGTCGTTGCGTGGTGCGACGGGCTCGGTCGGACTTTGGTCAAACTTGGTCGTATGGGATTAGGTTGCATATTCTGATGATTTGACAGGTTTGGACTTTGATGTGGTAAGTATGATGGTGTTTATGCTTTCATGTATCGAGCGGTGCTATTTGATGTGTTTCTTGTCAGTGTGGCTGCAGGACATCGGGTGGAGTCGTGGCGAGACACGGTGGACTGGACTAGGCGCAGGTGGCGCTGAGGTCAGAACAGTCAGGATGTGTCGAAGACGACGTGGACTCGAGGTGGTTGCGAGGCGTGCGAGACAAGGAGCGCGGAAGCTTCCCGGAAGGTGCAGAGGGGCGAACCGGGAAATTCGCAAGACTACACAAGCGGGAGCGGGCTCCGTTGGAAATAGCGGGCGTAACGGGGCGGAGACCCGTTAGCCATGGGCTATAAATAGGTGGAGAGGGCTGCATTCCCACTTGAGCACTTCATGGGTTTTTAGGGTTTCCTTTAGTCAAAATAGGCTTTAGTGGTTGTTTTGGCTTTAGGCTTTAGTTGTTGAGAGTGGGTGGAGGAGGCAGAGGTGTGCTCCCTGCTTGTCCCCTACGATGGTTGTCTGAGTGTTGTGTTCTTCCTTCCAATCATGTATGGTTGAGGCTTCTTGAGAGGGATTGGAGAGGGAGAGGATGGAGTGAAACACTATGTAATCATTCCTCCAAATGTCCATGCGTATGGGGACGTAGTTCTTTGTATCCCTTGTATTCCTTGAATGGTTGGAATGAAATCTGAAGTTTCTCCCGTGCTCCTGTTCTGTTCTTCGTTCCTCTTTTGGGTGATTTCTTGATTTTCGGTTGTTGTAGGGGTGGCCCAACCCCCCGTGAATGGGCCGTGCAACTAGTCCCACATGTAATAGGCCCAATAGTGTAGAAGATTATAACAGTGTAAATATACCAATGTACCCTCATCCCTTGTAAGCACTAAGGGGTAGAATGGGGATTTCCCATTCTACCCCACTCGTATATATAAACCCCCAGGAGGGGCAAAGGGGGAGGGATCCTCTCATTCTCACTAATACTCCCACAGGCTTGCTCTCCTCTGCTCCTTCCACTAGTCTCCTCTTTCCCTGTTTGGCATGTAGCCACGACAGATGGCGCCGTCCGTGGGGACTGGATGAAAAGTCGCTTAAGGAGCTGGAAGCAGTTCTTGGGAGCGTCATCAGCGACAGATAAGTAGTTTGCTCGCTAAAAATTTAAGTATATTTTGCCAAGTTCTGCAGACGGTGTGCTGAGTAGATCTGCTTGAATCGCCCGTTCGTAGGTGGAATATTGAGTAGATCTAGTCGAATCACCTGTTCGTAGATGAGGTATTGAATAGATCCAGTCTCTGTGTATCCAGCTTCGTGCAGGACCTCCCCTCCGCGAGCCGGATTTCGCGCGTGCCTGTAGATCCATGCGGAAGCATGCGATGCGTGCATGCAGGGATGGTAAGGGCATTTCGCGCAAGCTAAGCAGAGCCTCTGTGTGTCTCCGCGCGACGTCGGGCCCCCGCGACGAGCCTCCGCGGGTCTCCGCGCGATGTGCAGCCTCCACGTCGAGCTTTTGCGTCGAGTCTCCACGCGACGTCGAGCTTCCGCTAGTACGTACGTACGCATGAAGTATCCTTTCAAGTATATTTATCCTCCCAGGTGTGGCGTATGCACTCGTAAAACTTCTCCTTGCATGTGTTATCGCATGTATGATTGTCTTTGTGTACGGGTGGAGGCAAGCCAACCCCAGGTACGTACGCATGAAATACCAGCGCGGGGGGCGTCTAGCTCTGATGTCGTCGCCGCGGGCCTCCGTGTCCAGGCGGAGCTGTCCCTGCCCTCGCTGCGCAGCAGCCTCCGCGCGGGCGAGGTCGCCCTCGCGCCACGGCCCCCGCTGTGGACTCCGCTCTGTCGAAGGTTTCGGCCACGGCCCCCGTTGCGGACTCTGCGCAGACGGACATGCAGAATCCAGCCGTCCACCCGTGGGCATCCAAATATTCACCCGTGAAGTCTGCGCGCATGCACTTAAGTCTCCGTCCGGGGTGCAGGGACCTTTTTTGTCTCTCCACAGTCCTTGCATGCGTCCGCAGTGTCCATGCGTGCATGTAGTCGCAAATGCATTTTTTGTGTATGCATGCGTGAAGTACCCTCCTACGTGTGCATGTGTGTAGTTACAAACACCCATTCAGGCGCATCCATCCGTGCATTTCCACCCATTTGTGCATGCACTCAGTATCCACCCCGCGCACGGAGAGTGCACGCCGCGCCAGGCGCCACTCGCCTCTACGCTCGCCTGGACTCCGCGCCTCCGAAGTCCTCGGCGTCATCGAAGCCTCCGAACTCCGAAGCCTCCGGTGGCTCCGCCACACGCGAAAGCGCCACCATCTCGCACCTCCGAGGACCTCCACGCCGCGCCAGGCGTCGCCTGGACTCCACGTCGTCAAGCGCCTCCGAAGTCCTCCGCGTCGACTCTAGGGTCTTCGTCGAGCTGTCGGCAGCTCCCAGGCTGCATGGCATGAAGGTCTACACAGAGGCGTCGTCTCCGCCATGTCGAGGGATATCTTCGCGCGTTGGCCGAAGACTCCGCACGCTGGCCGAAGGCTCCACGCCGACTCCACCAGACTCCGCGTCGACTCTAGGGTCTTCGTCGAGCTCTCGGCAGCTCCCAGGCTGCAGGGCACGAAGGTCTTCGCCAAGGTGTCCACGGCCTCTAGGCCACCTGGCGCGAGGCAGAAGCAGCTCGAGGAGCATGCGCGGAGAAAGCCCCAAGCCGGCCGAAGACCAGCCCCGGCTCCGCGTCGCCAAAGACAGGCTCCGAACTCTGCAGTGTTCCTGGATATCCACGGGCAAGCAGGGGGAAGGCGTGCAGGTGGAGGCCGTAAATCTTCTGGGGTAAGCACTCGGCCGCAAAGGCAGAGCACTGCGCGGCCCACGGCGTGGACGGCGAGCCATCCTGCTTCACCGTTCCGGTGAACGGATTGGTGGCGCGCCTCCCACGGCCTCCGTGCCTCCATACCTGACCCCGGCGCCGATGTCGCCGACCTCGCTAAGGAGTCCGTCAAGCCTCTGCGCCGAGTAGCCAAGTCACAGCCTTCGCATGGGGACTCCGCGCTGGCATCCTCGGCCTGGTTCCAGCGACAGCCACGTTACGCAGCGTACAAGAGGATCAGGCGGCACTTCGCGGGCCTTCGCTTAACTTCACGAAGACTTCGCCGGACCCATGCGCTTCACCCCTGCATGAGCCAGAGAGGACGTCAGGGCCTTCGCACATGCGGAGTCAACTCCACGTCGCCATCGTCCTGTCCGGTACGCACTGCAAGTGATTACGTGTGGGCTTTAATAATCGCCACTGCATTTTTTGCGTACATGGTCTTAAAGAAATGATTGTTCATCATACCATTTATTGTGGCTACAGTTCCATTCTGAGAGCATTTGATTTGGCTGCGTTTGCTTCTCCGGTTTTGGCCACTTCTGGGCCGCCGTAGTATCACATGCTTTTCCAGTGCCGCGTCCTGGAGCATTTTATTGTCGCAAGTCTTCGGCCATTTCGTTGATGCCTCTGTTTTGGTCCCCGTTTTTGATTTAAATCGCACGACGGCCTGACGCCTCGGCGTAGTCTACGGACTTTAAATAAGACGTAGCGTCGAGCCTAGCTCCGCACGCACCAGTCTACGGACTTTAAATAAGACGTAGCATCGAGCCTAGCTCCGCACGCGCGAGTCTACGGACTATAAATAAGACGTAGCGTCGAGCCCAGCTCCGCGCGCACCAGTCTACGGACTTTAAATAAGACGTAGCGTCGAGCCTAGCTCCGCACACGCGAGTCTACAGACTATAAATAAGACGTAGCGTCGAGCCTAGCTCCGCACGCACCAGTCTACGGACTTTAAATAAGACGCAGCAGGGGGACGCCTCCGCGCGCACTCTACGGAGTATAAATAAGACGTAGCGTTGAGCCCAGCTTCCGCATGCACAAGTCTACGGACTTTAAATAAGACGTAGCGTCGAGCCTAGCTCCGCACGCGCGAGTCTACGGACTATAAATAAGACGTAGCGTCGAGCCTAGCTCCGCACGCACCAGTCTACGGACTTTAAATAAGACGTAGCGTCGAGCCTAGCTCCGCACGCGCGAGTCTACGGACTATAAATAAGACGTAGCGTCGAGTCTAGCTCCGCACGCACCAGTCTACGGACTTTAAATAAGACGCAGCAGGGGGACGCCTCCGCGCGCACTCTACAGAGTATAAATAAGACGTAGCGTTGAGCCCAGCTTCCGCACGCACCAGTCTACGGACTTTAAATAAGACGTAGCGTTGAGCTCAGCTTCCGCACGCACGAGTCTACGGACTATAAATAAGACGTAGCGTCGAGGTCCGCCTCCGCACACGCGACTCTACGGAGTATAAACAAGACGTGGATGCTGATCCCACGCTCTACGGAGCATAAATAAGACGCAGGTGTTGTCCCTGCGCAAGTCCACGGGCTCTAAACAAGTCGTGCGCTGAGGTCCGCCTCCGCACGCACCAATCTGAGGACTATAAATTAAGTCGTGCGCCGAGGTCTGCCTCCGCACGCGAGAGTCCGAGGACTATAAATTAAGTCGTGCGCCGAGGTCTGCCTCCGCACGCAAGAGTCCGCGGACTATAAATCAATTCGTGCGCCGACGTCCACCTCCGCACGAGCTAGTCTACGGACTCTAAACAAGTCGTGTGTCGAGGTCCGTCTCCGCACGCACCTGTTATCCTCACGCACTCTACGGAGTATAAAAATTGCGCAATGGCTGAGACACTAGGGAGTGCCTCGCCTTAGTGATGCAACACCTGGATGTCGCACCTTCGAGCGCGTTACACAGGGAGTGTTGCTCTTCGCGGGCACTCTTTTCGAAGGTAGGGGAACGGCGGCTTCGCCTCCCTACCTCAGCGTGCGTAGCGCCCTCGGCCTACGCCGCAAGCGCCCGCTCTTCGCGGGCACTCTTTTCGAAGGTAGGGGAACGGCGGCGTCGCCTCCCTACCTCAGCGTGCGTAGCGCCCTCGGCCTACGCCGCAAGCGCCCGCTCTTCGCGGGCACTCTTTTCGAAGGTAGGGGAACGGCGGCCTCGCCTCCCTACCTCAGCGTGCGTAGCGCCCTCGGCCTACGCCGCAAGCGCCCGCTCTTCGCAGGCACTCTTTTCGAAGGTAGGAGAACGGCGGCCTCGCCTCCCTACCTCAGCGTGCGTAGCGCCCTCGGCCTACGCCGCAAGCGCCCGCTCTTCGCGGGCACTCTTTTCGAAGGTAGGGGGAACGGCGGCCTCGCCTCTCTACCACAGCGTGCGTAGTGCCCTCGGCCTACGCCGCAAGCGCCCGCTCTTCGCGGGCACTCTTTTCAAAGGTGGGGGAACGGCGGCCTCGCCTCCCTACCTCAGCGTGCGTAGCGCCCTCGCCTACGCCGCAAGCGCCCGCTCTTCGCGGGCACTCTTTTTGAAGGTGGGGGAACGACGGCCTCGCCTCCCAACCTCAGCGTGCGTAGCGCCCTCGGCCTACGCCGCAAGCGCCCGCTCTTCGTGGGCACTCTTTTCGAAGGTGGGGGAACGGCGGCCTCGCCTCCCTACCTCAGCGTGCGTAGCGCCCTCGGCCTACGCCGCAAGCGCCCGCTCTTCGCGGGCACTCTTTTCGAAGGTGGGGGAACGGCGGCCTCGCCTCCCTACCTCAGCGTGCGTAGCGCCCTCGGCCTACGCCGCAAGCGCCCGCTCTTCGCGGGCACTCTTTTCGAAGGTAGGGAAAACGGCGGCCTCGCCTCCCTACCTCATCGTGCGTAGCGCCCTCGCCTACGCCGCAAGCGCCCGCTCTTCGCGGGCACTCTTTTCGAAGGTAAGCGAACGGCGGCTTCACCTCCCTACCTCAGCGTGCGTAGCGCCCTCGGCCTACGCCGCAAGCGCCCGCTCTTCGCGGGCACTCTTTTCGAAGGTAGGGGAACGGCGGCGTCGCCTCCCTACCTCAGCGTGCGTAGCGCCCTCAGCCTACGCCGCAAGCGCCCGCTCTTCGCGGGTACTCTTTTCGAAGGTAGGGGAACGGCTGCTTCGCCTCCCTACCTCAGCGTGCGTAGCGCCCTCGGCCTACGCCGCAAGCGCCCGCTCTTCGCGGGCACTGTTTTCAAATGTTGGGGAACGGCGGCGTCGCCTCCCTACCTCAGCGTGCGTAGCGCCCTCGGCCTACGCCGCAAGCGCCCGCTCTTCGCGGGCACTCTTTTCGAAGGTGGGGGAACGGCGGCCTCGCCTCCCTACCCCAGCGTGCGTAGCGCCCTCGGCCTACACTACAAGCGCCCGCTCTTCGCGGGCACTCTTCTCGAAGGTGGGGGAACGGCGGCCTCGCCTCCCTACCTCAGCGTACGTAGCGCCCTCGGCCCACGCCGCAAGCGCCCGCTCTTCGCGGGCACTCTTTTCGAAGGTAGGGAAAACGACGGCCTCGCCTCCCTACCTCAGCGTGCGTAGCGCCCTCGGCCTACGCCACAAGCGCCCGCTCTTCGCGGGCACTCTTTTCGAAGGTAGGCGAACGGCGGCTTCGCCTCCCTACCTCAGCGTGCGTAGCGCCCTCGGCCTACGCCGCAAGCGCCCGCTCTTCGCGGGCACTCTTTTCGAAGGTAGGGGAACGGCGGCGTCGCCTCCCTACCTCAGCGTGCGTAGCGCCCTCGGCCTACGCCGCAAGCGCCCGCTCTTCGCAGGCACTCTTTTCAAAGGTGGGGGAACGGCGGCCTCGCCTCCCTACCTCAGCGTGCGTAGTGCCCTCGGCCTACGCCGCAAGCGCCCGCTCTTCGCGGGCACTCTTTTCGAAGGTGGGGGAACGGCGGCCTCGCCTCCCTACCTCAGCGTGCGTAGCGCCCTCGGCCTACGCCGCAAGCGCCCACTCTTCGCGGGCACTCTTTTCGAAGGTAGGGAAAACGGCGGCCTCGCCTCCCTACCTCAGCGTGCGTAGCGCCCTCGGCCTACGCCGCAAGCGCCCGCTCTTCACGGGCACTCTTTTCGAAAGTAGGGGAACGACGGCTTCGCCTCCCTACCTCAGCGTGCGTAGCGCCCTCGGCCTACGCCGCAAGCGCCCGCTCTTCGCGGGCACTCTTTTCGAAGGAAGGGGAACGGCGGCTTCGCCTCCCTACCTCAGCGTGCGTAGCGCCCTCGGCCTACGCCGCAAGCGCCCGCTCTTCGGAGGCACTCTTTTTGAAGGTAGGGGAACGGCAGTGTCGGCACGTCTTCGGCACTCGACGACACGTCTTCGGCGCTCAAGTGCACCGTCCGCCTCGTAGGCATTGCCTCGGCGGGACGGCACGTCTTCGGCGCTTGACTGCACCGTCCGCCTTGTTAGCATCGCCTCGGTGGGACGGCACGTCTTCGGCGCTCGACTCCGCCGTCCGCCTCGTAGGCATCGCCTCGGCGGGACGGCATGGCGCTCGACTGCACCGTCCGCCTCGTAGGCAGCGCCTCGGCGGGACGGCACGTCTTCGGCGCTCGACTCCGCCGTCTGCCTCGTAGGCATCACCTCGGCGGGACGGCACGTCTCCGGCGCTCAACTACACCGTCCGCCTCGTAGGCATCGCCTCGGCGGGACGGCACGTCTTCGGCGCTCAACTCCGCCGTCCGCCTCGTAGGCATCGCCTCGGCGGGACGGCACGTCTCCGGCGCTCAACTGCACCGTCCGCCTCGTAGGCATCGCCTCGGCGGGACGGCACGTCTCCGGCGCTCGACCCCGCCGTCCGCCTCGTAGGCATCGCATCGGCGGGACGGCACAGAGCTCGACTGCACCGTCCGCCTCGTAGGCATCGCCTCGGCGGGACGGCACGTCTCCGGCGCTCGACTCCGCCGTCCGCCTCGTAGGCATCGCCTCGGCGGGACGGCACGTCTTCGGCGCTCGACGACACGTCTTCGGCGCTCGACTCCGCCGTCCGCCTCGTAGGCATCGCCTCGGCGGGACGGCACGCCTTCGGCGCTCGACGACACGGCTTCGGCGCTCGACTCCGCCGTCCGCCTTGTAGGCATTGCCTCGGCGGGACGGCACTGCTTCGGCGCTCGACGACGCCTTCGGCGCTTCACGGATTTCTTCATAGGCATTGCCTCAAAGGTCTGCGAGCTACCAGTTGCATCGGCACCCTCGCGCTTGCTGTCAGGAAACGGGGGGCTGGGGTGGTTGATCACGTCAGCTCGCCCATCGGGACCTCAGCGCTTGCTGTCGAGGGAGTACTGTTGTAGGGGTGGCCCAACCCCCCGTGAATGGGCCGTGCAACTAGTCCCACATGTAATAGGCCCAATAGTGTAGAAGATTATAACAGTGTAAATATACCAATGTACCCTCATCCCTTGTAAGCACTAAGGGGTAGAATGGGGATTTCCCATTCTACCCCACTCGTATATATAAACCCCCCAGGAGGGGCAAAGGGGGAGGGATCCTCTCATTCTCACTAATACTCCCACAGGCTTGCTCTCCTCTGCTCCTTCCACTAGTCTCCTCTTTCCCTGTTTGGCATGTAGCCACGACATCGGTGTTTTGAGTTCTTGATTGCTGGAAAGGCCCAAAATGGGTTGCTCCTTGATGGGATAGTGCCTCAAGATCATTTGATCAAGTTTCCCTAGAGCAAACCTCTTTTAAATCTCAGATTTGGTGTTTTGCCTTCCTCTGTTCTTCATTTGCATTTCTAGGGTTTTGTGGCCTTTCGTGTTTCCCTTGAGGAAATGGCCTGAGATTTGGGTTGGAGAGTCCTATGGCTATTGCTAACATATCTGCAAAGTGTCTTGGCCATAGGATCAAAGGTTGTGAAGCAATTTGGTTTTTGGCTCGGGTCGTGCAAGAATTCAGATTTTTACCCATAATCTGAAATTCTTGCTTCTTGGTTTGATTCTCTTGTTTTCCAAGGTTCCCTTACTATTTAGTATGTTGTAGTAAGGCCTTCGATCAAAAAGATTGAGAGCAAACCTTCTTTTTAGCAAAAAATCCGAAGTCTCAAAGTTCCAGCCTGAAAAGTCATGTTTGTTGTTTTTCTCGAGAGGTACTACCGCTCCTAGAGAGGTAATACCGCTCAGCGGTACTACCGCTCGTCCCAGCGGTACTACCGCTTGCAGCCAGTCTTGCGCTGAATTTGTTTTTCTTGATTGCTTTTTTCTGGATCTGGTTTTCTCTGCTGTTGTTTTTTCTGTGAGTACTTGTCTTCTACTTTCATAGCTCCCATAACTATTGGAGAAAAAGATATTTGTTGGGAGCGATTTTTAAAGATCGACATTCACCCCTCTGTCGTCATTTCGATCCTCCAGTTTATAATAGAACCTAAGATCAATATGGATACTGCCTTCGACGGCACACGAATGGACGGCGCGAGAGGCGTGATCGTACACATCTAGGGTGTTTCGTGGTGGCAACAAGTTCCCGCTGGTAGGAGCGAGTACAAGACGCTCTCGTGGCAGAAGCCATGGCATGCAGAGATGGTGTGCAACTAGCTGCGAACAAGGGTCTCAGCAGGGTGATTTTGGAAACAGATTTGCTGGGTGTAGATAATATGTGGCGGGGCAGGAATTCTCGGCAGTCCGTGATTTCTGCCGTACTTTTTGACATTGAAGCAGCTTCGGCGTCATTCTCTTTGAGTTCAGGCTGCAGGCAGTGAGGGGATTAACAAATTCAGCCGCGCATGCATTTGACCGGCAGGTGTCGTCGAGCTGCACGGGTATTACATTGGTGCATAGGACTCCTTTCTTTGTTATGGTCTCATGTAACCAGTGGCGGACCCAGGAAAATATTATAGCTAGGGCGAAGTCACACTGGCGGACTCAGGAAAAAAATTAAGGTTGGCTAAAGTCGGAAGCGTGAAATAAACAGTAGTACCCAAAAATAAAACAATCAATGATCAAACTATGTTGCAAACACACTAATAAAAGTATGTGATACGAAATAGAAACAACAACTACAATTCGCATGTTAACATATGCGGATAACAGAAGGACAATGAAAAATACCTCACTAATGAAGCTTAATCCACATTTGTAGATGAGCTGTAAAAGAAATAATCTGTCAATTGTGAAAAATAGATAAATCAGTAGTGTCATAATTCGATAATAGAATATAAAAGATGCAATAAAAAAGAAGACAAAAAATATACTAGTAAATAACTAAGTACGTCTAGGAGAACGAGGCATTTTCATTCTTCGAGTTTTCATGTCCATTCCACTTTCCTTAGTACTTCTGCTTGAAATTTGCTAAAATAGCTTTTCAAATCCTTTC
Organism: Dendrocalamus latiflorus; assembly: GCA_017311315.1. NCBI lineage: Eukaryota > Viridiplantae > Streptophyta > Magnoliopsida > Poales > Poaceae > Dendrocalamus > Dendrocalamus latiflorus. Next base: position 6,953,656 of record CM029677.1, read on the forward strand.
TATCCATTTTGAATTTGAACAAGCCTCAGGTCATTGTTTCTGGAGAGGTAAAAATATAAGTACCCTTATTTTGACAAGCTAGTTTACATATTCTACAATCTACATAAATTTTTACAAGCTATTAAAACTAATACTCAAATACACAAACTGAAATCTAGAATAAATAGAATTTATTGTACATTTATAAAATAGAAACTATAGAAATACATATGCTTAAATAGTTAAATCACCTCCTCAGCTTAAATAGAAATGCTGAAATGCAGAGCCAAGCGCCCAACCCCAAGCCGAGTGCCTTCTCAAATCCCCCGGCCGGCCGCTGCTTCCTCAAATCCCCCGAGCCACGCCCGCTCGGCCGCTCTCAAATCTCCCGGCGGCGGGCGGCCCGGCCTCAGCCGACTGCTACGCGCCTCCCCGCCTCACGCAGTCGCGCCTCCCCGCCTCGCGCCTCCCGGCTCCCGCCTCCCGGCCCGGCCTCCCCGCCTCCCGCGCTCCCCGGAGTCCCAGACCCCGGCCACCGCCTCCCGGGCTCCCGGCCTCCCCAAGCCGCCTGGCCTGGGCGCCGCCGCGCCGCGTCGTCCGAGACTCCGACTGGTCGACGACTCCTCGCCTCCTCCGCCTGGCCGCCGCCGCGCCGCGACGTCCTCTACAACTCCGCCTGGGCGTCGCCACCGCGCCGTCCTCCGCCTCTGCCGCTCGCCCGCTCGCCGCTCGGAATCTAGGGTTAGTGCCTCTTGGTGTTGGCCCGTCACCCGTGTGTCTAGCTATACCTCTTCTGTTGCTTTGTTGGGCTTGGGCCGTGTGTGGTATTTGGGACTAATGGACATGACTTGGGCCTTGTCTTCCGGCAAGAAGTGCATGACCGGGGGGGGGGGGGACGGGGGGCTGTGCTTCCGCCGCCGCCGGGGGGGGGGGGGGGGGGTCCGGCCGGCGAGGAGCTCGGGCGGCCGCCCGGCCTCGCCCGAAGGGCAGGTCCGCCCCTGCATGTAACCCATGGCTGTAACCTGTGTTTAAATGAGCAATAAAACGATAGCTCGAGTGCCTGCTCAAAAAAAATATTTATAGAAATAGCCGATCAAAGTAAAGATAGTATGACCATATGCATTTACGACGATATTTTTTTTAGCACACGCTAGCTTGCTCTACAGAGATCAATTCCACGATAACCACAGTATAAAAAATAGAAGAGCCCGCATGTCTGTACAGGGGTGGATTAGCCCGGTGCTAGGGATTGAGATCATCTGACTTGCCTCTATATATATATAGCAGATCTGAGATGAATAAATCGGATCAAACGCTATAATGATTTGCAGTTTTACTCTAGCTGTTTGCTACTGTTCGCTGGTGACTTACCTCTGCTAAGTTAGAGCATTCGGGTCCTGGTGCTAGGAGTGACACGGTCACTTTCATTTCTGCCCCGGCACACACGCACGCACGCAGCCCGGTTCACCTCCTAATGCTCAACTCTGCCTCCCGGTGGCTGGTGCTGCCAGGTTTCCGGCCTGTGAAAATGTGACGTAGATTTCTAAATAGCTTGCTACAATTGTGTGTAGCTAGGAAATCTGAAGACGATGTGGATAGTTCACGGGGCCATGGCTTATTACTCACAAAATCATATTTTATCGATAAATAAGCTATATCAGATATTACAATACAAAAACAGAGAGTTTCTATCTCTACCCCTCTATAATACACCAAAATTTTCTTTACTAAATCCACCCCCCTCAACCACCCCCACAGTCATGCCTAATCTAAGTCCACCCAGATTTGTGTACCAAAGTAATCCAACTTCATACAAATGAATGGTCTAGATCTCTCCTCAAGCTTTCTTCTCTTACTCATTGAAGATCCTAAGGCCAAAATCATTTGGATCATGCACATCATTGAACCCAGAACTGCTTGACGGCCTCCTCTTCCCAATGGTCCTCTCCACATGCACAGCTTCACACAACTGCTCTCCCGCCCCACCCGCCGCCGCCTCCTTCCCTCCCCACCCCGCATCTCCCTCTCCCCATCCAGCACCGCCTCCTCTTCCGCCCCCACGCGCCGGCGCCTCCTCCTTCCCTCCCCACCTGCCGCCGCCGCCTCCTTCCCTCCCCACCCCGCATCTCCTTCTCCCCATCCCGCACCGCCTCCTCTTCCGCCCCCACGCGCCGGCGCCTCCTCCTTCCTCCTTTTTCCTTCCCTCCACACGCGCCGTCTCCTCCGGACGACGAGATCCTACGGACGGACGAGGTGGCCGGCGCCGCTGCGGCGTCGGCGTCGGCGGCGGAGGACACGGTGAGGGCCACATTTTATATGGGCGGCGGATAGAAACTTCCTCAGCCCTAGCCCGTATACAATTCGTCGCCTCCATCCACCGCAAGCAAAGCGAAGCGAAGCCCCAGGGTGAGTTCCTGAGCTGCGGCGGCTGGTCGATTTTTAGGGCAAAATTTCGCTCGTCTCTTGGGGCGATTAGGAGAGCCAATCGAATGATTCGGGCGCGGGCTTCAAGATGGTAAGCTTGCCTGACCCTCTGGTGCGCCAAATAGTTTGCTGATTCGCGCGGTGTGTCGTGATGCAAATCTGTGTGCTTTTTTTTTGCTCAGGCGGGGCGCAAGGAGACTGCACTTGACCTAGCTAAGTTCGTCGATAAGGGTGTCCAGGTCAAGCTCACGGGCGGCAGGCAAGGTTGCTACTAATCATCAATCTTCTTCTTCTTCTCGCCCCATAAGCTCTGCAGCATCAGATCCATTAGACGCGCCGAATTTGAACCCTTTTCTTCACTGGATCAGTGTTTGGCTGTAAAGTAACTCAAGTAGAATGTTGCAAGTATTACTGATGCAGCTTGTAAAATGATTCTTTGGATGCCCCTAATTTTGTTGGTGCAATTGTGCTTCTGTAGTATTGCCGTGTTGTTGTCATTCTAATCAGTAATCGGATGTCTTGATATGAGTTATTTATCCAGTGTAAATACGTGCCCGCATACTTGGATCATTGTCATCATCATGTGTTAATGTGTCATAGAGATGGACTGCTTATTGTAAATCATTTACAAGCTTATACTTGCTGGCAACTCTTTTTCTGTTGTGCCTGTTTGCCTATAGATCTTAATGTATTATCTCTCTCCTTAGTTGTTGAAAAATATTTAAGCTACTAAAGTGACTCCAGATGCATGTAATTCTATTCTACTAGAACTGATATACTGACCTCACATATGCATATCTGCAGTTACAGGAACTTTAAAGGGCTATGACCAATTGCTGAACTTAGTGCTGGATGAAGCAATTGAGTCTGAAAGAGGTACTTCAAATTCCTTTCTTTGTGTTTTATGGTCCATCTGTTGTTTTTTATCAATGAAAGTGTCAATAGTTAGGAATTCGGATGCAATTTACGAGCACATTTTGCCTCATACTTTTGGACAGTTGGCATTCCCGTTATCTCTGTGCTTGGCTTGTTTGTTCAGCGTGGAATCTTGTGTCCTACTAAAATTGAACCAAGAGTGACTTTTTGTTAGTGCACAATATGAAGTCATAGATTACAACGAATGATGGAGTTCCCTATTCTGTAAATACCATGATCATAATGGCTCATTTCTGAAGCTCATTGATACCAGAAAATAGGCAAAATATATTGCACATTCAGAGAGAACGATGCTTCATTTTCTTTTGCAATGTCGTGTGTAATCTTCAATCTTGCAATTTTATTTTGTAGAGCAAGATGACCCATTGAAACTGTCAGAGAAGACCAAACAACTTGGCCTCATTGTAAGTGCTCTTCTTAATGTTGAGTTTTAACTTGTGGAATCGATTCTTCCTCTGTTAGCTTGAATATTTTGATAGTGGATGTTATCGTTCATATTTTTGCTGAAGTTGAATTGTGCCATACAGTCCATAATCTTCTCAAGTAGTAGTGTCCCCCTATTCCCAGTGGTTTCTTCTGAGTATCTTGTACTTACCTGAAGGAAAACTACATGATTGTTAGGTGTAAACCACTCATCGACTATTTTTTGGGATCTATAATGCTTTGTTTCCTCCTTGTGCCTTTTCGTGTGTTTTGCTTTTGCAAATGTTGAGGTGATCTGTCATGCATCTAATACTTTGTCTTGCAGGTGTGCAGAGGCACAGCCGTCATGCTGGTGTCACCAACTGATGGAACTGACGAGATTGCCAACCCCTTTCTCACAGCCGATGGGGCATCATAAGCTAGCGGTGGTCGATTAGTTAAGAATTGTGTTATCCAAGTATATTTCAGACGCGCTTATCTTCCAATGGAAAAACTCCCATTATCTTCCAACGGAAAAACTCCCATCTCATGTATTACTGTACCCACATTTGACATGTGCTGATGAACTTCGTATCGACTATTGAGCAACTTAAAACATAGATCCTTTCGCAGCAGCCATGGTTGCATGTATCTTTTTTTGAGTTATGTCTATGCTTTTCTTGCAATCAAATATTTCTATGTTCGAGCTTTTGGGTATATGACGTTGTACCTGCCTGTAATGATCATACGATGGCCCTATTCTTTACAACTTCTAAAAGCGATTTTTAGCTTTTGCTACAGTACCTAACTTTCAAACGGAGTATTTTCTTAAGATGGGGTCTGCAAGTTAATTGTATCTCTATCTCTACCCCTCTATAATACACCAAAATTTTCTTTACTAAATCCACCCCCCTCACTGGTCACTGTTGACATATATTCATAATGAATCAGACATTTTTTGCCCATGCCATGTTTAAAATTATGTCTAAAAGAGTTTATTTGCACTGTCATGACTGATTTACACTAGATACTAGATGAAATTTGTAGGAAATCCTGTGCATGAACTAATTTGGATGAATATAGATTAGCTGAATGTACGCATATGTGGTCACCACTTACTACAACCTAAGTAAGTATGCAATGTTATTTGGTTGATGCATTAGTATATTCAGTGCTTGCGCAGAATGTTGTACAACTGTGTGTGCATGAATTGTAAATACTTCATGTACTGAACTTTGGTATGGCACTGTATTAGTACAATTTCTATTTTTGGTATAACTTATCTAAGATATATTGCTCTTTGAAAGAAATCTTCATGGCTACACATTTCAGTTATCTGATTTAGCATTTTTAATATAGCATGCAGTGAGGTTGTTGTTAATATATCATGCAGTGAGGTCAATGGCACGATAACTACGAGATAGAAGATGGCAGCAATCTCTTAGTTTGGCTTCTTTTACCTTCCATTACTTTGCGAGATTGTTTTTCTTTCGCACTTATGAAAGGTCTTAAGCAAATGCAATCATCTTTCTTCAATTGCATACATTTAGTATTGTAAGGTTTAATTGTTTATTTGTTTGGGGTTTTCTGATATAAATGCTAGGTATGATTAGCTGATTACTAGCAAGGTGGAGTGGGGACTGTTTGCACATTCTCTATTGCTAGACAAATTTTGAGTTATTTATTCTTAACTTCCTTCAATTTGGAGTTTTAAGTTATGGATTAACCTACAAATGATGATATGATCCAATCTTCAATAATATTGGGTACTGCATGCATTGTCTATGTGATAATACTCGGAGTCCCTGATAGCAGAAAGCCAAAATACATGACCTACATATAGTTTTTAATTTGCCTTTAAATTAGAACTCGCTTTTGAAATTTCATGTTTTGATGATGCACTCTGTTGGTTATGTGACAAAAATATTTGGTTATGCAATATATGAGACGTAAATCTTAATGAATCTGATTGCTCATTTTATTTTTTACAAATTTTATCTTGTTTTATATTTTACCGTAGCGATAGCACGGGCACACTACTAGTTAGTAATAAAATAGCATGCCAACGCCAGGGTTGAATTAAGTATTAAAGAGGGCTCAAAGAGTGGCCATTATACACAGCAACCCCAGATTACATAACTTAAGGACGCTCCTACCTCCGTACGAGCCTTCAAGATCATACGCACCATCATCTAGATCCACTGTATTTGAGTGTGCACAGTAGTAGTGCTCCCACGGATATGATGAGTTCGTGGGACTCGAGGTGATGCTAGCCCTTACGATAATCCTAATGAAAAAAGTTATAAATTATATTATTAATCGAATAGAAAGATAAAGGCAACTAATTCTGACATTAATAAAAAAAGATCTTGACAATCCAATTTCTTGTAACCTGCGGCTTGGTTTATGTCTACTATGCCATACTAACAGGAAGAACAAAGAATGATGCCAAAATACTCATCCGAGTCATACAGGGAAGAACAAAAGAAAGATCCCAAAGTTCTCGTCCGATTCCAATAATTAAAGAAGGCTTTGTATGTTGACATAAAAGACAATTTAGCTGAAATGTTAAACTAAGATGGTCCCCAAGGCCAAGTTTACTTATGGCACGCCATATCAGATTTTTTGAGAATACACTCTCCGAATTTTACGAAATCACGTACGGATCCTCAGTTTTGTACAATACTCCTGCCACGGTAGTTTTTTTTGGCAAAAAACCCCTTCATTTTTTGAAATGCCGTACGGGTCCTTGGTTTTTTTTCATAAATGTCCTCCTTTTGCCGGATAAAATGAGGTTTTTCCGAAATTATGCACGGCTCCTTGGTTTTATGCGGAAAAATTCTTCGCTTCCTCCGAAAATACTTACGGGTCCTTGGCTTTTACAGAGAAGCCCCTCTTACAAATTTCCGGCTCTTTTATTTTGGTCCACGTGGTATCTAGCACGACGTCAGGGGTAGATACACCTTCAGCAGTGCGGGGGCGCAGGCTCTCAGGTCAATGTTTATTTTTATTGCTTAGAGTCTAAGTTTACATAGTGTGTGCCCTTACATACCAAAAACTAGTGTCGTCACATGTCAAGGATTATATTTATCTAAAAGAAAGAAGGCTTAAGCACGTTGACAAATAGGGAGAGAAAAGAAAAAACATGCAAGATGCTGACAAAGCAAGAACTCCCGAAAATACATGTAAGTTAAAGTTGATATGCCACAGCATATCAATCGAGCGTGAAAAAGTGAATAAAATAACAAAGGCTACTTGAACCTATCGAGCGTGGGCCACCAGCCAGCCTAACCCCAAACCAACGACATCTCAAGATCCAAGCCAGCACCAGCTCCAAACCAACCAAGTAGCCAACGCCAGATCCCGATGACGCTTACCTACCTTCCCCTATTCCCTACACGGCACGTCACACACACAACCTTTCGTTTGGAGTGGTAATGGGCCCGACGCCGAAGCTGTTGTCCTCAGGGAGCACTGTCAGACCCGAACTTTTCAATCCGAATCTTACTGTGTTTCACTGCACTAATCCCTGGATCAGTAGTTAGTGCACACAGGTACATTGCTGAATCATTTCATACATCGCATAATCAACCATTATATTACATAAATTGAAATACACCACGTCGGGTGATAGAGTTTACAAAAGGGGCCGACTAGGCCAAATGTCATTATTACAAATACGCACAGCGGAAATACAGCAAAAGCAAACCCAAATCCACAGGCAAGCGACTGGAAGGTACTGTGTGCATTATATGTCACCAGCTAACTAGTAACATACGAGCACACAACGCCATATGTCTACTTGTCCATGACTAAACAACGAAGCCTACGTCTTAGTTTCCCTCGTCATTCTTCTCCTCCGTAGCGGGAGCTTCCTCGTAGGCGTAGTGGTCTTGCGTTCCTGTTTCTGGATTTTTGCCGCAAAGCGAGCGTGAGCACTCCGACCCCGTGCTCCGCGAGCCAATACACAGAATGCAAGTAGATAATATGCATGGCTAACCAAATGATGGCTTAGGTTTATTTTATTTTTGCGAAGAGTGCTTTTGAATACAATTATATAAAAATTCCTTACGACCTAGCATTTTGAACAAAAGCATAATGTTCAAGGAATATTAATATGCATTTTTCATACATATGGCATCACACCATATGCCTAATATCACCATAATTTCTTCATACATACGGCATCACACCGTATGACATTTTTCAGCGTTATAGCCGCTTAACTTACCACTGGGACGACACCCAGGACAACTCAAATCTGGGCTTTCCTCTGCCCTTCCACTTTTCCATTCCCATTTTTCAAACATTTTTCTTTTTTTTAAATAGAACTATATCTAGTTAAGTTCCCATGTCTGCCCTTGACCGTGGGCACGGCTATTCGAATAGTTTTGACTCTGCAGAGTTTTGCACACTTTACCCACAAGAGATAAATCCACCCGTTGCCCCACATGATTCCTTAGCCATGCGGTTGAGTAGAATATCACAGGATTGTTACAATGCATAGTCCTACTGTGGTTACGCCCGCTAAGGTCTATCTTCCGTAGGATCCGACCATCCCTCGGGAAGGGTCCCTCGTGAGCCATCACGGGCAAAGGCGGGGATGCGACCATCCATCCCTTTGCTCGTGGTCATACCTTCACGTAACCACCTTAGAGCCACACAAATTAGTAAACCCTGCCTACATTTTGCCAGCTTGTGGTTGTACTGTTTTACACGGGTGACATGACAAGATTCAGTCCTTAGTGGTATCTGGGCGGTCTACCACTAACCCACCTGTGCAATCACTGCACCACACACATACACACCATCGAACCAATCCGCCCAGATAATTAAGCAAGTTGGGGATCTTGGGAGTGTAAAATAATCATATCCAACATATACCAGTCATTATCACAATGACTGCCCAAACCAATTTCTCATGAATAAAAGTGGTGCTTGGGACAATTTCTTGCCCCGAGTTCCTAATCAATGCTAAGCATGGCATACGGTTACAGACTTATTTTCGAAATGCTACTAATATATTTTTGCTAGGGCGACAAGGTTCACACATTCAAATACTCAAAGGAGGGGTAATATTATTCAATGTAAACAATGGCATATAACTAGAATATCAAATCTAGCATGCATTTGCATAAAAATAACAGCAATGCAATTTGTTAATTTAAAACAAAGTAATTTGCAGAAATGTAGGTTCAACATGATCAAAGTATTGACTCGCCTTGGTCACAGTGGTCGGGATCCGGATTCTCTGGTGCTTCTAGAGTTGCTGCCTCGATCTCCTCTTCTTGTGCCTCGTAAGCTATTTTAGCGGGCGCCAAAATTTGTATAAAACGAAAAGCAGCAAATCAAACCAAATAACACCAGAATTTCAAACGAACTCTAAAAATTATGATTTCAGTTCCATTGGATAGATCTTGAATTTATACGAATTTATAAATTTGTCTCACTTAATTTGGAGCCAAAATGAATAAGTTACACTCATTTAAAGTTCTCAGTCCAGTTAAATCCAAAAATTACGAAATTTTTGACAGGTGGGTCCCATATATCATATTTTTCATTTTATCTTTTTCTTTATCTGTTTATTGCTGTGCCTATGGCCAGTGGGACCCATTTGTCAGTGTACTCGCTCACTGACATGTGGGACCCTGGTGTCAGCAACCCGCGCAGATCGCCGGCCACTGACCAGCGGGGCCCAGCTGTCAGCGGGGAATTCAAAAGAAATGGCTCACCTCAGCGCTGCGGAGCCAGGGCTCGAACGCGCGCGGCCGAGGGAGCCAGTGGGGGAGAAGAGAATCAGCGGGGCTAGCCAAGTGACCGCGCGAGTGTTGCTTACCCTATAGGGTTAATCAAACCCTTTGAAGTAGCTCTGGGAGGAGACCGGACAGAGATGAAGAAGATGGTGACGCCGGCGACGCAGGTTGGCCGGAGTGGTTCGGGGCTGGGCCAAAACGCGTTCCCCGTGTGGCGGTGAAGCTGATGGCGAGGTCGGCGGGGACGAAGGGGCACGGTGGCGGGCCGGCGGCGAGAGGTGGCGGCGGTTCGGGGAGGGTCGCCGATGCCGGCGGTGTACAGGCGATGAGGAGCTCGGGTGAGGCCGGGGATGGCTTCTCGGTGAGCCGAAGGTGGTGTGGTGGGGGTGAATCGAACTCCAATGGCTCGGGTTGGTGGATCGGGTGGTCGCCGGAGTTGGGGAGGATGGTGGTCTCGCCGGCGATTTAGTGGATGGAAATGCAATTACCTTCGGGGTGAGACTGCGGAGAGTGTGGCGATGTGAATGAGGGGGTTCCACAGACTTTATAGGCGACGGGCGCGGCTGACCAGGATGAGGCCGCGCGGAGCGCTACCCATGTCAGGCGGCGGTGGCAGGGCCGGGGATTCGCGGGGGATTCGGCATGATGCCCTATGTGGTGTGCGTGCGGTAGAGCAGAGAGTCTAGCGCGGTGTGCGTGATGAAGCCAGGCGTAGCGGGGCGAGAAAACGAGACGGCACAGTGGAGGGCAGCCCGGCGCAGATCGGGGACGGCGGCGATGTCAGCGGCGGCCGCGGTTACAGGGGTGTAGCAGTGAGACTTGGGCGGTGCACACGCGTCATCCCTCCTCCGCTGCCCGGCTGGATTCTCGCGGCCGGGTTACCCGGCTTTTGACCGGAGCTGCGCGGAGAGAGGGGGGGGGGGGGTCCGGACGCGCGGGTGAGAGAGAGCGGAGGAAGAAGGCGCTGACGGTTCGGGTCCACTCGCCAGAGAGAGAGGCCGAGGGCCCGCGTGGCAGCGGCAGAGGCGTGGGCGAGCCGGGCTGGCGAGGCGCGTGCGCGAGGCTGGGCCGCGCGTGGGCGCTTGGGCGCTGGCCGCGCGCGCGAGGAACGGCCGGGCCGCGCTGGCCGCAGCGGAGAGAAGCGGGGAGAGGTGGGGCTGGGCCGGGGCATTAGCTGGCCTGGTTTCATTTCTCCCCCTTTTCCTTTTTCTTTCTTTCATTTTTTTATATTTATACTGGCTTGTTTCTTCTTGATTCTTTTTATCTTTTGGAACCTTCAACCAAATTTTTCAGAGAATTGCCATAAACTCCAAATTCAAATGAATTATATTGCAAAAATAATTCCAGGGCTTTAAAAATTTTAAATTCAAATTTCCAGGATGTTACAAATCTATCTCCCTTAAAAAGAATCTCGACCCCGAGATTCAGCCTAACTAGTGAATAGGTCGGGGTAATCTTGACGCAGTTTATCTTCTCGTTCCCAGGTAGCTTCTTTCTTGGAATGGTGACTCCATTGCACTCTACACATGCGAATGATTTGAGTCCTTGTCTCTTTCTCCACAGTATCCAATATTTTGATGGGACGCTCCTTGTAAGTCAGGTCTTCTTCAAGTTCAATGGCTTCAAGTGGAGTTTGATCTTCTGGTACTCGTAGACATTTCTTGAGTTGGGATACGTGGAAGACATTGTGTATATCAGATAGGTTTTGAGGTAATTCTAACTGATAGGCGACTTCTCCTTTCTTGGCCACAATTGGAAATGGTCCCACATAACGAGGGGTAAGCTTGCCTTTGACTTTAAACCTCTTAACTCCTCGTAGAGGTGAAACCTTCAGGTAGACATAATCTCCAACCTCAAATGTCAGCGGTCTTCTTCTTTTGTCTGCATAACTCTTTTGCCTAGACTGGGCTGCCTGTAATCGATCTCTGATTAGACGAACCTTCTCTTCAGCTTGTTTGAGAATGTCAGGTCCAAATATGACGTTTTCCCCTACTTCTGACCAATATAGTGGGGTTCTGCATTTCCTTCCATATAAAGCTTCAAAAGGTGACATTTGGAGACTGGTCTGATAGCTATTGTTGTAGGCAAACTCAGCATAGGGCAAGCATTTATCCCAGTCTTTAGAGAAATCCAATGCACAAGCTCTGAGCATATCTTCTAGTATCTGGTTCACTCTTTCTGTTTGTCCATCCGTCTGAGGGTGATAAGCGGTGCTGAAATCCAAGTGAGTGCCAAGAGCTTCATGTAGACTAGCCCAGAAATGCGAGGTAAATTGAGAACCTCGATCTGAGACTATCCTTTTTGGCACCCCGTGCAAGCACACGATGCGGGACATATACAGTTCCGCTAACTTGTCTCCCTTGTATGTTGTCTTAACAGGAACAAAATGGGCGACCTTGGTCAACCTATCAATTATAACCCATACAGAGTCATATCCTGACTTGGTTTGTGGAAATCCAGTGATGAAATCCATTCCGACTTCTTCCCACTTCCATTGGGGTATTTGTAATGGCTGTAGTAGTCCTGCAGGTCTTTGATGCTCTGCCTTCACTCTCTGACACACATCACAGCAAGCTACATGCTCTGCAATGTCTCTTTTCATACGGGGCCACCAACAAAAGTGTTTCATACCTTGATACATCTTGGTGCTCCCGGGGTGGAGGGAATATGGAGAGCTATGTGCTTCCCTCAATATCAGATTCTTAAGGTCTTTGTGATGTGGGACTACGATACGTGTTCCATATCGTAGAGTACCCTCATGGTCAATTTTCATATTGGGTGCCTTCCCTTCTTCCATTAATTTCTTCCATTTCAAAATGGCTGGGTCCTCTTGTTGTGCTGCCATAATCATTTCTTCTATACTTGATTGGATTTCCATGGTGGCTAGAGTGCCTGGCCCTACTATTTCCAAATTCAAAGCGTTTAATTCCTTGTAGAGCTCAGGTTGATGTTCTTGTACCATAAGATTATTACAGTAAGCCTTACGGCTCAATGCATCTGCCACCACATTGGCCTTTCCAGGGTGGTAGTGTACACTCAAATCATAATCCTTGATTAGTTCTAGCCATCTTCTCTGCCTTAAATTAAGGTGAGATTGTGTGAAGAAATACTTAAGGCTCTTGTGATCTGTATATACATCACAATGGTTACCAATCAAGTAATGCCGCCAAATCTTCAATGCATGTATCACCGAGGCCAACTCCAGATCATGAGTGGGGTAGTTAGCTTCATGGGGACGAAGTTGTCTAGAGGCATATGACACAACCCTGCCTTCTTGCATTAGTACGCATCCAAGCCCTTGATGTGAGGCATCACAATATACCTCAAAATCTTTGCGTACATCAGGTAAGACTAATACAGGGGTGGTGGTCAATCTTTTCTTCAATTCTTGGAAACTGTCTTCACAAGCCTTGGTCCACTCATACTTTTGTTCTTTTTTTAGTAACTGAGTTAATGGCCTGGCAATGCGGGAAAACCCTTCGATAAATCTTCTATAATAGCCAGCCAAACCAAGGAAACTTCTCACTTCCGTGACAGAGGTAGGCTGCTTCCATTCTGTGACGGCGGCAATCTTGGTGGGGTCAACGGATACTCCTCCGGCTGAAACTGTGTGTCCCAAGAAACTGATATCCTTCAGCCAAAATTCACACTTGCTGAATTTGGCATACAGCTGATGTTCCTTTAGCTTCTCCAACACTAGGCGCAGATGTTCTGCATGCTCTTCTGAGTTCTTGGAATATATAAGGATGTCGTCGATGAAGACCACGACAAACTTGTCCAAATACTCCATGAATACCTTATTCATCAGATTCATAAAATAGGCTGGGGCATTGGTCAATCCAAAAGACATGACCAGAAATTCATACAGTCCATATCTGGTGGTAAAGGCTGTTTTGGGTATATCTTCAGCTCTTATCTTCAGCTGGTGATACCCTGACCTCAGATCTATTTTAGAGAATACGGTGGCTCCTCCAAGTTGGTCGAACAAATCATCAATCCTGGGAAGAGGGTACTTGTTCTTGATGGTCATTTCATTTAAATCACGGTAGTCTACACACATCCTGGCTGTGCCATCCTTTTTCTTCACAAATAGTACTGGAGATCCCCATGGCGATGAGCTGGGTCTGATGAATCCCTTCTCTTGTAACTCTTGGAGTTGTTTCTTCAATTCTTCCAATTCTTCCACAGTCATCCTATAGGGTCTTTTGGAGACTGGGGCAGCACCCGGTTTTAGGTTAATTACAAACTCCATATCTCTATCCGGGGGCATGCCAGGTAGCTCATCTGGAAATACTTCGGGGTAATCTTGTACCACTATCATTCCTTCTAGGGGTACATCTTCACAATAAAATATTGCACGACCCCTTCGACATGGCCGGTCCACTTTTATATTTATGGTCATTCCAGGACACTTGACCACTTTCACTGTTCTGGTGGCACACTCTAGGACACCTTGATTTTTAACTAACCAATCCATTCCTAGTATGATGTCTAGGGTCTGAGAACTCAACACTATAAGGTCTGCTGGAAAGTCATACTTTTCCATAGTAATTGTTACCCCAGGGCATACTAGGGTGGCAGTAATTGGTCCAGCTGGTGAGTTAAGCACCAATGGCTTCTTAAGGGCATAAACAGGTAACCCCAATTTATCAGCATACCCCTTAGATATAAATGAATGTGAAGCTCCGGAATCAAATAATACTTGTGCTGGTATAGTCTTGACAGAAAACGTACCCATAAGAACTCCAGCAGCTTCTTGAGCTTCTTCAACTGTAATATGGTTGACTCTGCCTCGGTTTGGTACTGAGGTGTTCTTGCTAGCTTGAGAGCTCTGCTGTCCTCTGCCAGGAGCTGAAGCTTGACTGCGGGCAGGGACATTCTGCTTATGTGGACATCTGTAGGCAAAGTGTCCCTTCTCCCCACAGCTATAGCAATTAAGATTTGCTGCGGGGTTTGTACCACCCAACTGCCCTCCTGGGCGTGATGCTTGGGACATACTTCCACCAGGTCTGAAGGCTGGAGCTGACCCACTGGATTGATTGGACCTTGAGAATGAGGGTTTGAAGAATTTCTGGATAAATCTTCCTTGTGGCTGTTGAGTTGTCATCTTGCGTTTACGGCTGGCCTCAAGAATCTTCTTCTCATTTTCCAAGGCCAATGCCTTGTTTACCAACTGATGAAAGCTGGTGAAGTCCTGGGTGATCAGCTGCACTCTCAGTTCATCCTTCAGCCCTTCGAAGAATCTGTCGACCTTTTCTTCCTCTTCTTCTATATCCTTCTGAGCGTATCGGGCTAACTGTGTAAATTTTGTCAGATATTCATTGACGGATAAGTTCCCTTGCTTGAGATTGCGGAACTCATTCTTCTTTACCCGCATTACCCCGGCTGGAATGAAGTTGTCCTTGAAAGCCTTCTTGAACTCTGTCCATGGGATAGCTTCGGTGTCACCTCCGGTGGTTGCATCTTCCTGGCCTCTGGCGGCTACATAATTTTCCCACCATGCTGCGGCAGCTCCTTGAAATAGGTGGGTGGCAAATATAACTTTATCCTCCTCTGCGCATTTAATTAAGCGCAACTTCCTTTCAACATCTCGAAGCCAATCTTCTGCTTCAAGTGGTTCTTCTGCTGATGTGAATGTAATTGGTCTTGCCCTCTGGAAATCCCCTAAGTCAGCTCGGTGTCTGCCAGAGCTTCCTTGTTGTCCAGCATAAATGGCTTGTAAAATCTGAGTTTGTTGTGCCATTACTTGGGCCATTGTGGGATTAACTGGAGGGTTTGGGAGATCAGCATCTTGGTCCTGATTTTCTTCGGGGGTTGTGCCACGGTTTGAGTCTATCTCAGCATGCTGAGGGTCAACATGGGCTCGAGACCGTGTAACTCTTTGACTGGTCATCTGCAGTCATAGCTCTGCGGTTTAATACTAGTAGTAGGCAAATAAAAGGACAGTATCATTTCATGCAAAAAAAAAACCAATAAGACAAACGATAAAATAGTTCCAACACAAAGCCCGCATTAACCATACAAACATCACATAGCCAGCTCTTATGCTGGTCTTACAGTTACATCATGATAATTAAAGTTCACAGGTCCGCGACTACAAAATAAAGGACTGACACAACAAACTAGGATACATGAATCTAGTACTTGCATTACATACTGCAAGTACAACACGACCCCATCTACTCCTCCGTGTACCAGGCACCATAGTTGGAGGGACTATAGTGTGGCGAGCGGGAGCGGGACCGACTACCACTACCCTCCGATGGGTCGTAGTCCGATGGAGTGCTTGGGGGGCTACGGCTTGGGGGAGGCCCTGTCCGACGGAACGCAGCTTGTGGCCCCGGAGGTCGCGCGCTCTTGCGTGCGGTGAGTCGAGTGCGGGGGCCTGACCCTGGTGGAGGAGGTACTGGTGCCGCTGCAGGTGCGGGGGCCGGTGGAGGCTGGCCCTGGCGGCAGCTGCCTCTGCCTTGGCCTCCGCCAAGGCTTGCTCGCATTGGGCGAGCTGCTGTTGGAGAGACGTCATGGAGACGTGCCTGGTGAGGAGCTGTTGGCGGAGGGAGGAGATCTCCTCCAATGCAACGGTGTGGGCCACCCCCATGGCCCTGGTGAGCTCAACCTGATGCGTGAGCATCGGGTCGTCCTCATTCTCCGGTATGGTGACTTCATTGTGCTGTGCTCTGTCTCGGCGCGTGGGGTGGTAGCAGTAGGGGGCATGGCGCAGGGGGGTCCGGTATATGTCGCATAGCCGCGCGGCGGCTAGGCGAGCAGCGTCTTGGATAGCAGCGGCCCGAGTACTTCTCCGGTGCTCGGATGCGAACACGTGAGAAGGATCGAGCTCACCCCTGGGGTATATGAATACCTCCATAACCCAGGATTCTTCTCCTCCGGTGGTAACCTTCAATCCCCTGTAGATGGGCTGATCTTTGAACTCCATGTAGTGTAGGAGCTTGCGCAAAATGCTAGCAAACTCCCCCTCATTGACACCGTGGGCTATGTAGTCCCAGTGTCCTTCATCTCCTGCGCCTGCCATCTGGAGATCAGGTTACTAGTGTTAGTGTCTTTTAAAATATTTAAAAGATCAATGAAATAGAACAGATCTAAGAAGGGTACGAAAAGAGATAGTATGCTTATATTTTTCGAAACTCTTTTTATAGGTTTTATAAACATTGTGGCCCTAGATTCATCCTAATTTCCACTCTATGGCCTTTACCCTGCAGTCGTATGCTCTGATACCAGCGCTGTCAGACCCGAACTTTTCAATCCGAATCTTACTGTGTTTCACTGCACTAATCCCTGGATCAGTAGTTAGTGCACACAGGTACATTGCTGAATCATTTCATACATCGCATAATCAACCATTATATTACATAAATTGAAATACACCACGTCGGGTGATAGAGTTTACAAAAGGGGCCGACTAGGCCAAATGTCATTATTACAAATACGCACAGCGGAAATACAGCAAAAGCAAACCCAAATCCACAGGCAAGCGACTGGAAGGTACTGTGTGCATTATATGTCACCAGCTAACTAGTAACATACGAGCACACAACGCCATATGTCTACTTGTCCATGACTAAACAACGAAGCCTACGTCTTAGTTTCCCTCGTCATTCTTCTCCTCCGTAGCGGGAGCTTCCTCGTAGGCGTAGTGGTCTTGCGTTCCTGTTTCTGGATTTTTGCCGCAAAGCGAGCGTGAGCACTCCGACCCCGTGCTCCGCGAGCCAATACACAGAATGCAAGTAGATAATATGCATGGCTAACCAAATGATGGCTTAGGTTTATTTTATTTTTGCGAAGAGTGCTTTTGAATACAATTATATAAAAATTCCTTACGACCTAGCATTTTGAACAAAAGCATAATGTTCAAGGAATATTAATATGCATTTTTCATACATATGGCATCACACCATATGCCTAATATCACCATAATTTCTTCATACATACGGCATCACACCGTATGACATTTTTCAGCGTTATAGCCGCTTAACTTACCACTGGGACGACACCCAGGACAACTCAAATCTGGGCTTTCCTCTGCCCTTCCACTTTTCCATTCCCATTTTTCAAACATTTTTCTTTTTTTTAAATAGAACTATATCTAGTTAAGTTCCCATGTCTGCCCTTGACCGTGGGCACGGCTATTCGAATAGTTTTGACTCTGCAGAGTTTTGCACACTTTACCCACAAGAGATAAATCCACCCGTTGCCCCACATGATTCCTTAGCCATGCGGTTGAGTAGAATATCACAGGATTGTTACAATGCATAGTCCTACTGTGGTTACGCCCGCTAAGGTCTATCTTCCGTAGGATCCGACCATCCCTCGGGAAGGGTCCCTCGTGAGCCATCACGGGCAAAGGCGGGGATGCGACCATCCATCCCTTTGCTCGTGGTCATACCTTCACGTAACCACCTTAGAGCCACACAAATTAGTAAACCCTGCCTACATTTTGCCAGCTTGTGGTTGTACTGTTTTACACGGGTGACATGACAAGATTCAGTCCTTAGTGGTATCTGGGCGGTCTACCACTAACCCACCTGTGCAATCACTGCACCACACACATACACACCATCGAACCAATCCGCCCAGATAATTAAGCAAGTTGGGGATCTTGGGAGTGTAAAATAATCATATCCAACATATACCAGTCATTATCACAATGACTGCCCAAACCAATTTCTCATGAATAAAAGTGGTGCTTGGGACAATTTCTTGCCCCGAGTTCCTAATCAATGCTAAGCATGGCATACGGTTACAGACTTATTTTCGAAATGCTACTAATATATTTTTGCTAGGGCGACAAGGTTCACACATTCAAATACTCAAAGGAGGGGTAATATTATTCAATGTAAACAATGGCATATAACTAGAATATCAAATCTAGCATGCATTTGCATAAAAATAACAGCAATGCAATTTGTTAATTTAAAACAAAGTAATTTGCAGAAATGTAGGTTCAACATGATCAAAGTATTGACTCGCCTTGGTCACAGTGGTCGGGATCCGGATTCTCTGGTGCTTCTAGAGTTGCTGCCTCGATCTCCTCTTCTTGTGCCTCGTAAGCTATTTTAGCGGGCGCCAAAATTTGTATAAAACGAAAAGCAGCAAATCAAACCAAATAACACCAGAATTTCAAACGAACTCTAAAAATTATGATTTCAGTTCCATTGGATAGATCTTGAATTTATACGAATTTATAAATTTGTCTCACTTAATTTGGAGCCAAAATGAATAAGTTACACTCATTTAAAGTTCTCAGTCCAGTTAAATCCAAAAATTACGAAATTTTTGACAGGTGGGTCCCATATATCATATTTTTCATTTTATCTTTTTCTTTATCTGTTTATTGCTGTGCCTATGGCCAGTGGGACCCATTTGTCAGTGTACTCGCTCACTGACATGTGGGACCCTGGTGTCAGCAACCCGCGCAGATCGCCGGCCACTGACCAGCGGGGCCCAGCTGTCAGCGGGGAATTCAAAAGAAATGGCTCACCTCAGCGCTGCGGAGCCAGGGCTCGAACGCGCGCGGCCGAGGGAGCCAGTGGGGGAGAAGAGAATCAGCGGGGCTAGCCAAGTGACCGCGCGAGTGTTGCTTACCCTATAGGGTTAATCAAACCCTTTGAAGTAGCTCTGGGAGGAGACCGGACAGAGATGAAGAAGATGGTGACGCCGGCGACGCAGGTTGGCCGGAGTGGTTCGGGGCTGGGCCAAAACGCGTTCCCCGTGTGGCGGTGAAGCTGATGGCGAGGTCGGCGGGGACGAAGGGGCACGGTGGCGGGCCGGCGGCGAGAGGTGGCGGCGGTTCGGGGAGGGTCGCCGATGCCGGCGGTGTACAGGCGATGAGGAGCTCGGGTGAGGCCGGGGATGGCTTCTCGGTGAGCCGAAGGTGGTGTGGTGGGGGTGAATCGAACTCCAATGGCTCGGGTTGGTGGATCGGGTGGTCGCCGGAGTTGGGGAGGATGGTGGTCTCGCCGGCGATTTAGTGGATGGAAATGCAATTACCTTCGGGGTGAGACTGCGGAGAGTGTGGCGATGTGAATGAGGGGGTTCCACAGACTTTATAGGCGACGGGCGCGGCTGACCAGGATGAGGCCGCGCGGAGCGCTACCCATGTCAGGCGGCGGTGGCAGGGCCGGGGATTCGCGGGGGATTCGGCATGATGCCCTATGTGGTGTGCGTGCGGTAGAGCAGAGAGTCTAGCGCGGTGTGCGTGATGAAGCCAGGCGTAGCGGGGCGAGAAAACGAGACGGCACAGTGGAGGGCAGCCCGGCGCAGATCGGGGACGGCGGCGATGTCAGCGGCGGCCGCGGTTACAGGGGTGTAGCAGTGAGACTTGGGCGGTGCACACGCGTCATCCCTCCTCCGCTGCCCGGCTGGATTCTCGCGGCCGGGTTACCCGGCTTTTGACCGGAGCTGCGCGGAGAGAGGGGGGGGGGGGGGTCCGGACGCGCGGGTGAGAGAGAGCGGAGGAAGAAGGCGCTGACGGTTCGGGTCCACTCGCCAGAGAGAGAGGCCGAGGGCCCGCGTGGCAGCGGCAGAGGCGTGGGCGAGCCGGGCTGGCGAGGCGCGTGCGCGAGGCTGGGCCGCGCGTGGGCGCTTGGGCGCTGGCCGCGCGCGCGAGGAACGGCCGGGCCGCGCTGGCCGCAGCGGAGAGAAGCGGGGAGAGGTGGGGCTGGGCCGGGGCATTAGCTGGCCTGGTTTCATTTCTCCCCCTTTTCCTTTTTCTTTCTTTCATTTTTTTATATTTATACTGGCTTGTTTCTTCTTGATTCTTTTTATCTTTTGGAACCTTCAACCAAATTTTTCAGAGAATTGCCATAAACTCCAAATTCAAATGAATTATATTGCAAAAATAATTCCAGGGCTTTAAAAATTTTAAATTCAAATTTCCAGGATGTTACAAGCACGTCGGCCGCTTCTCGCTTGCGCCTGTGTGCGTCAGATGGTATCGTTAGATTTCTCACTGTGTTAATCTCACTAGCACACTTGCAAATAGAGTAAATCTCGGTGCATGTATACTGTATGCAAGATAGCCAATAATCATGCAATAGGCGAGGTCATCAACTAACCCGTCGTCTCATCCTGACTCCTTACTTTCAAAGTTTAAATATTCAATGATCTTCATTGCTAACGAAGTAGTGACCAGGTGATCAAAATAGGTACTAAATTTTGTAATTTAGATTTTAGCGTTTCAATTCTATGATCTTTAAAATTTTTGTGGGTCAAGGCTTTAATATTAGAATGTCATGTTTCATTTTTTTTTGCAACAATGGAATTAGGGAATTTTCAATGTATTTCAATATCTAATTCAATGTGTTCTAATTTTCAATAATTGTCATCTCCTCGTGGCAAACAGTCTGTAGTCATAGCGCGATTTTTTAAAATAAAGCCACCAGGTTCAAATGCAAATGTTACAAATATAGAAAGTCCAGAAATCAATTGGTAGAGGAAATTAGTTTGATCCAGGGAAAAGGAAAAGAATAGATGACTATCTCCCAATTAGAAAAATATGGTAAGAAGAAAGTACTTGGATAGATGACCTTACCAACCTCGCACATATGATATTCCATATACAATGTTTGGGAAGAAAAAAAAAGAAGATTTAATCCCGTATGGTTTGATCAGTATGACAGTTAGTTTGAGTATAGCAAGTCTAAAGATATAAAATTTAGAATATATTATTGTCTACTATATTATTGATAGATACGGCGATAAACACATGTATGAAGCATGAGGTCTTTGCATCATTTTTTTTAGATCCATTACTGTACGGTGTGGCGTCGTGCTTTCGCTACTAATTTGTAAGAGAGATTGGGAATTTGGAGCTCCTGTGTTTTGTTGACTCGCAAGCTTTCGTCACTAAGCATCGACATTTATCTTCGTTTTTTTTCGCTAGCTGCTGCCGTAGCCACAATTGTACCATTTTTTAACGTTTCTAGTTGGTTTTCATTATTTTTTCATGTTACAGATTGTATAGTCCGTGGAAATGCTAGTTCATGATATTTTAGAGGGGGTTAGTTCATGATGTATGTACCGATTTTTGAATAGCATATTCATTTACTAGTCATAGAAAAAATCTATAAATTTCCATACAACCAAAAGAATAAAGTAATTATATATACACACACGAAAGCGCTAACAAATGTGCCCCGTGCACACCGAAAAGTTACTTCTATTTATGAATGAAGTTACTGTCAAACACATATAGAGTTACTACCCAGCTGTGTACTGACAATAACTATACGTGTTTGGCGGTAACTTCATTTACAAACAGTAGTAACTTCCCGACGGGCATTTTACATATACGCGTAGAATAGTATATATATATATATATGTGTGTGTGTCGCATATCTCGATTGGTATCATCTTATCCAATTAAACATTTGGTTTACGTAAGTTTTACACTCAGCATTTGTATTAACACTAAATACATCTTCATGACCAATTAGAACACGGAAAATTTTTCCAATTTCTGCGAGAACGTAGAACTTCTTTCAAACATGCCCTTAATATGTAGCCTTTTCATATCCATAAGTTCATTGCTAATTAGCTATACTTTTCAAAAAGAAAACATTGCATATGTTCGTAGAATTGTTTTTACGAATAATCTATTTTTTATTTGAAATTACAGAAATATACCCGTAGAAAAATATTTTACAAAAATAGGCTCCAGTCGCCCAATGGGAGGGGGCGACTGGAGCTAATCGCACAACCAGGGGCTAACATAATCTCTGTCGCCCTACCCTCGGGCGACTGAAACCAGTCGCCTCCCCATTGGGCAACTTGCACTTAGACCCCTGTGATTTTTTAAAGTTTTGTCAATTTTGTAGTTTTAAACTGGGAAAAAATCTGGTGGAGTTGTAATAAAAGTTTATGTTCATTGTATATTGTAGGTGCATAAAAAATTTTAGAAATTTTTTTAGGAATGATTGACCGTAAAACGATCGTTACATACAATTGTAAGTGATATTTTGATGTTACTGAGAATTCGTGTACGGAGAGAACCGGTATGTTAATATTGTTAAATGACTTGCTATGTGAATCATTGAATGCGAAAAGACGAGATAATAAGTTTATCTGAATAGAAATAAACTTCATAATATAGTTAGGAGTAACATGCCGTGTACTTTTTTATTATATGCATAACATATAGCATCATATGCGACTAACCCACCTAACTACTCGTACGACATATTGTGTGGACCGGGGCCACTTTTCCTTCCTTGCCTGCTCAGCGTTGAACTTCTCTGCGGCATCTTTTGCCTTAGTCGCCATTTCCCTCTTTCTCTCGCTCTCCCTCTCGCGAGCCTCCCACTCCCTACGCGTGCACACTTCGAGATGACCTTTTGTCTCGCGTTGTATACGCAGGGTTTGCTCGTTCTTGCGGCGCTCTTCCTCCCGCAACTCCGTGTCCCGTGTGACATTCCACTCCTCAAAGTCGAGGGCCCATTGGTCCGCAGGGTGGATCTCAAGATCGATCCATTTGCGGTAGGCACATAAGGGGTCAGGGGACTGTAAATACAGATGAGAGATTGTTAGTGCGTGCTGTGAAGGAGAAAAGGTAGGGGAAAATGGCGCATGTGGTCCTTACCGGCTGCCAATAGGTTGCAGTTTCTAGATGGTGGTCGGGGTAGTCACTGGAGTAGTTTGCGCAACTCCAGTAACACATACCTAGGCTGATGCGGTGTTTAGACTTGAAGAACTTGCACGTGTCCCCGCACCAACAAAGGGGGGTGTCTCCCCCTCAGGTGAGAGTTGCGGCGAACGCTCGGTGGGAACATTCGAAATGGGGTTATTGCTACGCGGCCACTCATTGCGGGGAGCTGACCTGGTAGCACACTGGGCTTGTTCTGCCCGGGCCGCAATAGCCCTTATTTTCTCATTGTGGGCGGCAGCTGACCGTGCTAGGTCACGGGTCTCCTCCTATTCCTTCACCATCTTGTCCCATTGCTTCTTCTGGCTTTTGCCCATCCCGGTGGGGTGAAGGAAGCACGGTGTAGTGTGGGGTTTGGAAGTGCAGTGTTCCCTGCGAAATGGAATGCACACCAATTTATAGGGTCCGTTTTCTCTCTACTCCTACGTGTAAAGCTGGTCCGCGTGGTCGTAGCACTGAGTAAAGCTGGGCGTGCTGCCATATCACTGCAAAAAGGTTGCGTCGTCATGCTATATGATTGAGCAAAGCTGGCCCCGTTTTATCATGTCACTACGCAAAACTGCATTCTTATGTTATGTCTCTGCGCAAAGCTGGCTTTTTTGTCATGTCACTGCGCAAATCAGACTCTTTTGTCATCTCACTGAGCAAAGCTGGCCTGTTTTGTCATGTCACTGCGCAAAGCTGACCTCTTATGTCATGTCTCTGCGCAAAGCTAGCCTCTTTTGTCATGTCACTGCACAAAGCTGCACTCTTTTGTCATCTCACTGAGCAAAGCTGGCCTCTTTTGTCATGTCACTGCGCAAAGCTGACCTCTTTTGTCATCTCACTGAGCAAAGCTGCCCCGTTTTGTCATGTCTCTGCGCAAAGCTGCACTCTTATATCATGCCTCTGCACAAAGCTGACCTCTTTTGTCATGTCACTGGGCAAAGCTGGCCTCTTTTATCAGCAATACTCTATTGCAGTAAGTTCTCTCGTTCTATATAAAGAGCACGGGTGCGGTCCAATGAAGGTAGTAGTAGAAAACCCTGTAAATCGAACGAAGAAGTACTTTCTCCGTCGTGCAGATACATAGCATGGCGGACGCCGAGGGGCCAGTCGAAGTGGGGTCACCCAAAGAAGACCTTCCCTTGCAAAGGAGGGAGGACTTCGGTCCTAACTACCGCTTGATACCCAGGAGGAGTGCTCAACTAGTGTGGCCAAAATGCAGACACAATGAGTACGTAGTCGTCCAAGTCATCAAAGGCCATTTCGATGGCGGGCAACGTTTCTTCCGATGCCCACACTCCGGGGTACAAATTGCTAATAGTACATTTTTTGTTACTGCTTACAGAGCCTCCTTGTTTACCGTCTTTTTCCGCAGATGGCAAAATGCGACTTCACCCGCTGGATCGACCATCCTCATGAACTGTATATTGTCAACTACGTGGATACATTATGAGATCGAATCTTTGAGTTGGAGGAGCGACTCGACACTCTCAATGAGGAGAACAACGACCTCCGCTAACAGATGCAACGTGAGAGGGGCAACGAGGAGGTTGTCAACATAGGAAGCTCGTACGATCCGACATGTTGCTGTGCAAACCCTACCTGCATATGTGCGTGCCACTACAACGATGGCTAGCCCCATCCGAGGTGTCCCGCTCAGCAATACTCCATGTGGGTACCACGAGGCTCGTTTGGCATATAGGCAACGAGGTGTGTGGTTGTACCGTAGTATGTAGGAGTGTTGATCGAAATAATGTGCAGTGTTGTTAAGCATGTCATGGATTGGTTGTTATCTTCGTGCGGTTGTTATCACAAGCCACAAAAATATCGTATTTTAACTAACAGCAAATACAATTACTAAGTAAGTAAACAGAGCAATACTAATCTACCAGCACAACACCAACTACATTATAGAAAAGGGGATGTAACATAGTAGTTTTACAAATGGTACATGAAATTTAGTTGTAGTCTCCAATAACTACTAATCAGCACATGCATTGCATTGCCTAGCTGTGTGCCCCTCCTAACCGCATCGCCCGCAACGTGCACCAGATGTTCCCGCTTGCGATTCATCCATATCATTTCTAATACGCCGGCTCTGTCGCCGACCCTTCCCACCCTTGAGCATGTTAACACCTGGAACCCAGGTCCTCGCTGCAATGTCCAAGGTGGCGAAGTTTCCGACCACCCTGAACCCCCAGAGCTCCCCACACCAAGCCTGCAGTACCCTGTCCTTAAAGAAGTACTCCGACATGAAGTTCAAAGGATCCATACCCACGGTCCCGCATGCAGCGAGGACATGAGAGCATGGCTTGTGTAACAGCTTCAGCTTGTTGCACGTGCAGCTAGGTTCGTTTGCATGATCTCCAAGGCATACCTTGTGGGTAACAAGGGAACGAGCCGTCCTAAATCCGGCTCTATCATGGAGTATCACGTCGAAACGATGCTCCCTATTGTTCATGACCTGCACTGTGTGCAATTGACCCTTCTGTGTCTTCGTCTCCATGTACGCCATAATTTTCAACGAATACAAGGCTTGGGGATTGGCCGCATGAAGTGTGGCACTGGCGTGCCTCTCCCTGATGTAGCCGATTGTGTTGTGAAGAACACCTTCCACGATGGCGACAAGCGGCTGAGAACAGAGGCCCCTGAGAACCCAATTGTACACCTCGGCAAGGTTAGTTGTCATTATGCCGTACCTTGCGCCATCCGTGTCGTGCAACAGCGACCACTTTTCCAATGGTTCCCCCTCGATCCACAGCGAGAAGCACTTGATGTTTCGTGAGCTCCTCCTTCTTGGACCAGCTGAGTTAGACTCATCGAGTGCTGCCAAGCATTGTGGTTGTGCCGCCAGAGGAATGACCGGCCCCTTGCTCCTCTCTTCGACGTTCTTCCTGGTGTGCTCATCCAACAACGCCCACAAAGCATAAAATTTCCTCCAATGGTTCTGCCTAGCCAGCCTCTTGAATAGCTTCATCAAAGGTTGCATCGGGAATTGCTTGAAATAGTTAGCCCCCAAGTGACGAATGCACTACCTGTTCCTCATGTCCGACCAAGAAAAGGGCTCCTCGGGGTCTTCCTGAAGTTTTCTTATAGCCTTTATAATACCGGCGTGGCGATCACGGATTACGCACACACCAGGACGAGTGCCGACAACTCCAACCCTGACATGTCCGAGAAACCACAGCCAGCTCTCATAATTCTCACTTTCCACAAATGCGATGGCCAGCGGCAATATTTGGGTGTGGCCGTTAACGTCTATGGCCATCATGATCTGCCCCTTGTATTTGCCTATCAAGAAAGTCCCGTCAACTAAGATCACTGGTAGCATGTGCCTGAATGCCTGAATGCAAGCACCAAATACTAACAAGGCTCTCTACAACACCGCATATCCTGGTGGACTTATAGACGACTTGCCTTGCACGGTGATATACGTTCCCGGGTTCCTGTCCTGCAACACCTTAAGCATACGAGGAAGATTGTCGTACGCCACCTCGAAAGACCCGAAACATTTTTCCAAGGCATTCTGCTTGGCACGCCACGCCTTCGCGTAGCTAATCTTGTACTTGAATTTATTCTCGATAGCTACCACGATATGTATGGCATCTATGTCTTTCTTCTCCACTATCTCTCCGTACATCAAATTGGCTATAAAGGTGGACGTTAGGTTACGATGCCTCGCCAAAATACTGTTTAGAATGCAAGAGTGTGGCTCCACCTTTGACATAATTCAGTGAGTCTCATACTTGGGTCTACGTATATGCACCCTCCAAGGACAACCAGCCTACTCGCATTTCGCAGTGTACTGCTCCTGACTTGATTTCACGACACGAAATGTTCGCTGCATTGAAAGGGCCAATAGCTTGATGGCATCCTGCAGTGCTGCCTTGTCAGCAAACATAGAATGCAACCGAACCTCTATCTCATGATACTTCCACGTTGATTCATGCTCATCATGTGCGGAAACACCCTCAGCGTTAAACCGGTTCCATTCCTACAGGATAGGAACTTCATCCTCATCCTAACTGTCCTCCTCGTCGTCCTGTACAGCTTCCTCTTCAGCCCATGCCCTCGGGTCATCACAGTTCATCTGCTGCACAATGTACTCATTACGCTCCCCTTCGTCGGCTTATCCAGTTCCCTCTGTATGGCTTGACCATTGTACCTCTCCTCCATGTACCGCATCGGTTTCATCACGAGCAACTTGATCATCTTTGCCAACATGCGGGCCGCCCGAGCTGCTAGCACCTCCTAGAGCAAGGGCGGACCCATGACCTTGCGCAGCTTCTAGTGAGCATAGTTGCACAAGCAGAACACACTCGTATCCACGGCGTTGGCACCCTTGCACAAAGCCCTTCCACGAAGCAATGTGCACCAATATCTTGAACTCCCATCTGATGTCTGTGGGAGACCGGCTCCAAAGCCCTTGCATGATGACGCTGCACACCTCAGGGTCCATCGAAAAACTCCGAGTCAGCCAATGCAGCACACCTGCGATTCGAGCATTCTCGCCATCCGGAAGTACGAGAGTGACTTGCGAAAACCGCTCAAATCCACACCATTCGGACCTTCACGAATGGTTCCAGCATCGTATTGCACTCTCAATGTAGTGGCTACTGCCATTGATGATGTCGGCTTGCATATATGTTTTAATTTTGCGACATGTCAAATAACATCGCACAATACTAAACTTTCTATACTAAAAATTGTGCTAAAATTTCTATACTAAAAATGTATACTAAAACTTTTTTATATTAACATTTTCTATACTAAAAATGTACTAAATTTTCTACATCTACAATTTTCACTAACACTAACATTTCATAAAAATAATACTGCAAATACAATATACTCAAAAAATACCTGGATATGAGAATCTAAATGGATGGAAAAGCTTCCACTCCTCCTTACTCCCTCACCTCCTCCTCTCCTCCTCCTACCTATCCTCCTCGCCCTCTCCCTCTCCTACTCCTCTCCCTCTTCTCCCTCTCCTCTTCTTCCCCTCCTTCCTCTCCTCTTCTTTTCTTCTCTCCTTTCTTCTCTGGGCGCAGAATGAGTGAAAAAAATGGGTAAGAAATGGGCGGCGGCCGAGTGTGCTGCCTTAAAACCCCCTCTGTCGCCCTAGCGTTAGGCGACTGCAACTCCAGTCGCCCAACCGTACAGCGACTGAAGCTCTAGTCACCCAACGTTCGGGAGACAGCAATAATTCGCCCAACCGTTATCATATTCCTCACGTGTCGCCTCCCGGTTGGGCGATTAGCTCCAGTCGCCCCCCATTGGGCGACTGGAGCCTATTTTTATAAAAAAAAATTCCGCAAATATATTTCTGTAATTTCAAATAAAACATAAATTATTCGAATAAAAATTACTTTTTATTCCCGTCGACAGGCCCTATCAGTGTATTGCTCGTCGCAAAAGGTTTTCTACGTAAACGTCACTCTCAATTTGATCTCTCTTTTGCCATACTTACTTGATTAGGTATCAAGTAACAATATATACCATTTATTTGATTTGGTATCCAATAACAATACCACATGGGAATGGATTGTCGGAAAAAAACCGTGCGTTAGTAGGCAACATGTTGACTACAAACGTAAGTCGCATAGTACATCCGGCAGTCCCAAGCGAACGTTGTAAAACATGATACTGATAGTTCATGATGTATGTGCTGATACTAGTACGCATATATATACAAGTACTGAGATGTATTTTACACGTATACGGCAATCTAATATTAAAACACACGAGTACATCTCTATAGAAAAGTAGAAAGAGCTGCACGCAAGCTGCTTATTTGTAGTGCCATGGCGGCCGGAACATCTGGAACGACGGCTTGTGCGAGGCCAGGATCATCAGCAGCGCCAGCACCGCCGCGACGCCCCACGGCGACATGCCGGAGCCGCTGTCCGCGCCGTCAAGCTGGCCCCGCCACGACACCGGCACGACGACCCTCCCGTCGCCGTCCAGCAGCGCGTGGCGAGCGAGCACGGCCAGCGCGAGGAGCCCGAGCACCAGCAGCATCCAGGAGCCCGCCTGGGTGCGCCGGCGCAGCTGCTTCTCGTACTCGTCCATCTGCCACGAAAGGCAGAGGAGGAAGCCCACGATGCTGGTGACGGCGAGCACCGGCAACCAGTGGCGGACCCAGGAAAATATTATAGCTAGGGCGAAGTCACACTGGCGGACTCAGGAAAAAAATTAAGGTTGGCTAAAGTCGGAAGCGTGAAATAAACAGTAGTACCCAAAAATAAAACAATCAATGATCAAACTATGTTGCAAACACACTAATAAAAGTATGTGATACGAAATAGAAACAACAACTACAATTCGCATGTTAACATATGCGGATAACAGAAGGACAATGAAAAATACCTCACTAATGAAGCTTAATCCACATTTGTAGATGAGCTGTAAAAGAAATAATCTGTCAATTGTGAAAAATAGATAAATCAGTAGTGTCATAATTCGATAATAGAATATAAAAGATGCAATAAAAAAGAAGACAAAAAATATACTAGTAAATAACTAAGTACGTCTAGGAGAACGAGGCATTTTCATTCTTCGAGTTTTCATGTCCATTCCACTTTCCTTAGTACTTCTGCTTGAAATTTGCTAAAATAGCTTTTCAAATCCTTTCTATCCATTTTGAATTTGAACAAGCCTCAGGTCATTGTTTCTGGAGAGGTAAAAATATAAGTACCCTTATTTTGACAAGCTAGTTTACATATTCTACAATCTACATAAATTTTTACAAGCTATTAAAACTAATACTCAAATACACAAACTGAAATCTAGAATAAATAGAATTTATTGTACATTTATAAAATAGAAACTATAGAAATACATATGCTTAAATAGTTAAATCACCTCCTCAGCTTAAATAGAAATGCTGAAATGCAGAGCCAAGCGCCCAACCCCAAGCCGAGTGCCTTCTCAAATCCCCCGGCCGGCCGCTGCTTCCTCAAATCCCCCGAGCCACGCCCGCTCGGCCGCTCTCAAATCTCCCGGCGGCGGGCGGCCCGGCCTCAGCCGACTGCTACGCGCCTCCCCGCCTCACGCAGTCGCGCCTCCCCGCCTCGCGCCTCCCGGCTCCCGCCTCCCGGCCCGGCCTCCCCGCCTCCCGCGCTCCCCGGAGTCCCAGACCCCGGCCACCGCCTCCCGGGCTCCCGGCCTCCCCAAGCCGCCTGGCCTGGGCGCCGCCGCGCCGCGTCGTCCGAGACTCCGACTGGTCGACGACTCCTCGCCTCCTCCGCCTGGCCGCCGCCGCGCCGCGACGTCCTCTACAACTCCGCCTGGGCGTCGCCACCGCGCCGTCCTCCGCCTCTGCCGCTCGCCCGCTCGCCGCTCGGAATCTAGGGTTAGTGCCTCTTGGTGTTGGCCCGTCACCCGTGTGTCTAGCTATACCTCTTCTGTTGCTTTGTTGGGCTTGGGCCGTGTGTGGTATTTGGGACTAATGGACATGACTTGGGCCTTGTCTTCCGGCAAGAAGTGCACGACCGGGGGGGGGGGACGGGGGGCTGTGCTTCCGCCGCCGCCGGGGGGGGGGTCCGGCCGGCGAGGAGCTCGGGCGGCCGCCCGGCCTCGCCCGAAGGGCAGGTCCGCCCCTGCCGGCAACGGCGGCAGGCCGACGGCCAGCCACCCCTGCCGCCACTGGAGATCTCTCGTCTCGTCCATGGAGACGTGACCATGAACGCGTGTGTCGTGTGTGTCTCGAATACAAATGTTTTCCATTTCTTGTGTGGACGCCTGCTTTATATGGGGAATGGAAAGGTGCAAGTGATCTGTGTGCTTTGCTTTTGTGGCTGTGGAGGAGTGGAAGGTGGTAGATGCTTGTGGAAGAGCAGACGGCAGAGCATGGCCTTTACTGGATCGAAGAGTGGCTTGGCGCTTTCAGGAGAACTACGAGGCAGTCGGCAATCGGTCGCTGGCACTTTTTCAGGATTTTGCAATCTTTTTGAAGATATTATGTTGAGGACAAATTTTGCTGTTTCTTTAGCGAGAAAAGCTTGTGGCTCCTCATGGGCTAACTATTATAGTGC
Organism: Dendrocalamus latiflorus; assembly: GCA_017311315.1. Taxonomy (NCBI): domain Eukaryota; kingdom Viridiplantae; phylum Streptophyta; class Magnoliopsida; order Poales; family Poaceae; genus Dendrocalamus; species Dendrocalamus latiflorus. The sequence continues at coordinate 6,984,828 of CM029677.1, forward strand.
CTGGTGTTTTTTTTAAAGAAAAATCAAAGAGCTTAAAATGCATTGGCCAGCAGGAGAAACATCGTATGCTGAATGCACCAGATAAGAAAGTCTGGCACCTGTTCAACCAAGTACAGCCAGAAGTGGTAATTCAAGAGTCCTTAAAACTAAGGCTATAAAAAAACTCAAAGCTTTAGCTACTCGAGCTCGGCTTGAATTTTAAACGAGTTGAACTCGAGCTTGATATCGAGCTCGCGAGTTTCACTGAGCTGAGCTTGAATAGTTCGTGAGCCTCAATTAGAATTTAAATTGTGATATATATTAACTCTTACTGAACTTATTCGAGCCGAACTCGAGCTTGAGTTTTCTTTTATTGTTGAAAATTAGTATATATTCAATTATTTTGATTGTTATTGAGCTTACTCGAGCTGAGCTCGTACTCAAACTTTTCTTATTGTTAAAAATTAGTGCATAATAAATTATTTTAATTGTTATCGAACTTCAATAAGCCGAGATCGAATTTACTCAAGTTGAACCTCAAGTTGAGTTCGGCTCAAGTTTCTACCGAGCTCGAGCCTAGAAGGCCAGGCTCGCTCGAGCTTAGCTCGATTACAGCCCTACTTAAAACTCGTTCAGCCATATAATTTGAGGATGAATAATGTCTTTAAAAAAAATTTTTAAGTATTTATAAATTATTTACTTTAGTAGTTATAGAGTTATAAAGATTCGAATTAAAAGTAAAAAACAAAGCAGTAATCTTAAAAACCGAGAGAAGAATTTTATAGCACTAACCTGTAATATTTATAACGCGCCAATAATTATCTCGTGGCAAGTGATTTGTGTGCTTTGCTTTTGTGGCTGTGGAGGAGTCGAAGGTGGTAGATGCTCGTGTGCTGTGGAGCAGACGTCACCTCACGGGATTTACTGGAGTGAGGAGTGGCTGGCGCTTTCAGCGTAACTACGAGGCAGTCGGCAATCGGTTGCTAGCACTTTTCCAGGATTTTGTAATCCTTTCAGATACTATGTTGACAACAAATTTTTTTTCTCTTTAGCGTAGAGTTAGCGAACTCTAGAAAATCTTGTAGCTCCTGTTGGCCTAACTACAATCCCTCCAGATGCTATGTTGAGAACAAATTTTGTTTTTTCTTTAGTGAAGAGTTAGCGAACTCAAGAAAATCTTGTAGCTTCTGTTGGCCTAACTACAATCCTTCCGGATACTATGTTGAGAAGTATTTTTTTTTTGTTTTTCTTTAGTGTAGATTTAGCGAACTCTAGAAAATCTTATAGCTCTGTTGGCCTAACTACAATTCTTCCAGATGCTATGTTGATAACAAATTTTGTTTTTTCTTTAGTGAAGAGTTAGCAAACTCAAGAAAATCTTGTAGCTTCTGTTGGCCTAACTATAAGTTGTGTATGTTTTACTGAAGGTGTCTTCGAATTGAAATCTGATTCGAACTAAAAATCGACTCGGACTCAATTTGAAACCACTATATCTTACAATTCTGTGGGCCAAACTTGCTGAAAAGTTTTTTTTGGAAGTTTATGGTTACATGTAGAAGGTCTCCACCAATTTTCACTGGATTTGCCCTAGGTGTGACACGCTTTTCAATTTTCAGAATGGTGGCCAATTTTTGGAAAGTTTCACACGCTTTCTTTGATGGATTCCAAATCGAACTCAATGAAAGGCTATGTAAAAGTGTTGTACATGTTTGGGTCACTTCCAAACGTAAGCCCTATCACCGAGACAAGTCACAGATGCAAAGTTCAAAGAAGAACCACACTTGATTTTGGATGTTAGGAGATCCAACAACTCAAGGAAGGTAAGGTGATATTTTTTGTTGTGATTTAGGGAGTCTAAACCACAATGTTTTTTTATGGTGCAGATTAGAGTAGTTCTAACCCATGAATTTTTTGTTGTAGATGCAAAAACTAAGAACCCTAAAAGAACGATCAAGCAACACGAAGGAAACATGAGATGCAATGGACAACAACTAAGCAATTGAAACTAAGGGATTTAAAACTAACAAAACTCGCAAGATGTAAATGAATTGGAAACTAAGGCTAGGATTTTTTTTGGATTTGTATATAGGACAAAAAATAAAAACTAAACTAGGGTAAAAGATTGATCCTACAATGTCAACCCGACGCTCTGATACCAAGATGATATAGGGATGCTCGATATTCACGATGTAGGCTCTCTCTTGAAAGGTAAATATGTGGTTAACCTGAAATCCCGTGGATTTTTATGAACGGAAGCATGTGATTATCCGTCTCGATTATAGACTCCCATGTACCAGAATTCAACTAGCAACACGTTCTGGATCTCCGTCTTCTCACCACACCAAGAAGGATGACTTGCTGGTCCGTGAGGAATAACAAGAATACTGGTAACCGGTAATTTGGTGGAACGCTAACTAGTCGGTTTCCCAACTCTTATGGCAGCGCATAGCATAAGCCAAAGAGCAACAAATTGCTTTGGCTCAAAATTAAAGTTCGAGGGTTACAGGGGATGGTGGCCAAGGCTTTATACCCACGTACAAGCCTAGCTGGACTCAAAGTAGGGAAATAACTTGAATCCTATTCTAGTTGCTAATTTAAATCGAAAGCAATAAAAAGTGGCTAGCTGGTTGCCTTGGTTTGGGCACCCATGAGGTGGGCCCCACATGGTGGCTGGCCCAGGAGGGTGGCGCACAACTCCCTTGACAATAGCCCAACTTTCCTTGTGGCCCAAGTTTTCATTTTCAACCCGTTTGAAGCTTCGGCATCGCCATCACCTCAAAACTGAACCAAAATGAATATTAAAGCCCAAAACAATCTTAATAGGTCTTATTATAGATACAAACCAGCCCATGATACATGGAACTTAGCCAAAAACTCAAACGAACTAAGAATTGAAGACTGGACATAATCGAGCTTCTGAAGCGTAGTCTTCTCCAATATTCGATTCAGAACTTGAAAACATGATTCCAGCTACTTGGTGGCTTTTCCCGCTGATATAAGTGAAGTGTCATCATCTCCTCCTTTTGGACCTTCTCTTGGTGCGTCGGCCTCCCTCACCTCCCGCTTGGTAGCACCAAGTTCTTGCTCACCTAATAATCTGAGAATGCACAAAGTGGAAGCATTAGGTAGCAAGCTATCCTTAGCAGTGAAATCAAAGGAACTTAGGATTAGATTCACCTGTTTAGTAAGTTCTCTTGCTCTAGCTCGAGTGATTGGTTCCTTGTACAATTGTTGCATAGCTTTAGCTATTGGACAACACTAGTCTTGTTATTGTCATTGTTACTTGAATCTGGAGGTGATGATTGTGTAGATGAAGGCTTCATAATAGTGATGTCCTCATCAGCCTATCATCCACAAATAGATGGTCAGACTAAGTGAGTTAACCAAATTCTTGAATACGTGCTTCGAGCATGTGCCATAGAGTTTGCTAAAGATTGGGAGAAGTGCCTACCATATGCTGAGTTCTCCTACAATAATAGTTAACAATTCAGCCTAAAGATGTCCCCATTTGAAGCCCTTTATGGTAAAAAGTGTCGAACTCCCTTACATTGGACTGAAGTAGAGGAAGGATATGACTTCAGGACTAGACACCTTGAAGCAAGTTGAAGAGAAAGTATAGTTAATCAGAGATCATTTGCATGCAGCCCAATTAAGACAAAAGAGCTATACCGACAACTGAAGAAGAGAGTTAAGTTTTGAAGTTGGTGGCCATGTATATTTGAAGGTATCTCCACTACATGGGACAAAGAGATTCAAGGTCAAGGGCAAATTAGTGCCAAGATATGTGGGACCATTTCTAATCATTGCCAAGAAAGGAAAAGTGGCTTACCAACTAGAACTATCTACAAGCCTAGCTGATATACACAATGTATTCCACATATCACAACTCAGAAAGCGTCTTCGAGTGCGAGAACATCAAGCCCTGCTAGAGGAAGTTGAGCTATAGAAGGACTTAACCTACCAGGAACACCCTGTTAAAGATGCTCTGGAAAAGAAGACAAGAAATCAAACCATCCCCTTGTATAGAGTTCAGTGGAACAACCACGTCAAGGAAGAAGCCACTTGGGAACAAGAAGACCAACTAAGAAGAGATTACCAATATTTGTTCTCAGACTAGGCGGAATCTCGAGTTCGAGATTTTTTTAAGGGGGTAGACTTGTAACATCCTAAAAATAAGGAAGCCAAAAATCTATAATTTTAAAACTTTTTGGAATAATTTCTATTTGTGCAGTTGGTTTTTGTTGGAATTTCTCTGCCTTTGAATAAGGTTCCAATAAATAAAAATATAAGGAAATAGAATTCAAATAAAAGATGTAGATAATAAGAATTAACTTGGAAATAAAATATGAATACGAAAAGATGATTCAGCATTTAGGGTAGGAGAATTTACAGTAAAAAGTCTTGTTAAAACAAAGCCAATTATAAAAGCTAAAAATTAAGATTTTGGCAGTAGCAAACCAAAAATATAATTGGAGCTTAAAAAGTCCAAAAAATAAAAACATGAGCATGAAAACCCAAGAATTTAGGGTCATTTATAAAGTAATCCCAAACCAAAATATATGTAAGTATATGTGTATATTGCAAACATGTTTACACACACACACACATACATACATACATACATACATACATACATACATACATACATACATACACGTATATGTATATAAAGTTCAATATAAATTGATGTAACCCTAGAAATCCATTGCTAACCAAAAGCCTTAAATTGGTAAATTAATAAGTGTGAAAGTTGATGCCAATTGATTCTAAATTTAATTCAAACATAAATTGGCCTATGTTAGAATGGGAAAATTTGAATTGAAATTCAAACTCAAAAATTCAAAGAAAATTAGAAAATGGGGGTAAATAAGTTGTGCCTGTTGTGTTGTTGTACTATTTACGGGCATAGTTTGGAAATCTCATGTACTGAAAAGTTGTAGAGGGTATCGTTGTCTTTCTGTAGAATTTTATTCTCATAAATCGGAAGAATAGATTGTGAGATATGATTTTTTTTATAATTCTGCTGTCTGATAAATTTGTCGTGTTTTGGTAGCATGTGTTAATTAGTAGTTTAAAAATACTAGTTCAGCTTATTTGGGAATTTGGTCAACATGGACATTGTAGGTGATTTCTTAAGGTTTTCATAAATTCTAAAAACACAATGTTTAGATAAGTGGATTAGAAGATGTGAATTTTGGGAGGCTATGGTCTAGTACCGTATTGTAACATCCCAAAATTAGGATGTTTTAAATTTGGAGTAATTTAAAAACTTTTATTTGCATCTTACTGGCATTTGAAATTTTGGCTCAAAAATCTTATTAGGGTTTCCCGAATTTTGTGCTGAGCAAAATAATAACTGGGAATAAATTTCAAATACAAGTAAGAATTATGACGATAAAAGATAAGAAATAATTTCAGGGAGTTTAAAACTCTAAGAATCAAAATACCAAAAATCTTGGATTCAAACCCAAAGTCAATAAATGAAACCAAAAGCTTCTCCTTTAAATTCAAATAGTATACAAGACCCAAGGATGGATATTCAAAAATTTAGATATATATATATAGGCAAGTCCGGACAAATTAATATCAAAGTTGACATCCGAGAGCAAACCAAATAAAATCAACAATATAGGTGTATTAGATTTTTGTATCTAAATGTTTGAACCAAAAATTTGCATTTAACATTAAGTAAAACTCAGAATTAACAAATGTTAATGAGAACTAAAATTTAAATTAAAAACCAAAATTTAGAAAATGCTTGAGCCTTTCCATTCTTCTTTTCCATTTCCTTTTCCCCTCTCTCTTCCATATGGGCCCAAGTGCCCTGACCCCCCTCTCTTTCTTTTCTCCTTCTCTCTGCGCCGAAGCTCCCATTTCTTTTTCCTCGTCTCATGGCCAAGCTTGCTCCACGTTGCTTTCCTTCTCTCTCTCGTTGCTCTCTGTCTCGCTCTACCCTCGAGGCAAGCATGCACCGTATTGTCAAGCTCAAATCTCCCTAAGATCTTACTGTAGCACTACTGCCAGCGCCCTGCTCCGTCGACTTCAATCCCCTCGCCATCCCGTCGTCCCGCGCTTCGGTCCCCAGCAGCAGCTCGAGCATACCCCCGTGACCCCCTTCAACTTTAAGTAGCCTCCTGGCCTCCCTTTTTGCTCCGCGCTTTCCCCTACTTCCTCCCCCGTGCGCACCGGCCGCCGCGCCTCCACGCTGCCTCGGTCGCTCCGGCGAAGCCCCACCGTTCTAGTTGTGCCCGACGCCTCACCACTCCCCGCCAACCCTTTTCCCCGAGCCAATTGAGCCGACATCCACCGTAGCGCCTCCTTCCCCAAAAACGACCGCTGCCGCCATTCCCACCGCCGCCACCTCCTCGGAGCGCCCCCGTCCAATTCCTCGCCATGGGAGCTGCGACTTGACGCCCTGAGGTCTCCCCAAGCGCTGGCCGCGCAATTCCTCCACCCCAGCTCGCCGGCGCCTGAGGCCACCCCGCGCCGCCAAGGAGCTCCGCCGCCGGCTCGCCGTGGTTCCCCTCCGACTCGGCCGATGGCGCGGTACGTCTTCCCTCCACCCCCTCCTGCTTGTGCGCCCATCATTCCCTTCCTTCCTTCACGCCGGCGCCGCCACCTCGAGTTCATCTCACCGCCGGCCGCCCCACGCCGTTGCCCGCCCACCTAGCTGCCGCTCCGTCCAACCCGCCGCCACCCATAGCCCCCTAATTCCAGGTCAACCCATTTTAGCGGTCGCCGCCACCACCTTGGCCGCCACTCGCCGGCAACGTCGTCGGCCAAGCGCTGCCCAAGCCATCTCTGCTTTTGCTCTGTTTTGCTCTAGCCGTGCAATGCTTTTCTAATTTGTTCCCTTTCACTACTCACAATCGGGTGACAGCCCAGTTGGTCATAGCAGCCGCGTGTTAACATATGCCATCCCAAGGTCTGCAGTTCGAATCCAGCCGGCCGCACATGTTCACCCCATTTTTACTTTTATTTTTTTATTTTGTAATTTTGTAATCCTTCTAATTAGGAAAAATTAGAGATAATTCATGGAAACTAATAAGATTTAATTAAGATCTTAAAGAACTTATGCATGATTTAAATTGGATTAGTTATCATGATAAGTAATTAGTGTAACTTTAATATTTAAATTTTAAATCTAATAATTTATTAAAGGAATTAAAGAGGGGAAGTTGCTTTGGATAAATGTCTATATTCAATAAAGATGCCCCTTAATTAAAATGTATACATATATGCCCCAATATTTATCATGCCACCTTAAACAAACCTCAGTGAGATATTTTAATAAATGGCAATGATGAAATATTACTTTGTACAATAATCTCTACATAGATAAATAAATCTAAATATCGATAAAAGAGCGTTAACAGAGGATGGTTTTTGGTAGAAATATCCATGCCTCACAGGAACCTAAATAAAATAAAAAGGTCAAGGTAATTAGCCAACATGCGCATGCAACTTAAATTAAAACACAAAACTAAAATTAGAAATAAAGCTAAGCCTAATAGTAGCTAAAGGATAAGCAGGATAAAATAGTGCCATTGACTAAGTTTTAACACTAGCGTTAGTACATGATAATATTAAGCATAATTGTATATAGAGCAAGCTGGGACCTGTACCAATAGATCCTAATTCGAATTAAACTTAGCCTAGTTATAAATGAAGGTACATAAAATATCACCCTATAAAATGCTATACACCTAGACTCTAAAATAAATTTGGTAAGCCAAAATGCCCTGAATATTAGCGCTCGACCAAGTAATACCCAGCTAAACTTGTACATTAAATCATAGGTCTAACCTAACTCATAAAACTTCCTTGATAAATACAAAAATAATAAAAGATATTATTAATAAAATCAAGTCATCATACCCCACCACCAACCTTGCCTCAAATCATCCAAATCACCCGTTAACTCGTAATAAAACTAAATTGAGTTTATTTGGATTTTATCTGGACTTTTGAGTTATTTGTATTTATTTGGATTCAGTTGCTTAGCACGTAATTAGAAACTGGAGTCCTGAAGATTCTATGGATCAAGCGAGATCAAGATCGAAGTGAAGATAGGGACCAAAAGCTCAAGACCATCAAACAAGAACGCTTTGCGTGAGCTCAAGACCGCGGTAAACCGCGCAAGGCGAGTCAATACTTTGATCATGTTGAACCTACATTTCTGCAAATTACTTTGATTTAAATTATCAAATTGCATGCTGTTAATTTATATGCAAATACATGTTAATTTAAGATTCTAGTTATATGCCCATTATTTAACTTGATTAATATTACATCTCCTTTGGAATATTTGAATGTGTGAACCTTGTCACCCTAGCAAAATTATAAAAGTAACCTTTCGAAAATAAGTCCCTAATTGTACGCCATGCTTAGTACTGCATAGATATTCGGGGGCGCTGAAATGCCCCAAACCTCATTGTCTTTTTTAATCATGTGAAACTGTTTTGGGCAGTCATGGTGGTAATGACTGATATATGTTGGTATGATTATTTTATGCTCCCAAAAACCCCAACTTGCTTAAATATCTGGGCGGATGGTTCGGGGGTATGGTGCAGGGGTGCACGAGAGTGTGGTTTGTGGAAGAACCGCCCAGATACCACTAAGGACTGAATCTTGTCATGACCTCCTGTGTAAAACAGTACAACCACAAGTCTGTAAAATACAACTTGGCTAAGTAAACTTATCGAAACCCCGGTCTCATCTCACTGGTAGTGGATAGAAGTGGATACGCACGGGCACGGGGGCCCTAAGGGACACCGGTGTAGGGTGAAGTTTCCCAGCTGTCCTAACGTTGCGGGAAGTGGAGCCCGGCTGCGTTAGTGGCTGTGGTAAACATCCCGCGCATAGATGGGACCCACCGCAAGTGGGCAGTTTCCCATAAGATGAGATGAAAGAAGGGACTAGATACTTTGAAAAGTCACTGCGATGGTCCGCTCAACCACATGACAAAGGAATCGTGTGGGGCAACGAGTTGATTGTCTCTTGTGGTGAAAGTGTACAAACTCTGCAGAGTCAAAACTATTCGAATAGCCGTGCCCACGGTCAAAGGCGGACATGTGAACTTAACCAGATATAGTTCTGTTTCAAAAACAACTTTGTGGGTGGAATTAGAAAAGTGGAGGGCAGTGGAAAGCCCTGATTTGAGTTGTCCTGGGTGTCATCCCAGTGGTAAGTTAAGCGGCTATAACGCTGAAAGATACTATGTGGTGCAGATGCCATGTAACGGTGGATGGCATCTGTGTCAATAATAAGTTGGTCACATTTCCTAAACATAAGTCATGATTGTAAACTGCTAAGTCTTAGGGATTTTTAAGTAATTGTATTCAAAAGCACTCTTCGCAAAATAAAATAACCCAAGCCTCTCCTTTGATAAGCCATGCATACTATTTAATTGCATCCTGTGTGTTGGCTCGCGAGCACGGTGGTTTGTGCTCACACTCGCTTTTGCGACAAATTCAGAATCAGGAATCAGATCACCTCGCCTCAACAACAAGATTGGACATGCTGGTAGAGAAGATGAAGATGTCAAGGGCTAGGTCGCGAACCTCCAGTTGGCTGCCTGTGGGCATGTCCTGAAGGTCCCACCTGTGTGCTCGTTCTTCCGCTGCTGCAATTTATTGATTTCGGCCTAATCGGCCCATGAGTAAGTCTACTATTATATTTACGTTTCCGCATGATATGTACTTTATTATTCAGAACTGTAATCTGTGAGCACTATCTATTGATCCAGGGAATAGTGCGGTGGAATCACAAAGGATTCCGGATTGTAAAATCTGGGTCTGACACGTATTGCTACTGGATGCAATTGTGGAAAAACATTAATTTGACTAACTTAATGCTAGAATTAAATTTTAGTAATAACTAGAAAGTGATAGAAAATTTACTGTAGGTTGTAAAAATGTCATTGTTGAATATCAGTTTGGTCTGCTATACTATTATACTATTTTTGTGGGTATTCTATGGTCATAATTTGTGAATCTCGTGTACTAGAAAGCTGTAGAGGGTATCGTTGGCTTTCTATAGAATTTTATTCTCGTCAATCAGATGAATAGATTGTGTGATATAATTTTTATAATTCTGTTATCTAGTAAATTTGTCGTGTTTTGGCGGTCTGTGTTAATTAGTAGTTTAAAAATAATAGTTGACTTAATGTGAGAATTTGGTCAACATGAACATTGTAGGTAATTTCGTAAGTTTTGCAAAATGTCTACGAACACAATTTTAAGATAAGTGGATTAGAACATATGAATTTTGGGATGTTGTCCAATACCGGGTTGCTGCTAGATTTAGTCTAGGAAAACATTAATTTGACTAACTTAATGCTAGAATTAAATTTTAGGAATAACTAGAAAGTGGCAGGAAACTTCCTATATATTCTAAAGATGTCATTGTAGAATATATTTGCGCACATATATAAGATACTAAATTAATAAGTTTGCTATCCAGAAGATGACAGATCTATCTTCTGAGTTAAAAATGGGGATTTATATGATTTAATCTGAAAATTTAGCCATCTAAGAAAACATAGGGTATTTTGTATAGATTCTTGAACTGGTATAGTTTGCTATTTTACGATGTAGGAATTGAGAGTTATAATATTTTTATTACAGGGACAACAAAGGGACTGACCATTGAATAGGGAAATAAGGGGTTTGGGGAAGCGTGTAGGAGCGTTGTTGATTATGAGTTGTCTTGTATTTCAATGGCTGGTATTGAGATTGAATATTTACTGTAGAAAGAGTAGCTTCGGGTGTGTTGTCACCTTCAAATCCTTTCGGTTATCACAATTAAGAAAAAGACAACTGCATATTAGAATGGTAACTTAAGTGTTGAAATTGTGGTTTGATTGATTGATACATGCCATGTGATTTATATGCTTAATCCTAGTTTTTTAATATTGCTCACATGCTTATGATAAATTGATGATGATGTTGATGATTAAGTAATAATAATGAGAATATCGTTGCTAATGAGGAAAAATAATATTAATTGCATTGTATGTTGAGCATTCATGATGGAAATATATGATCCACGGGAGAGAGATGAGGTCCCTATATCTAAAATATGGGCAATGAGGTCTCTGTATAAAAAAGGATGGGCAATTGGTCCCTACACTAAAGACTGTGGGCAAGAGTGAACACCGACAGGTGTTACACTCCGCTATATCGGTATAAGCAGAAGATAAGACATGAGCATGAGTATTGCATTGCATTCATGAAAAGTGAATGGTGATTTGAGATATTAAAATATGTGAATGGAAATTGATGAGAATAAATATGAGAAATAGAGTTAATGATAATTGGATATGAATTGTTAACAAGAGGTGCCTAGTTTATTATTCTACTTTATATTTGCTGAGTCGTGGACTCACCCTTGCTTATTTGTTATTTATAGGTGAATGTTGAAGGTGACATGCATGGGGATGTAGGACATGGATTGTTGAACTTTATAACTCTTCACCTAGCAATATTTCAACTTTGGTTATAAATAATTTAGTGTTAATAATTGTAAAATTAGATAATTTATGGTTTTCCTTAGTTCCCTATAGATTGTATTATTGCCAGATAATGCATTTCTTAATTTAGTCTTATTTATGATGATTTTTGATAAATATTTGGTTCGTATTAACTTAAATTTATGGTCTATCATGTTGCTAAAATTATGTTTAATTTCATATGGAATGTCGATTCTTGATATCTAGATGCCATTAATACTTGCTTACTGGTTTAAACAAGTAGCAGTAGTGGTTGTAGGTGACATCTTGGGCTTTTGTTAAGCTGGAGTGTTACACCGAGGCCGATTGCCCAGGGCAACAGAAATCAAGGCTTTTACTGCCCTATATTTTCCCAATCCCACGCACAAAGTTTTAAAATAGAATTATACCCAGGTTAAGTTCCCATGCCCACCCTTGACCATAGGCATGACCGTCCAAAAAATTTATACTCTACAGAGGTTGTACACTTTACCCACAAGAGATAATCTGCTCGTTGCTCCACATGATTCCTTGGTCAAGCAAATGAGAAGATCATCATAATAACCTTTCAATTTACTTTTCCACATTGTCAACTCACCCATATGAGCTTCTCTCACACGCAGTGTGTCCCATAAGTTGTGTGGGATGTTAGCCACAATGACTAGCGCAGCTGGACTATGACTTTTCACAATGACTAGTGTAATTGCAACTTCACCCTTCACCTAGTGTCCCATTCAAGCCAGAATGCATCCATGCCACTTGCACTACTCCACTCCCCCACCAGCAAGATGACTCTAGGGTTCGATACATTTAGTAGGCCAAGTTGTAATTTATAGACTTATGGTTGTACTGTATTACAATTGGAGGTCATAACAAGATTCAGTCTTTAAAATTATGTGGGCACTTCTAGCACAATCCACACTCTCGTGCATTGACTACCCCCGCCTAGAAATTTAATCAAGTTGGGGTTTTTGGGAAACATAAAATAATCAAGGTACAACCTACTAGCCAATTCCCAAACAATAATTGCCCAAGTCAAAGTCTCATGTGAAAATGATGCTAGGGCAAATGAATGCCTTTGACATGTGGGTCCGGTTACTGTGCAAATAGTGAATAGGGCTCATATGTCAGTGTCTCACTTTCTTTCAAACGGTTTTAAAAGGATTTTCAATCGATGGGGGCCACTAGTTAGAGGAGCATTAATCAAACTAATGATGAGGGCCCACCTGGCAGCGACTTATTAGCTTAATTAAGCAAGAATCATTAGCGTTAATTAATTAGGGTCTAATTTTAACATGCAACTATAGTGCATTGTCCACCCACCGATGAGAGGGGAGCTCACTGTTGGCGAAAGAGGCAAAGGCCAGACATGAGAATGCTCAAAATGGAATGCACATGCTCACATGCACCACTAGGCCAGTTCTCATTGGCCGATTTGGCCTGGGCAGTGGCTGGCAACGACCTCAGGTGGGATAGGTTAGGTTCAATTGATTAGTGGACTAACATTTTCCATAAATTAGATGAATAGGTTAGGTTCCACAAAAAGGAAGGATGACTTGGAATGGCTTCATATGTTGAAGATCATCAAGTTAAGTAGTGGATGCATCACGAATTGATGCATGTCCAGGAGAAGATGATCATCTGTTGACCATCAAATCAAGAAGAGGATGCATTATGAGTTGATGCATGTATAAGAGGAGATTATATTGTGTTGATCATCAAGTCAAGTGAAGACTCATCATGTATTGATGGAGTTGAAGTAACAAGGACCTAGACTTAAAGTGAATATATGTGTCATTAAGCTTCAAGAAGATGCTAAGGCAAATGTATGACTAGCTAGAGCTAAGGATGTGTTCCTAGTCTTTTACTAGTCTTGGTGTTTGGTTGGAAGACCGGATTGCTAGTATAGGTTATCATACTACTAGGGGGGTCATGTCTAGTAGCTTGAGTTTCATCATATGTCGGTAGCTCAACCTCACCTACTCTAGCTCTTTACAGCATGATGCTTGTATTTATGAATGCGTTTTGCAAATAGTTGAAGCTCATGTATTGAATCCTTGTAACATGAGACTATACATTGCAAATGTGTTTTACAAGTGTTTGAAGTCCATGTTTCCTATTCCTTGTGGTATGAAGCTTATATTTGAAAATGTGTTTTGCAAATGATTGAAGCTCATATATAATCCTTGTGTGCATGATACTTAAGTTTGCAAATGTGTTTTGCAAAATCTATTGAAGTATATGCATTTGTCAGGACAATTGGAAGTACTGCAGTGTATTCTACGATACTACCAGCGAACAGTACTACTGACATTGTAATCACGGAACTACACGTGTGTTGGTGGTCGAGAGCTAACGTGGTCGAACTAACTTGGTCGAGACTAGTGTGGTTGAAGACCTGTGTGGTTAAAGATCAAGTGGCCGAGAACCAGAGTGGTCAAACCATGGTGGTCAAAGACTAGAGTGGTCGAGCCAAAGTGTTCGAAGCCCTGCGTGGTCGAGGACTAGAGTGGTCAAACTGACTTGGTCGAACCAACATGGTTGAAATCGATGTGGATGAGATCTGTGTGATCGGAACCAACATGGTTGAGATTTGTGTGATCAAAACTAGTGTGGTTGGACCAGCGTGGTCGAAACCAATGTGGCTGAGATTTGTGTGATCAAAACCAACGTAGTCAAATCAATGTGGCAAGACTAGTGTGGTCGAAATCAATGTAGTTGAACTGACATGATTAAAACAATATTGTCGAAAATCAACGTGGTGAATGGAAATCTATGTGATTGAAGATTGACATAGTCGACGTGGTCAAGACCTGGGTGGTCGAAACCGACGTTGTCAAGATTTGAGTGGTTGAAACCAACGTGGTTGAAGACCAGCGCAGTCAAAGACCTGTGTGGTCGATCCAAACAATGCAATCGGAGACCTGAGTGGTTGAATCATCTGACGTGGTCAGGGACCTGAGTGATCAATGATTGGTATTCCGATTGGCTCTGTGTGAGCAGTCCGATCGGTAAGCGGAACTACCGGCTCTATGTGAGCGATACTTTCAATTTGTGGAACGTCCGATTTGTGTTGTGGTATGTTTTCTCTAGAGAGACACTTGTGTAGAGTCTTCTCATCCCTAAGGATATCAGTAGTTCCGCACGAGCATGGTGGCACTTTCGATGATCGGAAATTTCAGACTTTAGCCGTCGGAACTACTAGATTCGCTGATGATGGCTAGTTTTCTTACCGTTGTCAAGGGGAGCAGAAGTATAGGACCTTTGCCTACGGTACTTCCGGAAATCCTGTTTTTCTGCCCCAATGGCTAGTTTAAGGTGTGGGGTATAAATACCACCTTGTGGCCAGTGGTGATGAATCTTTGGCACTCTATTTCACTTCTTTGAGTTAGTGTGAGGTCCTCTCAATTTTGCATATATTGCTCCTTATGAGTAACGAGGAAGGCTCTAAATTGCATGTGTTGCATCTAGAGGTGGATTGAGTACCCACTCAAGTTTGTGCATTTGTTGCACATGATGAGAGTCAAGCAAGGGGCTTGACTTATTATTTTTGGAGTTTGTTGACTCCTAGACGGCGTTGGAGGCGTCGTGCGCGGTGATCTTCTCAAAAAAGATTGCGAGAAGACATGGCGAAGTGTGAAGGTTGGAGCTCGCCTACCCCGAGTGGGAAAGAGCTACCACTAGTGGATTGAGATGTTTCAGCTTAATTCGTGGAGCCGGTTCAATTCATTTGGACTAACCTCAATGTAGAATAGGGGAGACTAGCAAGTCTCCAAACACCATGGTAAAAAGTAACCGTGTCAATTGTTGTTTATTTTCTTGTGCTCAATTTACATTCAAGCAATTTATATTCATAGAATTAACTTAATTGCTTGTCATCCTAGGATTGCAAACCTTGATATAGCCTTAGGGTGTTAGTGCACTTAGGTGAACTTAATTGATTTAGGCATTATTTGTGCTAAACCAAATTAATGTAAGCTTTCACATTGTATGCTTGGTTTAGACAAATAGAAAAACTCTTTAATTAATAATAATTGGAAGAGATTTTTTTAGACCGCCTATTTACACCCTCTAGTCAGCATCCTCAATCCTACACAGAGGTGGTGTGGCATCGTGGACCAACAATGGGCAAAGAGGGAGCATAGCACTGGAGCTCCTCAGGCAGTGGTGGCCCAAGGTACTACTAGGGTTGAGTTGGTGGCACTGCGGTGGTGCTCTGGTCTCCCAGAATTGGTTGGAGGCGGCTTCAATTGATAATGTCCCAAAGCACGAGAGTTAGGGAAGAAAGGTTCGCCGATGTGCTACAACACAAGAGGAGTTGATTCCTCACTGTGGGAGAGTCTGTGAAGCTAGGCGGTGCTATCCCAGGTGGGTTTGGGCTTTTATAGGTGGCACAAAGGGCTGGTGACATGGGAACTTCTTACGGCGGTATGGTGGTAGTGTGGGTGGTGTGGCTTAGCACGACCATAGGGTGGGGCATGGCGGCAGGAGCATCATACAGTTACATGGAGGTGACAGCGAGCAGGTTGCGGTAGGGTGCACTAGTACGGTGGTGTTCGACGGGGGTGCAATGATGTGTGCCATGGCACAGCGCGGTTGGAGACGTAGACATGCGCTAGGAATGGAGGAGAAAGGGGACACTAGGTGAGAATGGTGGTGAACGTGAGGCACGACATGGGGCCAGCGGCAAGCATGGAGCCCGACCACGGCACACGCGCAAGGGTGTCAGAGTAGGAAAGCTCAACTGGGCCAGCCTAGGGCTGTTCCAAGCCGGGCCTTGGGCCTAGTGGGCCGAAGGAAAGAGGCTAAAGCCCAGTTGACCAAGACCACTCCATTATTCAATTTAATTTCAAATTTTCTATTATTTTTATCTATTATATTTCATTTTTATTTGCTACCCAATTTGATGCCAAATCATTTTGAATTCGACCTAGACTTCTATTTGAATTCTTCTGACATCAGTTAGGGTGCTATTTGGATCCTGTAGGACCGAAATGGCGACAGAGGGGGGGTGAATGTCGTTCTCTTCAAAATCGCCCCCGAGAATTCGTACACTGATTTTGCAAAACGATGCAGAACAGAGCAATTTACAGAAAATTAATTTTGCTGAAATCTGAAATGCATACGACACTGAAAAATTCAGCATAAATCAGAGACCATCCAGCAAAAAATTCAACTGAAAATAACGTCGTTTGGACTACATGCGGAAGGGATGAAAATCAGCAAAAGAATAAAAAGAGAACAAAAGAGCAAGTACTACTTGGTCTGGGGTTCTGAGTATTATGCAGTTCGGCCTAGAGCAAAAGAAAGTCGTCCAGACTGAAAAATAACAACGACCAGAGAGTACTACTGCTGCCAACAGGAAGCACAAAAAGGAGACTAAAAGATCAAGGAGTACAACTTGCTGCCTACTACATAGCCGAACACAAAATGCTAACAATGATTTCCCAAGAAGTGATGCTTGCTGGCCGAACATATGCTTTTAATACTCACAAGAAAGATCACAAGCTGCAAGAGAAGAAATAAATGAGAAGTACTTTGGCTGGGAAAAGGCAAAGCTGCAGCCAACCGAAATCACAAGAAGAAATACTTGGCCGAGAGCACAATTGAGAGCTGCTTGCTGGTTGCATTAAATGAATGTAGTACTTGGCAGAAGAACTAATGACAAGAAGTATCAAGCATGCTGGCCGAAGGACTAAAAGAAATAGAGAAGCACTCTGCTGCAGATAGTTCACCCAAGAATTGATTCGGCCAAGGAACATCCACTCGGGAACACAAATGCTTGATACTAATTAAAAGCAGGCCAACTGCCGAACGGAAAGCAAGGCACAAATCAAACTACCGACCAAGCGAAACAGTAACTAATGTTCAAGTTGTTGGCACAAAAGCTGCACTGGACGAACACAAAAACAAATGAGAGAGGCTTGCTGCTCTTTCTAGGTCACTTGACCTTGAGATTCATTCATGACAAAGCAAGACAAGAGCTGAAGAAAAACTTAAGCAAAGAACACAAGGAGAACTAAACAACTCAAACACAGATTTCTTAAAAACGATACGGAGACATGAAAGATTAAAATGAAGTGATTACATTCAGCTCACTACTCTCAAGAACTCACACTAAGTCCCCATACGCCTGGAGAGCTTAGAGAGAAACTCTCACCTTCTCTCTTTCTCAAATTTCATACATGGAGAGAACCAAATAAAAAACCCTAACTCTTGCACACACTATCTCAATTTCAGCACACTATTTCTCCTTAAAATCCATGAAGACTACTAGAGAACACCCTCTCTATTTATAGCCTCCACTAATGGGTTCACCATTGCTTTACCCATTAACCTTTTGCGCTTTACCCACAATCCACTTCCTTTAGTGCAGCTTTGCGTATTCACCAAAACGCCCCTCGCGCACCTTCCAGGAAGCTTCCTCCTTTCTTGCCTTGCAAGCCTCGCAGCCACCTCGATCCCTCGCCGTCTTCGACACCTCCCGACCGTTCTGACCTCAGCGCCACATGCGCCTAGTCCGGTCAACCGTGTCTCGCCACGACTCCGCCTCGACGTCCTGCTGCCAACACAGACAAGAAACACATCAAATAGCACCGCTCGATACATGAAAGCGTAAATAGCATAAGCACATCATACTTACTCATGACGAAGTCCAAACCTGTCGAATCATCGGAATATGCAACCTAATCCCATACGACCAAGTTTGACCAAGTCCGACCAAGCCCGTTGCACCACGCAACGACATGGTCCGACCACACAAACCAAACTCGACTTCCTAAACCGATGTCAATTACTCATCACACACACGAGACGACCTCCACATGGTCTCTCAGATCCCCTTCATTGCAATGGGACAGGACTTGCAATAGGTTTCCCACTTTATTATAATTGCTTCCAATTTTACATTTGACTTTTATTCAAAGTGTCTTTTATTGTATTTTGTTTTATTGAATTTCTAACTCATGACTTCCTTTAGTATATTGTTGCTTGCCCCCTATTTAAAATTCCTATATTTAATTCCTTCTGCCCTATATTCTGGATCATATTTTATTCAAATTAAATTCTTATTAATTTCCTCTTTCCTACTCACTTTTATTGTCTTGGATTTTCCATTTTCTTAGGAACCTAAATCAAAACAATTAAAATCCAAGAAAATCCAATTGCGATCAAGATGCAAACCAAAATTTTTTAAATCTTACACATTTTCAGGTAGCAGACTTTTGGGCTGTTACAGCGATTCAAGCACCTAATGGTGATGGGTAAAGCTTTCTAGATGGTCAAAAATCAACAAGGAGTCTTATGGTATGGGAAGTGTATCTTTGTTCCCCATCAGAAGGAGCTTAAGGAATTGATACTTAAAGAACCCCACAACTCAGCATATTCCCTATATCCCGAAAGCACCAAAATGTATTAAGACATGAAGCAATGGAACTAGTGGCCTCGCATGAAAAGAGATATCGCTAAATATGTGGCATGTTGGGATGTGTGCCAAAAAGTTAAAACCAAACACCAAAAGCCAGCTTGATTGCTGCAACCACTCCAATTCCCCAATGAAAATGGGAAGAAGTAGGAATGGACTTTACCGCTATCAACTGGAAGGGAAAGGTAGCCTACCAACTGGAACTGCCTGAAAACTTAGTAGATATACACGATGTATTCCATGTGTCACAACTTAGGAAATGTCTTAGAATGCCAGAAGACCAAACCTCACTAGAGACCATTGAGCTGAAAAATGACCTGACCTACCAGGAGTGCCCCATCAAAATCCTCGATGTTTTAGAAAAGAAAACAAGGAATCAAACCATTCGCCTATACAGAGTTCAATGGAACAACCATGCTAAGGAAGAAGCCACATGGGAATGAGAAGATCACCTAATGAGAGATTACCGCTATCTATTCTCAGACTAGGCGAAATCTCGTGGTTGAGATTCTTTTTAAGGGGTAGACTTGTAACATCCTCATTATCCTTCACCGTTGCCCACACCCCTTGTGCATGCATGAACACCTTCATCCTCACCGCCGAAGACCCATAGTTGCTCTCCATGAGTATTTGGTATTGGAGGGACACCGATCCCTATTTCACTAGTGTCTTGAACACTGCCATGTCCGAGGGGTTTGGATTGACGCACTACACCATGGTCCTACTAATGGTGAAGACATCATGCATTTTGCATTTCCGTCCATAGCGCTCACAAAACTAGGCCACCAGTCAGACCGAGCTGCTACAACCGGTCAGACTTGTGTTGTAACCCTAGCTAGACCAGTTTTGCAATATGCCCCACTGCAACGACACGCTGGCCCGAAGTTGTTGATTCGCCGTACTTCCTCTTCATACTCTGATACCAATTGTTGGAGTTGATCCACTCAACTCTAGAAATCAATTGCTAATTTCTATTTTGCTCAATTCTTTTGTTTTTCACAAACACACTTAGCATACATACTTCCATAGGAAGGAAGATAAGCTACATACCATGCAATATTCAGCACTATACAGATACTTATGAGGCCAAAAAGGTCAAATTTTGCACAAACAATACTCCAAAATAAAAGATACCATGAAATCTATCTTGCTGCACTTCCACTTTTTGACAAGGTTTGCTCACCCATTAACGTCGGAAGATACAGATGATAGAACAATTTTTAACATGAGAAACACAAATTTGTTTATCTCTAATTAGACATTTTGGTTTACATGAAATTTTGTAGCCATTATCCTCAACATAGATGTGCACGATGACTATGTTCTTCTAAGCAAGGAATAATGTAGACTCTGATATTGAGTTGTATCCAAAAGGGTGTACTAAAAAAGGAACTCAGTAAGCATGGTTAGCCCTAGAATAGAATATCTTACGAAGCACAAATTCACTATCAAAACAACATGAGTACAACAGGCATTATAGATTCACGAGATAAATCTCTCATTCTTAACAATTTTCAGAATGTCCGAGCTTAAAAATCTGTACCTTCCGATGTGCAGTCAATTAAGTCGCAACATAACAAGTTATTATTCCATCCGTATGTACATCTACAAGGCATCAGTTAGAACAAATTTCATAGAAATAGAAGCATAGAAAACGTACTTAGATATAACTACACAAGAACAATACCAACAAATTTCATAGAAACAGAAGCATAGAAAACCTGCTTACATATAACTACACAAGAACAATATATACCTTCTTGTGCGGCTGTGCATTATGAGATTAGGAAGCAAGGTCGATATGACGGTCAAATCACTTGTGGTTCACATCGGCAGCCACAATGGCCTCATGCCTCACGTGCACCACACCCCCGCCATGCCACCCGATCGCATGCAGCCAATGCCCTAACATCATTGTGCCACTCTGCAGTCCCGCCCTGCTCGCCGCTAGCCACTCGAGCCGCTTGAATCAACCGATTTGGATAAAGCTATGCCTAGATATTACTTAGCAGCAAATCACCTAGAACCATTCATTGTATAGGCAAAAGGAAGGAGAAATTCTTATGCTTTCATATCCCTCTAGTTTTCCGTTTACTTGAAATATTGTTGAGTAGGTAGCACACAATCTAATAAGCAAAAATCTGGGCACTAAATGCCTGTTTTGTGTAGGGATTGAACTAAAAAGGAAACAAATCATTTAGAAACAATACTAAATTCTTAGAAGAAAAATTTTCATCAAACATCATGCTTGTAGCAATTCTTTTGCCTAAGAACCGAAATGAAAAATGCCTCAAATGCAAAAAAGAAAAAGAAAAAAAGAAGAGCATAAATACAGGAGAACCCACAGAGAAATGACAACTTGGAACACCATGGCCATCTACACACCTGAAGAAGAATGGAGATTTCGTTACTTACTTAGAGAAGTCCTAATTAATATAATGTACAAATTCTTACCTAATCAATCCAAGCAAAAAAATCGAGCCTAGAACTGAAAATCACTTGCTGAGTTTATGGCAAGCGTTAATCAAATTGTAGTAGTAGCAAGTTATACTACTATACCAGATTGATATCACCACTGAAGGAACAGCCAGAGAAAAAGAAACATACAAACTCCTGATTCAACTTTTTTTAGAATAGTCCTCCAGTTCAAAATAGCTAATTTGATGGAGTATCTCCAAAAGAATGACTCACAACAAAGTAATGACTTGAACAAATTACTCTAAATCAAATTAAAACCAATGCAAGCAAATTACTCTGGTAAGAACCCCGTGTGTTGCAGCGGGCACCCGACAACAGACCTAAACATACAAAATCAGTTTGAACAGTCAAGCATTACATAAAAGGATTGTAGCTAACAATTTTGCCCCTAATTATTATCTTCATGAAAAGAAAAAAGGCTACACTTACATATTACACATGAGAAAGCATGCATTTATGGGAGGAAAAAATATTTTTTTTACCGATCCACAAAATCCTACAAATAGCAGTCAACAAAAGGAAAGATAGAACTTCAGTTTAAGCATCAAGGGTCACAACTGACAACTTTTATGATGACACTAGCACATTTGTCTAAACAGCTGCAAAGAAAAAAAGGTCTCCAAATGTAAAAGCACATGTAGAATACCTCCTTTAGTATCAACTTCCTTAGGTCCTCCGCTGCCATTGTTGGAATGAATGTTTGAGTGCAAAATATAAACATGCACACCATGAAGCAGCAAACTTTTATGGTTCCCATATGTGGAGATATGACATTCTGATGAGTCATATATCTTTCCCATTAAACCGGTGCTGGTTAGGAACCACCTACTAATTTATGAGAAATGAACTATCTTAGGTGAGAAATAAGTGAAGCAACAAAGCAATCTTAACAACAAACAGGAAATATCATATTTTAGGGTAATTTTCTATTGAGATATGATATCGAAGGCAATTGACTCAGATGGCTGACACATTCTATCAAGCATGACATATGCATGCAAAGCTAACCTCAAGCTATGTAGAACATCATAAAGCTCAAAACCAAAGAGATCAGGGTATTTATCATCTGACATGCTTTCGAAAGTTATCACTCAGCTCCACACAAATCATATTATGAGATCATGTAGTGTCTTATGGGATCATCGAATCAATTTACAAACAAGACAAAAAATTTGTCCAAACGACACTATCATTTACACAAATCATAAAGCACTCGTATAGGCCACCAAAATTGAAAGGGCAAAAAAACATGGGAAACTTCTGTGTCCATTAGCATCAGTGTAACAAAAATGAAGAAAAGCTTTCTACCTCATTTCGACTTCCCTAGAATGCAATAATGTTTTGTAGCTGATTCTGCCATTGCATTGAACATAACATAAGCATACGAATATTTAACATCCTTAGGCTGTGTATAACATCACACAATTGAGAAAAAATACCTACGAAGGGAGACATTGTTGAACTCTTTCTTTGCATGAAAGCCATGTTCACCTCTTTCTTTTGCTATACTGGATTGCTTGTTAGCACCTAAACTTAAGTCCTTAATTAATCTACATATACAAATAGTTCAAACCATAAAGTATAACCAATAATTGTGGTTTTTATCCATAGAACAAAATCATAATAGCATGTGACATTGTTAATTCTAGGGTGCTAGCTGCTCCTACTTTCCAACTAAAGCCAGTAAGGTAATTCAACTCCTGAACCCTCAAACTGTTACAGAGAATTAACGCATTTATTGTACCTACAAAGATACAACATAAATATTAGATATTTATTCCTAATGCTTGCACAAAGGGCTAGGATTATGCAATAAGACCAACACCACTATGCGGAATGAACTCAAAAGTGGAAGCATGATCAAGATACACACCTGCATGTTCAAGAGGATGAAACCCAGTGATGCAATCAGCTATATCAGTAGTGTAGATGTTTACATCTGGTCCATTTGCAACCAGTTGAGCAGCATCGTGCTCTGTAATGAACGGCACAAATCACACAAAAAAGAAAGAACCAATCAACACAGGGGAGAAGAGGGGCAAAGTTGAGAAGGTATAAGAGGTTGACGGCCGAACGTCCGCAAGCGCCAGTAATCGTCTTGTTTTGTTTTCAGACAAGTAGCAGTGTACACTCAAGAATACAAGAAGCGTGTATACTAATGAACACAAGAACACAAGCTGTTTTTGGCACTGCAGAACGTTGCAGTTTTTCTGGCTTTGCTTCTTTCCTTTATATAGCAAGTAAACAAGAACCTGACCCACTAATTAGCTGTAGAAACTGATAAAAAACTGACCCACTAATTAGCTATAGAAACTGAAGACTAAATGCAAATGAAGGTATGCAGACTAGAAACGCCATGTAACTGACATGCATGCAGACATGAAGACATGAATTCATGCAGACAAGTAACTGATATGTAAATTAACTAGATTATCTAACAGAGGTGGCAAACAGTGTGATGGTCCATACTGCTTTCTATCAGAAGGCACCATGAATCGGGAGCTCGACAAAAGTAGAACACTAGCAATGACAGTGCTGGGAATGGCAAGGGCGATGCCTACCATGGGAGCGATGGCAGCAGGTCGACGGCAAGGGCTGGCGAAGGTGTCGAGGAGGGAGCCCTTCGACTGATCGAGCTCAGTGCAGGGAACAGCAAGAGCGACGCATACCACGATGGAGACGGTGATAGCAATGCTGGGGCATAGTGATGTAGAGAGTAGCAGGCCAATGGAGGTGCCAAGGAGGGGAGCTCTTGGACCAATCGGGCTTGAGGGAGTGGGGGAGTAGCGTAGGCTCTAGGTTCGCTGGGAAGTGCAGAAGAACAGGGCGGTGCTTGAGTGAGAGGGAGGCTAGGGTCTGAGATAACTTGGGGCACCACCGAATCTGGATGGACCCGATCAAATCCAGCTGGGGAACAGCGATGGGACGGCTCACTCAGGCAACGGCGGTTGGACGGGAGAGCAGGAGGGAAAATTTCTATAGAAAAGGGAGGGAGGGAAGTGGGCCATGTGGTCGGAGGCGGAGTGGAGAGGAAGGGTTCGGTGGTGCGGCGCATATTCTCTGACGTAACGTCAGGTGACGTTGGGTCACTGACGTGTGGGTCCCACGGCTCATGGGCCCACACGTCAGTGACGTTACATCAGAGAATCCCGGGGGTCGGTGGTGTGGCACCACCTAATGTGATGGAGGACAGGGGTGGTGGAAGTGTGTCTGCAACGATGTTGAGGGATTGGGGAGGGCGTGGCCGTGTAGGGAGGGGAGAGGAGTGGAGCAGTTTGAGGGGAGTAGTTCATCAATAAAGGGTTTCGTGGTATCGAAGAAATTGTGAGCAGGTGCTCGATTTCTCTCCGATGGGAGAGGAGAGGTGGGGAGAATGCACCGTCACCTCCTACTTATTTTAAGTAGTAGAGAAGTGGATTTAGGGAAACTTTTACAGGCCGATAATAAACCGAAAATCGGGATTATTAGAAATATCGAAGCCCCCCGGTTGAACTTTGTATCAGTTAAAATTTTCCGTTTTGCATGGTTTTCGTCAAATACAAAACAAATTCATAATCGTCTATATTCATTTGTGCTTGTGTAGCCGGCCGGTAAGGGCACTATGCTTTAGAGCAGTAGATCCAGGCTTCGAACCCTAGATGATTCATTTTTTTCATTTTTCGTTTGAACTTCAAAAAATTCAAATTTTGATTTGAAAATTTCGGCCGAAATTATCAGAAAATTGGAAATATCACTAATTTCGGTCCCCTCTGTTAAAATTTTATTTCCGGTTTTGAAAACCCTGAGTGGGTTCACAATAATATGCACTGGCTTCTGGATGCGACTCTAAGGTCCAATTCGCACCTCCACCTTGTCCTCCCGCATCGCGTTCAAGTAACGAAGACAGCTCAAAAAGCCTATGGGGAAGAGGGAAGGAGCAGAACGGTCATTTGCCATAGGGCGCATTCGGCAACGGCTGTTGTGAGCCGGAGCACAAGCGGTGGCGTATGCGCTTCATAGCTTGTGCCCACCGCTTGTGCTGGACAAAGGTTGCAGGGCTCGCCGAAACCAATTGAGGAGGCGTGGAGCCGCACAGATCTTCAGGCACATCCAGCGCTAAGCAATTTGACTGGAATCACAAAAATGATTAGTTGAGTATTATATAGCATTTCCGTGAAATAAAAGTTGTTTACATAGTCAACAGTTTTGCAACGCAAGCTAATAAGTAGCACAATTTTCGGAAGCACACAGTTTTGAGGGTTTCAATTGGTTGAAAGATTCAACTAATGCAGAATGCTGAATGCCTTTGTGGCTCTGCTGTTCTTCTGTTTCGCTTTCTTTGCAAGTGGTGATACCAGCCAAACGCAAGGTCATTCTGGGCTGCGTCTCTCACTCCAATGGCTGCGTGGGCCATTATCGAGTTCACCTGCTGTGCTTTGCGGTGAAGACGGCTTGTAGCCTGTATCTGGGCTGATGGAGGGATCCTTCACGATAAGTGGAAAAAATAAATTCGGTTGTGTCCAAACTCAGATATAAAAGGCCTTGACTTGATGCTGCCTTCTGAATTGTCAAAGATAGATGCTCGCGCCTAGCAACATCTAGTCAAGGAAAAGATCCATTTGACCTTCTTTGACCATATATGGCGAGAGGTCGGATTTCAAGCGCTAACAACTAAATCGGATAACTGATTTCCTCGTCTATCAATACAAGGTACTTTTACCCTCACCCTTTTTTGGAACTTAATTTAAGCTGATATGGCATCTACGTAGATAGATATCGCTGATTAGACATCTACATTCATGGCCACGTCAACATCCACTTTCTTCTTTCTCCTCCCCCTCCCCACTCTCTCTCTCTCTGCTCCACAAGGCGGCGCTGGCGGTGCAAAGCACATTGCTTGGCCACCTCGAGCTCCTAGTCTAGCTACCGCCACCATGGACTACTATGTCCCCTTTGAGCACGGCTTCACAGCCAACCACACCGGCTTCCTTGACACATTTGACACCGAGATGGAGGCACCTTTCGAGTGTCTGTTCTCTTCCTCTTCCCCAATTCCCAATCTTAATTCAAGTGCCAAGCAAGCAAGCAAAGAAGCCATTAAATTCCTCTCTGCTCTTTTGGGAGCCTAGCAAATTCCAATTGATTGGATCAGAGGAGTCGATTCGGTTAGATCGCCAAAAGAGATGAAGAAGATCTTCGGTGGAAACAAGAATAGGGACCCGTCACCCACCATCCAAGATGCCACGAATGGAGTAACCACCCCTGCATCTTCCAATACTATTCCCCTTGTAACACCCCAGCTTAACAAAAATCTAAGATGTCAATCACCACATCTGCCGCTATCAATTTTAAATAATAAGCAGGTTAACATATCACAAGATACAAAAAGACGATATATCATAATAATTTAAAAACAAGTTTCAACAGTATAAACAACATAATTTTAAAACATAACATGGACCAAGTGAATACCATGTCTATCAATAATAAGGACAACTAAGGATCACACCATCTAGCAATATGGTAAATCAAGGATACTAAAGGTAACTACAAGTTAACCAATTACTACAATAGTTGGAACCAAATTGTTCTTATCTAAACTTAACTAAGTGCAAAGTGAAGTGAAGGCTAAATAATGCAGATATCCATGTGACACTCTCTAACCATGCATGTCGTTATCATTGCTCACCAAAAAACAACAAAGAGATAAGGGATGAGTCCATGACTCAGCAAGAACAAAGCTGAATAATATATAAGGTAGCAACATTTTATCATTTCATCTCAACCATCATTATCTCACTTCCAAATTCACATTTCCATTCAATTACATGCACATGCCATTTCTTTCTACTTCTCTTCTCATGAATGCAATGCTCAAACTCAATGCTTTTTTCTGCATATACTGATATAGCTAGGCGTTCACCCATCGCTGACACGCCTTTGCCCTGTCCTTTTTCATACAGGGTTACCCTGTCCTTTTTCATGCAGGGTCTCAATCCAAATCTTTATCTCCTGCTTGACCCTATCCTTTTTCATGTAGGGTCGCCCTATCCTTTTTCATGCAGGGTCTCAGCGCATCTATATAAATCATGAATCCTCATCATGCAATGCGATGTAGTCATTTTCTTCCATCATATCAAACAATTAGAAGTATTCATCGTCTTACCTCAAATCTCACTTTCATCATCATATCATAAGCGAAGAACAATATAAATTTAATGTTAACATAAGAAATAATCAAAGCAAGGCATCATTCCACCCAACTTTTAAGCACTCGAATACAATTCTACAATGCATTAGCCTTTCACTTGGATCCACTGGCTGGAAGGATGAGAAGATGGTATCACACTCGAAGTCTCTCGTCCTACAGAGATTACCCACTCTCAGAATATGCCAACACAATGCAAAACACAAGTAAACAACAACAATCCTACATGTTCTCCGAAAATTCCATTTTCCCAACAAATAGTGGTATGTCCCCATTCTGTTCTGGTACAAAAAATAACAAAACTCTTAATTCCCTCATCAAAACAAAGCAAACAATACCATTTTTAGAAGCTACACAAATTTTTTCACAATTTCTTAGTTTGCACAATTCTCATATTAGTTCATCTAAATCCCCGAAATTAACCTGAAAAATAGACCTGAGCATTCTCTGGATAGCAAACTTGCAAATTTTGTATCTTTTATTCTACAATAGAAAATATAGCAAAACCATGATATTTCTGAAATCTAAAGGATATTTTCCACAATTTTCTAGTGGTCGTTAACTTTTAATTCTCTCTTTTACTAAACCAAAACATCACTTATACTCCAAATTGTCCAGCAGTCATCCAATGCGAGACAACAGAGTTATAAATTGCATAACTCCTAATCTACCCATCAAAAAATTGTGTTCTTAGACTCTCTGGAAACCTTAGGAAATCCCATACAAAGTTCATTGTGACCATAGTCCCACATTAATTCATCTTCTATTTTTAATTTTTCAATTCCCACTGACTGCCTGAACTTGATTGGTCAAACTGCACAGCAACACGATAATGCTCATAACTGCTAAACCGTTCATTGGAATGTCATGAATGAGAACTCTACAGAAATTTAATGAAGTACTCTACAAATATATAGGAGGTGAAATACCAAGATTTTTCACTCAATGTCCCCTAATTCATTGAACACAGCAGACTATGCAAATCAAACGATTAAATAAAAACTAACCCAATCAAGAAATTGCTAAGAACAAAAAGGTAGAAAATTGTTTGTTACCCTTGGAGACCACAGAAAGAACCTTTGAACACCAGAACAAACCACCCTACTCCTTTTCTCCTACTCCTTCGTACTCTTCCTCTTCTTCCTCCCCTCCTTCTCTTTTGCTCTGTTGCAAGGGGGTGGAGGTGCTGTAGATTGGAGGAGGGATTGTAGGGGAGGAGGTGAGTGTGGGGGAGGTGAGGAGGCAAGGAGGGGTGCCCAAGGGGGAGGCACCCTAGGATTTGGGGGGAGGGGAGTGGTGGCCGGCCCCCCAATGGACTAAAAACTTGCGCCGAAGGCCAACGCCCCCAAACACCTCTAAAATTTCAGAATTTTAGCCCATTTTTATCTTCAAACATTTAGAATTTAATTCCCCATTGATCGCCCTAGGAGTTACTTCTTTAACCCTCATTTAATTCTCTATTTTAATCACCGAATACTCCGAACACCGTTCAGAATATTACTCCACGGCCTAAAACTCATCAAAATATTGAATTTTCTTCCCTTTTGTAAACCGCAAAAAATTAATTCTTTAATTGTATTATTTTTATTTTTTAATTCACCAAATCTCCCTACTCCCATTCAGAATATTACATTCTACCCCTTCAAACAGAATTCGACCCTGAATTCTACACTCCATGACCCCCATGGGACACTGAACTAATCGAAAAATTAACATCCACTAGCACGTACTCGATGTGAACAACCCTGGATATTGCTCGCACAAGTGAGACTCCAACTCCCAAGTCGTCCCTCTCTCAGACCGACATGACCACAACACAAGACATATACCAACATGTTGTGCCATAACACTCACTCCGATCTCTTCGGAATACACATCGGATGGGACTAAATGGTACAGTTATACTTGTTGGTCAAATGTTCTAACGAAACCTCAAACTTTGGATGTCTCAAGTGCTCCCTCAACACCATGACATACAAGACAATGTGTACCCTGCGCGCATGGACCTGGGACTGTCCTAGTGATACGCCAATCTTCAAATTCGCTCAACTACCAGAAACGATCAAATATATATACCTTGGGCTATCATTCCCCTTGGTACCATGTCACCCAACCAACATATAACATACCAAACTCTTGTTCCATTTCTCAATCAATTCACCTTAACAAGGAGCATTGCCTTTAACCAAGAATGCACAAATAACTCGTCTTGACTAACCCTCTTACAAAAGAATCCAACTAAAGAAAAAATGAAGGATTCCCAATGCTATCACGCATTACCGGCTCTCCACCAAAAGAGTCAAATCCAGAATTGAGGTTTCATCATGAAAACCTTTCAACTTTCCAAGTAGGTAGTCTGCACATGACCACCACGAAAGCCAAAAGACCAATCACTCAAATACCCAAATCGATCATTTCCTTTTTCTTCCTTCTGAACTGAAAAGAACTGCACATGCCACCATAAAATCAACTCAAAGTGCAAATGGACTCTATCATAAACACACAACCCAAACAAGAATTAAGAGAGCATTTCACTACCAAGGAAAACATTCTTTTCTCAATCCTTTCTTTTAAGAGTTTCACTTCCTGTAAATCGTGGGATTCCCAATTATCGCATAACACACCAACTCATTTCTTTTAAATTGGAAGCCTTAAGATGGATTCCACCCACAAACACATCCCTTTTCAACATGAGAAAAACACACATCCAAGACTTTGAACCAACTCTTTTTCAAAAGAATCAACTCAGCACATAACAAAGAGGTTGCTGAAAACAGCTCAACTTTCAGGTAAGCAATGTTCATTCAAGAACCACTTCAAAAAATGATTCACTAAGAAATCATTCAACTCTCCAAATAGACCAGATACGATTAATTAAGGACAACAAGAATCAAAGCATGAAATCTCTCCAACATGCGAAATTAACAAAAAAATTTCCAAGCAAGGAAAATGTCTACCTATAACACCATTAAACCACTTTTCATTTTAAACAACATTGGACAAAACACTTAAAGAAAATAGGATCCAGAACTGAATTTCACTGCCCTAGGAAAGGTAATTTCCTTGACTTTAGGGTGAAATTTCCTTTGGGCCATGAATTTCCAAAACATTGCATTCACATATACACATTCTTTTATATTGGTAACTTCCATGATAAACCCAACCTTGCTACAATATCATGACAAATCTTAAAGACTCTAGTACAAAAGTCAACAAATAAATTAGCAACGCTTCTTAACAAAAGTAGTATCTTTTTTCCAACTGCACTTATAAATTGATTTCTCCATTGAATCCTATCAGCATAGTTCTTTTAAAAGACAAATACCCACACATGCTCACACGCAGTCCTGACAACTCAACAAATTACATCAATGATCAATGCACATATAACTTCTCTTGTTATTACCAAAATTCATATCAAGATTACTACTTTGAAACCGTAATAATTTAAACATTACATGCCACCACAATAAATTTCTCGTTACTCTAGCTAGATTGTGTTACTAGGAAATATCACTTCATGATTTTAATTTCAAAGATTCCCATAATGCAATTTCAGTTGTAAATGATTGAGAAACACTAACAAGTGAATCTATTCTCCACCATCCACCTTTAAAAGATATCTAAATTCCAAAAGGGGTTATTCACACAATTTGTATATCAATGCCATGGTTCATCATTCTTCACCATTCAATTTACTAGCACATTGAGTAGGTTGTTACACTATTTTCTCTTTCATTATATGACATGATCAAATTCTTTCTAGAATTCTGGCAATGTACACAGTGGTAGTATTCTTAATAATGCATTAAGTTTGCATACTTTTGATAAATCCAATAATCTAAAAGCCTAAATAATGAAAGCAAACTAAAACATCAGCTCACGATAAAGCTCTAACAAGTTGCAATGAGTTCATTTGCATGTTGAATAATTATATTACTACACATTCCTTCTTATAAACATTCTACTAAATTTTTTTCTTTATTTTAATATTGCTACCATAGAATCTAACAAACTAGAAATCAATTATTAGTACAAAACTCCAAACATTACATTAAATTCTTCCCAAAGGTTGACCCATTCTTTTGATTAATTTACTATTATTATTTTAAGTACCGCTACCGTGAAAGCCGATAACCCGAAACAAATTATGCAATTTTCAATTTAAAAAACTCCTAGTAGGAATTATCAAGGCTACTACCATATCTCAAATTTTGTAATATCATACTAAATTGTTTCATGATAATTTATTATCCCATCATAAGTTTTTAGAGCTTACAAAACATCATAAGATTACCGCAACAACCATAATGTTCTAGCAAAACTCTTTAGTCAAGAACAATCTATTACTCAACAAATCAGAAAGCTTACATATTTAAAATAGTATTATACTTTGTTCATTCAACCCCTAATGATGCTCAACACCAAGTTTATTATGCATTATTTACACTATAGTGACTATTATTAATAATCAACAATTATTGTGATTATGAAACCTATTTGTTGTCCTAGTTTTATATGCCATGACTTAAACTTTACAAACGTAGGTTCAACATTCCCTTCTTATGTTTGAACTTGGAGCAAGCAACTATCAAAACATCCTTATTAGAACCTCTAGTAAACAAGGTTTCACACGATAATACCACAATTTCTACCCATTCATTTAAACACATTATGTCAATTTAGCATTGCAGCCAACATATGAATAGTGTATCTACATATGTTCACCGAGTATCCCTAAGAAAGATTAATTCAAGATTAGTGTTTACTATTGACAAAAATCTCATACATCTTTGGCATAACCTTCACAAATAATAAGAGATATTTATCAGCGCCAAGAAAATCCAATTCATCCAATAAAGTAAGAATTCTTATCATGCTAGTTATATGATCAATTCACCATGCTCCACACTTCTCTATAACTATAACAATTAAAGTAACAATGGATATACTTCTACTCACTATTCATCCTGAAGCTACTACAAGACACTATCATATTTAATCAGTTTCACACACAAAAGATTGTTGCTTAGAATTCATTTACACACTACATTCTTTCCCCAGCCGTTTCTTTCTAATTCTCATCTCATGAATGCAATGCTCAAACTCAACGCATATATCGGTATAACTAGGTATTCACCCATCGATGACACACCTTTGCCTTATCCTTTTTCATATAGGGTTATCCTGTCCTTTTTCTACAAGGTCTCAATCCAAATCTTTATCTCCCATTTGACCTTGTCCTTTTTCATACAGGGTCGCCCTATCCTTTTTCATACAGGGTCTCAACACATAAATATGAATCATGAATGCTCATCATGCAATGCGATGTAGTCATTTTCTTCCATCATATTAAAAAATTAGAAGTATTCATCATCTTGACTCAACTCTCACTTTCATCATCATATCATAAGCGGAGAACAATATAAATTCAACGTTAACGTAAGAAATAATCAAAGCAAAGCATCATTCAACCCAACTTTTAAGCACCCGCATATTATTCTACATTGCACCTGACTTTCACTTGGATCCGCTGACCGGAAGAATGTGAAGATGGTATCACACTTAAAGTCTCTCCTCCTACGGAGATTACCTACTCTCAAAATATTCCAACACAATTTCAAATACATGTAAAGAACAACGATCCTACATGTTTTTCGAAAACACCAATTTTTCTAACAAATAGCTGTCTTGTCTGTCCTGGTATGAACAGTGACACAACTTTCAATTCCCTCATCGAAATAGAGCAAACCATACCATTTTTAGAAAATATACAAATTTTTCATAATTTCTTAGTTGGCACAATCCTCATATTAGTTTATCTAAGTCCCCGAAACTAACTAGGAAAACAGACCTGATCATTCTCTGGATAGCAGATTTGCAAATTTTGTATCTTTTAATCTACAGTAGCAAATATAGCAAACCATGACACTTCTGAAATCTAAAGGAAATTTTCCACAATTTTCTAGTTGTCATTTTAGTTCTAACTTTTACTAAACTAAAACATCACTTCTACTCCGACTGGTCTAGCAATCATCCAATGCCAGACAACAAAGTTAGAAATTGCATAACTCTAATCCACCCATCAAATATTTGTGTTCTTAGACTCTGTGGAAACCTTAGGAAATTTGCTACAAAGTTCATTGGGACCTTATTACCACATTAAGTCATCTTCTATTTTTAATCTTTTAATTCCCTCCGATTGCCCGAACTTGATTGATCAGACTGCACAACAACACGGTAATGCTCATAACTCCTAAACCATTTATTGGAATGCCATGAATGAGCACTCTATAGAAATCCAATGAGGTACTCTACAAATATCTAGAAGGTGAAATCCCAAGATTGCACACCCAAGGTCCCCTAATCGTAGAACACAGCAAACTACACAGATCAAACGATTAACCGAAAACTAACCCGATCGAGAAATCACTAAGAACAAAAAGGTAAGGAAATTGTTTGTTACCCTTGGAGACCACAGCAAGAACCTCTGAACACTAGCACAAACCACCCTGCTTCTCATCTTGTCCTCCTTCTTCCTCCTTCTCTTCCTCTTCTTCCTCCCCTCCTCTTTTACTCAGTTGCCAAGGGGGTGGAGTGGCTGCAGTGGAGGAGGTGGATGTGGGGGAGGAGGGAGGCAGGGAGGGGTGGCCAAGGGGAAGAAAGGGGGAGGGAGGTAAGCGCCCTAAGGTTTGCGAGGTAAAGGGGTGGTCGGCCTCTCCCAATGGGCTAAAACCTTGGACTGAATGTCCACGCCCCTAAACACCTCTAAAATTTTAAAATTTTAGCCCTTTTCAATCCACAAACATTTAGAATTTAATCTCCATTGATCACCCCGGAAGTTACTTCTTTAACCCTCATTTGATTCTCGATTTTAATCACTGAATTCTCTGAACGCCATTCAGAATATTACTCCACGGCCTAAAACTCATCAAAATATTGATTTTTCTTCCCTTTTGCAAACCTCAAAAAACTACTTCTTTAATTCTATTATTTTTATTTTTTTAATTCACCAAATCTCCCTAATCCCATTCGGGATATTAGTTAGGCAATCGCCATGGCTGTCGATGTTTCCCTCGCGCCTCCTTGCGTGTTGCAGATTAACAAGAGGGGCGGTGCAAGGAGCAGATCAAGAAGACAAGGACCAAATCCAATTCCAAATCAAGGCCCAAATTGATCCAAATCCAACACATATAAGGAATGGAGAGAGGGGAAGGGAGAGGAAGAACAAGATGGCGGACGAGGAGGAAGATATAGATGAGATTTCGGTCCATCCACTTTTGCTTTTTTTTAATTCATTAAGATGTATGTACAGCTACATCAGCAAATTTAGTGAATCTACATCCAGCAAAGCCAGGGCAAATTTGCCACATATAATTAATGAGTATGAATAGCTCATTATCCACGTAGATACTACATCAGCAAAGCCAGGGTAAATTTGCTGTGAGAGGTTGATTGCACGGTATTAACGATTGAGGAGGGTCAAGTACACGTTTTTGTAGCGCAAAGTTGAATTACAGACTTCGGAACGAGTTCAGGTGGTCAAATGAACTTCTTCCTCTAGCTAAAACACATACCTAGCACTTACGTTTTTGTACAAATTATAACATTACTTACTACTTCATAGCATATTTTTGAGTGTTCAATTGGTCACAGAAAAGTGATAAAAACCAGATAGATCCTGAAAAAACACCACACGTTTGTAAAATGGTGGCTAAAGGTGTCTTTGACACTTCACAAACATGTACAATCGTAGACATCTAGCTATTTCGATCTAGAGGCATTAGCACATAACACGCGCGCTCAATATATATCCAATAATTCATTGAACTAGGAGTAGAAAGCCGGTTCACGTATCATCCCTCAATCTCTCTCACAATCGACAGCATGATCAGTAGGTGATTAAGAAACACATGAAATTAATCAAATGACGTGGAATAGCCAATCATCTATCATCCCCAGGTACATGCTGAATGCACGGGTCAATTCATCACTACTCGTTAGAGAAACTGACAAAGCCACACAGAGAACCGCGACGACAACGGGATCTGGACGGCGGGGGCGCCTCCCCTGGACGCAGCCAAAAATCAACACTCCGATCCCCACTGCGACAAAATCTCTCGCAGGATTGTCTCTTGTGTGCACGCT
The DNA here is from genome assembly GCA_017311315.1 of Dendrocalamus latiflorus. Taxonomy (NCBI): domain Eukaryota; kingdom Viridiplantae; phylum Streptophyta; class Magnoliopsida; order Poales; family Poaceae; genus Dendrocalamus; species Dendrocalamus latiflorus. Next base: position 7,020,534 of record CM029677.1, read on the forward strand.
CCTGATCCAATCTTCCAAAATACTCCAAACCACATATAATTAAGGAGAGATTACACGAGTTTTGTGGGCTCGAGAGGCTTGTCTAAAATTTACTAATGCCTGGTCGGTCCAGTTGAGTAGTAGTGCGTACATGACCACGGCATGGATTTTGATATGGAGTATATTAAAATCGAGGATTTGGGGTCTGGCACATGGATACTCGTGTGGGCTACGTACACTGCGCATGCACTGCCAGCTTTGGTCTATGTGGTGACAAGAATGTTCATTACCACCTGGCTTATAAGTTTTGGGTTAGTCTGTGTGAATAGTTAAGGTAGTGTTTGGTTTGGGGTATATCCTGGGATGGGAGGGGGTCAACCCATTTTTTGTAGTGTTTGGTTGTAGGATTTGGTGGGATGGGTTGGACCCAAAAGAGAATATTCTGCTAAAATCTGGGTTGAGATGATACCCCAAAAACGAGCGAACCGCGCCAACCCAGTTCCCTTCGTGCGCGCGTACAGCCCTAATCTCACCGCGCCGCTCCTCCATCTCCCCCATCGCCCGCGCATCTTCCCCATCGCCCGCCGCCCTGCTGCTCCCCCATCGCCCGCGCCGCTCCCCCATCTCCCCGCGCCGCTCCCCCATCTCCCCCATCGCCTGCGCCGCTCCCCCATCACCCGTGCCGCCCTGCCGCTCCCCCATCGCCCGCGCCGCTCCCCCATCGCCCGCGCCGCTCCCCCATCTCCCGCGCCGCCCTGCCACTCCCCCATCTCCCCGCGCCGCTCCCCCATCTCCCCGCGCCGCTCCTCCATCTCCTGCGCCGCCCTGCCGCTTCCCCATCTCCCCGCGCCGCTCCCCCATCTCCCCGCGCCGCTCCGGGTCTGCTCGGGTCGCCGTCGTCGTCGCCGTGCTCCGGTCGTCCTCTCCGCCCTCCTTTCCGCCCCGGCGCGTCCTCCCCGCCGTCCTCTCCACTACCGGCCTCCATCCAAACAAGAGGTAGGATCACTAGATCCCATTCTATCCCTCCATCCAAACAAAAAACAGGGACTAACCCATCCTTGCAACCAAACAAAAAGTGGGATTATCCCATCCCACATATCTGGGATGGAGCTATCCCATCCCACCAAGTCCCCAATCCAAACACCACCTAAGAAACACTGCAAAGCCCAGGTGAGTGCAGTGTAACACCCTAGTCTACTACTAAGCCTGGGTTGATACCGCATACCAACAAATCACCAAACTAAAATCGCTAATAATAAATTTCAGAAGCAATTACCCTAAATATAACTCCAACTTGTGACAACCATTAGCAATAACTTCGGCATGCCATAATCAACTAAGGCCATTCTCAGTGGAGAGTTTCATGGCGTTGTTTCCAAGACTGCCATATCATGTAAAATGAAATGAAACATGGATGAAACATCCATCCTCAATGCATAGTTTCATTATATTGTTTCATAGACATTTAATTTCATGACTCATATAGAGATGGTAATCGTGCCAAGAGAGTTTCATCTAGATGAAACTCACTTCTTCTCTCTCTTCTTAAAAATGTTGCCATATCATCAAAAATGCCTATGTGGCAGACTATTAAATGCAGATGAAACTCCCACTGAGACTGGCCTAAGGAGCAAGTATGAACCTCCATACCTATCGTCGACATGTAACATAAACTAAACATCATATCAACAACGTAAGTCTGCATCAACTATAGATAAACGGACGGTGCCAACCAAGTTCCACACAAAACTTCAATAGTCTCAACGAATTACCATTAAGTTCCAAACTAAATTAAGCAAAATTATTAATAATCTAATTGTGAGAATCAAAGATGATAACTAAAACATGTTCATTGGACATGATGCAAGTGTGCTACTCCAATCTCCACACAAGTTATCTGTAGAGACCCGAATATACAAATCCGGACTCTCCTGTGTATTCTGCACTAGTCCAGGATCACGCTAGTGCACACAGCATAAACAAAGATAAATATCATCCACATCACGATATTCTAAAGAAAATCCAAACTATATAAATAAAATATCAGAGTACAACCTTATGGTCAAGCTTACAATCTCAATAGCCTGAGTGGCTAATAAGCTAGCAGCGGAAAATCCAAAGTAAAACGTAGTGGCCAATCGACATGCCCACAGGCAATCGAGTGGGGAGCGAAGCCTAGAACGCGTAGTCGTCGAAGCACTCTCCTCCTGGAACCTCCTGCTGGTAGTACTCCTCTTCCTCAACTGAGCAACATAGGCGTAAAGCCGTGAGTACATTGGTACTCAGCAAGCCGTTTGTAACAAATGATGCAATATAGTATGCAAGGCTTACCAATGGAAGGCTGAAAGTGTTAATTTGCATAAACAGCATTTGAAATTACCATAAATAGATTGAAGGCGAATTGAAGTAAAACAATAATAAACATTAATCAAAGGAATTGAAGTAACCACTTATGAATCTCCCATCCATAAGCTAAACCAACCACTCATGGATCTCCCAACCAACAGTGAATTAACCATCCACTGTCCAAAACTTTTTAGAAATAACTATACCTCGTGTGAAATCACCGAGCATTGTCCATAACCGAGGACGCGGCTATTCGAATAGTTTTACACTCTGCAGAGGTCGCACAACTGTACCCACACGATGTGCTAATCCTCACGTTAAAGACAATCACAACAAAGCCTTTACAATGTTCAATTCCAACCCAATCCCGCCCGCTAGGGTTTCGCATCACACCCCCCCTTGCGCCCCGTGGAATGTATACGACACCCACTGACATCCCAATGGCGGAACCAGAATTGAAACATCACAAATTAATCAGCCAGGTCTGTCCCATACCAGACATGTGGTTTGCACGGTAAGACTCAGATCAATGGCGCACAAAGTTAAGTCCTTAAGTGTTCTCGGGCGAGACTACCACATCCCTCGAAGTGCTCCAACACTTCCCCCTTTACTGCACGATCATTCGCCCGAGTGAAAACCAATTTTGTATAACCACCGCCAATGACGCACCAACGTCACGGCACAAATTTTATAACAGTGGCACCAACCACGATTCAATATCTCATTAGGTCAAATTAATTAATCACATATGATGGTGAAACCTTTCGCAAAATAAGCAAGGCTAAGCATTCTAATCGTACCAACCCAATGTGACAAATAACATAGCATCACTAATTAAATTCCCAACCTAAGGTGACAATGACATCAAGGTATTCCAAAAGATCAAGGAGGGAAAATAACCAATTGGGACGATAACTACCAATACAAGGGTTTGAATAAAAATAGCGATGCAAGATAATTTAAAACAAAATAATTAAATAATAGATTGCAAACTGGGTTCAACATGATCAAAGGATACGACTTGCCTTGGCCTTGCTCAGTTGACGGATCTTGATCTTCAAATCCAACGGCGGCTCCCTCGAATGCGTGATCTAACGAGAGAGAACAAAACGAAAAGACAACATAAATTCAAATAAAATTCAAATGAACTCCAAAAATTCCCAAATCTGAACCAAAAGATAGAGCTCAATTTTAGATGAATTTAGGAAAAAGAATCGGGTCAATCGGGGCTAGGACGAGGGAGAACGGGCTTCTGGAAAATTAAATCTACAGAAATTCGGGGAAATTGGAAAAGGGCACTGTGCTGTGGACCGGGCGCACGGGAAACTGAGTCTACGGTGAACCCGGTGCATGGAACAGTGCGGGGCGGAGGGTTTGCTGACGCAGACGGCGGGTGCTGACGTGGTGACTACGTGGCGACACGCGTGCGGGTAGGGCTGACGTGTCAGGCTGACTCGGCGGCTGACATGGCTCACGGTCTATGGCACGCGGCTGACGCGCGGGCCCCACCGGGCAGAGACACGGCCCACGGTGGTCCGGGCGTACGGGAAGGCGAAGCGGCGCGGGTGACGCCAGCGCTGACGCACGCCGGCGCGAGGGCCGAGGGGACGCGGGGCGCGACCGAGGTGCAGGCGGCGAGGCGCGGGCGGGTAGTGGCGGCGGCTGGCCGGCGAGGTCTGGGACGGCGGCGGGGTCTGGCCGGCGACGACCGAGGTGGCGGCGGGACTCACCGGCGGCGTCGAACGGCGAGCGCTCTCGGCGGCGAGCTCCGGCGACGAGCGGCGAACGGCAAGCGACCGGTGGCGCACGGGCGACTCCGGCGATGAGCGGCGGCGGAGGCGGCGGCTCGGGACGGCGAAGAAGCCGAGGGGTCGGGCGCTTTTATACGCGGACGCTGAGGTGGCCGGGTCGGGTGCGGCGGAGAGTCCGCGGCGGAGACGGCGGCGGCGTGGCAGAGTTCGGAACGGAGACGGGGAAGAGAGTCCCGGTCGGGAACGAGGACCCTGACAGGTGGGCCCCACCTGTCAGTGGCTCCGGGAGAGCGGGCGGCACGGATGGCGCGCGGGCGAAGCGACTGCGGCGGATGGGCGACACGTGGCTGGCATCCAACCGAGAGGCGCGGGCGCGGACTGGGCGCCGATGCGCGACGCGTGGCGTGTGCGGGCGCGCGCTGGCTGGGCTGGCGGCCTGCTGGGCTGGGCCGGCTGGTGGGTTTCGGCCCACTGGCCGGTTTTAGGATTTTTGGGGATTTTCTATTTCCAGAAATTCATTTAATTCCTTTTGAGCTCTAGAAAATAGCAAATAAATCCAGAAAAAAAAACACCAAAAATTCCAGAAAATTCCTTGAGACTCAGGGAACTCAAATAAAATAAACTTGGCAAATGTTCATGTTTAATTTAATCATATTAAATCCTTTCAATTTAATAAAATTCCAATTAAGCTTTAATTAATTCCAGAAAAATTCAAATGGTGAATTTTATTTTAAAAAGCTTCAAAAAGGCTCTGAAAATCAGGATGTTACAAACCTCCCCCCTTAAACGGAATCTCGACCCCGAGATTCAGGCTTACTAAAAGAATAGGTTACCAGGTGCGACATTGGAGACGACGTTGTTGAGGCTCCCCCTTGCAACGCTTTGAGGTATTTGGCTTCCTTGACTTGACGATGTTCCACAGCTTGCTCCTGGGGTCTTGGCAGGGGTACTTCCAAGTTTGAAAGGAATAGGTGAGATTGCTCGATGCTTCTGCGGGGTTCCTGGGTCCAACCATCTTGCTGCTGCTCTGAAGAGAAACACTACTGACTGCTCCAGGCGAAAAGGTAAGGGGGAAAAGCATAGGTAAGACTTGAGGTTGAACTTGGACAACTTTATTCCGGGTTAGTTGCTCTGACACTTCCAAAACTCTGACCGGGTTTTAAAGATAAATGGGAAAAGCATAGATGAGAGGTAAACTCGTCTAAGGGGAATTTCTAATGGCAACCTAAACTAAACAAACACTTAGCCGAAAAAGGCTAACAACAAAACCGGGGAAATAACACCAATAAAAGATTGACGTGATTGCAATATAATGCTTTTAAGGGCAAAATTTGCAGCTCACATCACACGCAACTACAAGAAAAAGCAAAACGGTCTACACGATGCTAAAACTATGGTAGGGTTTTGAATCTAATGGCTCTCGATCTTCACGGCAGTCTTCGATCTTGTCTTGGAACATTGGGGTGCTTCCTTGATCCAAACTTCACATCACAGCTTGAAGAATTCCATGCCAACTTTCCCTTCGATGGAGGAACACTCGAGACATCTATGGACATTATGGGGGTAAGAAGTCAAATTGAATTTCGAAAACAATATTTCAGAGGAGGCAAGGAGCAAGAATCCTAAGAATGAGGTAAGAATCAAGAATTACTAGTCAATCATTTGGTTGATTTGATTTAGAAAATAATTTCGAAAACTTTGCTAATTCGACCATTCTAACTAGGGCTTCGTCCTACAGTCGATATAGCTCTGATACCATCTCTGTAGAGACCCGAATATACAAATCCGGACTCTCCTGTGTATTCTGCACTAGTCCAGGATCACGCTAGTGCACACAGCATAAACAAAGATAAATATCATCCACATCACGATATTCTAAAGAAAATCCAAACTATATAAATAAAATATCAGAGTACAACCTTATGGTCAAGCTTACAATCTCAATAGCCTGAGTGGCTAATAAGCTAGCAGCGGAAAATCCAAAGTAAAACGTAGTGGCCAATCGACATGCCCACAGGCAATCGAGTGGGGAGCGAAGCCTAGAACGCGTAGTCGTCGAAGCACTCTCCTCCTGGAACCTCCTGCTGGTAGTACTCCTCTTCCTCAACTGAGCAACATAGGCGTAAAGCCGTGAGTACATTGGTACTCAGCAAGCCGTTTGTAACAAATGATGCAATATAGTATGCAAGGCTTACCAATGGAAGGCTGAAAGTGTTAATTTGCATAAACAGCATTTGAAATTACCATAAATAGATTGAAGGCGAATTGAAGTAAAACAATAATAAACATTAATCAAAGGAATTGAAGTAACCACTTATGAATCTCCCATCCATAAGCTAAACCAACCACTCATGGATCTCCCAACCAACAGTGAATTAACCATCCACTGTCCAAAACTTTTTAGAAATAACTATACCTCGTGTGAAATCACCGAGCATTGTCCATAACCGAGGACGCGGCTATTCGAATAGTTTTACACTCTGCAGAGGTCGCACAACTGTACCCACACGATGTGCTAATCCTCACGTTAAAGACAATCACAACAAAGCCTTTACAATGTTCAATTCCAACCCAATCCCGCCCGCTAGGGTTTCGCATCACACCCCCCCTTGCGCCCCGTGGAATGTATACGACACCCACTGACATCCCAATGGCGGAACCAGAATTGAAACATCACAAATTAATCAGCCAGGTCTGTCCCATACCAGACATGTGGTTTGCACGGTAAGACTCAGATCAATGGCGCACAAAGTTAAGTCCTTAAGTGTTCTCGGGCGAGACTACCACATCCCTCGAAGTGCTCCAACACTTCCCCCTTTACTGCACGATCATTCGCCCGAGTGAAAACCAATTTTGTATAACCACCGCCAATGACGCACCAACGTCACGGCACAAATTTTATAACAGTGGCACCAACCACGATTCAATATCTCATTAGGTCAAATTAATTAATCACATATGATGGTGAAACCTTTCGCAAAATAAGCAAGGCTAAGCATTCTAATCGTACCAACCCAATGTGACAAATAACATAGCATCACTAATTAAATTCCCAACCTAAGGTGACAATGACATCAAGGTATTCCAAAAAGATCAAGGAGGGAAAATAACCAATTGGGACGATAACTACCAATACAAGGGTTTGAATAAAAATAGCGATGCAAGATAATTTAAAACAAAATAATTAAATAATAGATTGCAAACTGGGTTCAACATGATCAAAGGATACGACTTGCCTTGGCCTTGCTCAGTTGACGGATCTGGATCTTCAAATCCAACGGCGGCTCCCTCGAATGCGTGATCTAACGAGAGAGAACAAAACGAAAAGACAACATAAATTCAAATAAAATTCAAATGAACTCCAAAAATTCCCAAATCTGAACCAAAAGATAGAGCTCAATTTTAGATGAATTTAGGAAAAAGAATCGGGTCAATCGGGGCTAGGACGAGGGAGAACGGGCTTCTGGAAAATTAAATCTACAGAAATTCGGGGAAATTGGAAAAGGGCACTGTGCTGTGGACCGGGCGCACGGGAAACTGAGTCTACGGTGAACCCGGTGCATGGAACAGTGCGGGGCGGAGGGTTTGCTGACGCAGACGGCGGGTGCTGACGTGGTGACTACGTGGCGACACGCGTGCGGGTAGGGCTGACGTGTCAGGCTGACTCGGCGGCTGACATGGCTCACGGTCTATGGCACGCGGCTGACGCGCGGGCCCCACCGGGCAGAGACACGGCCCACGGTGGTCCGGGCGTACGGGAAGGCGAAGCGGCGCGGGTGACGCCAGCGCTGACGCACGCCGGCGCGAGGGCCGAGGGGACGCGGGGCGCGACCGAGGTGCAGGCGGCGAGGCGCGGGCGGGTAGTGGCGGCGGCTGGCCGGCGAGGTCTGGGACGGCGGCGGGGTCTGGCCGGCGACGACCGAGGTGGCGGCGGGACTCACCGGCGGCGTCGAACGGCGAGCGCTCTCGGCGGCGAGCTCCGGCGACGAGCGGCGAACGGCAAGCGACCGGTGGCGCACGGGCGACTCCGGCGATGAGCGGCGGCGGAGGCGGCGGCTCGGGACGGCGAAGAAGCCGAGGGGTCGGGCGCTTTTATACGCGGACGCTGAGGTGGCCGGGTCGGGTGCGGCGGAGAGTCCGCGGCGGAGACGGCGGCGGCGTGGCAGAGTTCGGAACGGAGACGGGGAAGAGAGTCCCGGTCGGGAACGAGGACCCTGACAGGTGGGCCCCACCTGTCAGTGGCTCCGGGAGAGCGGGCGGCACGGATGGCGCGCGGGCGAAGCGACTGCGGCGGATGGGCGACACGTGGCTGGCATCCAACCGAGAGGCGCGGGCGCGGACTGGGCGCCGATGCGCGACGCGTGGCGTGTGCGGGCGCGCGCTGGCTGGGCTGGCGGCCTGCTGGGCTGGGCCGGCTGGTGGGTTTCGGCCCACTGGCCGGTTTTAGGATTTTTGGGGATTTTCTATTTCCAGAAATTCATTTAATTCCTTTTGAGCTCTAGAAAATAGCAAATAAATCCAGAAAAAAAAACACCAAAAATTCCAGAAAATTCCTTGAGACTCAGGGAACTCAAATAAAATAAACTTGGCAAATGTTCATGTTTAATTTAATCATATTAAATCCTTTCAATTTAATAAAATTCCAATTAAGCTTTAATTAATTCCAGAAAAATTCAAATGGTGAATTTTATTTTAAAAAGCTTCAAAAAGGCTCTGAAAATCAGGATGTTACATTATCATCAATGGTTACCAAAAAATGTAAATAAAGCAAGGACAAGTCAACGATTCAATAAGTAACATAGTAAAACAACATACATAAACATATCATAATCATTTATCTCTTATTCATCTCTTTCTTTTTATTAATGCAATGCAATGCTTATGCTCATTTGCCATCATCATAGCTTATACCAATATAGCAAGGTATTCATCCATCGACGAACGACTCTTCACTACTACAAAAGACGCTATACTAGATGGCTACAACACACATGGTTCATAGAGAACTATCTGTACTGTAATTATCGCAGACAGTTTTACAAGCATGAACGTGTACCGTCTGTGATACACAACTACCACAGTCGGTTCATACGAATAACCTTTGTGATATTTTCACATATGGTTATTTATACGAACCGTCTGTGACAATGCAAGACATCACAGACGGTTCCTATTAATAACCATTAGTGATAATTCATAGACGGTTATTTATACAAACTGACTGTGATAGTGGCATACATTACAGATGGTTTATATGGATAACCATCTATAATAGCTCACAGACGATTATTTATAAAAATCATCTGTGATAGTTTCATATCACAGACAGTTTGTAGTTGGAATCGTCTGGGATACGCCGTGTTATTAAATAACCAGTGTGGTCTCGACATATCTATCTTCATCGCATTGCATTGAAGGAGGCGGTTGGCTTTGGGAAGTTTGGGGAGTAGATCTAGCTTATAGATCGATTTGTTCTTGCGATTAGAGGTTAGTATTTGCTTCTAATAACTTATATGCCTTATAGTAGAGAGAGATGATAGCTAGGATTTTAGATCTAGCTAGCTAGGTTTAGAAAGAAATGGTAGTTTGCTCTAATTTAAAAATAGGTCAGTACTCCCAGTTTACTTCAATATATTCTTACTTGATATATATATATATATATATATATATAGTATAAATAACAGGGGCACCTTGGTGTCTGGGCACCAAGTCTCCATGCCTTTGGATTGCTTTTAGATGCGTGCTAGTGTGATTGAGACTTTCCTTACATGATTGATTTAGCATGCCAAATATATTACATACCATTGCACTAGCACATATCTAAAAGCAATCCAACGATAGGGAGCCTAGGTGCCCAGGCACCTTGGTGTCCCATTTCAGCGTCCTATATATATATATATATATTGCTTCATGAATACGTGGCTAGCTACTTAATTTAGATATAGACTATTTATTATAAGGTGAATGACAATTATGTGTGTAAGTAGCTAGGCTAGTTAGCTATAGTAGCATTAATAATCTAATTTGATACTAATTTATTACATGTGTAGCGTAGATGGACCAAAGCTGGATGTACATTGAAAATTGTGTGAGTGAACAGTACATTAATAGCGTGTCTACTTTTAGAAGAGCAGCCGAGCTAAATATATTGAAGTGCATTTTGATGTCATTACTTATCCAAGGGCCAAAGCAACCTGGGAATTATATTGATGTGTACCTAACATCATTGGTGGAAGATCTTGTGATACTATGGAATGAAGGGGTACATGTATGGGATGCGGACAAACGAGAGAACTTCACTCTATGTGCCATGTTGTTCTGCACCATCAATGATTTTTCTGCCCTTGGTAACCTATCAGGGTTGAGTACAAAAAGGAGCCAAAGCCTCTCCACACTGCTTAGATTATACCAAGAGTGTATGGTTGAACAACTCGTGCAAAACTGTGTACATGCATTACCGTAAGTTCCTTCCAAGGTATCACCTATACAGCAAGATGAAGAATTAATTTGATGGAAAAAAAGAGGATGACTCAGCATCAAGGCCATTTAGCGAGAAAGAGGTCTACGGTATGGTCAAGTATATCGATCTTGTGCTTTGTAAGGGACGTAGTTGAGGACCCATCAGAAGAACATGTAGAAGAAGAGGTCAATATTTTAGAACTTGCCTTATTGGCAGCACTTACAGGTTTACAACTGCATCGATGTCATGAATATAGATTCATGACAAAACAAAGGATGGTGTCAACATAAGGTGTAACTTGGTCACTATGAACATTAGAACCGAGTTAGCACCGATAGAGACCGATAAAGGCTGAGCGTACCTTCCCCCAGCTTGCTACACTCTGTCTAAGTCTGAGAGAACTGAACTGTGCCAGTGCTTGCATGGTGTAAAAGTTTTGTCCAGTCACTCCACCAGCATGAAGAAACTTGTTTCCATGGAGGATTTGAAATTAATTAGTATAAAGTTTCGTGACTGTTGTGTGCAAATGACACAAATGCTTCCTGTTGCAATTAGAAGTATTTTGCTGGACAAGGTTTGAGTGATAATCACGAGGTTGTGTTATTTCTTTAACATAATTGCTTAGAAGGTCATCAATCCCGATGGACTAGATGCTCTACAAACCGAGGTGGTGACAACTCTATGTCATCTTAAGATGTATTTTTGTCTATCATTTTTTTTGATATCATGGTCCATCTCATTGTCCACCTGGTGAAAAAGGTAAAGATATGTGTCTGCATGTTTCTACGTCATATGTACCTATTCGAGAGGTATGTGGGAATTCTCAAGTCCTATGTATGCAATCGATCTCGGCCGGAGGGAAACATCATAAAAGGTTATGCAACTGAATAGGTTATTGAGTTTTGCATCAATTGCATAGCATAGGTCGAACCGGTAGGTGTACCTCTATCTCATCACGAGGGAAGGCTAGAGGATATCAGGACCATCGGAAGGAAAGCAATAACTTCGGATCTGGATATGTATGCTCAAACCCATTTCATGGTTTTACAACACATGACTAAAGTGACCCCGTCTATTAAAAAGTACAAGGACATGCTATTCCAAGAGAATTCAGGCCAGCCAGAGGTTTGGATCACAAGACAACACAACCGTTGGTACAACGAACGGTTGAAGGTGCGATTCACTGGAAGGTCATCAAGTGAAACATTGCAATGGTTGGCAAAAGGGCCAAAATTTATAATTGTGACATGGCAAGGATACGATATTAATGGGTACACATTTATACAATAGATCAGGATAGAAAGAGTACAGTGTAGAACTTATGTGTCCACATAGATGCATTTCATGCGTACTTCATTACCATTGGCCCAAGCTCGTACTACAGGCTTGTAGAGGAGATTTAGGAGCTTGACTACGTAATTTTCAAGATCCCTCTATTTCGGTGCAGTTGGGTCCAACTCTCACGGGGTGTAAAGGTTGACAAATACGGCGTCACAACTGTAGACCTTGAACGTGTAGGTACAAAGATAAACTATTTGTACTTGCGAGGCAAGTTGTTCAAGTTTTTTATGTAACCGACCCAGCAAATAAGAAGCTCCATGTAGTTCTTTATGGGAAAAGAAGAATTGTCGGAGTTGAGAATGTCGTGGATGAGAAAGAGTACAATCAATTTGATGAGTTGCCTCCATTCAGAGGTGATATTAGATTCGAGAAAGAACAAGGCGATGAAGTAAGCTATATGCGTGTAAATCATCATGAAGGGCTTTATTTAAAAGAAAGTAGCCAAGTTTAATCAATGATTGAACACGGCGTACACCTATTTGGAAATTATTGCTATGTAAACATAATTAAGAAACTCAGCATATAATTATGGAACTATTCCATTGTAATTGATTCGTTAATTAAGAAATAATTACATTCATGATTATGCTTGCTTTTTTCATTGGGCATGGCTAGTATTTCCTGTGGCTAGATGAAAATAGGACTATCACAAACGGTTCCATTATAGAACCGTCTGTGATAGTTCCTCTATAAATAGGCCCTGCTAGGTTTTGCACTCTCACTCCTCGCGCACTCCTCCATCTCCACCACCCCTGCTAGGTTTTGCTAGAATCTCACTGCTCACTCACGCACCCGATGCCGCCTCCCCCCCCCCCCCCGATGCCACCTCTCCTCGCTAAGGTATGAATCCCAAATCCCACTTCTTTTGGAGGTAGATCATGGTGAGTTTGCTTGATAAGAGATGTGGTTTTTGACTGATTGGAAATTGCAAGGAGATATATGTGGGTTCGAATATTAGCTTGATGATGATACTGGTCTAATACTAAAATTGGATATTCAAGCTTGAGCTCTAAATCGTTACTATTACAATCATTTGTCAATCTTGTCGTCTGTCACTTTCGAAATAGTTGGCTAATTTGTTTTGTGATCGTTAGTACTTCATGATATATGCTTCACTTGTTAGCTAATTCGGTTTGCTATCAAACCTATTGAATCTATGATTGTATTGTTGGGAGCATTTTAAGTTAATGTACTTTCATGTGGTCACTAGCTTTGCCTTCCTACTGGCTGAAAGTTTAATTGATGAATTTAAGCTTGGTAGATAAGTAATTTGTTATTTAAGAGCTCAAGGTTTAAATCTCATTTGTTATATCCAATTAGTAAAAAGTATAGACAATAGTAGCGGGACGACCAAGATTAATCTTGTGTAACCCTACATCTGAGAGCACTAAATTGAAATTTGAGTTTTATGCTAATTTTACTTGATTCCTTGATCTTGAGAATGCTCTTTATGTTCATTTCAGCAGTCATCATGCTTCTTGCTTTATGTTTATGCTTTTAATGACTGGGTAGAATTACATGTTTATATACAAATTTTGTCATTTATATAATGCTGCAAATGTGCTTTGATCATATTTAATTATGATGGAGTTAAATCAAATATATGCTTATACCACAATATTTGCAACAATCCAAATATATGCTTATACCGCAATATTGGCATGTTACTATAATTAGTTTTTTTCTTGTAAGAGAGATGACATCCACACAGTCGTCATCATCATCATCGATGTCACCGAATGGGTCTGATACTCTAAAGACTGGTGTAAATAAGCATGGTAGAGGAGTATCAAAAAGGCCAGAGGGTCGAATGACCATCACGGTGGTCTCTTCGGATGGGGTCCTCTACAGCTGAAGAAAGCAGTGAAAACATTTTGGACTATCTGTGGGATAATTAGATGGCAACTTGTCCTCATCACCGTAGCAAGATAGAAAGATTTGACAAAAGTTCAGAAAAATGAGCTGTCGGTGGTAACAGAGTCATTTGAGATTCCAGTAGAAGTTCAGAGACTCGTGCAATGGCAGGCGCTCCTCGCGATGGGAAAAGAATGGAAGAACTTCAAGAGCATGCTTGTCACACAGTACGTGGCCAAGAATCAACACCCTTCACGAGGTATTCTTTCATGTCTCCGGAAACAAGGGAGGCCTTTGTGCAGATGATGAGGAAAGTGTGGCACACAAGGCTCTCCAGGCACAAAACACTCACCCTCACAAACTCGGTACCGCTGGATATGCCAGTAAAATCCCACAATGGAGGATGCAGGATTAGGTCGCAATCCAATCGGAGGCATCCCCGCCATTTGCCAGGATCACAAGTGAGCGTGCCTGAAACTCGTTAAGAGCAAGGTCATCAACCACATCTTCAGGTGTCTCCTCTTTCAAAAACCATGCAGACGAGGAAGTGTCTCAACGCTTGATAAGATATGTTAAACTACCTAGTTGTTAATAGCTCTTGAACTTCATGGGGTCTAAAATAACATGATTGCCTCTTGTAGTAGGCATTGACTACCGAATCTTCCCAACGCTCCTTTAAAGAAGACAAGGAGAGAGATATACTATCACAGGCCCTAAAAAGCAAGGAGCACCTAGGTCACATGTGAGGCTTAGGGGTTTACGTATCTTGGAGGCACGGATTCCCAAATGACTCCGAGGTGTATAAGAGTAGAAAAAGATCCAAGGCCTATCGCAAGGAATAAATAAAACAGGAGCTTTGTGCATAACTTGAGGAACAACTATCTGCCTCACTTTGAGAGAAGATAACTGCCTCATTTCGAGGAGAGATAGATTCATTAAGGGAAGAAATGAGATAAGTCTACAACCAATCGCATCCTACCCCAATTAATACGGTACCCAGTCCGCTTCAACATTGGAGTAGCTACGTGACCATGCCAATTTCTAAACATAGAAATGCCTACTTACCTATTAACAACATCCAGGTAATGTACCTCTCTAAAATGCTACATAGATAGACCTAGTGGATGCCTCAACTCATCGTGTATCGTTATGTAGGAGCCCACACCATGCATCCTTAGAGTAAGGCTTGTTGGATCCATTCCTATTGATGCTGGGTGCGGTATGACATATCCATGGCTGTTAGGGATGCTAGTGCACGGTGCCCAACTAGAGACTGGTTTTGTGAAGGTCCAGGTGGACATGATTAACGATATTTTTAGGACCGTCCCTCTTGAGAAGCCCCAAAATGAAGAGATTATGACATTAGGGGATGCCATCCACAGTCATCCAGTGGTCCAAGAGGGACATCGCCCTAGACCCGTCTGTGCCCAATCTTCACATCCAGTGGCCCAAGAGGGACATCGCCCTAGACCCGTCGCATTGGCTCCTGTGGCTCCACCTCAAGCTCCACTTCAGAAGCCCATCACATTGACTCATGTGTAGACAACGCCAAAAATGTATCGCAAGGGATGCGCTAAGGCCCAACCGTAGAAGATTAAGGTACCTCCTGTGTAATGGAAGTTCATTCTCAGAGTGTTGTTGGTCCCCGAGTCACAATTACCCAACCTTGGACTGGTTTGCAGGACTTTGCATACTTGGTACATGTAGAGGTCCAATATGAAGCCAAACCGGTAAAGTGGATTCACCATGAGATACATGGAGGCGCATTTCCTCCATGACTCAAGCTACTTCGTTGTGACCTTCAAAGACTTATTCTTACAATTCAACCTCGACAAACTTGATGCCTTACTTCTATGATGCTAGACATTGTAAGTGTACTATACAATCATGTTCTACATTCACGTAATACCGATAAATGTCATAACTCATTACTTATGTATATATCCATGATCTAACAAGTCCAAGAACTAGTGGGTTTCCTCGACCCACAATTGGTCTCTGAACAATCCATCAATGATAATTCATCCTTCATCCAAAATTATATAATGAGAGGATTGCTTGCTCACAGTAACAAGGAGTACAGAATGGTACCTTCAACCAAGGGTAAGTGCTTCACTAGTTGCCATACAAGTTTCATTTGTAGTACATTATACGCAACATGAACTTAGGATTAATCAATATGGCGACATATATGACTAGGGGGTCATTAGATTCTAATCAATATTGTACCAAAGTGGAGCAAGATAATATATTTTGATTCCTTACTTAGTGGCAACCACGATTTCACCCGTGTGCAACAAGCAATTGACAGGTAAACTCATTGCCTCCATACATAACTCTATTATAGTCTTTCTTTCATTTACAATGGCTGAGGCTAAGTTTTTGAAATCACGTAGGTCGTTCAATGCTTACATTACCCAGGGAGGGAGAGACAAGGAATCCAGTGCTACATTATGACACATGATGTGATTTCTGGTACCCGCTACAACACAACAATCAATATCACATTTTGTTATAATGCCTCTAGAACTGACAATACCTATGTATGTAATTCTATTTTTGAAGTGCCACCAGCAGCTACAGGGCAACATATGTCGATTCTACGTTTGCCGCCATATGGAAGAAATAATGGATGCTAAGATGAATGATCCAGAGGTTTATCATCCTACCAATAATTATTTCATGATTATCAATATATATACTAATGACTTAACACTAATCCTAGCGACAGCACATGGAATTCAATGAATGTGCAATCAATCTTGACAAACTCATTGTAATTCGAGGAAAACTCTCCCAATTCTTGATAGCGGAGGTCATAAACAATATTGGAGAGGTCCACCCCTGCGATGGTGATTAGGTGTTGAAAAATTAGATACAGTTTTAGTCACTTAATTGTGCTTAATCAAATAAGTCATTCAATTGTACTTTATTTAGTTGTTTAATTCATTTATGAGATCTGTGTAATGATTGTTATGTGCTATATAAATGATCTGTTTGTGTTGTTTAATTCATTTATGAGATCTATGTAATGATTATCCTGTGCTATATATATGTGATCTGCTTACTTGTTTTCAAAGGGCATGGCTAGCATTTCCTGAGGTTAGCCAAAAAATATAAAATAATATAGCTTTTGAAATAACTATCGCTAACGGTTTCGTATTCCAAACCGTTTCTGATATATAGATATCATAGATGGGTTTTAAAACAAACTTTCTATGATATTCTACTATCACAGATGGTTTTTAAAAACAACCGTCTATGATATGTATGATATCACATACAGTTAATATCAAAAACTGTCTATGATAACGGAATATCACAAACGTTTTTTCAAAAAAAAAACCGTATGTGTTTTAACATATCACAGACGGTTTGGGAGCTATTTGTGATAACCACCTATTATCACTGACACATAAATTCAGACAGTTCAGAAACTGTCTGTGATGATAGTTTTGAACCATCTGCGATGAACCTTTCTGTAGTAGTACTCCGTCCTCTTTTCATACAGGGTCCAATCTCCACTCCTCAGAGTGCCTACGAAAGTAGGTCTTTCTCATTTCACTCCTATGAGCCGTCCACACAATGTAGACCTATATGCCCAGCAGGCCATCTCTTTCCATGACATAAATGCACATGATGTAATGATTCCTTTAAATATTTAGCATGTAATCATCACGTAACCATCATCTTATATTTGTCATGACAAAAAGAGTAATCATATGAAAATAATATGGTAAACATTGCATAAGCATGATGTAACAAGAGCAAACAAATGACTTTACTATTTTACCATACACTGATCTTAACTATGTAGGAAGACGTTATGGCCAGTGATCAACCACCCAATCAAAGCATTAGATCCTAACCACAATCATGCTATAATGTCTCAATACCCATCCATATCATACAAGTAAGATCACGCTCTCCTACACTCAAGCATACCTCTCTCCCATCTCTCGATTTACCGATATCATTGTCCTAGCATTCAAATAAGATAACATGCAATCCAGGAAGCCAAACATAACAAATAATATATGTTCTAGAATCTATGTGAAATTCCACACAACTATCTAGCTATCCAAATTTCATAATTAGATTATCTTGATCCTTGTTTTCAGCCCCGATGGTCATTCTATTGCAATTCTAGACAACAAGATTCATAATTTCATAACTATTTTTTTATGGTATGAAATATTTCAAATAATACCACTTCTGCAAAATATGAAAAATTATGTACATCTTTCTAACTATTACCATAATTTTATTAGCCCATCTAGTAATTTTAATCCGTAAATTACCATGCCACTATCCAATCATGATGGCTCACTGCAGCAACCTTACAACTTTCATATCTATTTTTTACTTGTTAGAAAACTATAAACGAAGAAAGTTTGAGTATGTAGACTTCCTAATACACAATTTCTCAGTTTACATCAAGTTTTAATTTATCCTTATACTGTTTTTAATCTAATAATTAACACAACACTACCCTAACGTGGCACTTTGTAGGACAGCAAGCTTCCAAAGACGATAATGTTTAATCGAAATTTTTGTACGAATAATCTATTTTTATTCAAAATTACAGAAATATACCCGTAGAATTTTTTTTTACAAAAATAGGATCCAGTCGCCCAATGGGGGGGGGGGGGCGACTGGAGCTAATCGCCCAACCAGGGGCCGACAGAATCTCTGTCGCCCTACCCTCAGGCGACTGCAACAAGTCGCCCCTTATTGGGCGACTTGCAGTGCAGTCGCCACCGCTCAGTCCCTCGTGAATTTTTTAAATTTTGTCAATTTGTAGTTTTGAACTGGGAAAAATCTAGTGGAGTTGTAATAAAAGTTTATGTTCATTGTATGTTGTAGGTGCGTAAAAAATTTTGGGAAATTTTTTCAGGAACGATTGACCGTAGAACGATCGGTACATACGATGGTAAGTGATATTTTGATGTTATTGAGAATTCGTGTACAGAGAAAACCGGTATGTTAATATTGTTACATGACTTGCTATGTGAATCATTGAATGCTAAAAGATGAGATAATAAGCTTGTCTGAATAGAAATAAACTTCATAATACAGTTGGGAGTAACATGACGCATACATTTTTATTACATGCATAACGTATAGCATTATGTGCAACTAACCCACCCAATTGCTTGTACGACCTACTGTGTGGACCGGGACCACTTTCCCTTCCTTGCCCGCTCGGCATTGAACTCCTCGGCGACCTCTTTTGCCTTAGCCGCCATTTCCCTCTTTCTCTCGTGCTCCCTCTCATGAGCCTCCCGCTCCCTATGCGTGCACGCTTCGAGATGAGTTTTCATCTCCCGTTGTATACGTAGGGTTTGCTCGTTCTTGTGGTGCTCCTCCTCCCGCAACTCCGATGACCTTGCGACATTCTACTCCTCGAAGTCGTGGGCCCATTGGTCCGCAGGACGGATCTCAAGATCGATCCATTTGCGGTAGGCGCATAGGGGTTCCGAGGACTGTAAATACAAGGGAGAGATTTTTAGTGCGTGCTGTGAAGGAGAAAAGGTAGGGGAAAATGGTGCATGTGGTCCTTACCGGCTGCCGATAGGTTGCAGTGTCTAGACGGCGGTCGGGGTAGTCACTGGAGTAGTTTGTGCAACCCCAGTAACGCATACCTAGGCTGATGCGGTGCTTAGACTTGAAGAACTTGCACGTGTCCCCGCACCAACAAAGGGGGGGGGTGTCTCCCCCTCGGGTGGGAGTTGCGGCGAATGCTCGATGGGAACGTTCGGGATGGGGTTGTTGCTACGCGGCCCCTCATTACGGGGAACTGACCTCGTAGCACGCCGGGCTTGTTCTGCCTGGGCCGCAATTGACCATGCTAGGTCGCGGGTCTCCTCCTATTGCTTCACCATCTTGTCCCATTGCTTCTTCCGGCTTTTGTCCATCTCGGTGCGGTGAAGGAAGCACAGTGTAGTGTGGGGTTTGGAAGAGCAGTGTTCCCTGCGAAATGGAACGCACACCAATTTATAGGGTCCGTTTTCTCTCTACTTGTACGTCTAAAGCTAGTGCGCGTGGTCCTAGCACTGAGTAAAGCTGGGCCGTGCTGCCAGGTCACTGCAAAAGGCTACGTCGTCATGTCATGTGATTATGCAAAGCTGGCCTCTTTTGTCATGTCTCCGTGTAAAGCTGCCCGCTTTTGTCATGTCACTGACCAAAGTTGCCCTGTTTTGTCATGTCACCGCATAAAGCTACATTCTTATGTCATGTCTCTGCACAAAGTTAGCCTCTTTTGTCATGTCACTGCGCAAAGCTGCCCTCTTATGTCATGTCTCCGTGCAAAGCTGCCCTCTTTTGTCATGTCACTACGCAAAGCTGACCTCTTTTGTCATCTCACTAAGCAAAGCTGCCCCGTTTTGTCATGTCACTGCACAAAGCTACACTCTTATGTCATGTCTCTGCGCAAAGCTTGCCTTTTTTGTCATGTTACTGTGCAAAGTTGCCCTCTTATGTCATGTCTCTGTGCAAAGCTGCCCTCTTTTGTCATGTCACTGCGCAAAGCTGACCTCTTTTGTCATCTCACTGAGCAAAGCTGCCCCGTTTTGTCATGTCACTGCGCAAAGCTGACCTCTTTTGTCATCTCACTGATCAAAGCTGCCCGTTTTGTCTGTTATGTCATATCTCTGTGCAAAGCTGCACTCTTATATCATGACTCTACGTAAAGCTGGCCTCTTTTGTCAGCAATACTCCATTTCACTAAGTTCTCTCGTTCTATATAAATAGCACGGTTGTGGTCCCATGAAGGTAGTAGTAGAGAACTCTGTAAATGGAACGAAGAAGTACCTTCTCCGTCGTGCAGATACATACCATTGTGGAGGGTAAAGGGCCAGTCGGAGCGGGGTCACCAAAGGAAGACCTTCCTGTGGAAAGGAGGGAGGACTTAGGTCCTAACTACCGCTTGATACCCAGCAGGCGTGCTCAACCAGTGTGGCCAAAATGTAGGATAGGAACTTCATCCTTATCCGAATTGTCCTCCTCATCGTCCTGTACAACTTCCTCTTCAGCCCATGCCCTCTGGTCATCACAGTCCATCTGCTGCACGATGCACTCAATATGCTTCACTTCGTCGACTTCACGAATGGTTCCAGTACCGTAATGCACTCTCAATGTAGTGGCTATTGCCATTGCTGATGTCGGCCTGCATATATGTTTCAATTTTGTGACATGTCAAATAACATCGCACGATACTAAATTTTCTATACTAAAAATTGTGCTAAAATTTCTATACTAAAACTTTTCTATACTAAAAATTGTACTAAATTTTTCACATCTACAATTTTTACTAACACTAACATTTGATAAAAATAATATTGCAAATACAATATACTAAAAAAATACCTAGATCTGAGAATCTGAATGGATGGAATAGCTCCCACTCCTCCTTCCTCCCTCTCCTCCTCTCCTCCTCCTCTCCTGTCCTCCTCTCCCTCTCCTCTCCTCCCCCTCCTCTCCTCTCCTCTTCTCCCCCTCCTTCTCTTCTTCCCCTCCTTCCTCTCTTTTTTTCTCTTCTTCTCTCCTTTCTTCTCTGGGCGCCGAGTGAGTGAAAAAATGAGCAGGAGGGCGGCGGCGCCCAAGTGTGCTGTCTTAACCCCCCCTGTCACCTGGGCGTTGGGCGACTGAAACTCCAGTCGCCCAACCATACAGCGACTGAAACTGTAGTCGCCCAACACTCAGGTGATAGTAATAATTCACCCAACCGTTGCCATATTCCCCACGTGTCGCCTCTCGGTTGGGCGATTAGCTCCAGTCTCCCCCCATTGAGCGACTGGAGCCTATTTTGTAAAAAAAAATCGCGGGTATATTTCTATAATTTCAAATAAAAAATAGATTATTCGTACAAAAAATTCATGTTTAATCTGTCCATCCAAATTTAGTGAGTTAGCACTCCGTGAAAATTTTATGCAATATGCTACATCTTTCATGCCACACAAAAACCTTCAAATTTAGTGAGTTAGCACTCCGTGAAAAGTTAGCACTCCGTGAAACTCGGGCACAGGCCAAGAGTCCTGGCCCATTATGGGCACCCCACCGTAGACTATAAATAGGGAGCCATACCGGCCGATTTGTACACACCAATGCAATTGGAAGCAATAAAGAAAGACCAGGAGTTCTCTCTACCTCTCTCTGTGTTCAATCTATTATTCTGTCTTCTGTGATTGATTCGTTCTTGTTCTAAGTAGAGGAATCGCTTGAACTGGTCACCAGCGACGGTTCCTCAACACGTTATCAGCACGAGATCGCTCCAGTGAACGAAGGTAATCATCGAAGCACCTAATACATTGATTTTCTAGATCGCATTGAATTCGTATTTCATTCGCATTCTAGATTGAATCTCTACGGTGCAAATCTGCCCTAATCCATCGTGAGCAGACCTGAAGCCGCCGGCACAATGTCGATTAGTAGATTGTGAAAAGGGGTAGATGTTGATTGCATCGTAGATTAGAAACGAAAATTTATGCATCTGTTCTTCCTATTCGGTTTATGCACGGCATTACACAGAAAGAAAACATAGGGGCAATGCTGCTGCACCCGCATGTGCACCACTGGCCGCCGGCCAATAACCGGCCCCGTATGGCAGTCGCCGTCGGTCACTCGGCTGCCACCCCGAGGATGCATGCTCGAAGTTGCACCGCCGGCCTGAAGCCGCCGGGGGCCGCCGGCCCCACTGTCGGTACCTCGCCACCGTGCGTACCGCCTGAAGGAGCTCGACCCGATGCCGTCGCACGCGCCGCCCGGAAGTCCGCGTCCGAAGTGCTGACCATGAGTGCTCCCACTGCGTGCGCTCCCGTCGCCGGTCCTGGTTCCCTGCCGCGTGCGAGCGCCCCACACGGCGCCACGGCTGCCTTGAGCTCCCCTCCTTGTGCGCGCCCGAAGTGCCCGCACGCCGGCCGCTTGCCCGCACGGCGTCGCCGGTCGCTCACCCCTCTTGCATCGTTCGACCAACCGCGCCCCTCCGTTGGCCCGCAGCCGGCCTCCACCACACGCTGGTCCTGCCTCCTTTTTCCCGCCGCCTTACGCCACCACCATGCCCCGGCCCCGCCGCCCTGCATGCGCCCGCCCGAGCTAGCAGCTCGGGCTGCTACTGCTGCCGTCACCCAAGTGAAGAGGTAGGGGGAACCCTACCCCGCCCGTGAAGGTCATCCGGCCAGATGGGCCAGTGGGTCGGGTGAGCAAGTGGGTCGTTCGGCCGGGAAAGGAATCGGGCCGGCAAGGCCCGGCCGGGAAAGGGGGGAGGTGACTTTACAAAAATGCCCCGAAATCATGAATATTACCGAAAAGGCCCTAAAAATCGCATTTAAATCCCGAAATTTTGCAGAAAGGTCTCGGTAATTCTAAAAATTACTGATAGGTCCTAAGATTTACGTATAGGTCCAGAATTTTGCAAAAAAAACCCCACGGTAAATCAGAAAATTGCGCGAAATTTTCTCTGACCTGAAAATTTGCGTAGAAACCCCGAAAAATTGCAGAATTCGCTAAAAATTTATATTCTAGCATAAAAGGGCCTCGGGAATCCGAATTTTGAATTATTTTTAGCATTTGAAGCTTATTTATTTATGCCATTATTATTCTCTGTATTTTCTGTATTTATTTATTGTTTTTGGTTAATTCTAATTGTTTAAATTGCTTTTAATCACTGAAATTAGCAGTAAAATTATAGAAAATGCATAGAAAATTATGAAACATTATGAGAACCTATTGTACCATTTATTTACCCGCAGTAAATTATTCCATAAATGTTTACTTGAAGTAAACTTATTTTATTTCGTTCATACACATGTAGATGACTAGCTTCACGAACCGTGAGTTCGAGGAGCTGGCCTAGCATGGCCAAAACTATCTGACATGGGCATCCGTTGTCGAGATTGTGCTTGGGGGCCGGAAGCTCCGTGTAGCTATTGGATTAGGCGAACAGAATGATGCCCGACCCACACCTGAGGAGAATGATCAGGCACTTTATTTTCTCAGGCACCACCTCTGCCCTACTCTCAAGAATGAGTACTCTGGACCGCACTCAAGAAGCGGTTTGAGAGGCTCAAGTACACCATTCTTCCTCAAGCAGAGCAGGAGTGGATCAGATTGAGGTTTGCCAACTTTAAGACAGTCGGGGAGTACAATTCTGTCTTGCACAGGATTTGTACTAATCTGCAACTCTGTGGCAATCAGATCACAGATGAGTAGAAGATCGAGAAGACCCTATCCACCTTTCACCCCAATGCCGTACAAACCGCCCGCAACGATCGTCAAGACGGCTACAAGGAATCCGTCGAATTGATTGATATGATGCAGGTGGCGGAGGCTCAAGACGAACTTCTCCGCAAGAACTACGTCACTTAGTCACCAGGTAGCTTCGCTGGCCGTGAGGCCAACGCTGGGAGCTACAAGGTGCGAAAGCCCTTGATGAATAGAAGGGGGAAGAAGGAGTCCATTGCCCAGAAAGGCAAGTCAGATGCTCCAAATGACAAAAAGGCTAAGAAGAGTGGCAAGACCTATGGCCAGCAGAACCAAGGCTGCTACAAGTATGGCAACTAGGGGCATTGGTCGCGGATATGGAAAGAACCGCAGAATGTAATTGATGCCCACCAAGCTCAGAAGAAGAAGGATGGCAAAGGGCAGCCTGAAGCCCACTTTGCAGCAGTCGAGGGGGAGCATCCTGAGCAGCTGCCTGAGATGATGGATGTTGAAGCGAGAGCCCATGTGGAGGTCATCCCGTGTGTATGATGAGTAATTGACATCGGTTTAGGTAAGTCGAGTTTGGTTTGTGTGGTTCGGACCATGTCGTTGCGTGGTGTAATCGAGCTCGGTCGGACTTGGTCAAACTTGGTCGTATGGGATTAGGGTGCCTATTCTTTGATTCGACAGGTTTGGACTTCATCATGGGTAAGTATGATGCTTTTATGCTACTTATGCTTTCATGTGTCGAGCAGTGCTATTTGATGTGTTTCTTGTCTGTGTTGGCTGCTGGACGTCGAGGCGGAGTCGTGGTGAGACACGAGGTGACCGGACTAGACACAGGCGGTATCGAGGTCAGAACGGTCGGGATGTGTCGAAGACGGTGGAGACTCGAGGTGGTTGCGAGGCTTGCACGACAAGGAGCACGGAAGCTTCCCGGAAGGTGCAGGAGGGGCGAATTGGTAATTTCGCGAGGCTGCACAAGTGGGAGCGGGCTCCGTTGGATTTAGCAGGCATAACAGGTTGGAGACCCGTTAGCCAAGGGCTATAAATAGGAGGGAGTGGCTGCATGCCCCCTCATGGCTTTGGGAGTGAGTTAGGGTTTGCTAGAGTCAAAAGAAGCTTTGAGAGTTTGCTTTGGCTTTAGGCTTTACTAGTTGAGAGTTGGTGGAGATGGACAGAGTGTTGTCTCCTTCGTAGCTCTTTCTTTCTCTGTGTTCTTGAGTGGAGTTCTTGATTTGAGAGAGGGAGAGGCTGGAGATGAGTTGAGAAACCTTGTAATCATCCCTTGTTCTAATGTCCATGCGTATCGGGACTCCTCTGTATTCCCTTTTCTTCCATGAATGAAATCTGAAGTTTTTCTCTCGTGCACTCTTTTTCTCTTCGATGCTCTCTGTGTTGGATTCTTGAGATTTTGGTTTTCTTGTTGATTCTTGCTGAGGAGTGGCAAAATGGGTTGCTCAGTGATGGGAATAGGTCTCAAGATCATTTGATTGGATTTTCCTAAGAGCAAAGTGAATGAATCAAAGATTTGCATTTTCCCTCCTTTCCTGTTCTTCAGTTCATCTCTAGGGTTTTGGTGGTTTTCTTGTTTCCCTTCTCAAGTTGGCCTGAGTTTTGGTCTTGGAAGTCCTTAGGCTATTGCTTTCTTTTCTGCAAAGTCTCATGTGCAAAGGTCTTGAAATTAGAGAGGAATTTGGGATTGAGTGCAGCACTCTGTACATTTTGGGTTTTTGCCTCAAATCCTAATTTCTTGTTGTAGAAAGGGTCTCTTGTGTTTCTCTAGGATCTTGTGGCTATTTTAGTTGTTTCCCTGCTGGTCTGAGCCAATTAGATCAAGAGAAAATCTCAAATCTCTCTGTTGTTTGGAACTCTGGTTTTTGCAGTCTGAAAAACTGCTTCTGTTGATGTCTGCTCCCGAGGGGCGGTCAGACTGCCTAGGAGCTGGCGGTCAGACCGGGGTCGAGCGGTCAGACCGGCCTAGAGCCGGCGGTCTGACCGGCCAGCGCGGTCTGACCGGCCATGACCCTCCGGTCTGACCGGCCCTCTGCAGCATATGCTGTCCTTCTTTCTTGAGTTGTGTCCCTTGCTTGCTTCTCTGGTTTTTGAGTTCCTGTAAGCTTTAATGATCTCTTCTCTTAGCTTCACATAGCTTTCGGAGAAGAACATTTTATTTGGTACTTGTGGGGACGAGTTTTTCGAAGTCGACATTCACCCCCCTCTGTCGCCATTTCAGTCCAACATGAACCCATCCCAGCAGCAACGCCCCCTTATGACTTAGAGTCTGCCACCGCCATGATCTCTCTTGAAGAGAACATCACTCCTGAGAAAATAGCCGAAGAAGTCGATGATTTTCTAGTTGATTCCGTCTGATGCACAGAATGCATTAGACGTTAATTGTCATTTATTTTGTGTTAAATGGACAAGTTTAGAACTTGCATGGATGGTGCTTTAGGATTTATTTTCTCGTGATGGTTGGATGATTTGGAATAATACATTCATTTATTCAGTGTATGATAGCATGTTATGTTCTGATATTGGCGTATTTTATTTGTGTGTTGAATGCCTTCTAATACATGTTAATTCAATACATTATATTAGAACACGTGTGGCGCCCTATGGAGGAAGTATGCCTTGCCGACAGCGGCACAACGAATACCATCTTAAGAGAGACTAAGTATTTCCAGTCGATCCGTAAGAGCACTGGCAGCCTTACGACAATCGCCGGAAGCGATGCATGTATAATTGGTTCTGGTAGAGCCACAGTTATACTTCCAATGGGCACAAATTTGGTCATTGAAGAAGCCTTATTGTACCCAGAATCGACTAGAACTCTCCTAAGTTTTAAAGATATCCGCGCCAATGGTTTCCACGTTGACACTGAAGAAGAGTACGATAAGGAATACCTGCTCATCACGAAGCGCGAAGAGAATGGCATTCCCATCGAAAGTACCGCTGATTGGGAGGTCTTTACAGCAAGAAAATATCCTTTCCGACCTAGGGAAGAAGGGGAGGAAGTTTTGGGACCGGAATTCCCATACTTGAGTGCAGTGGGGGCACTCATGTACTTAGCAAACTGCACTAGACCGGACATTGCATTTGATGTAAACCTGTTAGCAAGGTACAGTGCAGAGCCCACCAAAAGGCATTGGCAGGGCATAAATGATATCTTCCGATACCTCCAAGGAAGCAAGGACCTTGGATTGTTCTACAGAAAGAATCAAGATCTGAACTTGATTGGCTATGCAGATGCTGGGTACATGTCTGACCCGTATACCGCAAAGTCATAAACATGCTATGTATTCCTGTGTAGTGAAACTGCAATTTCCTGGAAATCGTCTAAGCAAAGCCTTGTAGCTAATTCGACAAATCACTCAAAAATTATAGCACTGTATGAAACCGCACGAGAGTACGCTTGGCTCCGCCGAATGGTTCACCACATCCAGCAGTCATGTGGGATGAACATTGTGCAAACCCCCACAATTATCTATGAAGATAATGCCGCTTGCGTTGCACAAGTGCAAACGGGCTATGTGAAGAGTCATCTCACAAAGCATATCAACCCCAAGTTTTTCTATGCACATGAATTGCAAAAGATGGACGACTTAAAGTACTGCACACTAAGTCATGTGAAAATCTCGCAGATTTGTTCACTAAGTCACTCCCCGTATCTAGCTTTGAAAGGTGCGTGCGTAGAATTGGAATATTGAGACTTAGAGAAGTGCAGAATTCAGGGGGAGAATTCTCACAAACCCGATAATAAATCTTGATCATGAAGATTAAGTACCCAAAAGAATAAAGTCCTGAAGACCAAATGAAATTGGGTGGATTGTACTCTTTTTTCCTTGACGAGTTTTCCTGAAGTTTCTCGACCAAGGTTTTTAATAAGGCAATTCGTGCATCGCAACATCACATGCATCATGTACTCTTTCTCCAAATTTTTCCCACTGGGTTTTTATGGAGTTTTGACAAGGCTTGAGCGTATCGGGTGAGTGCCCAAGGGGGAGTGTTAGGAAACTTGGGCCCAGGCCAGGAGTCCTGGCCCATTATGAGCACCCCACCGTAGACTATAAATAGGGAGCCATACCGGCCGATTTGTACACACCAATGCAATTGAAAGCAATAAAGAAATATCAGGAGTTCTCTCTACCTCTCTCTGTGTTCAATCTATTATTTTGTCTTCTGTGATTGATTCGTTCTTGTTCTAAGCAGAGGAATCACTTGGATTGGTCGCCAGCGACGGTTCCTCAACAATTACCACTATACTATCTAATCATGACGATTCACTGGATAGCGAGCTTTCAAACATCATAACTTTTATACTATTCAACCAGATTAGGCGTTTAATCACTCCGTGGAAAGCAAATAAAAGTTTATAGAATTCTCTAATAGACGACATTCCCATATTAAACAGGGAGATTGCCCAAAATCGCCCTAAAAGGCGCTGTTATGGAATCAATCCATAACTAGGGTCTCGGCACCATCTCACCACCATAACTCGGCACCTACTATTAATAATCTCCACCCTACTCCCTATCTAATTGGTGAACTAGCGAATGAAAGCACTTTGGGCTCCGCTTCCTTCTCTTTCCCGCCCCCTCCTCTCCTCTTCTCTGCCATGCAGTCATGCAGGGCTTCAGTAGTGCAGCAGCTAGGAGGACACAGCAGCTGGAGCACCGTCTTGTTTCACGAAAACTCGGCAATGCGCGCAGCCGCAGCGTACAACAGGACGAGGAAAGCCGCGCGTACACATGCCAACGGATCAGCGGCAGCAGCATCAACGGCTTGCAAGCATCGAACGGCAGCAGCCAGCGGTGCCGTACATAACCCAGCATGCAAGTTTGTATGAGGACGGGTGACAGCGGTAGAAGGTGGCAGGGGCGGCGGCTGCATTTATGCAGCAACGGCAGGGCAACAGCACGGCAGCATCCGCTACTGGGGAATTTGTCTAGGGTCTAAACGAGCGATAAACTTGGATATTAAGATCACACACACGAACTTGAGTAAACACAAATAGATCTTTAGCGATGTGATGCAATACTATATGTCTGCGTCCTTTTTGTTTTTCTTATATAGACAGACGACATACAAGACTTCAGAATCAACACGGTTTACCATGCTGAGAGTCCAACTCAAACACATCCGACTTTTTCTTTTGACAATCACTCTGAACCCTGAACAGACTCTAACTCCTGACCTTCTACGACTGCTACAGTACCTTTACTACTACGACTGCTACAATACCTTTACAGCTACGACTGCTACAGTACTTGAACTGTTCGTAGCCTGCCGTGGTCGTAGATATGCTCTTGTCATGGACTCGCCCAGACTTGAAAAACAACTAGATTAACCTCTATCAATCTCCTCCTTAAACTCATTGTTTTCCGCCAATGCTTTGCACACTGATCTTCTCTCTTATCTCCATGAATTTTATTCTTCCGAGTGACTTGTTCAGGATGTTATTGAGCTAGTCTTCTGTGTAAACATGTTGTACCTCTATCACACCTGATTCCACACAATCTCTTATGTAATGGAACCGGGTGTCGATGTGTTTACTTCTCTCATGGTAGACTGGGTTCTTGCAAAACGCAATTACAAACTGATTATCGATCTGTAAGGTTACCTTCTCGACCTTCGTCTTTAACATGTCAGCCAATAATCGTCCCAGCCATACCCCTTGACATGTTGCCGCACAAGCTGCAATGTACTCTACTTCACACGAGGATAAACCGACCACCTTCTGTTTTTTCGACCACTAACTGATTTGGTTCGTCCCAAGGAAAAATATCATACCTGAAGTACTCTTTCGATCATTCGTATCACCAGCTAGATCACTGTCCAAGTAACCGATCAGCCCCAAACCTCCTTTCTTCTTCTCGTAGACACACCAGTAACTCAAAGTTCCTTTTACATACATTAATATGCGCTTTACAGCACTAATATGCTCTGTAGTTGGCTTCTCCATGTACCTGCTTACCATGCCAACTGAGAATGCTAAATCTGATCATGTGTGTAGCAAGCATCTCAAACTTCCGATTATGCTTCGATATAGAGTCTTGTCTACGGTTGGGTCTGTGTTGTTCTTGCTCAACTTCTGGCGAGGTTCCATCGGAATTTGTATTGGATTGCAATCCTTCATGCCACATTTATCCAACACCTTTGTTGCATATGCAGAATGGTTGAGAGTAATCTTCCCAGAGCTTTGATGCACTTCAATGCCCAAGTAGTAGCTAAGTAACCCGAGGTTGCTCATGCTAAATAGTTTCTTCATCTAGCTTTTGAAGCTATTGATCTCCTTGATACTCTCTCCAGTGATGATCAAATCATCCACGTAAACTCCAACCAATAAACTCTCTTTTCCATGGATTTATTTGTACACTGCATGCTCTAATGGGAATCTTTCAAACTGAGTGCCACAAGAGACTTGTCTAGTTTCAAATTCCATGCTCTTGGGGCTTGATGTAGACCATATAAGGCTTTGTGCTATCTTAATACTAGGTGTTCTTCTCCTTTCTTCTCAAATCATGAAGGTTGCACAACAAAGACTTCTTCTTCTAGGTCGCTGATGAGGAAGGCTGATTTCACATCGATATGATGAACCTCCCATCCTTCATGTGCCACAATTGCAATCAGCAGGCACACCTTTTCTAGTCTTGTAACAGGAGCAATGACTTCGTCGAAATCAATGCCTTGTCATTGAATGTACCCTTTACAGCTAGCCTTGCCTTGTGGTTTACAATCATGCCTTATGTGTCCTTGTTCACCTTGTACACCCACTTCAGACCAATCGCCTTGTGACTAACTGGCAATAGAACAAGTTGCCATGTTTCATTTTCTTCGATAGAGGACATTTCTTCCTCCATAGCTCTTCTCTACTTCGGCTTCGCTTTGGCTTCTTCAAAGTTCGTAGGCTCCTCCTCTCTGAGTAAGCAGAACTCTGAATCTTCCAACTCTATTAGAGATGTGGCATCATATAGATTTTTGATGTCACGCTCTCGTCGAGGTCCTTCAAATGAGCTTTCGTCGAGCTCTAACCTTCACGGAGCTCCAGGTGAGACCGACGCTCCCAACGTTGTTGCAGGAGTCCGTGGTGTGGATGAGCCAGGTGTCCCAAACCCTGTGCTTGTACCAACCATGGTCATGCCTAGAATCATTGCTTCATAGTCATGTCTTCTAACTACGTCCTCTGTGGTTGTGTCAGAAGCCACTACGTAGTCGTTAGGATCTACGACCACATCATGATCTGGTCTTCCGACTATGCCATTCATGGTCGGCATGTCAGTTGTCTTTGTACAAGGGTCTCTAACTCGCATTTTCTCCACTCGCATTTTCTCTCCACTGGCATGTCCTCCACTCGCATTTTCTCTCCACCTTGAACACTGTGTCATGAGTCACCACAACTCGTCGTGTAGTCAGATCATACATCTGATAGCCCTTTGTCTTTGAATCATACCCGGTAAACACCATTGGCTTGCTTCGATCTGCTAACTTGGAGAGGTATGGCGTGGTCGTCTTCACATGTGCTATGTATCTGAATATGCGGAGGTGACCAACTCTTGGCTTGTGGTTGTAGTAGGCTTTGTAAGGAGTTTTGCCAATGACGCTCTTCGTTGGTGCCTAATTTAGGAGATGACAGTTGATACCGCTTCTCCCTGAAATTCTCCTAGGACTCCCATGCTCTTTAGCAAACTCCTCGCCATACCAACCATCGTCTGGTTCCTCCTTTTGACCACTCCATTCTGTTGGAGTGAATAAGGCGTTGTTAGGTAACGACTAACTCCCAACAGCTCACAGTAATCTTCGAACCCATTCGAGGTAAACTCGCCACCATGATCGATGCGTAGAGCTTTTAGCCTAAGATCCTTCTCCATCTCAACTGCACTCTTGATCTTCTTGAATGCCTCGAATGCTTCATCTTTGTTTCGGAGTAACGCCAGCCACATATACCTTCTGGAGTCATCTACTAATAGCAAGAAGTATCGATTTTCACCATGCGTGGTCGGAGTGATTGGCCTGTAGATGTTGCCATGCCACAATTCGAGGGGCATATATGCTCGGTACAGAGACGTGGTCGAAAACGGGTTTCAATGTTGTCCGCCAATCAGGCAACCATCGCAGATGCGATCCACATGCTCGATCATGGGCATGCCTTGCACCATCTTCTTGTGAGCTACATCCTTTAGAGTGTGAAAGTTCACATGCCTGTAACTGGCGTGCCGTCTCCACACCTCTTTAGTGCTTCTTGTTAGAGACACTCCAGGAGAGTTGGATTGATGTGTAACACATACATCTGATTTCTTGATCTGCTCACTTTGGCCAATAATCTCTTAGTTCTATCTAAGATTGACATTACTCCTCCTTCGACCACTATCTTGCAGCCGTTCTCGTCTAGCTGATCGAGGCTGATAATATTGTTTCTCAGCTTCAAGATGTAGTATACATTCGTTAAAATACGATGTTCACATGTAGAACACTCCAACAGTACTGAGCCCCTTCCTTGTATCTTCACAACCGATCCATCTCCAAATTTAACTAAGCCTTTTACCTTCGTGTCAATCTCAGCAAACTTCTCTATGCATCTGGTCATGTGATTACTTGCGCCGGTATCTAGATTCCAAGCCTTGGTTTGGGTGCCACTAAGATTCGGCAACACCTTTTCTTCATGTAGGAAGACCTCTTCTTCAAGGTTGGGACTGTATGGATGAGATCACACGCTTCAATCATCAGCAATTGAGGATCGTCATCATTCTATTCACCACGAGATTGGCCCTTGTTCTTTGGTTTGGTTTTGGACACTCTTTTGTGAAGTGGCCATACTAGTTGCAGTTGAAGAACTTCACTTTGGTCTTGTCGGAGTATGGTGGCATTCTCTTATCGACAACGCGATCGCCATTGCCTCAACCACCGCCTTGTCCATGGCCATGTCCCCGACCTCTTCCGTTACGACCTGTCCTTAGTCGTTGTGCTCCTCTCTTCCTACTTACTTTGGGTAAAGAGTAGTTTGTCTCCACCATCCTTCAAGTGTCGTCGACACTTGAGTCCTTCCTCGAAAGTTCTGAGGCATCCGAAGCCTCTGAGAGTGACATCACTACGATATCGCTGAACTGTTCGATTGTTCTGATAATCTAGAGGAAACGATCTAGAACTGAACTTAACAGCTTTTCGACAATGTCGCTCTCTTCTAGCTTTGTGCCGAGTGAGCGAATCTCACCTAGTAGTGTGGTGAGTTTCATGGAGTACTCGATGATTGTTTCCGAGTCTCCCTTCTGCAACTTGCTCAGTTTCCATTTAAGCACTTGCGTGCGTGCCTTCTTGGCGTGATCTTTGCCTACTCACATCTCCCTAAGTGTGATCCAAGCTTCTTTCACTATTTCCTTCTTGGCGATTGACATCATCATGTCGTCTGGCACCACTTACGAGATAGCCACCATCGTGCCTTGATCCTTGTCACCGTCATCATCTCTAACTTCGATCGCTGACCATTCCCTAGCAAATACAAGATTATCTTCATCTTGACGGCCCATATGCCATAATTCGTTTCGCTCAACATCGTGT
This sequence comes from Dendrocalamus latiflorus, assembly GCA_017311315.1. Classification (NCBI taxonomy): domain Eukaryota; kingdom Viridiplantae; phylum Streptophyta; class Magnoliopsida; order Poales; family Poaceae; genus Dendrocalamus; species Dendrocalamus latiflorus. The sequence goes on from CM029677.1 coordinate 7,054,020, forward strand.
ATTGAATCAGGATTGAGGCGCTTCTTGCTGTTGGCTTGACGATCGCCACTAACTTCGATGGAGGGAGCTCGTTGCACGTGGTTTTGATGTGTGCTCCTGACTTTGACAGATCAATCTCTTTGCCGGCCATCGCTTCGCCCCCTTAGGCTCTAGTACTTTATGTTGGGGAATTTGCCTAGGGTCTAGGTGAGCGATGAACGCAAACTTTGAGATCATGCATGCAAATATGAGTAAACATAGATAGATCTTTGGCAACGCGATGCAATACTACATCTCTATGTTCTTTTTATTTTCCTTATATAGACAGACAACAAACAAGACTTCAGAATCAACGTGGCATACAACGCTGAGAGTCTGACTCGAACACATTCGACTTTTCCTTTTTACCACCACTTTGAATCCTGAACAGACTTTGACTCCTGACCTTCTACAACTACTACAGTACCTTTATGACTATGACTGCTACAAAACCTTTATGACTACGACTGCTACAGTACTTGAACTGGTCATAGCTTGTCATGGTCATAGACATACTCTAGTTGTGGACTCGACTAGACTTGAAAAACAACTTGATTAACATCTATCATCCGCAGCATGACAACTCGATGCTGCTATTTGGATCAAAGAGCACTAACACACGTGATCACAAAGTACACAACACACACAAACAAAGGTAGAAGATGAACACACGAGAACTTGGTGACACGCTCCCAAGTCAGCGTAGTTTTCTATTATTCTCTTCGGCTTGAACGTATTCCACTACAACATCTCCCTTCTGTATACAGACACAAATGAAGTGGTACTTGATGTTGGTGTGCTTACTTCTCTCGTGATACATAGGGTTCTTGGTCAGTGCAATGGCTGACCTATTATCAGCTTTGAGCACAGCCTGAACATGAACTTCACTTCTCAACTTGCCCAGAAACCTCCTAAGCAACACACCTTGGCAAGCTGCGGCTATTGCAGAAACATATTCAGCCTCACAAGAAGACAATGCAACCACACGTTGCTTCTGCAAGACCCAAGTGATTAGGCTTGCACCAAGAAAAAACACGACTTTAGTGGTGCGTTTCTGATCATCCATGTCACAGGCCAATTTGCTATCACTATAACTAACCAGTGCCATCTTCGATTGCCTTTTCTTCTCATAACAGCAACCAAAATTGAGAGTACCTCAGACATACCTGAAGATAATTGATTCACTGCTGCCATGTGAGTGGTCATGGGTGCCTCCTATGTATGGGCTCAGTACACCCACTGACTATGCCAAATCCGGCCGTGTATTAACAAGATATCTCAGTATCCCAATGATGTTTCTGTTGGCCTAGCCTCTCTCAAATGCACGCTTTCACGTGGACTGATGTACACAAATATGGTCGTGGTTAGTTTGGTAGAGTTGGGAACGAGATGACGGAGCTAATAATAAGACTGAACACAAAAGAACTGAGGCATGAGATTGCGGTGCTAATTGCTCACACCTTTTCTATATTTTCTCTGGCTTTGTAATTGCTCAATAGATTACAAGGCTTAAATAGACACAACCGGGCCACACATGCAAGCCACTCACCCACTACACCCACATGACTTGGACTCTAACAACTACCTGTGATCCATTTTTACCGATCTCACCTTCCTATGACTCTTGTGCATGTCATGCACTGACGTTCAACCACAATGCCACAACCACGCACTTTGACTCCATACACAGGCACCATGACCACGGCGCTATGACCACACACGTAGGCTTCGAGTCCTCCAAGTGTGGCACTTGGATCACGCAGGTGTTCCGAGCACCGACCGTGGCACTTTGACCACACAGGTCTTCCAAGCACTGAACGTGGTACTTCGAACACATAGGTCTTCCGAGCACCAACCACTTCAGTAGTCCTCCGACTTCTATAGTACTCTTATGACTACGACTCTATAGTACACTTACGAGTATGACGCTACAGTACTCCTCCGAGTATGATGCCACAGTTCTCCTCTGAGTATGATGCTACAGTACTCCTCCGAGTATGATGTCTATGGTACTCCTCCAAGTATGACGCTACAGTACTCCTCCAAGTATGACATCTATAGTACTCTTACGAGTATGATGTCTATAGTGCTCTATCGTGTATTGACTTACGACTACGACTACACAGTACTTGAAACACGAGTAAAAACATGCACGCAACAAGATTAACCCAACATTCACCCCCTTAACCTTGTTGCATCTTCTTCACAGCAGCATTGGTTTGTTGTCAGCATCCACCATGATGAGATGCATGTCCGCTACCTCTGCTTTCTCCTTCCTTCCGGGCTTAACACATTCCGAAGCGAAGTGTCCATAATCATTACAATTAAAACACCTTATTTTTGCCTTGTCACCCCTTCAGTATTGATAGCCACTACCGCCACCAGAACCACCTGAGGAGCCTTCACCATCATGCTTCGATGATCAAGCCTCCCACTCTGTGCGTGTTAGGAGCAAGTGCTCTTCATCTCTGTCATCGTTGCTATAGCGATGCTCTCCCTCTTCCTCTGTCTTCAAGTGCTAGATTAGCTCTTCGATCGATATGTTTTTAATGTCACTGAATTTCTCAATTGTGGTGATGACGGGAGATAATTTCTTGGGCACAACCCAAAGAAACTTCCTCACGATGTAGGCCTCTTCCATCATTTCGCCTTGACCTCGTATCTTGTTGATGATTGTTGTCAACCTCATCGTGAAGTCATCGATCTATTTAGTGTCCCTCATGCGCAAGTTCTCAAACTCACTTTTTAGGTTTTATACACACATCTTCTTGACACGATTGGCAATGAGATGCATGGTCTTCAGGGTGTTCCAGGCCTCCTTTATAGTCTTCTTCTCTGCTAGGAGCAGCACCATATGTTCTGTCACCACGAGGAAGACTTCCGCGAGCGCCATTTGATCTTGCCTCTTGTTCATCTCCTCATCCACGATTGCATTCCACACGACCTGAGCGTGCATGAATACCTTCATCTTCATAGCCCAACTTGCATAGTTGCTCCTTGTGAGCATGGGATATGGGAGGGAGATGTTGACCTTGCGCGCCGATGCCTTTGGCATGCTCCCATCGCTGATCTTTAGAACACCCCCGTTGCTGGTGATGCTACTCGGTGAGCTCGGACTCGACATGGATTAAGGTGTACATATATACAAGCTCTGAAACCAATTGTAGAGATTAGCCTAGGAGAGAACTCAGGCTTTGATACCAATTATTGGCCCAGCCTCTCTTAAACGCATGCTTTCATGGTGGACTGATGCACACAAATACGGTCATGGTAGGTTTGCCGGAGTTGGGAATGAGATGATGGAGTTAATAACAAAATTGAACACAAAAGAACTAAGGCATGGGATTGTGGTGCTAAATGCTCACACCTATTCTGTGTTTTCCTATCTAATTCTCTGGCTCTGTAATTGCTCAATAGATTACAAGGCTTAAATGGACACAACCAGGCTGCACATGCAGGCCACTCACCCACTACACCCACATGACGCAGAATCTGACAACCACCTGTGATCCGATTTTACCAGCCTCAACTTCCCACAAATCCTACGCATGTCACGCACTAATGTTTGACCACAGCACCACAACCACACACTTCGACTCCACGCACAGGCGCCATGACCACGCCACTACAACCACACATGCGGGCTTCGAATCCTCCGAGCGTGACACTTTAACCACACAGGTCTTTCGAGCACCGACCGTGGCACTTCGACCACACATGTCTTTAGAGCACCGACCGCTTCAATGGTCCTTTAACTGCTACAGTACTCTTACAAGTACGACTCTACAGTACACTATGAGTATGATGCTATAGTACTCCTCCGAGTATGATGTCTATAGTACTCCTTCGAGTATGTCGCTACAGTACTCCTTCAAGTATGACATCTACAGTACTCTTACGAGTACGACATTAATAGTACTCTTCCGAGTATGACTTACGACTACGACTACACTGTACTCGAAACATAAGTAAAAACACACATGCAATAGGATTAATCCAATAGTTTCTGTAGAGGGTGGTATCAACTGGTGGACTCTTATTTTCCCTGCTCGCTTTTGCTCTTGGCTCCATAGGAATCTGACAAGGATTGCATCCCTCCAACCCAAGATTTTCCATATTTTCATGGCATAACCAGATTAGCAAAAAGTAATGTTATGGGATGATTGCTTTACCTCAATACCCCAAGTAGTAGCTCAATAGCCCAAGATTACTCATTTCAAATAGCTTCTTCATCTGCTTCTTGAAAACTCTGGTCTCATCCACCTTGGAGCCAGTGATAATGAGATCATCTACATAAACACAAATGATTTGAATTATATCTCCAGTTCGCTTTTTGTACACCGCATGTTCTAGTGGGAGGATCGGATGGTGTTTGAGTGGTCTAGGAGGATCGAGCGACGTTCGAATACCTCCGGGCCATAGGACGAGCTTCGAGCAAAGTGATCAATGATTAGAGCATGGACAGGCACTACAAAAAATCTGGGCTTTTATAACAAAATGAAAGTGTCATGGAAAGTACAGAATTTGTCACAAAATGAATGGTATGACAAAAAACCACCGTCATGAAGGTCGTCATATAACGACCGTCACAAAATGTACCTTGTGACGAAAATATGGAAAACCGTCACAAAATGTGATGACCTTTTGTGACGGTTTTGTTGTGTCGTCATATATTGTTGTCATTTAATGACGACTGTGACTGTCACATATTGGTTGGTGAACTCGTCACCTAATACGCCAACCGTCATAAATTGTGTCCTGGGAACCCTGATTTAGACAACTTATTGTGACGATACGGTAGCGTCATATATAATTATGCAGATTTTGTGACATTTTCATTTTGTGTTGTTATGTAAGGTAGTTAGAGACATCTTGAGACGACTCTAGGTCGTCATAAATTTTCCTTTCATTCGATGACGAACGTGGCTCAAATATATGTATCAATTCAATGACCAATGTCAGACAGATCTTTCCAGCATTCTCATCAGAGCTCATAAAGCATACACATTTCAACCAAGCCATCATCCACATACATTCCAGAGCATAAGACACAGTGCTTGCAGGTTCAAACACATCACACTAGTTCCAGGTTCCATCACACAGGTTCAAACGGTTCCATCACACAGGTTCAAACATACACACAGATGCAAATAAGTTCGACATAGGTTCTGACAACACAGTGCACAAAGTTCCAACAACAGAGAAAGTTTGGTGTTCTAGCAAGGCAGCAAAAGCTTAGGCAAAGGCATCATCAACTGAAACTGCATTCAGACCTACCTCAATCTTTCTGAAGTTTCAGCACAGCTCGCAGCAGTGCATTAGTCTCTTCAAACTTGGTATGCATCCCCTTCACTTCTTCTTGGGTCTGGCGCAGAAAATTTTGGTTTTCTTCAAGTGCTGCTTGGTTGGCTTCAAGTGAGGCCTGCTGAGCAAGAAGCTGTGCTTCCAACTGTTCCTGCTTCCTAGCAGCTTCCTCTCTTTCTGCTTGGAGTGTTGCCTCAAACTGAGCTTGCAGGCATGCTTCTGCGGCTGTCGATGTAGACCGGGCAGTCTTCGACACTCGAGCGACACCAATGTTTGGAAGGAAGGTGGATGAACGGCTGATCTGGCTCAGACTGTCAGCAACAATCTTGGAGGGAGAATTTTGTGCTTCTCCTTCTTCTGGTTCTCTTTCCTTCTCTGCAACCATATGTTCCTACATAGAATGAATCCACTTAACAAGGCCATACAACAGTGTTCAACCAGGCATTTACTTGAGTACAGTACATGTATCCAATAATTATGTAACTTACATATATCTCATTTGCAAGAGGAGTACGACCTTTTTGCGGACTATTCATACATTCCCCAAAGAAATCAACAGGATCTGGATCCATGTTGTTGTACTTAGGCCTCTGTAGCATGCAAAAAATTTGGATTACAATGATATCCGTGAAGGTAAAGAGAGGGCTGGACAAACATGGGATATAAGATTAGCCATAAATTATTTTTACATGTCAACAGCAAGATGCCAAAATATGTATGCACTACAGATCATACAAGTATCTGCCTCCAGATTTTTTATGCCAACAACAAATGCAATCACTGCAACCTGGACAGATCAAGAAAAACAACACAGAAACATGCATCAATGCAACCTGGACAGATCAAGAAAAACAACACCATCAATGTCCACATGCTGTTGTTCTTCAGTACTTGTCAGGCTTCACAAGCCTAAGTAATTAATGGCACACATATTGGATCCAAACAAACATCAGGCAGTCAGGTTTGTCTCCATAACATTTCACATTTCAGTGCAAGAACTAATTAATGGCACACAGTTCCTTATAATTGGAATATGCAAAAAGTAATAGTATCCGTACCAGGCTGTATCGATGGGCAATATAGGACCTAGATCCAGTCCTTTGGTGAAGCTGCACTTGGCCTCGGTTTACCTTATTCTTAGCACATTTCTCCTGTACCACAAATGCAATACAGAGGTTTCATTCACATGCACAGTTTGCATTGCATATTAACAAATGCAGATAATGCAGGCATGGACCTGATTCTTTGGGTCACACCAGTACTCAACCAGCTGGATCCATTCCTCTTTCTTCATTTTAGGTGGAGGTTCTTTGGCCAACAGTTGTTCTCTTGTCAGTGAGTCGTCGAAGTACTTCCTTTTAAGGTGATACCTCTGCTGCCTTACTCCCCTCTTAATGATATCAGTGCATGCAGCCTTGCTTGGTCCCTCATTCCTAACATCCACATCCAACCTTGACTGAAGCCACACAAATGAATTATTAGACACAATTTTCACATGGGAGTATTGTAATGCATGAAAATATTTGGAAGAATGAAATAGTTGTCTCACCGCCACTTTCCTAAGCACTTTTGATACTTCTACCTGCCCCTGCTCATTATCATATTCTTTCCAAGATGTGTAGATAGGCAGGTTGTCTCTAAGGGCAACACCACATTCTGATGCCAGCTTCGCGGCTTGAAGTGGGACCTCAGGTCTTTTCTTCCCTTCAGCCACCTCGATAGCCAGCTTCTTTCCTCTATTAATCATCTTCTCTAAGCCATGACCCATAGTTTTCTTGCGGACATTCTTTGGGGGCGCTGCATTGGCAAATAATAATAGAAATGTTTTATTATAGCAGTACCAATTGTAGATATTGAATGGAGAAACTAATGCTTGGAAACACATATTGTTTACCTAGAACTGAGTCATGGACTGGTTCTCCTTCAGTTGTATGTCCCTCTGAATTAGCAGCATCAAATTGCTCAGCCGACTCATTGATGTCATTGCTTTGCCTAGAGCTTTGTCCACCTGGCGAGTTGTCCGCAGAAACTGTTTGGTTCACAATGTTTGTGGGAGTAGGTTGCTGAGACAGGTTAGCAGTGGGTCTGGTAGGAATAGGCATTGTGTTTGCACTAGGCGAAGACATGGCTGCACTGGCCCTGGTGAATCTAGGAGGACTAGGCACTGTGTTTGGACCAGGTGAAGACATGGCTGCACTGGTCCTGGTGAATCTAGGAGAACTAGGCACTGTGTTTGTAGTTTCTATGGTCTGCCTGGCGCTTGTAGTTAGGTGGCCTTGCAAATGGCTGCTACTGCAAATGGCATTTGTATCAGGGTTGGCTTTCAAATTGTTCCTAGTAGGCAAGTTCTCTCTTGGCCTAGGTGGCGGACGGCCTGCAGTGGTCCTAGTGTTTGCACCAGGCGAAGACATGGCTACACTGGCCCTGGTGAATCTGGTTGGCGTGCGCGGTGGCTGCTGCTTGGCAGCCGCCATTGTAGCCGCCTTTTGCTTCTTCTGTTGAGGGCGAGTTCCTGGAACCATCGGTCTTACCTGGCAAGAGAAACATGCATCTTATAAATTAAGAAGACAGCAATAGATTAAATAACTACAATGAAGTATATGTTTCAAATAGACGGATATGTAAACTTGTAAATTGGACTAGTAATCCATCTCACCTCAGTATTGACCTCAGTATTGAGGTCCTCATCATAATCATCATCACTGTCAGATTGGTTATCAATGTCAGAGGATGGATCATATTCAATGTCAGATTCTGGTTTGTCAGACACTAGTCTCTTCCCTTTGCCCTCTTTCCCTTTTGAAAAAACATCCCTAACAGTCTGTGCTAACACTGGAATACCCAAAGACTTAAAAACATCCTGAACCTTCTTAACGTTCTCGTCCCTCTCCTGCGCATACTTGTTTTTTGGCATTTCTTCTAATAGTTATTATGATGAAACGCAGAAAGAGCAGAAACTGGATTCAGTTTCTATAAAAAAGTTGAAGAAAAAACTAACAGATCAGTAGAGAAATTGTAAACGAAATAAAGGAGCAGTCTAATAGTCAGTCAAAAAGCACTTTCAAATGATGAACTTGATAATGCAACTTATTCTACTAAATGCTAGAAGCAAACCAACATGCTAGAGACAAAGCTAACATCAGTACTCTTCTACAACAAGAAGAAGAGGCAATACATAAGTATTATTCATAAAGGCAATATCTCTACACACCACACCTGAAAAGAAAATACTGAACAATACAATACTTATGCTCACTACACTCTTGATCAAGAACTACCAGCTCCTCATAAGTGAGACAACAGAACATTTCAATGCGTTCATTTTGTTTCAGCAGATTCATATGGAACATACTATTTACAAATTGCTAATTGCCATAGCTACAAGGCAAAATCAGAAACTAGAAAGAAAAGAACTGTAATCTCAGCAAAATTCATCATGTTCTAATCTATGCATTCAAAGTCATTAACCTGTGGATAGGAGATCACGCGTGACGCGGTTGGCCGGGGACGTAGCAGCTACAGGCGACGGGATGGGCCGCTCCGGCCTCCGGCGTTGGTGTGGCGGCGGGATGGGCGGATCCGGGCACCGGCGGAGGTGTGGCGGCGGGATGGGCGAGTGGCGGCACTAGGTTGAGGGGAGGGAGGAGGAGGCCATGGTCTGCGGGGAGTGGAGATTTTTCCCCTTTGTCTGACCGGCCAAGAGGATAAGGCAAGCTGCGGCCGCGAGGGGAATTTTGGCCTTCTTGAGTGGGAGGCGTGGTGGGTCCCATGTGTCGGTGAGCGAATCAGCGCGGGAGAGCTGCGAGATGTAGCTGCTAAATTTTGGTCTGGCGCGGTGGGTCCGCTATGTCGGTGGCAGAGCCTGCGCTGGCCAATTTTTGGTCCTGGCGCGGTGGGTCCGCTATGTCAGTGACCGTATTAGTAGTATTAGGAATTCAAATAGATTTTTGTGGTAATAAATGATTTCAACTGGAAAAAATGTCAGAAACAAAGTTGTATAACGCATCGAGATCTACCACTTTGATTTTGGTCATTTTTTCATATGACTTTGTTTGGACTGTTTGAATTTTGAATTTCAAAATATTAGAACTTCGAACAAACTTTTGGGGTACTAAGTAATTTCAAATGAAAAAGTAATGAACACAAAAGTTGCACAACTCATCAATATCTACAACTTTTATTTTGGTTATTTGTTCATCCGACGAAGTGATAGTAATATAGTTTACAAATTTTACATATCTCTCTTATAGTTTCATAAACTATAAGAGAGATACGTAAAATTTGTGAATAAGGTTACTATAACTTTGTTGGATAAACAAATGACCAAAATAAAAGTTGTAGATCTTGATGAGTTCTACAACTTTTATTTTCATGACTTTTTTAGTTGAAATCATTTGGAGTTTCAAAATCTGGTTTAAAGTTGTCATTTTTTTGAAATTCAAATTTTGAATTGTTCAAACTTTGTCACATGAAAAGATGACCAAAATCAACGCAATAAATTGATAGATCATGATTTTAGAAAATTTTAGAAAAAAAAGCATCACATTTGGAGTTAGTATGTGGGAGAAATACTAGTTACAAGTTTTTGCCATAGATTAAAAAGAGAAATGATGTTTGCACAATGAATTCATTACAAGAGAGGCTAATTAGCATGCAGGGCCCACATGTCATTCAAACGTTGGACCCACATGGCAGTCAAGGCTAATTAGCATGCAGGGCCCACATGTCATTAAAGGGGGGTACTTAGCATGCTGTGGCTAAGAAGCAGAAGGCACAGGTCGGCCACGCGCGCTTTGGCCGGCCACATCTCGGCCACTCTTGTCGCCGGCCACCCACCTGCAGCCTCGCCGTCCGCCCCACCTGCAAGAGCCGCGACGGCGACCCCACCTGCTAGCAGGGGTGGCCGGCGACCCCAGCTGCTGCCTCGCCGGCGACCCCAGCTGCTCCCTCGCCGGCGACCCCAGCTGCTCCCTCGCCGGCCTACGCACCTGCATCCTCGACGTCCACCATCCCTGCTGGAGCCGCGCCGGCCAGACCAGCTGGTGCCTCGCCGGCCACCCCTGCTGGAGCCTCGCCGGCCACCCCGGCTTTCAACATCGTTGAAGATTGTTACCGGTCTCCCTAGGTCCTATAACGAAACTAAAGCTCTACTTCGGAAGCTTGGTTTTGGTTATGTTTCTATTCATGTGTGCAAGTATGATTGTGCCTTATTTTGGAAGGACCATGCCAATGATGATCATTGCCCAGTTTGTGGCGAATCAAGATGGAAAGTGAATAAGGAGGGCAGAAAGAAAGTTCCTCACAAGGTCCTGCGTTACTTTCCAATAATTCCATGCCTTCAAAGGCTTTTTATCTCAAAGCAGCGGGCACAGTATGCAAGATGGCACAAGGATAAGAGGGTACCAGTTGAAAATGAAATGAGACATCCTGCTGATGGAGAAGCTTGGAAAGAATTTGATGATACTTTCAAGTCTTTTGCAGATGATCCCCGCAGTTTGAGGTTAGCCATTGCTACTGATGGATTTAACCCATTTGGTCAGATGACCAATTCATATAGCATCTGGCCAGTGATAGTGGTTCCATACAATTTTCCATCATGGATGTGTATGGACCAATCCAATTATATGCTTGCTTTAATTATTCCAGGCAAAAAATCACCAGGCAAAGATTTCCATGTGTTCATGCAGCCTTTGATAGCAGACATGCTTACCCTTTGGGAGGGTGTCTCTACTTATGATGCATATGAAGGCAAAGATTGCAGTCTGCGTGCAGCGATTCTGTGGGGAATCAATGACTACCCTGCATTAGGCACCATGTCAGGCAGAACCACTAGGGGTTACTTCGCATGTGTGCACTGTGATGAGAATCCATGCTCCGAATGTCTGAGAAACAAAATTGGGTTCATAGGACATAGACGTTTCCTCCCAAATGACCATCCCTGGAGGAAAAACAGATCTTTCAGTGGCCACCATGAAAATAGAGAGCAGCCAAGGAAATTTAGTGCAGATGAGGTTATGGCAAGGTTGGATGAAGTTTCCTATGTTCCAGGCAAAAATCCTGATAAGCAGAAAACAAGAAAACGATGCCGTAATGGAGAACCTGTATGGCATCTCAAGGTTAGCTTGTATGATTTGCCATACTGGTCAAAATTGAAGCTACAGTACAACCTAGAAGTTATGCACATAGAGAAAAACATATGTGAAAATATTTTGTCAACTCTACATAATATTCCGAAGAAGACAAAGGACACAGTCGCTGCTAGACTAGATTTGGAAGACAGAGGTATAAGAAAAGAGCTTCATTTGCTGGAAGAAGCTGGTAATTCGTCCACAAAGCCCAAAGCTTGTTACGTTCTAACGCCAGAAGCAAAGAAGTTCTTGCAGTTTGTTAGCAATGTTAAATTTCCAAATGGCTATGCCTCTAATATATCAAGATGTGTCAATATGGAGGGAGGAACAATGCATGGGCTGAAAACACATGACTGTCATATACTGCTGCAGCGTATTTTACCAGCTGGCCTTCGCGGTTTGGTGCGCAAAGATGTATATGAAGTAATTGCTGAATTGGGTAGGTTTTTTAGACAACTTTGCTCGAAAACTCTAAAGGTTGATGCACTACACCAGATGAAGAAAGATATTGTAATTATCCTTTGCAAACTGGAGAAAATTTATCATCCTGCATTCTTTGATGTTATGGTTCACCTAGCAGTACACTTACCTGACGAGGCACTCCTTAGGGGACCGGTTCAGTATGGATGGATGTATCCCATTGAGAGAAGATTGGGCACCTTTAAGCGTTTCATCCGCAATAAAGCAAGACCTGAAGGATCTGTTGCAGAGGCATACACTGCCTATGAGTGTATGACCCAATGCTCAACATATTTCAGTGAAATTATTACTAAGTTCACTAGGCCTGAAAGAAACTTAGATGGAGCACAGAACATCTCACCCAATGATTACTCTATTTATGGTCATGGTATTAACCTGTTGGGTGCTTCAAAACTTCATTACCAAGATAATGACTATGACTCCATGGTTTGGTTTGTTCTAAATAATTGCGAAGAGGTTGATGAATACAAAGAGTGAGTAATTGCTGTCATTTCATTTCTGCCAACTTTATTCAATATTAGTGTCACAATAAACTAATTAACTTCTTCCTTTGCAGCATGTATAGGGCAGAATTGGAACAACAACAGGTCAACAATATTGAAAAAATGATGTCAACACAATTCGCTGCATGGTTCGAGAAACATGTGCGTGCAACTTTTACAACCTGACTGAATCATTTATGATACAATAAATTTTCAAACTCACCAATTCTCTGTGTTTTCCTGCAGATTACCAGATTGAAATACGAAGGCACAACAAATGTTGATGAAGACATGTACTCACTCGCATGTCGGCCGGATAGGCGTGTGCGATCATACATAGCCTGTATAATCAATGGGGTACGGTACCACACTATGGCTCGTGAGGCACACAGGAAAACACAAAACTCCACCATCAAGACTGCAGGTACTCACAATGATGACACTATTGACTTCTATGGGACAATCACAGACATTATTGAGCTGAATTACACTAAGAACAGCAAAGGAGATAGATCTGTTATCTTATTACGGTGTGAATGGTACAATCTTGAGGGAAGGACATACCAGATGAAAGATGATGGTTACTTCAAGAGCATTAACATCGAAGGCCGATGGTATAAGAATGATCCTTTCATTCTAGCCACAGAAGCTTCACAAGTATTTTTCTTGGAAGATACAAAGTTAGGTCCATGTTGGCGAGTGGTACAAGAATTTGGCCACCGACATATATTTGATGTTGAAGAGTCCGACGGAAAACAACCAATCCATGAACAAGTACAGATGAGATGTCAGGAGGCATACCAAGAGGACAATACTTCGTCAGGAGATTGTACAGTGGGAGACATTTATCCTAATATGGATTTGTTGCACATGGATAATCAACCAGGCAGCCCTATTAGTGCAGACCTTGTCGAGAGCATCCGTCGACATCAACAAACACCTCAAGGTGATGAAACAGACGACGAAGATGAAGATGAAGATGAAACCTTCCTTGAGTACCATAGTCAAGACGAAGCGAGTATATCAGAAGAAGACAGTGATGATGACTAACCTTTGCATTTCTGGAGCTATTTGTTAACCATGAACTTCTATTAGCGATTCTGTTGTATCTGAATTATGCTATTGAAATTTGTATCTGAATTATGAAATTGTAAGACCTTGTATGCAATGATTCTGTTTCAATGTTAAACTTGATTTATGAATTCTATTCTATGCACATGTAACCTATTGGAAGTTACATACAGGCTATATGCTGCCAAAATATCATAAATATGTTATATGCTGCCCAGAATTCATTGAGATGATATATACTACAGAAATTCTGGGTTTTTATGACAACCTGACAGTGTCATGGAAATTACAGGATCTGTCATGATATATATATGCTGGAAGTTACATACATGCTGCCAAAATTTCATCACACACAGGTTACACATCAAAGCAAAAGGGATGTTTAATTCCAACATACATCAGAAAGGCGCATATTTCATCACACAGACAGGTTACATATCCATGCACACAAGAGATGTCCAACAGCACAAAGGCACATATTTCATACCAACTGCAAATACATCCTGGATAACAGGTTCGATACAACATGTCCTAGCCTACTTCATCATCATAGCCAAAAGCATATCAAATGTGGCCAACATATCCAACCTACTTCACAACATGTCCTACTTCATCATCATTGCCTACTTCAACACTACAGTTACAACCAAAAGGATGGCCAACACCAGGAATGTTACATTCAGACAGCCACACACAAGACAAATGCAGCTTCCCATGCCTTCCCTGTTCTTGCCAACTATTTCCTTCACCTTGTTCAGATTCTGCTCTAAGCTATCAATTTTTTCCACCAGCTCAAGAACTTCTGTTGTCGAAGCTGCTGCAATGGTCGAGGAAGCTGACAGTAGATAACCATTATCATGAAGGAACACCACATATTCTTCCTCCAACCAATACCTAGTACATGTCCCCTGCATCCAAATTAAAACAACAGGCAAATTAACATCAATAGTGCAGCCACTGAATGCTAAAAACACTACCATTCTCAGGCATGCCCATTCAAACAAGAATGAAATTTGGGCAATGCAAAATGATTATAACACTGACATTTTGATAGTTCTTCCTGGGGCACTTGAAAAATCTCCTTCCAACGTTATACTTAGACTGCGTGGTAGTGGCAGCAAACACCCTCACGTCCTTGCAATCCGGGCACATTATCAACGGCAACCCAGTCACATCATCAATCGGCGCCTGCAGCTCGACAGCAGTGGGCGGAAGCGCTGCAGCAACAACAGCAAGGGGTGCGGGTTGCCAGGAAACCCTAGCTGCGCTTGACCGCCGAGTGCGAGCGGTAGATGACGACGCCTGCGACATGAGAACTTGAGAGAGCGGGGATTGATTAGGCCTCACACATCAACTGGAAAGGGGGAAGGTGAGCAACGGGGAAAGGCAACGGAGCGGGAACGGGGAGGGGGATGAGGGCGGCACTGCCACAATGGCGCACCTGGGGACTAGGAGCACACCGCCGACCAACGAGATGGAGTCACCGCCGGTCACCGGATATCCGCGCTCCGCCGGGCGAGCTTGCAGCGGATCTGCGCGCTGGCTCCGCCCAGAGGTCGCCGTGCCGTCAGTTGGGGAGATGGGGAGCTGGCTCCACCCAGAGGCCGCCGCGCCGTCAGTTGGGGAGATGGGGAGCTGGCTCCGCCCAAAGGCCGCCCGCCGCTCGCCGCCGTCTTCAGTTGGGGAAATGGGGAATGAAACTGGTCAACAGAGAGGGGTCAAGGGTCCACCTCCTATTGGAGGTATATTGACGTTGGGGGCCGTCATGTTTGAAATAACAAATAGTGACGCTCCACAGCCGTCACATAAAACAACACATATCGTCATAAAAACGCCACCGTCAACCGGCTCCTGGCGACTTGCATTTTATGACGACACTTGGTACCTTTATGTGACAAACAAAATAGCTTCGTCATAAATAGTTCTGGCTGTCCTGATTTTATGACGCTACAGACTTTTGCGTCATATTATGATATATTATATGACAAAAATTTGCCCCGTCATGAGGATTTTTGTCATAGAAAGAAGGATTTCTTGTAGTGAGGTCGAAGCTACAGGGTTTTTTATGGCCGAAGCTATAGTGAGTCAAATGAACAGTACTCAGAGATGAATAGTGATTCAACTGGTACTCGTAGAGTATTGCAGTAATGGTCAGTACTCGGAACAGTACTGTAGTAGACCACATTCGACTTTGACCACGTTCGACTACGACAACATCCGGCTTTGACCACGTTCGACTTCGACCACATATGACTTTGACCACGGTAACTCGACTATGACCACGATAGATCAACCACTAAAGGTAATCACAGCTATAGCACTTTTTCCTGGTCATAGCTACAGTACTTTTACAAGGTCGTAGCTACATTACTTTTCATAGTCGTAGACTTTATTGGTCGATACTCGATAGTCATAAACATTACTGGTCATACTCGATAGTTGTCGAGTTTACTGGTCAATACTCAATAGTCTTAACTTTGTAATCGATAGTCGTAGACTTTGCGGTCGATGATCATAGACTTTGTACTCGATGGTCGTAGACTTTGTGATCGATAGTCATAGACTTTGTGGTCGGTGGCCTTAGACTTTGGATTGGTACTCATAGACTTTGCGGTCTGCTGTTATTGTTTTAGACTTTTTTGATCGGTTGTCATAGATCTCGCGATCGGTAGTTGAAGGCTTTGCGAACGGTTGCCGTAGGCTTCACGGTCGGTACTCGTAGACTTCATCATTGATACAAGTGCTTCACTCCTTGTAATCTTCGAGTACTTCGAGTGCTCGTGTTAGGCTAGCGAGGTGATTGGCTGGTGCTCAATGCTGAGAGGAACAGTGCTCGAATGATTCGGTACTCGGAAGTTGGAAGTACTCGGTGGTCAGATGGTTGTGGTACTCGGTAGTCGGAAGGACATAGTAGTCAGAAGGACTTTGTAGTCAGAAGGACATGGTAGTCGAAAGGACTTGGTAGTCAGAAGGACTTGCTTGTTGGAAGAGCTCGGTGCTCAATGGTGAGTTATCGGTTGTCGTGATTGTTGCGATTGATTGTCGGAGAGTTGTGGTGTATGATTGGTTCTCGGTAGTTGGTACTCAACGGGGTCGGCAGTTAGTAGCGATGGTGTTGTCGAGTGTTTTGTGTGAAGCGATGGTAATTCCCGAGTACTTGTGGTGTTCGAGTACTCGATGAGCTAGCGGTCATATTGAGCAGTCTAAGGCTGAGTTTTTGGAGAGCGATGGTATTGGTGGCCATGGACGACCAGGTTGATGGTCGTAGATGGTTTTGTTCTTGTCTATGGATAGACAAGGGTATGTTTTGAGTGTGTGTATTGATGACGGTAAAGTTGTGAAGAAGTTGGGCCGAGAAAATATTCTTTGGTTTTTGATGTGCAGGTGAGCATGGAGACGATCATGGTCAGTCACGAGGAGAATCGGGACTAGGACGGGAGAGTTTGTGGTCTAGGCGATTGAGGATATCATGCGAGGTGGTCGGGCTCATGCTGGAGCACATGGAGATCAAAGGTGGTGATTCATGGAGAAGATATGGGCAGTGCGGTCTAAGAGACTTGAACATGGAGGTTGATGATGCATGGAGAAGATACGGGAGGTGCGTTCCTAGAGGCTTCAACACATAGTGATGGTGTGTGATGAAGATACAGGAGGTGGGTTCCTGGAGGCTTTGTCACGTTGTGAGATTGGAAACGTTATGGAAGGAGTCTGTAATGTGGAAGATGTGGAGATTAGTAAAAACCCATGTTATAGGAAAGGTTTCGAGTCCGTTGGTTTTTAGTAGAGACAAGCTAAGGTCTGTAATGTGGATGATTTAGGGCTCTATCATATAAAAGTAGAGGCATGCTAAGCATTTTAGGTGTGGCTTTGAGGAGGCCTTGTGTGTTAGAGCTTTAGGGGTACCGTGAGGGCGCTTTTATAACCACAAACGTGATACAGAAATAATAGATCAGATATATTCCAAGAAAAGTTCACCGGTGGTATGTTTTCCTAAGAATTGCTTTCTCATGTTCTTGCTGGCGTGGTACAAGTAAGGTGTTGTCTTCGGTTTGTACTCGTTCGAGCGGTCAAAGCTTCCCAAGAGGAGGGAGATTTCGACTACATAATCGTAGCGAGCGGTCGAATTCCACGACTGTAAGTTAGATTATTTTTCTTGTGATTTGAGATTTGATTTCAAGTTTCGAAAAAGCGGAGGCAATCATTCACCCCCTCTGATTGCACTATACAATCCTTCAAGTCATAATAACATATTATTCAAAGGATCATAAATATAGAAGTGATACAATCATCTCTATGATTGTCTCTAGGATATATTACTAACACTTCCCATTCTTTTTGAGCCGCTAACACAAGCAGCACTCTCCCTTACTCCACAGGTGCGAACACTTCGTCAAAATGAACATGTTGTTGCACATAGCCCTTAGCCATAAGCCTTGCTTTATGCTTTACTATATCTCCCTCTGGGTCATTTTCGACTTAAAAACCCACTTTAAACCAATAGCATGATGACCCTCGGGGAGTGAGGTGAGCTCTCAAGTGTCATTCCTTGTTATGGAAACTATTTCTTCGACCATGGCCTGTCTCCAACTCTCGTGTCCTGCAGCTTCATTGTAACTTGTTGGCTCGTCCATGGACAGCACTGGCGGAGCTAGATGGTGGTCCGGGTGGTCCCCGGACCACCATGCGGCCGGCGCCGGATACAATTATACGAATACGATTATACGCCGGCCTGCGCCCCTTCGTATCCTTGCTGTGTTGCGAATACGATTATACGAGCAGCGGCAGTCTGCAGGTACGTCTCAAAAGTCAAGTTACAGAGAAAAATATCCAGGCATGCGCACTCTGAAGCGATGGAATTCGTAATCTCCACAATGCATTCATATATAATCAGTTAGTACTTAGTAGAGTAACTCGTTCCTAACTGAAATTGCATCAAGATACATAAAAACAGATACAAACATGAGCAGAGCAGCAGACACAAAGTAAGATAGTGGTAGCTTTTGTGCATGCATTTACAATGTACAGACCGTAATATCTACTCAAGCTCTACGATATGACCATATCTGATATCTCATATGAAAACAACGAAGTAGACCAAACTCTCTTGCACTAACTCCTTTTAGATTCTTTTGCACTAATTTTTTTATGCGAAAGCAGTGAAAACAGGTACGAGTTACGAGTAATAGGATCTAAAATCATATGCACAAATCTTCGTCCAATTAGCCTGCTCGTTTAGTCATGTTTCCTTTTTTTCTCCCAATCTCTCCCTAGAGCTAGAGACTAAGCAAATAAGCCCTAACTCGAGCAGACGGATAATGTTTATCATTGGGTCTATTTACTTATCAAATTGGTATTGCTTCTACCGGTAGCTACCGCAAGTGTTGAAAGAATATTTTCTGCAATGACCTTTATCAAGAATAAGTTGAGAAATAAGATGGGTGATAGCCTTCTGGATGATTGTCTAGTGACTTTTATTGAGCGGGATATTTTCTTACAATTGAATGAAAAGAGATCATCAACACTTTCATGGCTATTAGAAGGCGCAAGCCTGACAAGAAGAAGTAGTGACATATTGTTCTTCAACTATTATGGGTATGTAATATTTCAATTCTATGTTAAGAAAGATATACTCGTCTATTTTATGAACTCTGTATGTCCTTTTTTTTCTTAATTGCATTTTGTAATTCATATACTTGTGTACCGATATATTAAATTTATAGCGGTTAAAAAAATTTTAGACAATGGACCACCATAGCTACAAATCCTAGCTACGCCACTGATGGACAGGAAATACAAGCCAACATCTTCTTCCATCTCACGGGTGTTGTCATACACCTCTTGCAGTGAAAGTAATTATCTGGGTGTGGTGTCATAGGTTTCTGTGCCCGGTGTGTTGCTTCCATCTCCCTCTAGCTGCACTGCCTGGTGTCACTAGACTCACCGCAACAGTAGGAATCGACCCCGGCATGTGCACATCTGCCGCAGCTATTGGCATTGGTGTGTTGGGCGCACCTTGATCCTCAACTTCCTGTGCTGGCGCATAATGCACGACAAAGGTGTCACCCATCTTCTTGTTGTGCCCTGGCTCACTGTGAGTTGCACCCTAGTTCCATGCCTTGTTCTCCTCGAAGACAGTGTCCCGTCTCACGTGAAGCTTTCACTACTACAGAAAGGCTAATAGTAGACGCCAAATCACAGACGGTTTTAAATAGAAGGCCGTCTGTGGTATTTGTGGCGGGAAAAAGGAGTCTCACAGACGGTTCTTACCACTGAACCGTCTGTGATACTGGAATATCACAGACGGTTTGTATTAAAAACCGTCTGTGATAATCTGGGATTATCACAGACGGTTTTTTAGTAAAAACCGTCTGTGTTGTGTCGACTATCACAGACGGTTGTTGTTAAGAACCGTCTATGAATGTTCACAGACGGTTTTTAACAAGAACGGTTTAACAAGGATCAGCCGCTAAATTCTCGAACGCCGTTAAGATTGCCCTTGTCCTCAGCACTTCCTCCTGCAGCCTGGGCAAATGATCATCAGCAGCATCCATAATGTCGTAGAGGATAGCATGAAAAGATTCCTCAGAATCTGCCGTATTTGCTTGATCGGCAAGGCTATCCATCAGTCTCTGCAATGCGTGTAGAGCTTCTTCCGCTTTGCGCACATTGTGGAGAAGAACCAGGGTGAGGGCTGTTTCCCTTTCTTGAGCGGCAGCGAGATGCCTCCGTCGACGGCGGAGGATCAGGTCAAGCTGACGGATGCAAGAAAGTCAGGGAAGGAGAGCAGGGCGGGTGCGGAGAAGCTGCTGCAGATGCAAATTGCTGGCCACCTGTGTAAGGTTCCGGCCGAACAATTCTTGATGAACAGATGAGAGGAAGGAGATGATCACAAGAACAGTAGAAGCCATGTTGTATTGTATATTGTATTGTACGTACGTAGAAGAGACCTGGATTAGGCGCGCATATTTAACCTTTAGCACAGACGGTTCGTATACCCAAACATTAATGATATAGACGCTTCGTATAACGATCGAGAGACGTTAATTAGACGATCGAAACACGAAGCGTTCTGGCATCGAAACACGCGCGAAGCGTTCTGGTATGAAGCTTATGACAGACGGTTTTTTTATAAAAAACCGTCTGTGATAAGCTGGTTATCACAGACGGTTTTTTATAAAAAAAACCGGCTGTGATAATTCACAGACGGTTTTTAGTTAAAAACCGTCTGTGATAATAACTAAGGCATTTATTGCACTGCTCAGACCGCATCTGTCATCATTTCGATCCAGATCTAGCCACTGCTGCGCACTTTTTCACTCGGGAGGAAGCTAGGCGATTTCAGGCCAGTTAATTTGGTGGGAAGAGGCAGAGATTGAGCTTTGAATTAAGATTCAGACTTTCCTGGTTGCTGTAGATATGGTTAGTAATGAAATTTATTTTTTTTAATTGCATTACAATTTAGGTGTAAGTAATCCATGAGTGGTTATTGAAGATGGTTAATTTGCAAAATTGTTGGTTATATAATAGCTATTGTGTTTGTAATATCAATTGAGCTAGGAAATTAAGTCTCAATATAATAAATGTGGCCGGTATATATGTAGTTATAATTAGTTATTCTAGATTTTAATACTAAGTTATTATATATGTACGTAACGTAGGACCGAAGCTGGATGTATGCCGCGAGCCGTGCGAGTGAAGAGTACATTAATGGCGTTTCTGCTTTTATAAGAGCCGCCGAGGAGGATATGTTGAATAAGGGGGTGGAATATATGTGTTGTCCATGCACTGACTGCGAGAATTTGAAGATGTTTAAGAACCGAGGGCAAATTGAAGCGCACTTGATTCGGAGGGGTTTCAAAAAGGATTATACGTGTTGGACCAGTCATGGCGAAGTGAATGATCATATGCCGCCGGATGACATCGCCGGTGAAGTGAATGATATGCCCCCGGATGACATCGCCGGTGAAGTGAATGACATGCCGCCGGCTGATGTCGATTGTGGCTCGGATTCGGATAGGTTGCACGATGATAATCTGGATCAGATGCTTCGCGATGTACAAGAGAACTATGATGAGAGAGAGTATGTTAAATTCCGTGGCTTGATGGAGGACTCAGAGAAACCTTTGTACACGGGCTGCAAGTACACGAGGTTGTCGGCCGTGCTTGAACTGTTGAAATTGAAGGCAAGCAACAGTTGGTCCGACAAGAGTTTCACGGCGCTGCTAGGTCTTTTAGCGGACATGCTTCCGGAGGAAAATGAGTTGCCTAAAACCACGTATAAAGCCAAGAAGGTTCTTTGTCCGTTGGGAATGGAAGTAGAAAGAATACATGCATGCCCGAACGACTGTATCCTCTACCGTAAAGAGTATGCAAACATGCATGTATGTCCGGTGTGCAACACATCCCGATACAAACGTAACAATCAATCAGATGATGGCGAGGGAACAGAGGCGAAGAAAGGACCTCCTGCTAAGTTGGCGTGGTATTTTCCTATAATTCCCCGTTTGAAAAGGTTTTATGCAAATCCAAAGGAGGCAAAACTGCTGCGTTGGCACTCGGAGGAGCGCAAGAAGGATGGAATGCTAAGACACCTTGTTGATTCCGCGCAGTGGAGAAACATCGATAGGAGTTTTGCAGAGTTCGGTGCAGAACCAAGGAATATAAGGTTTGGACTGAGTACAGATGGAATGAATCCATTCAGTAGCATGAGCAGCCGACATAGCACATGGCCCGTGACTCTCTGCATCTATAACCTTCCTCCTTGGTTGTGTATGAACCGAAAGTACATTTTGCTGTCGATACTTATCCAAGGGCCAAAACAACCTGGGAATGATATCGATGTGTTCCTAGCACCGTTGGTGGAAGATCTAAAAGTACTGTGGAACGAAGGGGTACAGGTATGGGATGCATACAAACGAGAGAACTTCACTCTGCGCTCCTTATTGTTCTGCACCATAAATGATTATCCTGCCCTTGGTAACCTATCGGGCCATAGTATAAAAGGTGCCAAAGCTTGTACTCACTGTTTAGATGGTACCGAGAGTGTGTGGCTGAGACACTCACGCAAAACCGTCTACATGCGTCACCGCCGGTTCCGTCGGAGGGCTCACCCATACCGCAAGATGAAGAAACAATTTGATGGAGAGAAGGAAGACGGTTCAGCTCCAAGGCATTTAAGGGGACACGAGGTTTATGATATGGTTAAGGATTTAGATGTTGTCCTCGGAAAGGGACGTAAATTGAGGGCTCATGAGAAGAACACCTGGAAAAAGAGATCAATATTTTGGGACTTACCTTATTGGGAGTACCTAGATGTTCGGCACTGCATCGACGTCATGCACGTAGAAAAGAATGTGTGCGACAGCTTGATTGGTCTCTTACTGAACATCCGTGATAAAACAAAGGACGGTGTCAACGCACGGCTTGACTTGGCTGACATGGACATCAGGCCTGAGTTAGCACCGACAAGCACTGATAATGGACGAACGTACCTTCCCCCTGCGTGTTACACTCTGTCCAAGGCGGAGAAAACAGAACTGTGCCAGTGCTTGCATGGTGTCAAAGTTCCGTCTGGTTACTCCGGCAACGTGAAGAAACTTGTTTCGATGCAAGATTTGAAGTTAAATGGCATGAAGTCTCATGATTGTCTTGTGCTGATGACACAGATGCTCCCTATTGCAATTAGAAATATTTTGCCGATCAAAGTCCGAGAGACAATCATAAGGCTATGTTATTTCTTTAACACAATTGCTCAGAAGGTCATCGATCCCGAAGGACTAGATGCTCTGTAGGACGAGGTGGTGATGACTCTATGTCACCATGAAATGTATTTCCCTCCTTCGTTTTTCGATATCATGGTCCATCTCGTTGTTCACGTTGTGTGGGAGATAAAAATGTGCAGGCCCGTATTCCTACGTAGCATGTACCCATTTGAGAGGTTCATGGGAATTCTCAAGTCGTACGTACGGAATCGTTCTCGGCCGGAGGGCAGCATCGTCGAAGGTTATGCAAGCGAAGAGGTCATTGAGTTTTGTGTCGATTATATGTCTCAGATTCAACCGATAGGTGTCCCTCAATCTCGTCATGAGGGGAGGCTGAAGGGTCTCGGAACTATCGGAAGGAAAGCAATCACTCCAGATATGGACACGTATACTCAAGCCCATTTCACGGTGTTGCAACACATGACTGAAGTGGCCCCTTATGTGGACCAGCACAAGGATGTGCTTCGGCAAAAGAATCCGGAGCGGCCGGATGTTTGTATCATGAGGCAACACAACCGTTGCTCAACCAATGGTTGAAGGAGCAAATCGCTAGGAGCTCGCCGAGTGAGACGCTGACATGGTTAGCAAAAGGGTCGACATTTACAGTTGTGACATGGCAAGGATATGACATAAATGGGTACACATTCTATACGCAGTCTCAGGATGTCAAGAGCACTAACCAGAACAGCGGTGTCCGCATAGATGCATTCAGTACCGATGGGTCGAGAAACTCGTACTATGGCTTCATAGAAGAGATTTGGGAGCTCGACTATGTGGTTTTCAAGATCCCCTTATTTCGCTGTCGTTGGGTGCATCTCCCACAGGTGAAGGTTGACAAGTACGGTGTCACGACCGTGGACCTCCAACGTGTCGGGTACAAAGACGAACCATTCGTACTCGCCAATCAAGTTGTTCAAGTTTTCTATGTAACCGACCCGGCAAATAAGAAACGCCATGTAGTTCTTCATGGAAAAAGGAGAATTGTCGGAGTGGAGAATGTAGTGGACGAGGAGGAATACAATCAATTTGACGAGTTACCTCCTTTTGGAAATGGCATAAGGGTCGACGATGAACAACGTGACGAAACTAGTTACGTACGCATTGATCATGATGAAGGGCTAATTTTTAAAGGAAATAAGCAAGTACAATAAGAATGTATATGTGAAAATGTGTGACAATTTTGAGATGTATATGTGAAAATGTGTGATGTAGTCAATTTTGAGATGTATATGTGAAAATGTGTGATGTAGTCAATTTTGAGATGTATATGTGAAAATGTATATGCGTGATGTATTTGAGAATGACAAAATGTATTGGCATTTATGTATATGTGTGATGTATTTGAGAATGACAAAATGTATCAAGAAATACACTGTGTGAATGCAGCTGGTTGGTGTTGTATATTAATGCAGCCGTTTGGTGGTTGATATGAATGCAGCTGTGTAGTTATTGGTGTTGTCTTAATTGCAACAGCCGGCAAAGGCTTATCACAGACGGTTCTAAACTTAGAACCGTCTGTGATATCACAGACGGTTATAAGTTTAGAACCGTCTGTGATAATTACCCTATTTATGCCTTCTCGCTAGGGTTTTCCGTGTGCGCTGCAGTTATTCGATTAGATCTAAATCCCGAGCCCGTCGTCGCCGCCGCCTCCCCGAGCCTTCGCCGGCCGCCTCCCCCAGCCCTCGCCGGCCGCCTCCCCGGACGAAGACGTCGCCGCAGCCTCCTCCTCCTGCGTCGCCGCCTCCCCGAGCCCGTCGCCTCCTCCTCCTCCGTCGCCGCCGCCTCCTCCTGTGTCGTCGCCTCCTCCTCCTCCGTCGTCGTCGCCTCCTCCTCCTCCGTCGTTGTCGCCTCCTCCTCCTCCTCCGTCGCCGCCTCCTCCTCCTCCGCCGTCCCTAAGGTCACCAAAACCCTAAGGTCATCACATCCCTCCCCGAGCTTCATGCTTACTGTTAGTGTTTAGGGTTGATGCGTGATGCTTCATACTGTTATGGTTAGTTGCTTAGTACATATTTAGGGTTGATGCTTCATGCTTACTGTTAGTGTTTAGCGTTGATGCTTGATGCTTGGTACATATTATATTGGTACATTGTTTACTGCAGTAGCTTAATTAGTTTGCTATTTGGTACATATTACATTGGTACATTGTTTACTGCAGTAGCTTAGTTTAATTTGCTATTTGGTACATACTACATTGGTACATTGTTTACTGCAGTTGCTTAGTTAACATTGGTACATATTACATTGCTTGTTGTGTTAGTATATAGTATATAGTATAGGCACATAACCCCTCTCTGTCCACATCACCCCCTCCCTTCTCCCCCTTCCCTCTACTCCTCTCCTCTCTTCCTAACATTGAGCATCATGTATCACTTTTCTTACTTCCTCATCTTATCATGTGCAACCCTACAATTTGAGAGCACAAATTAACCAATCAAGGAAGAGTATATGATCAAAGGGCAAGAAGCAAGTAACACATTCTAGTGTATCCGGATAAAGAAATCTTGCGATTATTGCAAAAGATACATTGACCATTTGGGTGGAAAGAAATACATTGTGTCGTCAGGCTCATGACTGCCAATTCGAAGCATAGCATAGCATCCGAGGCACATCCGAGGCCTGCAGCTGTGTCTTGAAGAATGCCAAGAGCTGGTCTTCAGATGTGGCATTCGTCAAACTATAAATTATGAATCTTATTCTCATAACCCATCTGAAGACCAGCTCTTGGCATTCCTCAAGACACAGCAGCAGGCCTCGGATGTGCCTCGGATGCTATGCTATGCTTCGAATTGGCAGTCATGCGCCTGACGAAACAGTTGATCTTTCCACCCAAATGCTCCATGTATCTAGACAAAAAAAAGCAAATGAAGCAAGTGACATACTATAGTGTTCCCGTTCAATGAACCGGATACACTAGTTTGTGTCATTTGCTTCATAGACCTTTGTTTAGGGACTTTGCTATTTGGTTTATAGTATTAGCAACTAAAGTAGGTGCTAGGATAGGCAACATGTCACCCGCATATTCTTCATAGAACTTTGTTTAGAGACCTTGTAGTAATAGTATTACAAAATGCAAGGCAATTATAGTATAAAAGTTCAAAAAAAAAGAAATTCTCAGATTTTTCGGTGAGCAGCCGACATAGCCGACTTCTTCGATGAGCGACTATCCATCTGCTTCTTCCCACTCCTTCTCTTCATCTCTGGTCTCTGGATCACGTACGCCAGTAGCGATGATTCAGTTAGATGAATCATCGCTACTGGCGTACGTGATCCAGAGACCAGAGATGAAGAGAAGGAGTGGGAAGAAGCAGATGGATAGTCGCTCACCGAAGAAGTCGGCTATGTCGGCTGCTCACCGAAGAATCTGGAATGTCTTTTTTTTGCACTTTTGTAATAAAATTGACTTGAATTTTGCGGGAAAAAGAAGGACTTGATACATTGGTACATTGGTAAGATAGGCACATCACCCCCTCTCTATGTCCATATCACCCCCTCCCTTCTACCCCTCCCCTCTACTCCTCTCTTGTCTTGCAATTCAATATGATTACTTTCTCATCTTATCTTAATAGACCCACAAAATGAGCAACATGTCACCCGCGCATTCTTCAACATCATCGCCGGAGGCGTCCGTTCCAACATCAAGATGCCAAGGAAGAGGGCTATCAAAGAAGCCTGAGGGCCGACAGATCATCACAGCGGTGAATGCATTTGGGGTCCCTATCCTTCCTCAAAAAGCAGTAAACACATTCTGAACCATGGTCGGAGTAGTTGCACGAGAACGAATTGAGATCACATACAATTCGTGGAAGAACGTGCCTGACACTCGGAAACGTGAGCTGTGGACCGAAATTTTGGCATCGTTTGAGTTCCCAGAAGAACACCTGGACGCTGTGCAACAACAAACCTACAAAGCGACGTGCAAAGCATGGAAGAACTTCAAAAGCACGCTTGTCAGGAAATACGTGGAGACGGACGAAACGCTTGTTCATAAATACCCATTCCTGGAACCACAATGGGAAGAGTTCAAAGCGATGAAAACGACCGAAGATTTCAAAAGTACAAGTGTGGCGCACAAGGCCCTCCAGGCAAAAAATACACACCCTCACAGACTTGGCACAGCTGGGTATGCGGGTAAAATCGCGCAGTGGATGAAGGAGGATGAGCTGGCAGCTGCACAGGACATCGCCCCGCCGTTTTCCAATATCCCGGACGACCGCGCTCGAAATTGGATTAGAGCAAGGTCATCTACAACGACATCAGGGGACGTCACCTTTCGAAACCCTTCAGACCAGCAAGTGACCAAGCGCCTGGTAAGATATCGATCGAACTACGTAGCTTGTAATTACTGCACAACTTCGTACGAATTGAAATGACATGTCGTGCTCTTGCAGGAAGAGCTGAGTTTTGAATCTACCCTGGGATCATTCCAGGGAACAAGGGAGAATGATATGCTCTCCGTGGCCCTGGGAAACAAGGAGCACCTGGGCCGTACGAGAGGCCTTGGGCTTTACGTTCCTTGGAAACATGGTTTCCAAGATGACTCCGACATGTATCGACGCAGGAAGAGAAACAAAGCCGAGCGTGACGCACAGCTTCGAGAAGAGATCAAGGAATCTCTTAGAGTGGAGCTATTAGCTCAGATGGCTGATATAATCAGAGATTAGGTGCGGAAACAGACAGAAAGTCAGCAGGCCGCCACCGCCGCTCCTGTGCTAGCTAGCCCGCACAACCGTCCGAGTAGCTGCGCGTCCAATCCGACGCAAACCCAGTCCAAATTTCCTGTGGACGACATCCTGGTAATAATTATTACCTCTCAAATGCTTGCTCCATTGGTAGGCCTATTCGAGTAGCTAATTTTGTATCGTTATGTAGGAGCCTACGACGTGCAGGCTCCAAGTGAGATATGGCTTCATTCCCTTGTACGCTGCTTGGGGCCAGGCATATTCGTCTGGTATCGGGGCCATGGTGCACGGTCAAGCTTTAGCGCCAGGCTTCGCAAAAGTTAATGTGGATGGTGTGTATGCCAATTTTGAGGTGGTCCCGCTACCGAAGCCCCCCAACGACGAGATCGTGAATCTAGGACAGGCCATTGGAACATTCATCCAGTGGCCCAAAACCGACATATCCCTGGAGGCTTCTTCACCGGTGGCAGGACCAGAAGTGCAGTGCGAACCACAGCAACTTGCACTGGTGCCATCTCCACATGAGCAGTGCGAACCACAGCTACCTGCACCGGTGCTATCTCCACGGGTGCTATTCTCGCCAGAGCAACTTGCACCGTCTATACCATTACAGTCGACTAGCATAAAGTCGACCGACAATCGAGGCAGTGGCCAGAGCAAATCAAAGACGAAGGATGATGACGATATCCCGTCCATGCCATTGGCCCGCAAATTCGTGCTAGCTGAGCCGATGGTATGCCAGGAAGAGCTCCAAAAACTAGGACTTGGTTGCCAAAGATTCCACCTTTGGTATATGGAACAGTCCAATAAGCCAGAGGCAGAACGGCGCTCAGGTATCACTGTCAAATTCAAGCTGGAACATTTCTTGCACAAAGCTCAGGACTATGTCTTCGCGGTGACCTTTGACGATATATTTGAACTTTTCACGCTCAACGCTCTCGACGCCTCACTCGTTCGATACTGGACGCTGTAAGTCTGTACAATCACAGTCTCTGTTCACATAATACCGATATATGTCACAATTTGTTGCTTTTCTGTGTTATATATAGATTCATGCTGACCGAAGCTAGATCATCGAAATCACGAATTGGTTTCCTGGACCCACGCTTGGTCGCCATTGATACCATCATCGAGAATGCATCCTTCGTTGAGGACTATATTACAAAATCACTGCTAGCTCACCAAGATAAGGAATTTGTTCTTATGCCATACAATGAGGATTTCCATTGGATTTTAACTGTAATTATACCAAAATGGAACAAGGCTATATACCTTGATTCTCTAAGTAAGAACAAATCCAAGTACACAGTTATCGCCCAAATACTCGATAGGTACGTACATTGTACATTGTACTCTTTCTTTCCTTCCGAATGACTAATCTAACTTTTTCGAATAACGAAGGTCGTTCGCCACATACGTTCAACAAACACGTGACTCGACGACAGGGGCCAAGGCCTTGAAACATGATTGCAAGTTTCGGGTATTCGCTAGCTACACATTAATTAATCATATACAACACATAGTAGTAATGCCACTTGATTTAACACATTATATTTTTTGCAGTGCCACCAGCAGCAGCCAGGCAACACGTGTAGATACTACGTGTGCCACCATATGAGACTACTCCTCGATTCCACCAAGATCACCAATTCTAAGGTTTGTCAATCTTCCCACATTTATTTCATACATGTCAAGTTTTATATATGCGCACGTTGATATTCCTATCGACAGGCTGCGTCCATCTCTACATCTGCATTGAAACAGCCGGATTTTGCAAAAATTCGAGGAGAGCACATTTGGTTTTTGTGGACAAAAGTCGTAAGATCAGATGGAGAGTTCCACTGCCCAGAATGATTTTTTATTGTAATTCTAAGTGCAAATGCAGTGTACATCTTTTACAATTGTGTATTTGTTAATGGATATTTTATTTCAATTCAGTGAATTGATTTGCGAAATGGATGCTTTATGTTTGTGAAATGAAGTGTGTTTTCAATTGTATGTTTTATGTCTGTGAAATGAATTGAGATGTGAAATGTATCTGAAATGAAATGAGATGTGTCAATTGTATATGTTTTATGTCTGTCATTATCTGCTTGTTTCAGAGGGCATGGCTAGCATTTCCTGAGGCTAGCCAATAAACAGAAATATATTTAGGGGTAGAAAAGAATATCACAGACGGTTTTGCGTTAAAAACCGTCTGTGATAGCTGATAATCACAGACGATTTTACGTTAAAAATCGTCTGTGATGATCAGTATCACAGACGGTTTTTAACTAAAAACCGTCTGTGATTATCAGCTATCACAGGAGGTTTTTAACTTAAAACCGTCTGTGATTATCAGCTATCACAGATGGTTTTTAACTTAAAACCGTCTGTGATTATCAGCTATCACAGACAGGTTTTAACGCAAAAACCGTCTGTACTAGTTGATAATCACAGACGGTTCAAAAACCGTCTGTGATGACCTTCGATTATCACTGACCCATAAATACAGACGGTTCACAAAACCGTCTGTGATGACGATTTCGAACCGTCTGTGATGACCTTTTCTGTAGTAGTGTTTTTCTCCTTAGGATGCTAATCCCTATAAGCTTTTGAACCAGGCTCACAGCCAAAGAATACCATCGGTGTGCTCCTGTCCGATAGCTTGTCGGTGTGTGGCCCGACGGTTTTGACATGCACCAAGCTCCCAAACACTCGCAAATGATGAACCTTGGGTTTCTTGCCACACCACTTCTCATAAGGTGTCATGCATTCACCGCATTGGGTTATTGCAGATCGGTTGAGAATATAGATAGCGGTCTTGACTTCTTCAGCCCGAAATATACCTAATGCATGCTTACTCTTCAACATGCTACGTGCCATTATATTGCAAGTACCGTCTGATTCCTTCGTCCGATGACTCCATTTTGCTGTGGTGTGTGGAGCCGTGACAAAGTGTTGGATCCCTAGCTCATCACAGTACTTGTTGAAGGCGTTCGATGTTGAAGGAACCGAGGTGCTGAAGACACAAAGTGCTCGTGAATACAACGAAGAGACAGAACACACGGTGAGATGTGACGTAGCAACTACTCTCAAGTCTTTTCTGGTTTCTGTTCCGTTTATTCAAAACAAAAACGCAGTGTTTCTTACATGCAGAAGGACTATTGGTCACAAACAGATTCTATAGCCTTAAATGCCGCCACGATCCTAAGGACTCACGCCAACATGCACACATACTCGCGGCCGCATACAGACTAGCACGTCTCAGCCGCATGCACACACACTCGCGCACGCAAGACTCACGTCTCGGGCACATGCAGGGGCGGAACTGACCTCGGGCTAGGTAGGCCCAGCAAAACTACTAATACTATCCCTTCTAATATATACTTAAAAAAAATATCTACTCTACAGCCCAGCCCGAGGCCTATGGTAGCCCACAGCCCCACCCCACACAACAACTCAGCCCACAGCCCCACACAAGTCACAACAATTCAGCCCACAGCAGTAGAGACATCCACTACTACAGAAATCCACATTACAGACGGTTCAGAAACGTCATCACAGACGGTTTTCTGAACCGTCTGAAATTATGGGTCAATGATAATCCAAGTTATCACAGACGGTTTTTGAACCGTCTGTGATTATGCGATATCACAGACGGTTTTTCATTAAAAACCGTCTGTGATTATCCGATATCACAGACGGTTTTTAAAAAAAACCGTCTGTGATATCGGATAATCACAGACGGTTTTTAGTACAAAACTGTCTGTGATATCGGATAATCACAGACGGTTTTTAATGAAAAACCGTCTGTGATACTCCTCCCCCCAGCAGAATCTATTTCTGTTTATAGCTAGCATCAGGAAATGCTAGCCATGCCCTCTGAAACAAGCAGATAATCACAGACATAAACATATACAATTCACACATCTCATTTCATTTCAGATACATTTCACATCTCAATTCATTTCACAGACATAAAACATCCAATTGACAACGCACTTCATTTCACAAACATAAAGCATCCATTTCGCAAATCAATTCATTGAGTTGAAATAAAATATCCATTAACAAATACACAATTGTAAAAGATCTACACTGTATTTGCACTTAGAATTACAATAAAAAATCATTCTGGGCAGTGGAACTCTCCATCTGATCTTACGACTTTTGACCACAAAAACCAAATGAGCTCTCCTCGAATTTTTGCAAAATCCGGCTGTGTCAATGCGATGTAGAGATGGACGCAGCCTGTCGATAGGAATATCAACGCGCGCATATATAAAACTGACATGTATGAAATAAATGTGGGAAGATTGACAAACCTTAGAATTAGTGATCTTGGTGGAATCGAGGAGTAGTCTCATATGGTGGCACACGTAGTATCCACACGTGTTGCCCGGCTCCTGCTGGTGGCACTGCAAAAAATATAATGTGTTAAATCAAGTGGCATTACTACTATGTGTTGTATATGATTAATTAATGTGTAGCTAGCGAATACCCGAAACTTGCGATCATGTTTCAAGGCCTTGGCCCCTGTCGTCGAGTCACGTGTTTGTTGAACGTATGTGGCGAACGACCTTCGTTATTCGAAAAAGTTAGATTAGTTATTCGGAAGGAAAGAAAGAGTACAATGTACAATGTACGTACCTATCGAGTATTCGGGCGATAGCTGTGTACTTGGATTTGTTCTTACTTAGAGAATCAAGGTATATAGCCTTGTTCCATTTTGGTATAATTACAATTAAAATCCAATGGAAATTCTCATTGTATGGCATAAGAACAAATTCCTTATCTTGGTGAGCCAGCAGTGCTTTTGTAATATAGTCCTCGACGAAGGATGCATTCTCGATGATGGTATCAATGGCGACCAAGCGTGGGTCCAGGAAACCAATTTGTGATTTCGATGATCTAGCTTCGATCAGCATGAATCTATATATAACATAGGAAAGCAACAAATTGTGACATATATCGGTATTACGTGAACAGAGACTGTGATTGTACAGACTTACAGCGTCCAGCATCGAACGAGTGAGGCGTCGAGAGCGTTGAGCGTGAAAAGTTCAAATATATCGTCAAAGGTCACCGCGAAGACACAGTCCTGAACTTCGTGCAAGAAATGTTCCGACTTGAATTTGACAGTTATACCTGAGCGCCGTTCTGCCTCTGGCTTATTGGACTCTTCCATATACCAAAGGTGGAATCTTTGGCAACCAAGTCCTAGTTTTTGGAGCTCTTCCTGGACTACCATCGGCTGAGCTAGCACGAATTTGCGGGCCAATGGCATGGACGGGAAATCGTCATCATCCTTCGTCTTTGATTTGCCCTGGCCACTGCCTCGATTGTGGGTCGACTTTATGCTAGTCGACTGTAATGGTATAGACGGTGCAAGTTGCTCTGGCGAGAATAGCACCCGTGGAGATAGCACCGGTGCAGGTAGCTGTGGTTCGCACTGCCCGTGTGGAGATGGCACCAGTGCAAGTTGCTGTGGTTCGCACTGCACTTCTGGTCCTGCCACCGGTGAAGAAGCCTCCAGGGAGATGTCGGTTTTGGGCCACTGGATGAATGTTCCAATGGCCTGTCCTAGATTCACGATCTCGTCGTTGGGGGGCTTCGGTAGCGGGACCACCTCAAAATTGGCATACACACCATCCACATTAACTTTTGCGAAGCCTGGCGCTAAAGCTTGACCGTGCACCATGGCCCCGATACCAGACGAATATGCCTGGCCCCAAGCAGCGTACAAGGGAATGGAGCCATATCTCACTTGGAGCCTGCATGTCGTAGGCTCCTACATAACGATACAAAATTAGCTACTCGAATAGGCCTACCAATGGAGCAAGAATTCGAGTGGTAATAATTATTACCAGGATGTCGTCCACAGGAAATTTGGACTGGGTTTGCGTCGGATTGGACGCGCAGCTACTCGGATGGTTGTGCGGGCTAGCTAGCACAGGAGCGGCGGTGGCGGCCTGCTGACTTTCTGTCTGTTTCCGCACCTCATCTCTGATTACATCAGCCATCTGAGCTAATAGCTCCTCTCTAAGAGATTCATTGATCTCTTCTCGTAGCTGTGCGTCACGCTCGGCTTTGTTTCTCTTCCTGCGCCGATACATGTCGGAGTCATCTTGGAAACCATGTTTCCAAGGAACGTAAAGCCAAGGCCTCTCGTACGGCCCGGGTGCTCCTTGTTTCCCAGGGCCACGGAGAGCATATCATTCTCCCTTGTTCCCTGGAATGATCCCAGGGTAGATTCAAAACTCAGCTCTACCTGCAAGAGCACGACATGTCATTTCAATTCGTACGAAGTTGTGCAGTAATTACAAGCTACGTAGTTCGATCGATATCTTACCAGGCGCTCGGTCACTTGCTGGTCTGAAGGGTTTCGAAAGGTGACGTCCCCTGATGTCGTTGTAGATGACCTTGCTCTAATCCAATTTCGAGCGCGGTCGTCCGGGATATTGGAAAACGGCGGGGCGATGTCCTGTGCAGCTGCCAGCTCATCCTCCTTCATCCACTGCGCGATTTTACCCGCATACCCAGCTGTGCCAAGTCTGTGAGAGTGTGTATTTTTTGCCTGGAGGGCCTTGTGCGCCACACTTGTACTTTTGAAATCTTCGGTCGTTTTCATCGCCTTGAACTCTTCCCATTGTGGTTCCAGGAATGGGTATTTATGAACAGGCGTTTCGTCCGTCTCCACGTATTTCTTGACAAGCGTGCTTTTAAAGTTCTTCCATGCTTTGCACGCCGCTTTGTAGGTTTATTGTTGCACAGCGTCCAGGTGTTCTTCTGGGAACTCGAATGATGCCAAAATTTCGGTCCACAGCTCACGTTTCCGAGTGTCAGGCACGTTCTTCCACGAATTGTATGTGATCTCAATTCGTTCTCGTGCAACTACTCCGACCATGGTTCGGAATGCGTTTACTGCTTTTTGAGGAAGGATAGGGACCCCAGATGCATTCACCGCTGTGATGATCTGTCGGCCCTCAGGCTTCTTTGATAGCCCTCTTCGTTGGCGTCTTGATGTTGGAGCGGACGCCTCCGGCGATGATGTTGAAGAATGCGCGGGTGATATGTTGCTCATTTTGTGGGTCTATTAAGATAAGATGAGAAAGTAATCATATTGAATTGCAAGACAAGAGAGGAGTAGAAGGGAGGGGGTGATATGGACATAGAGAGGGGGTGATGTGCCTATCTTACCAATGTACCAATGTATCAAGTCCTTCTTTTTCCCGCAAAATTCAAGTCAATTTTATTACAAAAGTGCAAAAAAAAGACATTCCAGATTCTTCGGTGAGCAGCCGACATAGCCGACTTCTTCGGTGAGCGACTATGCATCTGCTTCTTCCCACTCCTTCTCTTCATCTCTGGTCTCCGGATCACGTACGCCAGTAGCGATGATTCATCTAACTGAATCATCGCTACTGGCGTACGTGATCCAGAGATCAGAGATGAAGAGAAGGAGTGGGAAGAAGCAGATGGATAGTCGCTCACCAAAGAAGTCGGCTATATCGGCTGCTCACCGAAGAATCTGGGAATTTTTTTTTGAACTTCTGTACTAAAATTTCCTTGAATTTTGTAATACTATTACTACAAGGTCTCTAAACAAAGTGCCTATCCTAGCACCTACTTTAGTTGCTAAAACTATAAACCAAATAGCAAAGTCCCTAAACAAAGATCTATGAAGCAAATGACACAAACTAGTGTATCCGGTTCATTGAACGGGAACACTATAGTATGTCACTTGCTTCATTTGCTGTTTTTTGTCTAGATACATGGAGCATTTGGGTGGAAAGATCAACTGTTTCGTCAGGTGCATGACTGCCAATTCGAAGCATAGCATAGCATCCGAGGCACATCCGAAGCCTGCTGCTGTGTCTTGAGGAATACCAAGAGCTGGTCTTCAGATGGGTTATGAGAATAAGATTCATAATTTATAGTTTGACGAATGCCACATCTGAAGACCAGCTCTTGGCATTCTTCAAGACACAGCTGCAGGCCTTGGATGTGCCTCGGATGCTACGCTATGCTTCAAATTGGCAGTCATGAGCCTGACGACACAATGTATTTCTTTCCACCCAAATGGTCAATGTATCTTTTGCAATAATCGCAAGATTTCTTTATCTGGATACACTAGAATGTGTTACTTGCTTCATGCTCTTTGATCATATACTCTTCCTTGATTGGTTAATTTGTGCTCTCAAATTGTAGGGTTGCACATGATAAGATGAGGAAGCAAGAAAAGTGATACATGATGCTCCATGTTAGGAAGAGATCAGGAGAGGAGTAGAGGGAAGGGGGAGAAGGGAGGAGAGGAGTAGAGGGAAGGGGGACCCAAATGATTTCAAACTATATACTATGTACTATATACTATATACTATATACTAACACAACAAGCAATGTAATATGTACCAATGTAAACTAAGCAACTGCAGTAAACAATGTACCAATGTAGTATGTACCAAATAGCAAACTAATTAAGCTACTGCAGTAAACAATGTACCAATGTAATATGTACCAAATAGCAAACTAATTAAGCTACTGCAGTAAACAATGTACCAATGTAATATGTACCAAGCATCAAGCATCAACCTTAAACACTAACAGTAAGCATAAAGCATCAACCCTAAATATGTGCTAAGCAACTAACCATAACAGTATGAAGCATCAAGCATCAACCCTAAACACTAACAGTAAGCATAAAGCATCAACCCTAAATATGTACTAAGCAACTAACCATAACAGTATGAAGCATCAAGCATCAACCCTAAACACTAACAGTAAGCATGAAGCATCAACCCTAAATATGTACTAAGCAACTAACCATAACAGTATGAAGCATCAAGCATCAACCCTAAACACTAACAATAAGCATGAAGCTCGGGGAGGGATTTGATGACCTTACGGTTTTGGTGACCTTAGGGACGCAGGAGGAGGAGGCGGCGACGACGACGGAGGAGGAGGAGGCGACGGGCTCGGGGAGGCGACGGAGGAGGAGGAGGCGGCGACGCAGGAGGAGGCGGCGGCGACGGAGGAGGAGGAGGCGACGGGCTGTTGCAATTAAGACAACACCAATAACTACACAGCTGCATTCATATCAACTACCAAACAGCTGCATTCATATACAACACCAACCAGCTGCATTCACACAGTGTATTTCTTGATACATTTTGTCATTCTCAAATACATCACATATATACATTTTCACATATACATCTCAAAATTGACTACATCACACATTTTCACATATACATCTCAAAATTATCACACATTTTCACATATACATTCTTATTGTACTTGCTTATTTCCTTTAAAAATTAGCCCTTCATCATGATCAATGCGTACGTAACTAGTTTCGTCACGTTGTTCATCGTCGACCCTTATGCCATTTCCAAAAGGAGGTAACTCGTCAAATTGATTGTATTCCTCCTCGTCCACTACATTCTCCACTCCGACAATTCTCCTTTTTCCATGAAGAACTACATGGCGTTTCTTATTTGCCGGGTCGGTTACATAGAAAACTTGAACAACTTGATTGGCAAGTACGAATGGTTCATCTTTGTACCCGACACGTTGGAGGTCCACGGTCGTGACACCGTACTTGTCAACCTTCACCTGTGGGAGATGCACCCAACGGCAGCGAAATAAGGGGATCTTGAAAACCACATAGTCGAGCTCCCAAATCTCTTCTATGAAGTCATAGTACGAGTTTCTCGACCCATCGGTACTGAATGCATCTATGCGGACACCGCTGTTCTGGTTAGTGCTCTTGACATCCTGAGACTGCGTATAGAATGTGTACCCATTTATGTCATATCCTGGCCATGTCACAACTGTAAATGTCGGCCCTTTTGCCAACCATGTCAGCGTCTCACTCGGCGAGCTCCTAGCGATTTGCTCCTTCAACCATTGGTTGAACCGACGGTTGTGTTGCCTCATGATCCAAACATCCGGCCGCTCCGGATTCTGTTGCCGAAGCACACCCTTGTGCTGGTCCACATAAGGCGTCACTTCAGTCATGTGTTGCAACACTGTGAAATGGGCTTGAGTATACATGTCTATATCTGGAGTGATTGCTTTCCTTCCGATAGTTCCGAGACCCTTCAGCCTCCCCTCATGACGAGATTGAGGGACACCTATCGGCTGAATCTGAGCCATATAATCGACACAAAACTCAATGACCTCTTCGCTTGCATAACCTTCAACGATGCTGCCCTCCGGCTGAGAACGATTCCGTACGTAGGACTTGAGAATTCCCATGAACCTCTCAAATGGGTACATGCTACGTAGGAATACGGGCCCGCACATTTTTATCTCCCACACAACGTGAACAATGATATGGACCATGATATCGAAAAACGAAGGAGGGAAATACATTTCAAGGTGACATAGAGTCATCACCACCTCGTCCTGCAGAGCATCTAGTCCTTCGGGATCGATGACCTTCTGAGCAATTGTGTTAAAGAAATAACATAGCCTCATGATTGTCTCTCGGATTTTGATCGGCAAAATATTTCTAATTGCAATAGGGAGCATCTGTGTCATCAGCACATGACAATCATGAGACTTCATGCCATTTAACTTCAAATCTTGCATCGAAACAAGTTTCTTCACGTTGCCGGAGTAACCAGACGGAACTTTGACACCATGCAAGCACTGGCACAGTTCTGTTTTCTCAGCCTTGGACAGAGTGTAACACGCAGGGGGAAGGTACGTTCGTGCATTATCAGTGCATGTCGGTGCTAACTCAGGCCTGATGTGCATATCAGCCAAGTCAAGCCGTGCGTTGACGCCGTCCTTTGTTTTATCACGGATGTTCAGTAAGAGACCAATCAAGCTGTCGCACACATTCTTTTCTACGTGCATGACGTCGATGCAGTGCCGAACATCTAGGTACTCCCAATAAGGTAAGTCCCAAAATATTGATCTCTTCTTCCAGGTGTTCTTCTCATGAGCCCTCAATTTACGTCCCTTTCCGAGGACAACATCTAAATCCTTAACCATATCATAAACCTCGCGTCCCCTTAAATGCCTTGGAGCTGAACCGTCTTCCTTCTCTCCGTCAAATTGTTTCTTCATCTTGCGGTATGGGTGAGCCCTCCGAAGGAACCGGCGGTGACGCATGTAGACGGTTTTGCGTGAGTGTCTCAGCCACACACTCTCGGTACCATCTAAACAGTGAGTACAAGCTTTGGCACCTTTTATACTATGGCCCGATAGGTTACCAAGGGCAGGATAATCATTTATGGTGCAGAACAATAAGGAGCGCAGAGTGAAGTTCTCTCGTTTGTATGCATCCCATACCTGTACCCCTTCGTTCCACAGTACTTTTAGATCTTCCACCAACGGTGCTAGGAACACATCGATATCATTCCTTGGTTGTTTTGGCCCTTGGATAAGTATCGACAGCAAAATGTACTTTCGCTTCATACACAACCAAGGAGGAAGGTTATAGATGCAGAGAGTCACGGGCCATGTGCTATGTCGGCTGCTCATGCTACTGAATGGATTCATTCCATCTGTACTCAGTCCAAACCTTATATTCCTTGGTTCTGCACCAAACTCTGCAAAACTCCTATCGATGTTTCTCCACTGCGCGGAATCAGCAAGGTGTCTTAGCATTCCATCCTTCTTGCGCTCCTCCGAGTGCCAACGCAGCAGTTTTGCCTCCTTTGGATTTGCATAAAACCTTTTCAAACGGGGAATTATAGGAAAATACCATGCCACCTTAGCAGGAGGTCCTTTCTTCGCCTCTGTTCCCTCGCCATCATCTGATTGATTGTTACGTTTGTATCGGGATGTGTTGCACACCGGACATACATGCATGTTTGCATACTCTTTACGGTAGAGGATACAGTCGTTCGGGCATGCATGTATTCTTTCTACTTCCATTCCCAACGGACAAAGAACATTCTTGGCTTTATACGTGGTTTTAGGCAACTCATTTCCCTCCGGAAGCATGTCCGCTAAAAGATCTAGCAGCGCCGTGAAACTCTTGTCGGACCAACCGTTGCTTGCCTTCAATTTCAACAGTTCAAGCACGCCCGACAACCTCGTGTACTTGCAGCCCGTGTACAAAGGTTTCTCTGAGTCCTCCATCAAGCCACGGAATTTAACATACTCTCTCTCATCATAGTTCTCTTCTACATTGCGAAGCATCTGATCCAGATTATCATCGTGCAACCTATCCGAATCCGAGCCACAATCGACATCAGCCGGCGGCATGTCATTCACTCCACCTGCGATGTCATCCGGGGGCATATCATTCACTTCACCGGCGATGTCATCCGGCGGCATATGATCATTCACTTCGCCATGACTGGTCCAACACGTATAATCCTTTTTGAAACCCCTCCGAATCAAGTGCACTTCAATTTGCCCTCGGTTCTTAAACATCTTCAAATTCTCGCAGTCAGTGCATGGACAGCACATATATTCCACCCCCTTATTCAACATATCCTCCTCGGCGGCTCTTATAAAAGCAAAAACGCCATTAATGTACTCTTCACTCACACGGCTCGCGGCATACATCCAACTTCGGTCCTACGTTACGTACATATATAACAACTTAGTATTAAAATCTAGAATAACTAATTATAACTACATATATACCGGCCACATTTATTATATTGAGACTTAATTTCCTAGCTCAATTCATATTACAAACACAATAGCTATTATATAACCAACAATTTTGCAAATTAATTAACCATCTTCAATAACCACTCATGGATTACTTACACCTAAATTGTAATGCAATTAAAAATAAATAAA
This sequence comes from Dendrocalamus latiflorus, assembly GCA_017311315.1. Classification (NCBI taxonomy): domain Eukaryota; kingdom Viridiplantae; phylum Streptophyta; class Magnoliopsida; order Poales; family Poaceae; genus Dendrocalamus; species Dendrocalamus latiflorus. The sequence goes on from CM029677.1 coordinate 7,094,702, forward strand.
TTTCATTACTAACCATATCTACAGCAACCAGGAAAGTCTGAATCTTAATTCAAAGCTCAATCTCTGCCTCTTCCCACCAAATTAACTGGCCTGAAATCGCTCTAGCTTCCTCCCGAGTGAAAAAGTGCGCAGCAGTGGCTAGATCTGGATCGAAATGAAGACGATGCGGTCTGAGCAGCGCAATAAATGCCTTAGTCATTATCACAGACGGTTTTTAACTAAAAACCGTCTGTGATTAGCTTCATACCAAAACGCTTCGCGCGTGTTTCGATGCCAGAACGCTTCGTGTTTCGATCGTCTAATTAACGTCTCTCGATCGTTATACGAAGCGTCTATATCATTCATGTTTGGGTATACGAACCGTTTGTGCTAAAGGTTAAATATGCGCTCCTAATCCAGGTCTCTAGCTTCTACGTACGTACAATACAATATACAATTAATACAACATGGCTTCTACTACTGTTCTTGTGATCATCTCCTTCCTCTCATCTGTTCATCACGAATTGTTCGGCCGGAACCTTACACAGGCGGCCAGCAATTTGCATCTGGAGCAGCTTCTCCGCGCCCGCCCTGCTCTCCTTCCCCGACTTTCTTGCATCCGTCAGCTTGACCTAATCCTCCGCCGTCGACGGAGGCGTCTCGCTGCCGCTCAAGAAAGGGAAACAGCCCTCACCCTGGTTCTTCTCCACAATGTGCGCAATGCGGAAGAAGCTCTACACGCATTGCAGAGACTGATGGATAGCCTTGCCGATCAAGCAGAAACGGCAGATTCTGAGGAATCTTTTCATGCTATCCTGTACGACATTATGGATGCTGCTGATCATTTGCCCAGGCTGCACGAGGAAGTGCTGAGGACAAGGGCAATCTTAACGGCGTTCGAGAATTTAGCGGCTGATCCTCCAAGTCCCCAAGTTGAAGAAGAAGCTTACGAAGCCCAAAAGAATACAATCTGGGAAACTCTTTACCTGTGCGACTTTTGTAATAAATTTGCCTCTAATTGAAATTAATAAATTTGCCTTTAATTTGTGACCTCTTGTCTCAGTAGTTCTGTAGTTAAGTTATTAGAAGCAATGTGTACTTATATATTAACCTCTGATCTAGAATATGACAGACAAAGGGACATCACAGCCGGTTCTTGTGAAAAACCGTCTGTGAACATTCCCAGACGGTTCTTAACAACAACCAGCTGTGATAGTCGACACAACACAGACGGTTTTTAATAAAAAACCGCCTGTGATAATCCCAGATTATCACAGACGGTTTTTAATAAAAACCGTCTGTGATATTCCAGTATCACAGACGGTTCAGCAGTAAGAACCGTCTGTGATACTCCTTTTTCCCGTCACAAATACCACAGACGGCCTTCAAATTAAAACCGTCTGTAATAGTTTACATTACAGACGGTTTCACAAAACCGTCTGTGATTTGCCGTCTACTATTAGCCTTTCTGTAGTAGTGATCTACCAGCAAAAATGCAAAACCCTAATCCCCATTCGACCATTCCCCAACCCGGCAACCCAGCTCCCAGCCGCCCATCAGAGGCACCAGATCTGACTCCTGCGCGCGCCCCCACCGCCGGCCGCCGCCTTGCCTGTGACGCGCGCGCCTCCACCGAGTCGGCGACCCCTCTCCTGCGCCGCTGCGCGGGGAGCATGGCGAGCGGGGAGGAGCCGAGGAGGACTGGAGGAGGCGAGGAGCCGAGGAGGAGTGAAGGAGCCGAGCAGGGAGGAGGACTGGAGGAGGAGTGGAGGACGGCGAGCGCCGAGCGCAGAGTGAGCGGAGGGGCGAGGGGCTAGGGGCCGAGGGCTCTGATGTCTGAACGGACGGGCGGACGGCGGTTTTGGAGAGTGGAGATTGGAGAGTAAGGACGGGCTCTGGACGGCGTCGGATTTATGCTGCGCTGAGGCGCTGAGGCTGAGCAACGAGCAGTGAGCGGCGCTGAGGTCTGAGGAGTGACCGAACCGAACCGAGTTACCGAGGAGCACTGGAGCAGTGACCGGCTGACCGCAAGGGCCGCAAGGCAGCAAGCCAGAGAGGTAATAAGCGATTTTTTTATGTTTTAAAATATGTCTGAATGATCAAATGTTATATATTTAATGTTTTACATTTGCTATTTAGGAACTAACTAAAATGTTTTACATTTCCTTTCTTTGTTGTGATTTGTGTTGAAAACTTGAACTTTTCAAGTATTGAGCATTAAGCAAAATTTTCATATCAATGATACATTCATGCATATTTTCCTTATATTATAATATAGTTCTAGACTTGTAATATACTAGACTAGGTTTTGGTTCAAATTTAGCTCGGGGCGTGCTTCAATCCTGGATCCGCCAATGGGCACATGCACACACAAACTACTGCTAACTAGTGCCATGCATCAGCTTACAAACTCTACATGAAATACGGGCTAGTTAACGCGGCGAGATTACACAACACCAGATGAAGGAAACAAGCGGCTGAAGACACAAAACACTCGTGAATACAAGGAAGAGACAGAACACAGAGCAAGATGCGACATAGCAACTGCTCCTATGTCTTTTCTGGTTTGTGTTCCTCTTATTCAAAGCAAAAACACACTGGTGGTTACATGCAAAAGGACTATTGGTTACATGCAGATTCTCTAGCCTTAAATGCCGCCATGATCCCAAGGACTCGCGCAAACATGCACACACGCACTCGCGCCCGCATGCAGACTCGCAGGTCTCAGGCACATGTGCGCGCACGCACACACGCACTCGCACCCGCATACAAGACTCGCATGTCTCAGGCACGTGCACACAAACTACTGCTAACTAGTGCCATGCATAAGCTAACAAACACTACATGAAATACGGGCTAGTTAGTGTGGCAAGATTACACAACAAACACTCCCTAATCTTGTTTCACTCACTTCACCTCGACCAAGCTAAGTTTGCTTCGGATCTCCAGGAACTTAACATGCCCAAGGGGCTTCATTAAAATGTCCGCTGGCTGCTCATCCGAGTTGATGTATTTAACCTTGATCCTTCCAGCTTCACCACAATCTTTAATGAAATGATAACGCGTAGCAATATGCTTACTTCGATCATGAAGGACCGGGTTCTTGTACAAGGGGATTGCCGACTTATTGTCCACCTAGAGCGTGATGCTGCTGGGCTCTTCCTTCGTCAAGACGCGGAGCAGATGTCCAAGAAAAATGCCCTAGCATGCCGCAGTTGTGGTAGCGATGTATTTTACCTCGCACGAAGATAGTGCCACCACTTTTTGCTTCTAGGATTGCCAGCTAACCAAGTTATTCCCATCCAAGTGTTTTTCAGATCATCGACATCTCCAGCCATATCACTGTCACTGTTGTAGTTCTTACCGACCGCTCCCAGGATCTCTACGACCACCTTCAAGTCGCTACGACCACCTCCTGTAGCCGTATGACCATGTTGAAGAGGCTACGACCACTTCCTAAGTCGTTACGACTGCTCCGTTGGTTCTCCGACCACGTTGATAGTCGTTACGACCATATGTTGTGGCCTCTCCAATCACGCCTCGTTGCTCTGACCTCATAATCATAAACTTCAGCTGAAGTTACGACCATGTTCACCGCCGCTGCACTGCACTGCCTTCGACCACGGTCGATCACCGTAGTCATAACCCGATTATGACCACGCTGTGATATTGTCGACTACTGTTATTGTAACCCTTACGACCACGTTAGCTGCTTCACAACCGTGGTCATAACTCCTTTACGACAACATCTTCGTACTGAGTGACCGTGGTCAGAACTCGCTTACGACTACGTCTTCAACACCAACGGACACCTCCGCTCGTCGCCGTGATTGTAAATCCGTTTACAACCACATCTACAATCATCCACTCGCTGTGGTTGTAAGTCATTATGACCACGTCGGCGAACACACGATGAACTCGATAGACTTCGAGAGCCAAACCGCTCTTCTCTTCTTTATTTCTTTCTCTCGATCACCCTGACGTTCTCTCTCTTTCTCTTACCTCTTGATCACACTGATCGCATTGACTTCTCTCTTGCTCTCCCTCGTACCTGACTCTGCCTTTTATACCCCGCTCTACGACTTCGTCTCAGAGGCAGCTACGACTATGAGACGGACTCGAGCACAACTACGACAAGGACTCATACATGACCATGACCAAACTCGTACACGACTCTGACCACTCGTACACGATTATGAATTTTGACTCTGTTACGACTACAACTTCTAAACTGAAAACAAGATTGCCAATTCTAACAATCACCTCTTTAATCTTGTTTTTCCATCTTGATCTTTGGCGAGGTTCACCTCCCCATCCTTCTTCTTGCTTCTACAATCCGAAGCATAGTGCCCAAACTCGATACAGTTGAAACACTTTATATGGCTATGACATCCTGACACGTAGTGCCTGTATTCGCCACATTCAAAGCACTTGACATGTGACATATCTTAAGATCTCTCACCACTGCCTTGCCTGGCCTTGTCTCCACAGCCACCCCTACCGCCTCGGCCACTCTGGCCGCCTTGACCATGCCACCTCCCGCAGTTGTTTGATGAGCCATGACGGTCTCTCGGATCTCTCTTTACTAGCAACACCTGTTCGTTATGAGATCCCTGCTCGTTATGCGACTGAAACCCCTTCAGCAACTCCTCATGTGTCTTGAGAGAGCTGGTGATCTCCTCTATCTTCTTCTTGTCCAGATCAGGGGAGTACATAAGTGTTGTGACAACAGGTATGTACTTCTCCAAAAGCACGTGTAGGTACTTCTTCACCGCCACAGATTCCTCCATCTTGTCGCCAAGCAGTTAATCTGATTGTACAATGAACTCAGTTTGCCGGTGAACTCGTCCACCGACTGGGCCTCTCCCATCTTCAGGTTCTTGAACTCACTCCGCAAATTCTAGAGCCGCACCTCCTTGACATGATCAACACCCTCGTACATTGTCTGAAGCGTCTCCCACGCCTCCCGTGTTGTCTCCTTGCCGATGAGCTGATGCATCATCACATCTGGCACCACCTCGTAGATGAGGGCTAAAACCACCTGATCCACCTTGTCGTCCACCTCCTTGTCCTTCCCCTTTGGATCGACACACTGGGTAATTGTCTTCATCTTCATTGCCCACACTGGGTAATTGTCAGTCATCAGGAGAGGGTACTGAAGGGAGATTAGCCCACCCTGAGCCTTCACCTTATCTCCCATGTTCTTCAAAACTAAAGTTAACCTGGCTCTGATACCACTTGTTGTAGTTCTTACCGACTGCTCCCAGGATCTCTATGACGACCTTCAAGTCACTATGACCATCTCCTGTAGCCATACGACCATGATGAAGAGGCTATGACCACCTCCTGAGTTGTTACGACCGCTCCGCTAGTTCTCTGACCACACTGACAGTCGTTATGACCACATTATGGCCTCTCCAATCACGCCTCACTGCTCTGACCTCGTAGTCATAAACTTCAGTTGAAGTTACGACCACGTTCACCACCGCTGCATTGCACTTCATTCGACCATGTTCGATCACCGTAGTCATAACCCGATTACGACCATGCTGTGATACTATCGACCACGTCTGCAGCTCTGCTGACTGCTGTTGTTGTAACCCTTACGACCACGTTAGCTACTTCACGATTGTAGTTGTAACTCTATTACGACCATGTCTTCTTGCTGTGTGACCACGGTCGTAACTCGCTTATGACTATGTCTTCAACACCTGTGGGCACCTCCGTTCGTTGCCATGGTCATAAATCCATTTACAACCACGTCTGCGATCCTCTGCTCACCGTGGTTGTAAGTCATTTACGACCATGTCTACAAACACACAATGAACTCGATAGACTTCCAGAGCCAAACCGTTCTTCTCTCCTTTATTTCTTTCTCTTGATCACACCGATCGGTACGATCACCCTAATCATTCTCTCTCTTTCTCTTGCCTCTCGATCACACCGATTGTATTGGCTTCTCTCTTACTCTCCCTCGTTACATGGCTCTGCCATTTATACCCTGCTCTATGACTTCATCTCGAAAGTAGCTATGACTCTGAGATGAACTTGAACACGATTATGACATGGACTCGTACACGACCATGACCAAACTCGTACACGACTCTGACCACTCATAAATGACTTGAGAGACCATGTGGAGGTATCCCCATGTTTGTGATGAGTAATTGACGTTTGAGTTAGAGAGTATGAGTTTGTTTTGGGTATTCTAGGGTTGAGTACCTTTCGTTAATGCTATTGTTGATTATGCTGTTTCGTGCGGTGCTATGTGACGGTTTGCTTGTCTGTGTGGCTACAGGAGTTCGGAGTTAGGTCATGGTGAGGCAAGGAGGACCGAGACTAGGCACAGGAGGTGTTGAGGTCCAGACGGTCAGAGATGCCGAAGATGATCGAGGCTATTGAGGTGGTTGCAAGTCGGGAGACAAGGAACCGGAGCTGGAGCTACCGGTGGAGGACACGATGGGCAACAGCGAGTGAACCGGGACTAGGCTCAGGGAGGAGTCGGAGGTCCAGACGGTTGGATGTCGGTTGCGGTCGCGTGCGACGAAACAGACCAGGACTAGACTCAGGTGGAGTCGGAGGTCTCAGTCGGAGTCAAGTGGATACGACGGGCAGCGGCGAGGTGGACCGGGACTAGGCTCAGGGAGGAGCTGAGGTCCAGATGGTCAGGAAGTCGGGTGTGGTCATGTGCAGCGGAGCGAACCGGGACAAGACAATCAAGGTGCCGGTTGCGAGAAGCTTCCGGGAAGGTGCTTGAGGGCAATTTGGAGAATTGACTCAAGTTTGGGAGAAATGGCTGTTTCACTCCATTTCTTGTGTTGACTTTGACTCTTGCCTCATGTGGTGTGTGAGGTTGGGAGTGGAAGGTGTATGCCACTTCTTGAATTCCCTCTTGTGATGTGAGCTTCATCTATTTAGTAGGTGTGTTCTAGAGAGGATATTGCAAGAAAAGAGTGGGGGAGTGAGCTCAAGCAGTGAGTGTATTCTGGAGTGTGTTCTCAGAGTATGCGTGTGTTCTGAGGGAGAAGCATGTAGTGAGAGCACTTTCATTTCTTCTCAACTGCGTATGGGGTCATAGTGAGTGGTTGTAAACCTTATGTAACCATTTATCTCTCAGAAATGAATCCATTTGAGTTGTCATGAGGTTCAGTTTCCTTCTGCTTCTCTGTGTCTTTGGGTTGAATTTTGTTTGAGAAGCTTTGTTTGGGTTGCTCTGTGATGGGAGAATCCTCAAAGCCATTTGGCTAGCCATTCCCAAGAGCAATGAATTCAAGAAACTGATTTTTCCCAAAGAAATGAAGTGAAGCAATTTCCTCTGTTTTCTCTCAGCTAGGGTTTGATGTCAGGGCATGCTTGGACTCTTGGTTTCTCAGAGAAATATTTATTCCAGGTGTGTGCTTTAGTGTTGTGAGATCATTGCTTAGCTAATTGCAAAGTCTCATGAGCAAAAGACTCAAGAATGGCAAGCAATTTGGAAATCACCTCACTCTCAGTTGGTTTTTCAGTTTTCTGCTCATTTTCTTGTTTGTGGCCCTTCTGGATGTTTTCTCTTGACTTATGAGGTTGAATTGCTATTTAGTTTGAAGTCTTGATCTTTTGTCTCAAAGAGAGCTGCAAGATTTCGTTAATTTATCGCATTTCAGTGAGTGACAGTATTTGCAAGTTTTCAGTCGGCCGCCTGCTGGTTTCTGTCCCTGCCTAAACCAGGGCCGGTCAGACCGGACCCCCCTTGGCGGTCAGACCGGACTTCCCATGGTGGTCAGACCGCCAACCCTAGCGGTCAGACCGGCTGGGCATGGGCGGTCTGACCGGCCTTGAAGCGGCGGTCAGATCGGCGGCCAGGCAGCAATCAAACCGGCCTCATGCCTGCAGTCTGACCGGCCTGTTGTCTTCTAGTTGCTGATTCTCTTTGATCTTTGTTATCTGCTGCTTGCATTGCTTTAGTTTTTTATGCCTTGTTTCTTTCTCAGTTAGTTTGAGTTTCCAGAGGGCATGACTCACATTCTTCATAGCTTTTGTAGCTATCGGAGATAAGAGACGCATGTGGATGTTGGGGATGTTTTTTAAAAGGGCACCATTCACCCCCATTTGTTGCCTTATCTGATCCTACACGACTACGACTTCCGACTCTGTCACTACTACGACTTCTAAACTGAAAATAAGATTACCAATTCTAACAATCACTGTACCCAACCATGGTTCTCCTTCCTACTTTCTCTAATAGTGGCAGCCAAGGGTTCAACTTCCATTGATGTAGTGCAGGATATGTTTGACAGCTGCCATATGCTCTGTTGTTGGAGCTTCCATAACTAGCTCACATACCAACCGAGTAAGCCAGGTCAAGTCTTGTATGTACCAGGTATCCGAGACTCCCAACAATGCTCCTATAGAATGTTGCATAAACCAAAGGGTGGTTGCTTGCTCTACTCAGCTTCAATCTTGCATCCATAGGTACTTGGCTCGGATTGTAGTCAACCATGTCAGATTTCTCAAAGATTTTTAGTGCATAAGCTAACTGGTTCAAAGTAATACCGTCTCTAGCTCGATGCACTTCAATCCCCAAATAGTAGCTCAGCAGCCCTGGGTCACTCATGCTGAATAACTTCTTCATCTCCTCCTTGAATTTGAATATCACTTGTGAATGAGATATTGTGATTATAAGATCATCAACATACACACCCACAAGTAAACTTGATGAACCGGTATCCCTTCTGTACATAGCGTGCTCAAAAGGACTTCTCTCAAACCTGAGTGAGATTAGACTATTGTCCAGCTTCACATTCCAGGCCCTTGGTGCCTGTTGCAAGCCATATAGTGCTTTTCTCAATCTGAGAACCTTGTGACCATGGGTTTCATCCACAAAACTGGGTGGATGGGAGATATAAACTTCCTCATGAAGGTAACTATTGAGAATCAGACTTCACATCCATATGATGCACTTCCCATCCTTGTTGCACCGCAAGTGCCAGAAGTAGCCAAATTGATTCCATCCAAGCTACTAGAGTGAACACTTCTTCAAAGTCCACCCCTTGCTATTGTACATAGCCCTTTGCTGCCAGGCGTGCTTCGTGCTTCACGACAGCTCACAATGAGTCCTTCTAGACATTATAAACCCATTTGAAACCTATGGGTTGGTGCCCCTTGGGAGATCAGTAAGGTATCAGGTTTCATTCACCTCAATAGAGCTGATTTCCTCTAGCATCGCCTACCAATAGCTCTTCTGCTTCTCAGCATCTACAAATGACTCAGGCTCCTTTGCTGCGAAGAGACACAAGTCACTGAACAAATCCGCCAACTCATGCACAGTTCTGGTATTGTAGACATTCTCCAAGGTGCAGTATCGTTGTGGCCCTTCCGATGAGGTAGCTGAGAAGATGCTCAGTGGGGTAGCCCACTCCACGCCACTAGGTGCTGATGGTGCCACTACTGGTGTAGCTACCCTTGGTGGTGTATCTCCCAAAGAACTCGCTAGTGCCTGCAGGCCACCATTGGGTGTAGGACTCAGCGATACAGGCACAAGTGATTGATCACTTCCATCCTCTAGAACATCAACACCATCGTTACCTACAAGCTAGTATGAGGTGTACTGGATAGTGAAGCTCTCACTTGGGGAAATAGCAGCCTCGTCATTTTCGGTTGAACTCCAGTCCCACTTTGCCTCCTCATCAAATACAACATCCCGGGGTCACATGCACCTTATCTCCTATAGGATCATACATACGATAGGCCTTGGAGCCTGGCTCATACTGGATGAAGACCATGGGCACACTCTTGTCCTTCATCTTCTTCAAGTTTGGTCTCACCACCTTCACATATTCTAGGCACCCAAATGTTCAGAAGTGGAATACGTTGGGACGTTTCCCATACCATGCCTCATAGGGAGTTCTGCCATCAATACTGCTGGTTGGTGCTCTATTCAGGATGTAGATGGTTGTGGAAACTGCCTTACCTAAGAATCTCCCTAGAACCCCTCTTGCTTTCAACAAGCTTCTGGCCATTCCAACCACAGTCTGACTAGTCATTTTTTTCTGCATGTTTCATAGTATGCCCGAAAGCTATCTTTATAACTACTTAGCTACGGAATACATTTGGCAACCACTAAGTGCACTATTACACATATATGAAACTATAATGATCTTAGGTATACGGATTATATACCATAATTTCTTGTGACATGTAAGATATAACAATCTCAACAATATCACAAGGTGGGTCAATCCAACACCATGTTCTCTAATATGTATTCACATTATTGATTTGGTATCTGCATATCTTGAACCGGTGAAAACTAGTCCTTAATCAATGCTGGTCTATAAGTCACTAGTATTTCAACCATTGACATCCGATCGACTAGAGATCCTTTTAGAATGATATCATATAATGAATAAAGGACTTCACCAACAAGTCACATACTTGCTAACGTTTATAAACGATGATTAATTCAAGGAACATAATAACATTTATTCAACAAATTATAAATATAGAAATGATACAATCATCTCAATGATTGCCTCTAGGCCATATCACTAACACTTAATGCATCTGATCACTTCCTCATCCATTTCCATGAACTACGACTTGTTGCCCGTCATGTGGTTGCTCGCTCTGTGTCAACGTACCACATGGTAGCCTTGTATTCCATACATTCTTTTAGGACCTCGGGCTTAACTCCCATCTCATGCAGCATCACCTCATCTTGCGCAAATTCACACACTTCTATCAGAAGTAGTGAGGACTCCTCATCTTCTTGTTTCTCAGTGAAGTGGGCTCATTCTTCCTTCTTTGCTCATAATTCTGAGGCAAAATGGCTATAGTTCTGGCAATTATAACATCTCACCTTCTTCTTGTCAAACTTCCTCTTGCGATTGCTTGACCCAATGCCACTATCGCTCTCGCCCTGCCCGGCACCACAGCCGTGGCCATGCCTACCGCCTACACCCACACCCACGGCCACACCCTCTGCCATTGTTATGCCCTTTTTGAGGAGCTTGATGATGACCCCTCATCTTGTTTCACCTTCTTTCTCCATTCGACTCACTTCAATAGGACGTGTTCATCCCCCTCCTGGCTATACCCGCACAGACACTCCTCGTACACCTTGAGCTGACCAAACACCTCTTCAACAGACATGTTGAAGTTCCCAAACTGCTCTAGGGTGGAAGCAATTCATAGGAACCTCGGTGTCACAACACGCAACAAGTTCTCCACCACATAGGAGTCCATGATTTTTTTCCCATAGTATATGCATCTTGTTGATCACCATGGTGATCCTCATATCGAACTCATCCATGGACTTCCCTTCAGGCATCCGAAGCCCATCAAACTCATTCTTGAGTATCTGGAGGTTTGCTCTCATCACTTGATTGCCCCCCCCCCCCCATGTACATGGACTTCAAAGTAGCCACGCTTCTTTGGTCATACTTTTCTCCACAAGGAGAAGGAGCATCTCCACACTCCCCCCTTATAGATGGCCGTGAGCGCCATCTTGTTGCGCCAGTTGTCCACCTCTCCATCAATAGCCAAGCAGCAGCAGGTATTGGAGGAACACACTCACTTTCTTTTTCGGGGCCTTGGATCATATCGGTGGTGTCCCCACTGCTCGTGGACTTGATTAGGGATGACATATGCTTTGACATCATGCGCTACACCTCACTCTGATACTAAATATTGGGATCAAAGAGTACTAACACACACGATCACAAATTACACAACACATACAGGTAGAAGATGAACATACAAGAACTTGGTGACGCGCTACCAACTCTGCGTTGTTTTCTATTATTCTCTCATGAAAATGAAAAAAATACAATAGATGACTCAGACTCCACGTCGAGCAGACAGCTCGATCCACTACTCATGCCACTAGCAGCACAAACCGGATCACCGCTGCGACTAGCTCAACTAAGAAACTCATACATGCATGACTAAATAAACAAACGTGCACACGAATGTAACACACCGCCTATATGTACAGTACCGTGCAGACCTAGTCTACGCACAACAAATGCAATACATGACTTTGTAACAAGATTATTTCAACAGCGGCAGCACGCAATGGTCTAAACACTAGGTGTTGGCCAGGGCTTCGACGCGAGCTAGAGCTTGGGCTTATGTGGCTGCTTGCTATTGGCTAGGGGCGGAGTCAGGAATTGGATATGGGGGGGCAATATGGATAACAAGTAGAGTAGAACCAATGAACCATACTAGATTTACCGATCCAATAGTCACATATCAGAGTAATATGTTTCGCAAATTACAATGCAAAGAGCCAAATGCCACTCAAATATGAAGTGTCAATCCTCAACTACTAGACCTAATTGGGCTGCATATGACTGGGCTTTAAACATACTTTACATTTGGGCTAAATTGGGAGGGGCCAAACCACTAAACCACTAGTCTTCTTGTAACCTTGTTGGGGGGTGCCAGGCCCCCCTCTCTCCGCCACTGCTATTGGCAATGGCGGCTGCTAGGTTTTGGGCACAAGAACCAGGGTTTAAGCAGCGGTCCTCCCCTCAGCTACCTCGTATAGGCATAGCAACCATCAGAGGTGGTCACGGCCAGCTCCAGCCCGGCCCGATCCTCTGGCTCTCTCCTTTTTTTCTTCTTACTTCCTTTCTCTTTCTTGCTCATAAACGCTACGGGATATTACATGCACAATTGACAATGAGTAAATTATTCCAAAAACTAACGAATATAGCCTTTTCCATATTTTATGGTCATGTGTAGAGCTAAAGTGTGACACCCCGGCCCATGTTGGCCCATATGTGTGTGCACATGAATTTCTGGGTTAGTCCCACCTTGCTAGCTTACCTTGAGAAGCACTTACATATAAGCCTAGGAGTTCCAATGGTAGCACACCCGGTTAACCGTTTTGCGCGAAGCGAGGACGAAAGTGCAAGCGGGTTGCTACGTGTGCGTGGCCTATCCAGAATGTGGTTAGGTCTGAGCCGGTTTGGACCCTAGGGCATTACAAATGGTATCAGAGCCGACTCTTGCGGTTACACGGGCGCGTGCGGGTCAGGGGCGCGGGCATATCGCGCATGGCACGTGTGGGCCCGAAGTGGACACACGGCATGGCATATGTGTTGGCACTAAACGCACGGACATGTACCAAGAGGGGAGATCCTTATCATTTGCCCCGGTGTGGGTATGTTGGTCCGACAAGGATGTCGGGTCCTTTGAGGGGGGTGTATGTAACACCCCGGCCCATGTTGGCCCATATGTGTGTGTACATGAATTTTTGGGTTAGTCTCACCTTGCTAGATTACCTTGAGAAGCACTTACATATAAGCCTAAGAGTTCCAATGGTAGCACCCCCGGTTAACTGTTTTGCGCGAAGCAAGAACGAAAGTGCAAGCGGGTTGCTACGTGTGTGTGGTCTATCCAGAATGTGGTTAGGTCTGAGCCGGTTTGGACCCTAGGGCGTTACATAAAGAATGTCTACCTTGGATTGGAAGTATTCTTTTGGCAAATGACTGGGATTTTGGAGTGTCTCATTTTATTCACGAGTTCGCATTGTCGCTAACAAAATCCCACACAAACGCATTCTTTTAGAACCAATTGGGCCGACACATTAATATAGAGATGTCTAATAAATGTGCATATTAACATGTATAATTCGATCATATTGTCTAATCTTTGTTGACACACAACATTAGTTAGACTAGCCTCCCTAGCCTGCGTATGTAACATCATATCTACTACATTTCTATATTTTTTCTAGTTAAAATAGATACTACCTCCAGTTACAAATAATATATATTAATTTCTTCTAACAAATTTACTATAAATATTGACGATGAAATATCACCACTACAAAATAATGTTATATTAGATGTCTTATCACAGACGATTCTTTGAAATCGTCTGTGTTGTAATATCACAAATGGTTTTACAAGCGTGACCGTTTATATTACTAGCGATGGTTAGAACCATCTGTGATACATAATTATCATAGAAGATTCTTAACAAAAATCGTCTGTGAATTATCACATATGATTTAGATTAAAAAAATTGTCGGTGATGTCTGCAATTATCACAGACGGTTTTTAGTAAGAACCATCTGTGATAATTCAGAGACCGTTCTTAATAAGAATTGTCAGTGATGTCTATAATTATCAAAGATGGTTCGGATTAAAAACCATATGTGACGTTGCAATTAAAAACTATTTGAAAATCCAAATCCTCTTACCTTGCTGGAGTTGTTGGATCTCCCAAAATCCAAATTCGGTGTGGGTGTTTTTCTAATTTTACCCTGTAGAACTTCCCAAAAAGAGTCTCCCTTTCCAAAATTTGAAAAGTGTGCCAAATCTAGTGAAAATTGGTGGAGACCTTCTATGTATAGACACAAACTTTTACAAAAAAAATCAGCAAGTTTGACCCATGGGGATGAAAGATATTGCAGTTTTTATTTGAACCCGAGACGAATTCGAGTCCGAGTAGGATTCCATTCCGAGAAACATTCAGTAAAATGGGCATAACTTTTTTATACGGTGTCTATTTTTGAAGTTTTTATACTTGTTTGAGAGCTTGCACCAGTCACCCTCAAGGTGCTCCCAAATCGGCCATCTTTAGCCCCGAATTCGCATCGCAAGTTGTTTATCACTGTTTTTGCCCTTTCTTTCGGTCTTCCCTTTGGAATTTGGTATTTTCCTCAACTGCAAAGTTATAGATCTCGTCGAAACCTTTCAATTGAGTATATATAAGCCATATAAAACTTTGCTATTTGATTTTTTGTGACTAGTTGTTACATTGCATTGATATATATTATCTATGTGCTCTATATGATAAATAGATGGTTTTTAATAAGAATCATCTGTGATAATTCACAGACAGTTATTAACAAGAATCATCTATGATAATTATGTATCACAAATGGTTTATGGTTCAAACTATCTATGATAATTATGTCCCTGACTGCTAGCCCTATCGATCCTCCCCAACCTAATCCCAGCCAATAGAAACTCACCAACCCCTACGCAATAGATCGTAGCTACACTTCTCCGTCCCCGCACCTATTTTGCCAAAAAATTTCCCACTCCCACCTCTCCCTCTCCTATAAATACTCACCCAAACCCATCCCCTATTTACTGCGCTCAAAATCTCTTTAGCCTCCTTAACGTCCTCCTCCTCGACCCCGACCCCAATAGCCCTTACGAAGTCGACAGCATGCAAGTTTACGGGTGGCTAGGCACCACAGAAGTAGCTGGCTATCAAGACAGTGCTCAAGTCGGTGCTAGCGACGATGGGCGTCAAGGATATCCAGCTTGTGCGTTGCATCAAGGGCAAAAGGGCCTAGGCATAGAGGCCTCATCGGCGCGCTTGAGCTTCTACTATCTGCTAGGATCTCTGTTTCTTCTATATTCTTGTTTAAGAGTTGGGTTTGTAGAATTAGGAGATGTGTTCTTGCGTTGTTCTTGCTGTGTTAGATGGGTAACCTATTTTTTTATCTTGTGATGCGGTGATGGTGGATTCTAATCTTAATGGAAGTAAAATGTTCTGTTGTGTTTACTATTGTATTTGCTTGTTTTCAAAGGGCATAGCTAATATGTTCTAAAGCTAGCCAAAAAACAGAAAAAAAAATTAGGTATAGAATGAACTATCACATACGATTATGGTATAAACCATCTGTAAAGGACTATCACAGACGGTTCAAATCAGAAACCTGTGATACTCGCACATCACGGATAATTTTTTCTACCAACCGTTTATAATGGCAAAGTATCACAAACGGTTCTATATACCAACCGTCTGTGATACTCGCCCATCACAGATGCATGGTTGGTAATTAGAACCGTCTGTGGTATGTGAGTATCACAGATGGTTCGAACCATATCACAGATGGTCTTTGGTTCGAACCATTTGTGATAGTCTCCTTCACAAACGGTTCATTATACAAATTATCTATGTTGTTGCTTATCATATACAGCTCACAAACTGTCTGTAATAACCGCATGTTATAACAGATGCATAAATTTAGATTATTCAGAAAACCGTCTGTGATGACCATTTCTGTGGAAATGCATACATATTAATTAGAGACCTGTTATATCATTTCTTCCTTTGAATATTTTTTGTATTCTCATCAATAAGTGAGACTTTTCCCAATATCACTTTCCTTCCTTGACATATCTATTATATGATAAGAGAAAAACATTCACTGACAAATGTATGTTGAGCCTTTGATAGGCAAAGGAAGAGCTAGAATTGAAGTTATAGTACGGAACTGAACAAGAAGAGACAATAATATTGTCTCAATGGGACCACACAAGCAAAAACCAAAGTCCGAAGACTAGCAATAGATTTACACGGCATTTACATTCTAGAACGAGGAGGTGTCTTTAATTTTAACAATTACTTACATGGATAAAAAGTATAAATTATATAGGAAACAAAAGTCCAAGAACTAAGACTACAGGCCTATTTCCCTTCTAAACTCTGTTATCAAGCACCTAACAAAGCTGATAGCAAATAGACTGCAACAGATAATCCTAGAGCTGGTGCTTCAAAACCAATATGGTTTTTTGAGAGCCAACAACTAAGGATTCTTTAGGATGGGCTTTTGAATACAATCCATCAGTGTCAACAAACTAAAAGAGAATTTATCATTCTCAAATTGGATTTTGAGAAAGCTTTTAACACAATTGATTACTCTGCAATAATTTCTGTAATGCGATAGATGGGATTCAATGAGCAATGGATATTTTGGATAACACAAATCTTCTACTCAGGATATTCCTTTTATACTACTGAATGGGGTGCCTTAAAAAAAATTTCAATGCAAAAGAGGAGTTCGGCAAGGTAATCCTTTATCTCCACTTCTGTTTGTGCTAGAAGTTGATTTGTTACAATCAATTATCAATGAGGCTGTAAGAAGGGGAGTCCTAGAGTTACCAAATGCAACCCAAGGTTTGGCTGATTGCCCAATAGTGCAATATGTTGAAACCTTAATTACGGTGCCAACTTGTGCAAAACAATTGTATTGTTTGAAAGGACTGCTCCACACATTCTCAAAATCCACTGGTCTAAAAGTGAACTATAATAAGTCTTTGATGCTGCCCATCAACGTCTCTGAGGACAAAATAAACAATTTGGGGCAAATGTTTTGATGTGATGTAGGTACTATGCCATTCACCTATTTAGGCTGCCTCTTGGAACAACTAGGTCTACAGTAAAAGACTTTTCACCTCTTGTGGTAGCGTGGAGAGAAGATTGCAACTACTGTAGCTTATCTTTCATATGGGGGCAGGTCAATCGATTTCTTTGATGTCTCTGCTTCCGACATACTACATGTGCTCCCTGAAGTTGGCAAAGAAAATAATTGATCATATTGACACAAAAACATTGCTTATGGAGAGGATCAGATGATCTGCAAGCGATTTAAATCTTTGGCGGCATGGGATAAAATTTGCAAACCAAAGCATAGCGGAGGATTGGACGTAGTCATTTTGCAAACACAAAATTAGGCTTTGTTGATGAATCATTTACGTAAGTTTTACAAGCAGCATGAGATTCCCAGGGTAAAACTAATTTGAAAAAAAATATTATGAGGATTCAATGCCGCATATGGAAAAAGACTCTGGATCTTTTTGGTAGGGGATCGTTAGAAATAGGCTCATATGAGTGAGACATATTTCCTTTAATTCCAAAGCATGAATGATATAGTATCATATTGCTAAGGCAAACTGGAGGAGACCAATTTATAAAGTGGAACCCTTGCTACTCTTTAAATCATATCATGTATGGATGGGGATGGCATGAGGAGGGCTTTGGCTATACTCACACGCGCGCGCTTATTTGCGTATTTTCGCATGAAAATGGCGTGACTTCTATCTCCTTTTAATTGGTTATAAAACTGCTTAATTATCATTATTTTGTTTGAATATTGTCAATTACCAATGAATAATTTAGCAGTTAGCAGTGAATTATATCAGTTAAATAGGACAGTTAATAGAGAATAATTAACTCATCTATAAAAGACCTAGAGATGTCCAGACTTGAGAGACTGAACTCTTTAATTTCCTGTTCACATTATCTTCTTTCTCTCTGGTGAATTCATACTGAGTATTGAGCAACCGTATCTCATCGGTCCTTTCTTCTTGGCATGCACCAGAAAGGAGGGTGAGTGGCTATCTCTGAGCTATTGCCACAGAGAGTATCTATACAGGGCAGCAACAAGGTTTCTGGGCAGCGCATTTGCACAACCGCTCCTGCTCTGCTACTTCTACATTCCTATACTGCAACGAGTCTGTGTGTCTAATCGACTTGTTTAATTTTTTTCTACATATATTTTGGAGTACAATAAGTTGCCTGTGTTGTTAGTACCATTTTATGTATTATTAGTTATTTGCGATATTAGCCTCCTAGTAAAATCTGAAATTAAAATATTACTCACATTTCATACAGAGCAGCATCGGTTGTATCACAATATTCAGAGGTACAGCTACAGGAACTCTGGGCACAGGGGATAGCTTGCTGTTTTGGAAAGATTTATGGTGTAGTCATCTTTTTGTGAGAAATATCGGAGGTTGTATTCTTTTGCAAAAAATCAAGACATCTCGGCAGCTGGGTGCATTCAAGAAAATGATCCATATATACATTTAAATTTGCTACAGTTGGGGAGACTTACGAGGAGTACATTGCCATGCAAGTTGTTTTGGCAGATGCACACATTCAGCATCACAATAGTGATACATGGACATACATCTGGAGTACCGGTAAATACTTCAAGCAAATTTTATCAGCATCAGTTTCAACAGATTGTGATGCCATGGCTTTCAAATGGATCTGGAAGTGTGTGTAATGAAATTGAAAATTTTTGCTTGGCTTCTTCTGGTTGACAGATTAAACACTACAAGAAATATGCTCAAGCGCATACATTATAATATAGGAAATGCTATCAATGTGTTCTATGTACCAGTGGAGCAGAGGAGACACTCCAACACCTCTTTTCCACGTCATTTTAGCAATCGGTGCTGGCAACATCTAGGGATACAGTGGTCAACAACCCATAATATTACACACATGATTCAAACAGCTAAGCAAGCTTTTGGGAGCAATTATTTCGTGGAGATCTTGGTTAGAGCAAGTTTAATAGAAGAGGTGGCTGCCACCTCTAGGACTAGCCAAATAAACAAAAAGAGTACAAGTGGCTCATGATGGAGGTAGCTAATACAATAAGTTGAGTAGAGGTTACCTCTACTAAAGCACTCAAACATTTAATACAAGTGGCTCATGGTGGAGGTAGCTAATACAATAAGTTGAGTTGAGTAGAGGAACTAGGGCATCTCCAATGGTCTGAGTCAGCTATCTATATGCATGTACACATCAGCATATATCCTATGTGGAGGAAAGAGAGTATGCAAAAAAAATCGAGCCAGCTCTTCCTTAAGCACTAGTCTATAACGCTAAACGAGGCAGCCTCAATAAATTCTGTGTGTGCATGTAAGCATCAAATAGCTATCACTATAGATAGTTCTTTAGAATGCTAGCTTTAGTGTGTACAATATAGATGATGTGAAAGTCTTAGGGCATCTCCAATGGGTCTATAGCAGCTATCTACAGGAGAGTCCATGTCATCAACTGTACTACGTGGAAGATATTAAATGAAGAAAGAGAACGCAGCTCTCTACAGCTCTAGAGATAGTCTATAGCGCCAAACGAGGCAGCCTCCATAAATTCTGTGTGTGCATGTAAGCATCAAATAGCTATCCTTATAGATAGTTCTTTAGAATGCTAACTTTAGTGTGTACTATATAGATGATGTGGAAGTCTTATAGTTAGTTGCTAGCTATAACCATTGGAGATGCCCTTATAGTTAGTTGCTAGCTATAACCATTGGAGATGCCCTAAGCTGCCTGTAACTCCTCGTATGATGTGCTAGAGGTTACCTCTTGTATGAGGGGCAGCTTGTCTCTCTCTCCTCTCTTCTTTCTCTTCCACTTAGGATTGTGCTGATGTGAATTTCGCTAAAAACGACCTAGTCAGCATTATTGTACTTGTTCTTATAGCAGTTTGGCATTTATGGAAAGCGAAACGGCCCTAGGTCAAGAGATGCGCATGCTACGCTGCCCTAGGTCCGGCTTTATGGCCGTAGCCCGGCACAAAGTTGTTAGAGAATGCCCCGTGTACCTGCCCCAAATACTGGGATCGATAATACTTTACGATTACACGTGTAGAGTCACAATAGCTCCCGTAGTCCCGTGCCAATGTTAACATGGGCTGATACACTAGTTAATCTGGATAGTTTGTCCTATTAAACCATCAGATGCATGTGCTAAGCTAATGGGTTAAACCTAGGAACTTGTAATTGTCTTGTATAAAATTCAGAAATGTAGATTGACATTTGGGAAGCATCCTGACAAGTTCCTACTTGTTGAAGAGTAGATAGGAGGTCTGGACTTTGGAGCCGTCCGATCGTGAATGGACGCCAAATTGATCAACTCTCTCTCTCTTCGTGTGGGCAGTAGAGAGGCTGATTTTGGACCTAATCAGGTTGATCTAATTAGATAGACCCTCAATTTCTTCTGTTTTGGTCGTTGGGAAGTTTCTTACATTTGTATGGTATTACTAAATTGCTGGTCTATTTCTAGGCTATGGAGGTTTGTTTGTACTCCCTCCCTCTTTATGTAATCAAAATATCATTTTATACGTCGATACACTACTAATATAATTTCCATGCAAATATCTATTCCTTTTTTATATAAAAAGTCCATGTTACTATGTTAGTCACTGAAGCGTCGTGAATGTTCACATTAGCCCCTTAACCTTTTTTTTGCTTACTTAACCCCTGAACTTTTAATATCAGATCTCCTCGCTCCCTCTCTCTAGTCTTTTTTCACTTTTACATAAGTTATGAAAGTTTTAAAAGTTCGATCATAGGAATTCTAAAATGCATCTACGTAGAAATGGTGGGAGGTGTAACAAACTCTCTAGTAACGTAGTTAATTTCTCACTCCCAAAATACAGAATTGCATGACACATAAACATGTGATCTGTTTGGATTTTTTTTTATGTTTGATTTAGTGCCCTAACTTAAACCAAGTTGCACCAGTACACCCGAAGGGTGTGCTGCACCTGATTTAATTTGTAGTGTTCCCCACACGAGTCTTTTGTATCTTTCGAAGAGATGCCGCAAAAAATACATTCCTTGCTAGTAATTCGTCCATAACAAGCCTGTTATTCATTTCACGGTTAAATTTCTTGCCGTCAACTATTAAGCATTTTATAACAGTTTTTAAGCATTTATCAAGAAAATGCACAACAGTACATGTTATTCCTGCTTCTACTTCTGAGTGTCAGCCATCATACAGAGTTGCAGCTAACAACGCAAAGAGACAAGCCAGCAGTCAAGCCAAAACTCTTAAGCTAAGCTAACATATAACCATAGCTCGAGCCCAAGCCAGAGACATACCTATGCTAATTAAAACAGAATACTTTGTACTTACTCAACGACCCTATATATAAACCTACACGCCCCTATATCCCGGCGCAATCACACAGAAATCACTCCACTCCACTGACTCGCCGCAGATCCCGTGTCTCGACTCTCGATCGATCGTACAGTAGGCAGTAGCTAGCTAGCATGAGGAGCAAGGCCATGAAGGTTGCAAGCGGAGCATGCATGCCGCGGCTGGTGCGGAGCAGATGCCGCGCGTCCACGGCGCGGCCGGCGGCGTCGGTGTCGCTGCTCGAGCGCATCCGCGACGTCGTGCTCCGGTTCATCATGCTCACCGCCGTGTCCAAGGCATCGGTGCAGCGCAGCGGCAGCGGCAAGGCCTCCTCGCCGCGCGCAGGTGGGCGTGGGCGGGAACCAGCGGTGGCCGTGACGTGCCGCCGGGACGACGCGATTCGGAACGAGGCTATCGAGGATTGCATCGAGTTCTTGAAGCGGTCGTCGGCCGAGGGCGACACGGCAAAGCTGTCCAGCGTCACCGCCGAGTCCGTGTCCGTGGCGGTCGATACAGCAAAGCTGTCGAGCGTGAACGGCGATCCAGCGAAGCCGTCAAGCACGGTCGCTGAGGCATTATCGGTGAAAGCCTGCGTTCTCACCGGCGTCCAGATTCGACGTGAGGAGTCGCCGGCCGTCTGATGTAGAGAATCAACCTAGGACCTGAGAAAGCTGTTCGGTTTGTTCAAAGAATTTTTTTGTTCCATCTTTTGTGAATGCCTTCGCTTCGATTGGTCAGCAAGGTGTGGTGGTTAATTAGTGTACGTGTCACTCCTTTTCCTTTGGTTTTTCATCTGTTTTGGGGCTTGAGCTGGAAAGAAGGGGTCAAAGGGACGGTGAGACCAATTAACAAATGCAAATGGACGGCGTAATGAAACTGATGTATTTGCTTCTTGTCTAGTGGTGTGTGTTGTTCATGCGCGTTTGACGGGAATATTCAAGTACAACACTGGCCGGCCGTATCCTACCGTCCAGTTAATTTTATGTCATTCACGGATGTTGCAGTAGTACTTGATCACTAGCCTAGTTTGAGGCCCCAGACATTGTTGTTATGTTTGGGAATGAAATTAATGTTTGCAGTTTGCATGTTTTAAGTCTCTAGTTAAAGTTTCTCAATAACATTCACTGAGGGAGGGAGGGTGAGGCATCCAATTTGCAACCGGCCACTTGCTTGTTGTGTGGAATCCGTCGAAGCGCCTGCGGAACGGGGGTCATGTACTACGTGGAGCAAGTTCTTGTAGGCATGGTAATAGGTGAGAATCCAACCGAATCCAACCCCAAACCACACAAGAAAATAAAAGAAACAAACCCCACGTAGCCCAAATAATAGCTCTCTATACGGCCAATATCAGTGATCAAAGAGGTGAATGATTTCTAAACTTTTTCATCTCAGGTATTCAAATCTTTATTCAAATGCTATGAAATCACCAAGTTCATATCACACCACTAGGACTTAGCAAGACAAAGTTAGAAACCTGAGCCAACGAAATCAACACTCTTTAGCCAAGGCCAGTCAAACATGCAGTTCATAAACCAGTCTGACCGCCTGCAATCAGTTTGACCGCTAGCTAGTCAGACTGTAGGATCAGGGCCAATCTAACTGATCCCTTGTTCCCTGTTCGAAACCCTCTTGGGATAAAAGCTCCAATCTCAAGAACTATCCTAAATCTCATCCAATGCATCTAAATTTTTCATGAGACTTATTCAAGTCACCAGGAACCCAGACCAATCAAGAATAACAATGTTCTTGGGCTCAAGTCTACTGAATCGAGGAAAATCAAATATAGTTCATGAGAACACAAAAAATCCTAAATCCCAAATTATTTCTTCCTCATGAGGATCTAAGGTATGAAAATTTTTAGGTCTACTCTCACATATCCTAGCAAGGTAAACCACACAAGAGATCAAGCTAAAACAATCACGACCACATAATCACCAATCAAACTAAAGAACAACCAAAACCAAGCAAAAGCACAAATAAAAATATGATTGAGGCAAATCTTTGATTGATTTTCAGTAGAGGAAGATGTTTATATACCCATAGATGATTACAAGCTGGTATGACCACAACACCACTCTTCCCTCTCTCCAACTTTCTCTCTTGCAACCATGGAAGTTGACACGGTGGATAATGAAATATTAACACTAGAATCCTTGGATCTACCTACCTCCTCTCCTCCCCACTAAACAACTAGGACATACACAACCCTAATATGTCCTACCATTAGGAAACTAGGGAAACCCATAAACCCTAACTAATACACACTCATGCCCACTTTTCAAAGCGCATATAAGACTCAACCCGCTAACACCTTAGAGATTGATCCACATGTAATTCCAAATTAAATCTGCTTGACCAAAACCGCTTCTCCTTTGCGCCTCCCCACACCATGGTTTTGATGAAGTCACAAACCCGTTATTTAGCCAACTACCAAAATACCACCAACAAAGCTTCTAGCCATATTCCCTTGACTTCGCCATTGCCTTCACCTCAAAGCATTTCCACATGCTTTGACATGTAGCCTATACTGCCCAATAATTACCCATCATGTCTCCACGCATTTGGTCTCCCTTGAATCATCTTCATGTGCATCGATCTCGTTACTTGGCACACCATATGTACCAACTCACCTGATCATGATCCTTGTCTTCTATGTGCTCCTGCTTCAGCCACATAGCCTCACCCGAACTTACATGATCACTCTAGACCTCAGCTTCCCCGCCTAATCCCAGTCCAATGCTGCCGACTACTACATCCTCCAAGCTACCTGCACATCCCCAAAGACTAAGCAACCATATTGTAACATCTTGTTTTTCATTACCTTTTTGAAGTTTTTAAAATAAAATTCACCATTTGGATTTTTCTGGAATTAATTAAAACTTAATTTGAATTTTTAGAAAAAAAAATAAAAAAGATTTAATGTGACTAAATTAAACTTCAATTAATTTCAAATTGTTTTTATTTGGGTTCCTTGTGATGCAAGGAATTTTCTGAATTTTCTTATATTTTTGTAGATTTATTTGCTATTTTCTAGAGCTCAATTGAATTATCCTAATTTTTGAAACTAGGAAAATTCTTAGAAATCTTTAAACGGTCTTTGGGCCAAAACCTCAACCAGCCCAACTTTTCCTGTGCCTTGGCTAGGCCCAGCCACTATGTCAGTCATCCACCGCCTCGCTCATGTGCATCTCCACTGACACTTGTCAGCCATCCGAGTGGCCATCCGCCACGCATCATAATCTTAGCCGTCCTTTCACTAGCATGATTCTGAACTAGTACAAAATACACAGAGAGTCTGAATTTGTATATTCAAGTCTCGACACGTATCAAGTATAAGTTCTATGTACTTGATTCATGTTAACCAAACTAATTCATCATACAATGCAATATAACCATGACAAAAAAAACAAGATCCAAATAAGATCAAATCTCCCAAATCGCCTAATTTTCTAGAAAATCAATCCACTACCTGTTTGACCACCACCACCAAGTCTAACCGCCATGGTCTAGCTGGATAAACCACCCCGGTCAAATCGCTAACTCCCCCAGAAGACCCTCTCTAGAAATTTCGGTGTATCTCTATCTAGTTTTACCTCAAATCTCTATTTCCAGTGAAACCTAGTGTAAACTCATCATCAAACAATCCCACATAATAGTTTGGTGCAGAATCCCCAAAATTCCACAAAAGGCACCTAGGCCGGTCTGAACGCTCATCCCATGTCAGTTAGACTGACCTATGCATTTTTAGCATAAGACTAACTGGACTAGTCCGACCAACCCTACTAATCGGTCAGATCGGCTGACTACTAGCAACACTAAAAATTGAGGTTGTTTTGTTGCACAACCAAAATTTAACTCAACAAATTTACCAATTGTTCATCACAAATTGACTAGTAATATCTTAAATGGTCTCTCAATCTCCCAGTGATGAACACATTGGTAATACTTCCAAAAATGCAAAGTCTAGTGGATTTTAGAAATTAAAAGAGAGTTTTGCACAAAGGAATTGAACTTGGCTAAAGATAGGAATAGAAGATAAAAATAGCCAAGTGAGCTAGAAACTAGAGTAAGGAAACTAGAAAGAGTAGATTTTCAATACAAGCATTCTAAAACCACTTCAACTTGGGAAAATCTCATTCTATGTCTACATGAAAGAACAATTGTTCATTTTGACCTTGATTATGGTGAGATGAAGCTTGAATGATTTTTAATAAAATTCAAAAATCTCATTTTTCTCCCCCTTAGCCTAAATCGTGCATTTTTGCCACTTTTTCTCCCCCTTTGACAATGAATTTATCAAGAAAAACAAAGAAGAAATCAGGAAAGACTAAATGGTAGGAATGACTATTTTTGGTAATTTTCAATTTTTGGTTAAATTGAAAGCTTTGAAAATTACTGTTGTGGCATGGGCCACAAAAGTGGGTACTAGGTACCCTTTCTCCATATATAGGGGGTTGGAACCAAGGGAGCTAGAGAGAGCCAACACAGAGAGAGAGAGAGAGAGAGAGCGCGCTAGTGAATAAAGTAAGTGGTCTGCCCCTATCTCATACCACTAGGGCTTTATATACATGAATAGGGTAGGATGGAAAATTCCGATCCTACCCCTTAATGATTACAAAAGTTGAGGGTAAATCGGTACATTCCTTTATACATGTAACCCTATACTATTGGGCTTGCCCTAAGGCTCACTGTCTAATCCAAAGGCCCGAGGGGGTTGGGTATCCCCACAACAATTATCCAAGTCAATGAAAAAAGTATTTCACCAAGCCATGCTTTAGAAATTAGCTTGTAATGTCATCTAGGAACGTATGGAACAGAGCAAGCCACAACTAAACTAGAAGTGATTGCATGATTTAGAAATATGCATGCTGTCTCAAAATCACAAGTATAGCTAAAGAGATTCTAATCTGAGTCATGACATAGCAAAGTAAGTCAGGCAGGAAATATGCTAAAGAGCTATTCTGACAATCGCCGTTGTGAGCTGAGCTTCGAGATAGATGATTATGTTTATCTCAAGGTCTCACTATTGTGCGGCATCTGCTATTTCCATATCTATGGAAAATTGGCACCACAATACATTGGGCCATACCAAATCATCGCAAGGAAAGGCGAAGTGGGATACCAGTTGTAGCTGCCTCTCAACTTTAAAATGTGAATGATGTCTTCCATGCTTCTTAGCTCAAAAAGTGTCTCCACACTCTAAATAAGCTCACTTAATTTGAAAACATTGACCTGTAAACTAATCTTTCTTATCAAGAGCATCTAATTCGCATTCTAGAGAAAGTCGAGCAACTTACTTGTGGCCATGCCATCAAGATGCTAAAAATCTAGTGAGTAACCATATTGAAGATGAAGCTACATAGGAACAAGAAGACCCCCTTAGGACCGAATTTCTGAATTTCTTTACCGCGCCCACCAAATCACGGGGTTAAGATCTTTGTAAGGGGGTAGACTTGTAACATCCCAAAATTTAGGGAGTTCAAAAATGTGAAAATTTAAAAAAAAATTGTATTTTGTTCCCCTAGCTATTCACTGAAGTTTCTCTAGAAAATGATTTATAAAAACTAATTTTGGAAAATAATATACAATTGATGATATTCAAATTGAATTACAATTCGAATATAAAAAGATGATCTAGAAAGTGGCATAGGAGAATTTACAATAAAAACTATTTCTTGAAACTTCATTAATATAACATACGAAAAAACTCAAATATAAGTTCATTATGGTAGAAATAAAAGTTGGAATATATTTGAACACATTTCTAAAATTTTCCAAATCAAAATAGTGCAATTTGATTAAAATAGTGACCCTCAAAGAATTTGATTAAAATGGTGAGGTCAACCCAGCTTTATAATGCTCAGGAGGCGATAGGAGTAGTGGTTGGCTCGTTGCGGTGGTGGCACATGGCCGGTGAAGGTGGCGCACGGGAGGCTTCGATGGCTTCGATGTCAAGAGCGGTGGTTGTGGTGGCGTCTTGGTCTCAACGCTGGCAAGCTCGCGAGCAGCGTGGTCAAATGCAGGCACGTGTCAAGCCAAAGACGCACGATTTGGCAGCGGCGATGAACTTACACCAATGGCTGGTGGCGCGTGGCAGTGGTGAAGTGACAGGCCTTAATGGCAATGTTAAAGGCATGGCAGCGTCATGGTACAGCCGTCGACAGGCTTGGCAGTGATGGTGAACCAAGTTCGGCCAGTGGCACAGGTGAACAGAAGAAGCTTTCCAATTGATACCAACAGCTGGGGAAGGCAGGAAGCCGAATAGGAAAGGCGGAACTGCCTTGGAAATTGCCGAATTGGGAAAGGAAGTCAAATTTAACTGAAATTCAAGAAAAAGTTTTCAGGTTGTTTCAGGGTCTAGAGAAAAAATGGTCGTTGGGGCCACCATATAGTAAAAAAAATGTACCATATAATAAGTAAAATCCTATTACTCATGTAACTTTCCGAAGCCAAATGTTGTTGTGATTCTTGAATGATGAGTTCGATTAAAACTGAAATTAAAAATAACATTTATGTCAAAAAAAAAAGTAGTGTCGGGTTGAAATTTGATTTTAGTCGAAATTTTGCAAATAGAGTATAAATACACTCTAAAAATAGTTGATTTTATTGTGTTCTGAATATTAGAATTGAGTCCCTAAGCACTTTTCATTTTTATATGAACTCATTCATATTACTCCAAAAGTACGCATTAAATCAAACATTTGTGCCTATTACTTTTTTGCTTCAAAATAATTTAATACGATTGTATTTTATAAGGCATAAATTGATGCAATCACCAATGAATTTCAAATAAGAAAGTACTACATATGCCCACAAAATTTATAGTGCGTATCTTGGATGCTTGGATGGGCTCAAGAAAATTGCTTAAGAAAGGATTAAGATGAAGCAAAGCATCTGGTATTATTGGAAGCTCTAACATAAAGCTAGTGTTAACTGTTATTTGATCCCCTTTGTCCTGACATAGTGGGAGTAGAGCTAAGAACTAGTCAATTGGGCTTGCTGAGAGGTAAGGTGAAAGCTAGCTAATTGGGCTGAGAGGACGTGCACTGATGAAGGAAGCTAGCTCTGGCTGGAGAACGATGCATGGCGTCAACTTTTGCGGTACTGAATTACACACGTCACTTCTATTTTGATTCATAAACTCGACCAAATTAACCAAACGTACTAGCAAATTAACCAAAACATACAATTTGCAGCAACACCCCAGCTCCCAAACTAAAGTTAGAAAAAAGAAGGTATTTTCCATTGCTCCAGGTCTGGTTCGAAAGCCTTATTATTCCAGCACAAAACACCAGGCAGGGTTACAAACATGACAACTCACATGCACCTTCTCAAGTTACGAGCACATCAGCATATCATCACAGTTACTGCTCCCAGTGGCCAGTGGAAATTCGTGTCCACGGTTGTATCGTATCAGCTGTCAAAAGTTTTTCTACTCACTTGGTGACGACACCACTGGTGACGGCGACAACAGGGCGGACGAAGTGGACATCGGCTCATGGAGGACAGTGTTAGTCGAAATAGAGATCGGATTGCCGTCTAGCTGCAGCATCACTGCCCCGAGGATCTCAGTGAGCAATTTCTTGAACTCGGCTTCGTCCACAGCCTTCCTGTCGTCGGCTTTCGCCATCTTGAATGCCTCATTCACCACAGCATCCACCTGTGTATTGTTTTACAAGTCATTAGAATTTTGTTCAAATTCAGAATATTTCATTGCTGCTGCTATAGCCTATACATGGGATGGATTTTAGCATTTGTCAAGTTTGGCCATCCTCCGGTCCAGATTGGGCCATAAGGATTTACATGGAAACAATCTTTTTTACCTGCTCAACAGCTCCATAAGATGGTAGATTTGCTGAGTCGGCCATCCTGTCGAGCGCAACCCGAAGGTACTCCTTTGATGTTTTATCTTTGTGCTCTTTCGGTACATCTCTCCAGACAGAATCCAACAGCTAGAACAAATCCAGTGGTGTATGTTGATCAGTATCACGCAATTGATGATTTACCGTGAAACTCAACTAATCAGTATGAATCTCAATGTTAATATACTTTATCAAACTCGAACTTGTTTGACAGTAGCCTCCTGATTCCACTCCCATCAAAGGTGTTCTCAGTGTGCGCGACAATTACTGGGTACTCTTGGAGCCTCCGAATGATGATTCCTAAAAACTTCTTGAATTCTTGGAAGAACACATCTTGTGAGACGGGTTGATCGAGCGGATCTGCTGGCAGTTCTAGCAATGCAGGTTCTATGATATTTTCCACAACCTATCACAGATACTAATTAGTAACAGTCCATGTCTTGTTATAAAACTGAATTACGTTGCATAGTTGTCGTGAAAAGAAAACTGAATTATGGTGTTGACTCTGTTTTCCAACACAGCAATTGTTTTCTATGTTATTTGTTATAAAGGAGCTAATTCAGGAATAGGGGCTTGTGTTGTGCAGCAAAATATATCCTGTATTTATTTTTAATCAATTACCAGAGAGTCGGAAGCCGGTGGCATGCCGTGGTCGACTGTCAGTTGTCGAAGAGCAACTAACAAGCATTGTCGCAACGACGCATTCCCAGACTCTACTTGTGAAAATATGGCGACCACTTCCGGCTCGTATCTTGGGCTGTCAACAAATTCAGTCAGATCTTCGCCATTTATCCTCAGGATCACAATTGGGTCCCTCTTCAGCCCAGCCGCCATACCAAGAAGTATGTCAGACAGGACGCGCTGGAACTCCGACTTGCTCACCGACTCTTGCTTCCCGTGAGTGAACTCGTTAAGAACCTGAAGCACACATTGCACAATGTATAAGAACAATAATTTTGCCATGCTGCTTTCCTTTCCCAATTGTCAAGTTCTAAAATTTAAACATCTTGTCAGTGCGACTAGAAGTTTAGCTCATTTGCAATAACAAAGGAATGCAATCTCATCTACTACACGACTCTAGAACCACGTGACATTCTGGACGCTGTTTTGGTACTGTCACCGGTCAGCAATTACACTACGGCTTTGGATCTTTCCAGAGAGATCAAACGTGTCAAAAGAAACTGAACAATAGACTACTGTCAGAATGGTTCTGGGATAAGGTCATGCCATGTTGCATGTATACATCCAGAACTTCCAAGACATATTGAATGGAAATCGGAAAAGGATAGTAATGTTGGCAACATAAGAGTTGTCACTTTCACAAAGATTTAGCTGGTTTTGCCAATCTACAGAGCCCTGGATGGGAATGCGACATTTTTTTGTTCGAGTGAGACATATTCCAGTCACTCTCTGACGGCAAGTTAAGGCTTGCCTGTGGTGTATTTGTTGGCAAATCTTGGATATATATTCCTTTTCCAATCAAACATTGGGAATCCCACTTCCTTTTTCTTTTGTTGCCAAGAGTTCTTGATTAGTCATATATACGTAGCAGAACAAAATTGTGCATTTGAGCTAATAGTAAGTGCAACTATTTGATTCAGCCTTCGCCAGTTAATATGAAGACATTCAAAACAATTTTACTGCTGGCTAGTCCTTCTGAAATATTTGTTAAAACACACAGCTTTGTTTTACCAATTATACAACACGGAATTCCTAAACACAGTAACTAACGAAAAAATGACGCTTATAAATTACGCAACTAACTGTAAGGATTAAAGTATAATCATCAACACCATCATCTACACACCCTTCAACGGCATACCTCTGAGTAGATGTGGTCCGCCTGCGCCGACGACCCTCGCGCCGGCAGCCCGATGGCGACGCCGATGTCCGCGACGGCCGGCTGGAGCTCCCTCACCGACAGCCTGCCGTCGCCGCCGCCATCGAGCAGCCGGAACTTCTGCTCCACGAACCTCCCGAACGCCTCCTTGTTCTCCACCAGCTCACGGATCTCCGACCCGTCCACTACCTGCACCTCGCCGTTCCTCCTGCCCCTCCTCCTCACCTGCTGCTGCTGCTGGCCGCTCTCCATCCTCTCTCAGGCCGTGAGCTCTTTTATACCACGAGAAGAAAAGGAAGTTGGCAAGTTGCAGCAATGGCGGCGACCGGCCGTGGGTTCCTCGTGACGCAACCTAGATAGGTACTGATCGGTCCCACGATCGATCACAAAAGTGTCAAATGAAAGTGACCACAGATTCACAAGCTGAAAAATCAGTAGCTTTTGCGCCTTTTCTTTGTGTCGTGCTAGCTTGCTGCGCAGTTGGTGCATTTATAGATCGAGAGGAGAGAGAGAGACAGAGAGCGGCGTGTGGTTTGGGACACGTGTGAGGGCGCGCGGCATGCCGAGGTGCGTCCGTGCATGCCTGCGACTTTTCTTTCTTTCTCTCTCTCTCATCTTATTTATTTTTGTTTTTGGGTTTTTATGGACTCGATGTAGATCGACAGGATGAGCAATCATATAAAACCTCTCGTAAGGCGGAAGATTTCCGTACGTGTGGAGCGTCGACACGTCCAGGATGCTCAAATGTTTTTTTTTACTTTTGTTCGTACGATCATGCTTGTATGCTTATTTTGTACTCGTAAAAGATATTGAATATTGTTTTCTGGAGCGTATATCAAGCATATTCTAAATGTGTTCTCTTGTTTGGTAGTACTAGCCTCATAGGCACGGCGTCACGCCGCGCCAGCCACCGTGTGTACCGAAGCAAAAGAGGTGATAATTCGTGAGGAGTTTTATAAAAAAAATCGAGGGCACATGTGTATTTTCGAAAAAGGTAAAGGGTTTTTCCGTAAAAAATTGAGGGTATGTACGTAAATAAACGAGGACCCATACGTAATTTAGGAAAACGCGGGGCGCTATCCTGCAAAGTGGAGGGGTAAAAAAAACTGACAGGGACTTTAAAAACTGGCAGGGACCTTTTCGTGAGGAAAAAGGACCTTTATGTAATTGTCGGAAAGTTCAGGGAAATCGGCTCCCCCGGTCGTACGCGAATTCGGCCGCCACACGCCGACCGAGGGAGCGCTGGGGTGACGTGGGGGGCTCTCCTGCGCGGAACCCCGACTTTGTATACTGGTAAGATTTCTAACGGAGCACGTGTCCCGGTAGGAATTGAAAGAGGACAGGGAGATGGTACTGTATTACCTGCGCGCGTACAACCTTATCTTTTACATTCACTACAAAACGACACACCCTGTACCACCGGTTCACCATGGGGTAGGTAGCTACAGTAAGAACAAGCGATCGATTTGAACGGTGTAAAATGAGACGATATATCATTCAATATCGTCAGAAGGTGGAAGAGTATAATTGCAAATTGAAATAATGCAAGAGGTTTGTTTAGAAAATGTTTGGTGGCTTGTAGTGGTTCATTCATCCAATCAGATTGAATTCAGGGACTAACATTACTCCATTTGATCGAAATCTCGGATCAAACATTTCTACGGTGTGTGTGGATGATGGGCGATCCAAAAATATCTCTATCGCCCAGATTTTCGAAAGATCCACCTAATTTCCTGCTCAAAACAGGCTACAGTACTACCTCACACATGATAAACCACGCACTCGTAATAACCCCGATTATGCTTCACTTAAAAAGGTTCACGTGGAAGTTAAAAATGCATTTAGCAATAGAGTGATATACAGCTATGGAGCGTAGGATTTCTCGTCCCTTGCCCCTAGCCCCCTTGCCCCTAACACGCCTGCAAGGTAAGGAAGAGGGCTAAAATCTTTATCGCCTTGCAGTTAGCGACAACAAGGGTCTCAAGGGTGATAGTTGGCTTCAGCACCCCTAGCCCTCCGTTGGCGAAGGCGCTTTGTGCTTCTCGCCTTTGGCTTGATCCTATAGCGGTCAATGAAGGGAGGAGAATGCACTTAGGAGCCCCAGACACGTAGGACGTTATCCATCCTAGGGTGGAGGGCACTGATCCCTAACGATGGTGCATGCCCAAGGATCGTTCGGAAAGTGGATAGGTCATCCACGAGCTTACTGCACTCCAGAGCTGGAGGAGAATTTATGGAGTTAGAGTATCTTTTAGTAGAAGCCATAGCCTTTCATTGATTAGCTACGCTCTCATCAATATTGTAAGTGTGAAAACCCAAACACAAATGAGGGGTGGACGTAAAATAACACGAAGATTTATACAGGTTCAGAGGTCTAAAAGGACCGCCTTACTCCTATCAGTGAGCCAGCGGGGGTTACCTCCGGAGAGGGAGCCCCTGAGGGTTCTCCAATTTGAATACACTTCTTTATTACTCATGAGAGCTCAATAGAGCTTCCTCTCAAATGAGATTACAAGGGATATTTATAGGCTCTTAGGCCTGTAAAATTGACCGAAATGCTTCTAAGGGATAGCTACCCTATGGGTATAAATAGAGCATAATCGACCTTTGCAAGCGTAGCTGCATTTCTTGGATTTGTGCTTGTGTCTTCTATAGATCGGGTCTTATATAGTAGAGGAATAAAATTATTCCTCCAACATATTTACATTTGCAGCAACACCCCAGCTCCCAAACTGAAGTTAGAAAAAAAAAAGGCATTTTCCATTGCTCAAGTCTGGCTTGAAAGCCTTATTCCAGCACAAAACACCAGGCAGCGTTACAAACATTAGAACTCACATGCACCTTCTCAAAGTTACGAGCAAACCACAATATCATCACAGTTACTGCTCCCAGTGGCCAGTGGAAATTCGTGTCCACGGTTGCATCAGCTGTCGAAAGTTCGTGTGTTCCTGCTCCCAGTGGCCAGTGGAAATTCGTGTCCACGGTTGTATCAGCTGTCAAAAGTTCTTTCTACTCACTTGGTAACGACACCATTGGTGACGGCGGAGATCTTCGCCATTTATCCTCAGGATCACAATTGGGTCCCTCTTCAGCCCAGCCTCCAACTCCGACTTGCTCACCGACTCTTGCTTCCCGTAAGTGAACTCGTTAAGAACCTGCAGCACACATTGCACAATGTATAAGAACAATAATTTTGCCATGTTCTCACATACTTGCCATACTGCTTTCCTTTCCCAATTATCAAGTGCTAAAATTTGAACATCTTGTCAATGTGACTAGAAGTTTAGCTCATTTGCAATAACAAAGGAATGCAATCTCATCTACTGCACGACTCTAGAACCACGTGCCATTCTGGACTCTGTTTTTGTATTGTCACCGGTCAGCAATTACAGAGTACGGCCGTGGATCTTTCCAGAGAGATCAGACGTGTCAAAATAAACAGAGCAATAGACTACTGTCAGAATGGTTCTGGGATAAGGTCATGCCATATTGCATGTATACATCCAGAACTTCCAAGACATATTGAATGGAAATTGGAAAAGGATAATAAATGTTGGCAACACAAGAGTTGTCACTTTCACAACGATTTAGCTGGTTTTTGCCAATCTACAAAGCCCTGGATGGGAATGCGACATTTTTTTGTTCGAGTGAGACATATTCCAGTCACACTCTGAAGGCAAGTTGAAGCTTGCCTGTGGTGTATTTGTTGGCAAATCTTAGATATATTTTCCTTTTTTCAATTCATCATTGAGTTTTTTTTCTGGTGAGGGCCACACTAATAAGCATCCGCATTTCCTCAATTAAAATATACTCACGACAACTCTACAGTGAAACCTTTTCAGTTTCCACACCAACCCAGCATCATTTTTTTGGGGTGCAAGCACACACTACTAAAATGTTGTCGTGTTAAAAATGCAGTCAATATTTTTCAAATTTAATAACCAATACATAAAATAAGTATATATCTAGATTGTCTACATATAAATGATAATAATAAGTTGGTCATCCATAGTATTTTCATCGTATTTTAATTTTGCATTTTTACTAAACATGCTCCTAAAAACAATTCGTTTAAAACTCAAAATTGTAGCACGGAGACCACAAAAATTAAGATTTTAGTAATAAATTTGAGTTACTTTGGTAAATTAATTTATATTTTTTGCTTTTCCATGGCTTATAATTTTTCTTTTGTTGCCAAGAGTTCTTGTGTAGAGTCATATATACATTTGAGCCAATAGTAAGTGCAACTATTTGATTCAACCTTCGCCAGTTAATATGAACACATTCGAAACAAATTTTACTCCTGGCTAGTCCTTCTGAAATATTTATTAAAACACATAGCTTTGCTTTACCAATTATACAACACGGAATTCCTAAACACAGTAACTAACTGAGAGACCATGTGGTCGTGACTCTATGAGAGTGATGAGTAATTGACAAGGGTTTAGGTCAGTCGAGTTTGGTTTGGGTGGTTCGGACCTTGACGTTGCATGGCGCAATCGGACTCGGTCGGACTTTGGTCAAACTTGGTCGTATGAGATTAGGTTGCATATTCTGATGATTCAACAGGTTTGGACTTCGTCATGGTAAGCATGATGTAATTTACGCTTTCATGTATCGAGCGGTGCTATTTGACGTGTTTCTTGTCTGTGTGGCTGCAGGACATCGAGACGGAGTCGTGGCGAGACACGGAGGACCGGACTAGGCGCAGGTGGCGCTGAGGTCAGAACGGTCGGGATGTGTCGAAGACGACGTAGACTCGAGGTGGAGTCGTGGCGAGGCACGGAGGACCGGACTAGGCGTAGGTGGCGCTGAGGTCAGAACGGTCGAGGTGTGCCGAAGACGGCGAAGCTGCGTGGCTTGCGAGGCAAGGAATGAGGAAGCTTCCTGGAAGGTGCGCGAGGGGCGTTTTGGTGAATACGCAAAGCTGCACTAAAGGAAGTGAATTGTGGGTAAAGCACCATGAGTTGTTGAGAGCTAATGGGTAAAGTGAGTTGTGAACCCATTAGTGGAAGCTATAAATAGAGAGGGTGTTCTCTAGTAGTTTTCATGGTTTTTGAGAGATGAATTGAGAGAGTGTGTGTAAGAGTTAGGGTTTCAGTTTGTTCTCTCCATGTATGAATAATCGAGAAAGAGAAGAGGTGTGAGCTCCTCTCTATGCTCTCGAGCGTATGGGGACGTAGTGTTTGTTATGTGAGATGAACTGAGATGTAAACACTCTATTTTAATCATGTATGTCTCCGTATTGTTGTTCAAGAGTTCTTATGTTGAGATGGATTGATTTCTTGCTCTTGTTTTCCTTTATTCTCTTTCTTTGATTTGAGCTCTTCTCTCCCTGAAATCTTGCTCGTGAGGATCTCTGTTTTTCCGTTGTGCTCTTCTCTCTTCTAGGCTCTTGTCTGCCGTGAGGAATACATGGTCTTAGGCCATCAAAAATTTGTATCAATGGCTGCATGTATTTCGGCAGAGCTGTTCCTTTGGCCAAGCTGCATGGTGATACCTCTCTTTGTGCTTTTTGTGGCAGCCGAACAGCAGTGCTAGTCCTGTCTTTAATCTCTCCCGACAGCATTAAATGTACTATGTTCAATTGCTTGGTCGGAAGATTTCTTGCTGAAATTGAAAGCAGCTGCATGGTTGTCAAAACCGAATGCTGCAGCAAGTTTACTTGTTAATTATGGTCACAATATTTCTTGTCATTAGTCTCATGAGCTTCCAATCTTTCCGAGTGCATTTCTCTGTCCAGCCGCAGCCATATACTTCTTTGCCGAGTACCTCTTTTGGCTAATTTAATTGCCGCTCTTGATTGCCTTTTTCGGTTGTGTCCTGTGTGCTGTGCAAATAGCAGTGAATCCCTTCTTTGGCTTTCTCGGCAGAGCTACAGATTCAAAGCTTTTGGCCAAAGTTGGTTTCCTGAGCAGAGATTGGTTGGCCTTGCTTTCAGTTTTTTTTTTCTTCTTTTATGCTCAGAGTTTTGCTTTGGAGAAGCTTCACGTTCGGCAGCTCTTCTTTTACTTGGCTTCCTTTACTTTAGTTGGCTGCAGTATACTCTTTAGCTCTTAGTCTCCTGGCTTCTAGTCTTGTTCTTGTTTCCTTTTTCTTTTTGCTGATTTCCTCTATTTTGCATGCAGATCAAACAGCGTTATTTTCAGCTAAAATTTTTTCTAGATAATTTATGGTTTATGATGATTTTTTCAGTATCGCATGCGTTCCAGTTTTCAGCATAATTAATTTTCTGTGAGTTGCGTTGTTCTGCATCTGTTTGAAAAATCGGTGTACAAATTCTCAGAGGCGATTTTAAAAGAGAACGACATTCACCCCCCTCTGTCGCCATTTCGGTCCTACACTAACGAAAAAATGACGCTTACAACTTAAGCAGCTAAGTGTACGGATTCAAGTAAAATCATCAACAGCATACCTCTGAGTAGATGTGGTCCGCCTGCGCCGACGACCCCCGCGCGGGCTGCCCGATGGCAACGCCGATGTCCGCGACAGCCTGCCGTCGCCGTCGCCATCGAGCAGCCGGAACTTCTGCTCCACGAACCTCCCGAACGCCTCCTTGTTCTCCACCAGCTCCCGGATCTCCGATCCGTCCACCACCTGCACCTTGCCGTTCCTCCTGCCCCTCCTCACCTGCTGCCGCTGCTGGCCGCTCTCCATCCTCTCTCAGGCCTTGAGCTCTTTTATACCACGAGAAGAAAAAGAAGTTGGCAAGTTGCAGCAATGGCGCCGATCGGCCGTGGCTTCCTCGTGACACAACCTAGATAGGTACTGATCGGTCGCACGATCGATCACAAAAGTGTCAAATTGAAGCTCAAAAATCAGTAGCTTTTGTGCCTTTTCTTTGTGCAGATGGTATGGTAACTTGCTGTGTAGTTGGTGCTTTTATAGATCGATATGTGACTGCTGCTGGTCGCGTGTGGAAGAGAGAGGAGAAATAGAGAGAGAGAGAGTGTGTAGTTTGGGCAACCGGATAGGGGCGGAATAGTGTGCGTGGGACACGTGTGATGGCGCGCGGCATGCCGAGGTGCGTCGTTGCATGCATGCGACTTTTCTTTCTTTCTCTCCCATTCTTTACTTTTGTTTTTGGGTTTTTATGGACTCGATGGTAATCGGCAGGATGAGCAATATGTTCCGTATGTGTGGAGCGTGGACACGTCCAGGATGCCCAAATGTCTTTTGCTTTTGTTCGTAGAATCATGCTTGCATGCTTATTTTGTACTCGTAAAAGATATTGAATATTGTTTTCTGGAGCGTATATTCTAAATGTGTCTCTTCTTGTTTGGTAGTATTTCTAACGGAGCACGTGTCCCAGTGACTGGAATTGAAAGAGGACAGGGAGGCCGGAGGCGTTACCGTAATACTGCGAGCGTACAACCTTATCTTTTGCATTCACTATATAACGACATATAACTTTTTCCCCGTTAGATGATTATTGATACAAACTATTTATGATAATAGCAGATAATTATTGATACAAATCGTATTATATCACAGACAGTTATTTGTATGAACCATCTGTGATAGTTGCGTATCACAGAAGGTACACGGTCACACTTGTAAAACCGTTTGTGATAATTACACCTATGAACTGTGTGAGATGTAGCCATCCAGTATAGCCTTTTTTGTAGTAGTGCACATGAGATCAAACAATAGCTAATGGAAGCAAGAAAATAGCAAAGTTAGAGTTAGCAACCTTCCTTTTGTAATTGCTCTACAAAAGTATGATGTAATCGTGATATAATAATAAAGATAGTACTCTTACTATTTTTTCAATCTTTCTATGAGACTTAGTTTTTCTATAATTCGTAAAATCGGCTATTTGATTAAATCTAATATGAATTATATTTTAAAATTGGATTATAAGAGCTCAAGTCATCACAACTACATCAAATCTGAATGTTATGGATCAGAATGGGTATTGTTCCTTACCATATCTCTAGAAGGTGGACGGGTATAAGGATGGTGCCAGATCCGGCTAAAACTAGGATGAATTGAGCCCGATTGTACCCATATAGAAGTATGAGTACAAGTAGAATTTAGTCCCATATTATTGCTAGTTGAGTAAAAGTTGCACCTATATATCACTCTAATGCTAAACGTATTTTTAACTTCCACGTTAACCTTTTTAAGTGAAGCATAATTGGGGTTATTACGAGGGCGTGGTTTAAACCACGTGTGCAGGTAGACTACAGCCTATTTAGAGCTAGAACGTTACATATGGATCTACTAAAAAGTTATTGATATAAACTGTCTATGATAGTGGTAGATACCATCGACGGTTCGTATTAATAACCATTTGTGATAGTTCATAGACGAATATTAATATAAACCGTCTGTGATCGTTTCATAGCACAAACGATTTGTGATTAAAACCGTCTGGGATACGCCATGTTATTAAATAGCCAACGTGGTCTTGATAGATCTGCCTTTTATTGTGCTGCATTGAAGGAGACGGCCGATTTTGGGAAGTTTGATGAAAACATACCGCTTGTAGATCTAACTTGTAGATCAATTTGTTTTCAATGATTAGATGTTGGTATTTGCTTCTAATAACTTATATGCCTTGTAATAGAGAGAGATAATAGCTAGGCTTTTAGATCTAGCTAGGTTTAGAGATAGTTGGTAGTTTACTCCAATCTAAGAATGGGTCAGTATTTCTAGTTTACTTTATATATACTTGCTTGATATATAAATATATAGGAAAATTACATAAGGCACCTGGGTGCCTAGGCACCCACATCAAGAACCGTCCGATACACGTGTATGATTGATAATTTTTTAAGTTTGGGTATGGAAATATTTTATACCCTTGATATATTTATGGTAAGTAAGTTTTGAACTCAGTTCAAACTAGTTTGAACTACTTTTGAGTTCAATGTGACTACAGTGAGTATATACCGTAAAAATAGTTCAAACTAATTAAACTGAAGTTGAACTTAATTTTTTTCAGAGTTTGACATCTCAAATATACTTTTTTATGGGTATATGAAGATACCCACATCAAACGTTGCGAATCTCAAAGCAAATCAACGGGTATTATATGGGTGCCTAGGCACCAAGGTGCATGTATATATATATATATATATATATATATATATATATATATATATATATATATATATATATATATATATACACATATATATATATATACATATGTATATATATATATATATTGCTTCATGAATATATGGTTAGCTACTTAATTTAGATATGGATAATTTATTATTAGGTGAATGATAATTATATGTGTAAGTAGCTAGGCTGGTTAGCTATAGTAGTATTAATAATCCAATTTAACACTAATTTATTACACTATTCCAATTAATATTACTTCTGTTCCTTTCCTTGCCACTCTTGTACATTATTATCCTACTTAATATAGCACAGTAGGAGACTCTTCTACTGTTTTCTATTAAAAAAACATAGTAATATAGAATGGAATTCTAAAGAATAAAGTACTATTGGTTAAACTTGATATATGGTTATTTCAGTTAATGATAATCTATGTTCTTCTATTAACAGTCATGCTTGTGTTAAAAAAATGTCTTGTGAAAAAGTAGTTAAAATATTATTGTTCGAAGTTTGTCAAAGGTAGTTTAAATTAGTAAGAGAAAAAGACAATAGTGACATTCTAGGCTCTTTGTTGGGCCAGGATGTTAAAACTGTCTAGTTTCCAGTATAGTTGATTATGACTATATTGAAAATCTTAATAGGCCAGGAATTAAAAACATAAAGCTATATTAGGAGTCATCCAAGACCAAAGAACATGGCAGGACTAGGGGTGGGAAATTGTAATGGATAATTCGTTTTATCTGATATTCGTATCTGAGAAAACACGAATGTGGTGAGCAAAATCTGTATCCGAAAATGTTTGTATTCATATTCGAGAATATTCGTATCCATATTTGAGAATATTTATATTCGAAAATATTGTATTTGTATTTAAGACTATTCGATTCGTATTCGATCCATTTCCTATGCCTATCGACTGGTCGGCACAGCCCAGTGGCCGAGCGGAAATCTTAGGAAAAACCCAAATGAATTTTGTGATTCAAAATTTGAATTTGGATAGTTTGAAACCAGTAACCGTTCTAGTAACCAGTCAAAAACGGGTAAAAAAACCAACAAAACTGCTAGTAATTTATTCTACCGAGATTTGTCATAGAAGTTATACGATGATATTCGTATTCGTTCAAATTAAGTACATTTCGATTCAAATTCATATCCGTTATAACATTCGATTCGTATTCGATAATATTTGAATTTATATTCGTTTTAAATGTATGAATTCGTACTTA
Source organism: Dendrocalamus latiflorus (assembly GCA_017311315.1). Lineage (NCBI taxonomy): Eukaryota > Viridiplantae > Streptophyta > Magnoliopsida > Poales > Poaceae > Dendrocalamus > Dendrocalamus latiflorus. The sequence goes on from CM029677.1 coordinate 7,136,133, forward strand.
TATTCAAGACTATTTGATTGTATGCGATGGTAGGACGCTAACACAACAGTAGACGGCAACCTGGTCGAATCAGCGCAAATTTGTCAAGTAAATAAGCTGATATGACTTGTTAATAGGACCAAATTGAAGTGTTCAATTCAATGTTCAACAAATAGTGTTTCGCTTGCCCATGCTGACCAACGTATGTACAGATGCTCTAATATTTACAGCTTCCAGGAACATTAGCGTACTACCAGAACTGGTAGGAGTACCGACGGTAGCGGCTCTAAAGCAATAAATCAACGAAGGCATCTCCTTCCTGGCGCCAAACAACATATCACTAAAAGGCTCAACAAAACATCCCATAACGTGGAAACAGAAGTTGAATGTCTTGCGGTTAATTTACTGCAGGACCATCAGCAGCGACAGCAGTAGCAATGGTGCCAGTGCCAATACGCCTCCTCCTGGCACGGGTCACTCGGATCGCCTCCTCCATTGGCGTCTCCTTTGCAGTTGCGCAAATCTCCTCCGTGTCTTCAAAAGCTATGTCAACCTCATCGATGGACATGTCATCAGCTTCAACCTTTGGGAGTGGCAGGGCACTAGGCTCATAGTTTGGCGCACCGGCATTATTGGCTGGAGCTGGTGTTTCCTCGGTTGCCAGCTTCGCGGCGCTGTTTTTCACGTCTTCAGCCGGTTTTATCATAGATGCAACTGGGATGGACTTCGTGGATGTCACTGGAACAGACTTTGCAGATGCTAGACGCCTGATCTTGGGGGCAGACAGAGCAGCCTGTGTCTCCTCTGACTGCTGCATAATTGCTGCTTGTCGAGCGGATGCTGCTCTGCGAAGTGTTGTTGATTGTTTCTGTGGCATCTGCTGCTGCTGTTGGGGTTGTGGTTGCTGCTGTTTTGGCGGCTGAGATTTCTGCCATAACATATCAGAACAAAGATTCAATAAAAAAAAAGACTTACTGAAACAGAATAAAAGCAAGGAGCATAAATGGAGAACCAAACATTTACTGCAAAAAAAGAGAAAGTATTGTAAGAGAATAAGTTAATGCTACTATGACATGTATCTCATTAGCCTGGGAAGGATGCCATTTCAGATAAGAGATTATCACAATTTTCTATTATTTGTCTTCAACTGTAAGAAACTTTCCACAATACAACAACAACAACAAAGCCTTTTGTCCCAAACAAGTTGGGGTAGGCTAAGAAACTTTCCACAATATCATAACAAAATATTATACTTTCTTGTCCATCATTTTCTCAGACCATACACAAACGTCATATTGGGGCAAATTTCTGGATCATTAGATTTCCTGGGTTTGTAAGCAGATTAAAGTTCCTGATCCGATTGAAGATAAGCCTATGTTAGAAAGGTTACTGCAGTAAATTTTTTATTATTTGTCTTCAAATGTAAGAAACTTTCCACAATATCATAACAAAATATTATACTTTCTTGTCCATCATTTTCTCAGACTATACACAAACCATATTGGGGCAAATTTCTGGATCATTAGACTTCTTGGGTTTGTAAGTAGATTGAAGTTCATGATCCAATTGAAGATAAGCCTATGTTACAAAGGTTACTGCAGTCATCCAACTGAAGATAAGCCTATGTTAGAAAGGTTACTGCAGCCATAGGACAACTGGGTAAATTTTGTCATGTTTTCCAATTTGACAACGATGACTATACATTCAGATTTCAGAAAAGTATTGCCAGAGGACAATCTGCAATTGCCAATATGCCATGAGTTATTTCCCAATTTTCTCAATCATTTTTCCTTGTTTCTTACTTTTGCCAAATGATGTTGTTGACAAGTGTTTACTCCAGTTAGTCCTTAAGTGTCTCGAAGTTAAACATGGAAGTGCAATATTTGAGAAAAATGATGTAATGGGTGATGAGTAATTCACACTGATCCAAGCTAAATCTTACATTGTTAGGTCATACACAACATTACATGGATTATTTTGAAAAAGGAAAAGGCATTACTCCTAAGTCCTAACTACTTACTCGTAGATTCACAGGAACTAAACAACACAATACCTCCCCCAGTAGTTGACCAGTTACTACGAAAAAAACAGTAGCAGCTCCTTAGAAGTAACTGATCTGGTAGAGTTTCTGAAACTTTGGCGGTCAATTCCTTTTACAAAGTTAAGCTATTTATGCGAGCATTGGATGCAATCACCCTTAATTGGAAGTTGGAGCATTTACGAGTGCAACTGAAACCCAACAGAAAATAACTTGATGTCCTTTTCATCATGGATGTGGAAATGTGAACTGATAATGGTCCTTCAGGTTATAGGGATGGTAACAGCAACCTATGGTTGAACTTTCACAGTTGATTACCAGAAGAGTCAGCAGCTACATTTGTAGGAGTTGACAAGCTTGCATTCTTGCTATAATAAGTTAATAACTAATAAGCTACTAAGTCTAAATATGTCTAATAAGCCATCCAGTAATATTCATGCAGCAGATTTGGCCTTCAATGATCACTCAATACTTCCAACTCAATTAGTTTGACTTTTGTGATTTTGACAACTTTTCTGTAAACATACTTGAAGGAGTTCTTAAATATTGTCTTCCTGTCAAGCTGTCAATATCTATCTGGACTAAACCAACTTTTTAAGCAACAGCCTTTAGTTCATTCTATTCAGAATACTACAATCATTTAGAACAAAACCTACAGCCAGGATGAGAACTTTTTCTATTTTCTGAAGGAACTTAAACATGAATTTGGAATGCTTGGAGAAACTTTTACCTTGGCTAGCATGACACTTGCAAATGAAGCTATTAGAACAGTAGGAGGGAATGATGGCAAGATACCAAGAATATGACTTGTGAACCAAATATTCTTCAAAGTGACGATTGAGTGATTGCCAGTTTTCACAGAAAGAACAGTAAGATACAACATTCTCATTGCATACCTGTGATGGGCGTGGCTTTGATAACTGAGATGGTGACTGCGCGGCAACATACTTCAAAATGTCAAAGAACGTAGTATGTCCTAGAGTTGCAGCCTTCTGCCAGTAAACGACAAGCACATCACCAGCCCTTGCTCTCAACTCAAGAATATTACGGTCGATGTCATTCTCATGCTGTGAGATGTATGGCCTGAAGAAGGTCTCATAGACATAGGTTGTTCCCTGTATAAGAGCACGAATTATTGTGAGAGACAAGCGTATATGTGGTATAACAAAAACTTAGCTGAGCGCGAAAAGCAAGTACCTTTGTCTTTGGGCACCATAAGTATATAAAGAACATCAGCTTTGCTTCTGAGTACAGTGGTAACCTTCAATGAGACCACATCCATGCAAACATTAAAAACATTTCGCACTCAGGACTTAAGAAAAGGGCAATACCACAGAACCTCACCAGGATATCGCAAAATCCCCAAATCTTTCCAAAACAGTCAGTAGCGCAACTAGGATCCTGGACACAAACAACAAATTGAATGGTGTTTGCAGCTTTACTATGTAGGCAAAACTTGAACTCAGAAGATTGAAATAACAACTTTACCAATATTGACACCAAAAAATGAGCTGCTCGATCTCCAGCTTGTTCAGCTCTATAGTTTTGTAGCATTCATAAGCAGGATAAGCATAGCCAAAGGCCAACCTGCATCAAAATTGGCACGTCAAGATCCACAATGTAAATGAATTCATCTTGTTTCCTGCATTATGTAACCCAAGGTATAATACTGATTCCGCTTCTTTTATTCTGCTCCACACAACAAATTCATGACCGGTGTAGTTGACCGTTGATAAGAGCATCGAATATTTTCCTCCATACCATCGAAGAATCTACTTATTTTTTTGGCTCATAAACCCAAGAGAGGCACACATTTTAAGAGTGTTTCAAGTGGCATGTCAATGGATACAAGACATTTTTTTAATTACAAAAGATCCCAAAATCAGAGCAAAGGTAAGTACAAATCACCCGAAATTAATACTACGATAAAAAAAATCCTGCCATAGCATTTCAAGAAATTTGATTACCGCAGAGAACTTGAAGATCATAACAATTTTTTGCTTTTGTTACTACTATTCGGTAATTTTGTTTTGGTTAAAACCGCAGCATTCAAACAACAAAGACTTTGCCGTGCATCTTAATCTGCCTCCTATGCTCCTCGATAGAACACAAAAATGTATAGATTTTCGCAGTGTGTGCGTGCTGTTGATGAAATTCCAAAGAAGAAGATGGCAGAAAAATCTACAGAAAGGCACGCATTTCCAAGACGCCTTTTCAGACAAATATAGCCACCAAAAACAACTGGAAAAAATAATCAAAAATTGGTTCTTGATTCCATCTCCATGGTCAAAGCACACAAAAAAATTCCTAGGAGAAGATTTCAAGATTGAAGGGATGGGAACTTACAGGAGGACCCTGGAGAGGAAGCCGCCCATCATCTTGCGCCTATCTTTCTGCTCACGAACAGATCCAGTGAGACAGAGGTGATCCCAAAAAAATCAAGAAAAGTGCACAGATAGTGAAAGAGGAAGGGAATGTACATATGGAGTGGTGAAAGGACCTTGTTGAGGAGAGATCCGGAGAAAATGAAAGAAACGGAGAGGAGCTGAAGGTCTCTCTCTCTCTCTCTCTCTCTCTCTGCGGTCAGGAGATGGAGAGTAGCCCTCACGCACGTTGACACAAGGTCACAAGCCCTCACGCACGTTGACACAAGCCCTCACGCGCAACTCAAAACTCCACCCAGCCCAACGGCCAACAGTCCCTCTTGCTTCCGGACTCTTCTTTTAAGATTCCTTCGGCCATGTTTTATCTCTTTGGAGACACGGCTAAAATGTTACCGTTATTCAATACGAATGAGCTTTTTTTTGTTTCGGTTTGTCCGGGAGTTAAACAAAAGAAACGATTTTTTTAAGAGTTCTGGTTCGGTACATTCGTTTATTCTCAGACGTCCAATATAGCTCATCGAATGGTTCTCATGATCTTAACATCTCCGGTGCCTCTGAGTGGTGTGCAGGAGTGGTGCTAGGTAAAGTGGGCAAAGAAGTAATTTCGTCCGAACAGTTACAACGCCGAACTTTCTCTGTATTACAATGCCAAACCTTTTCATTGTCCCGCATGCCCACCGAGTTTATTAAGTTGAGTTTCTCCCCTCTCAGCCGAGCTCCGCTGCCTCGGCTCTGCCACAAGCGTAGCAAATTTTCCCCTCGGCCTCGGCAGCTTACAAGATCAGTTCTATTACCCGATCGACAGCGCAGCTGCGCACTAGAGAACTCCATGAGGAGCCCCTCGACGTCACCAGATCACGGCAAAAAACTGATGGAGCTCGCCGTCGCCCCAGTGATGCAAGAACGAGGAAGCGAAGGCTGAAATTTCCCCTGACCGAACCAGAGTTCATTTAACGATTGTCTTGGATAAAACTGTAGAACTACCTAGTAAAATTGGGGGACTGCAGAAATTGGAGATATTGGAAATACAAACTGCATCTGCTTATCTGAATCCGTTAACACGTTCAATGCGCTTGTTGAACTACCATTGGATATCGTTCATTTGAGCCAGTTGTTGCATTTGGATTTTCCACGAGAGGTAAGGTTGCCTGATGGGATTATGAACATGAAAGCACTACGTACTCTGAAATACTTTGATTTAAGCAGTAACACACTAGACAACATCAAGGATCACAGAAATCTGTCTAATTTGAGAGATTTTTGGATCTGTTCTTTCACTCGATTTCGTGTGGATGGTATGGAGGCGGCCAGGCGGGAGCTAAGAGTAGGGATGTTTTATTCTCGGTGGGAGCGAAGAATTCGGCGTTCTTGGGTGTTCGTCTCACGGATGGCCTCAACGTGGAGACCAGTTCGCTAGGCACGCGCACCAAGGTAACTGCATGTATTGTACAGTTAACCGTTCAGTTAAACGTGGAAAACTAAAAATACAATTCTGCCCCTACCAATTGAACGGCCAGATGTAGTGGAGGTGTTAGAGCAACTCCAGCAGGGCCCTTACTTGAGCCCTCAAAACTCAAATTTGAGGGCTTGAGCCAAAAAACGAGCTCCAGCAGAGCCCCTACTAGAGCCCTCAAATTTGAGGAGGCCCTCAAATCACCCTCCCACCCCTCATTCCTAGGGGCCCCCTACTCCGGCTCTCATTTTTCAGCTTTCCTCGTTTTTTGTGGAACATTTGTGCTTTCAATTTAAATTCGGAACAAATTTGAATTTAAATTTGAATATTCGTATTTGAATTCGTATTTGAATTCATATTTAAATTCAGAATAAATTTGAATTTAAATTTGAATATTCGTATTTGAATTCATATTTGAATTCAGAACAAATTTGAATTTAAATTTGAATGTTATGTGATGAACTTTATGCTTTCAATCTAAATTCGGAACAAATTTGAATTTAAATTTGAATATTTCGTATTTGAATTCGTATTTGAATATTCGTATTCGAATTCAGAACAAATTTGAATGTTATGTGATGAACTTTGTGCTTTCAATTTAAATTCGGAACAAATTTGAATTTAAATTTGAATATTCGTATTTGAATTCGGAACAAATTTGAATTTAAATTTGAATGTTATGTGATGAACTTTGTGCTTTCAATTTAAATTCGAAACAAATTTGAATATTCGTATTTGAATTCATATTTGTGCTTTCAATTTAAATTCGGAATAAATTTGAATATTCGTATTTGAATTCATATTTGAATTCGGAACAAATTTTAATGTTATGTGATGAACTTTGTGCTTTCAATTTAAATTCGGAACAAATTTGAATTTAAATTTGAATATTCGTATTTGAATTCATATATTTAAATATTGTCCCTCATTGTGAAATCATAAATATTTTATTGTGTATTGTGCTTTTGTCCCATACATATACATATAGTGTGTGAGGAAATAGAGGGAATTGAGAAGTAGGGGCTCTGTTTTGAGGGCTCCTGCTGGAGTGCAGCTCAGAAAACAGAGCCCTCAAAAGTAGGGGGAGCCCTCAAATAAAAAGTAGGGGCCCTGTTTTGAGGGCTACTGCTGGAGTTGCTCTTAGCACCTCCAGCACCTCCGTATGAACTGAACCAAATCTCTTTTTTTAAACAGCTTTTCGAAACTGCTTCTTTAAATAACTTTCCGAACCCAAAACTATGTAGTAGTCCATGTCGACAGTTTCTCCATCGATCATCATCTTAAAAAGTATAGACAAAAGACATTAACTACATACAAAATCTATCAGCCACAGTCGAAAAGAACAAGGCCATACAGTTTGTAGGGACATAGTCCTAGAAAATGAGCATTCACCTTATCGAGTGAGTGATGTCAGAGGGAAACAACATGGGGTTTGATTAGGCTAAAAGCTGCTAAATACTCGCCACGATCATCGTTTATTTTGATGATTACCGGCATAACAAAGAAGCATGCAAAAAAATGTTTGGGAAATCACCTTACAAAAAGCCATTACATAAAAACTTAGTTGCGCGGATACTTCCCAAAAATCGCGTATCAGTACTAGATACCGTATTGGATACATATACTTCTCCGATACGTTTCGATATGTATTTGCCTGTATCTATGATTTTTTGAATTTTCAGGAAAAGAAAATAATTCCGCCTCAACACTGCCCGGCTGCACCCCCCTCCACACCGCTATCTCGATGCCACCCGGCCGCACCCTCTCCTCCACGCCGCCGCCTCAACACCGCCCGGCCATACCCTCGCCTCCACGTCGCCGCCTTGATGCCGCCCAGCCATGCCCTCCCCTCCAAGTCGCTGCCTCGACGCCGCCCGACCGCACCCTTCCTTCCATGCCACTGCTCACGCCATCCCCTCAGGGCCGCCACCTCGACGCCGCTCGGCGCGCCCTTCCCTCGACGTCGGCTGGCAGCGAAGATCCCCTGACGCCGACCAGACGCCACACCAATTTGATGCCTCGACCTCTAAAGTCCGAACCCCTCGGTGAGCTCTCTCCCATTCTGCTTTGATCCCTTCTCTGATTTGTAGAATGCAATAGATCTGTGACTTAAGTTAGTTCAAAGTCATAGAATGTTGTAGATTTGTAGAATGCAGTAGATCTCCTCTTCCTCTTCGATCCCTTGTCTGATTTGTAAAATGCTCCAGTTTGTTAGTGTAAGCTAAGTTTGTTAATTGTTAGTGCTCCAGTTCTTGTTATGTAAAAACATTGTTAGTGCTCCAGTGCTCTAGCTCATAGCTTATCTGCTCATTACTATCAAGTATCAACAGTTGTCAAAATTGAAAACTGCTGAGATGTGTCAAATTAAAGAGGGCATTTCACATGTACAGAGGGCATTTCATATCTGCTTTTCATTAATTTGACACATCTCAGCAGGAAATCTTGCTCCCAACAGCTATATTAATGTAGTATGTCTGCTACTAGTTGTAACTTGCACAGTCCTTTCAACCTTCCCACAAACGGGAGAAACTATATTGCTTGACTTCTAGGCCAATTAAAGTTGTAATAGCCGTGTATCTATGACATATTCTTGTATTCCGTTTCCTGCTAAAGAACTATGAGCATGTTTAGATATAATAGCCGTTTATCTGTTATCTTATTCTTCGCAGATAGTTCATTATATTTGTCTAACGGTCAGGAGGGATAACTGGGTGTGTTTGGTTTCTGGGATGGAGTGGGATGGGATGGGATGGGGATGGGATGAGATGGTTCCACAAAAAAAGTGGAACCACATGGTCCAGCATCTAAGAAGAATATTCTCTAAATTTGCACAGGCTCATCCCACTTTGGACCATTCCATCTCACCCCATCCCTCAAACCAAACACATGGATATGTTTGGTCAAAGGAACCATCCCATTCCATCCTATCCCATCCCAACAACCAAACACACTCTAAAGAACCAAGCAATTTGCTACATCAATATTAATGTATTCTTAGTTTCTCAATTCATTATAAGAATTCATTAATTTCTTACATTTTATCTTTTAGATACGTGTAAGTGCAAGTGTAATATATCAGGCCAATCCGTTAACATTCATTAATTCAAAAAGACGTTAATTTGGAAATGAAGTCATTGGTTTAGAATGTTGAATCAATCATATATATATATATATATATATATATATATATATATATATATATATATATATATATATATATATATATATATATATATAAACGTATCACCATATTGGCATTTTTTAAAAAATGGTGAATCGCGGCTATCGTAGTATCGCGTATTCGTATCCGTATCAGGGTATCCGAGCAACATAGATAAAAACTACTAAATTTGCAAATTATTGGAGTTAAAAACTGCTTGGACATTGTAGGCTGTAGGTAATGTGGATTGAAAATCTTTTATACGTGGAGTCAATTACAATATAGACATCTTTTAGTGGAATAATTTCTTTGTCTCAATTCGTTTGTACTATATATACATATCAACCGATATAAGAACTAACTACTTACAGTAAAATTTCCCTTATTAAAGAGGAAAGGCACCACCAAAGTGTTCATCTCATCATCTTACCCTGAACCTACCAGATAAAGGCCAGGGAAGGGAAATCCCCAATCTTTGGATCCCCAGATCTTCTTTTCGCGGCGCACACATGTCCCCTCGGTGGTTCATCGCTTTTGGCTCGTGTCAGGGCTTCAAGCTCGTCTGGGTTAAGATTCCTGGGTCACGTGCATGCTCCCATCATCACGCACTTTATAAAACTGAGGTTGATTATCACTGTTTGCTAAAGAAAATATGTACCATGCAAGAACTTTTTATAATACACAATTTTATCAGTATTACAAAAATAAATAATCATTTTAAAAATTACAGAAATTATCTTCTGTCACCGTTTGAAACTATAACAGGAGCTCTGTCGCTATTTCGTTTGCCAACAGAGGCAATATTAGGCCTGTTCTTTTTAGCTGCGGCTTGTGGCTTTTGGCTGCGGCTTTTGGCTTTTAGGCTGTTTATATGAGAGATTACAGAGTAACAGAAACTTACGTGTGATTTTTGGTGATATAAATGAAGTCAGTAAAACATGTACTACAATTAACTAGTAGACTCTATTTTGAAAAGATACTCTGTTTAAAAGCTTTTTACTGTAAAAAAGCTGAAAAGTAGTTTTTAGAAGCTGAAAAGAACAGTGCCATTATGATCTGAATCTACCGTGGCAGTTTTGTCGCTGAACAAAATAGCGAATATTTAGCAGCTTTTAGCCTAATCATATCCCATGTTGTTTCCCTCTGACATCACTCGCTGGATAAGACCGGAGTACATATAGTAAAGTTTTCCATATTAAAGAGGAAAGGCACCACCAAAGTGTGCATCTCATCCTCTTACCATGAACTTACCAGAAAAAAGCCTAGGAAGGGAAATACCCAATCTTTGGATTCCCAGATCTGCTTTTGGCGGCGCACACGTGTCCCCACGGTGGTTCATCGCTTTTTGGCTCGTGTCTGGGCTTCAGGCTCGTTTGGGTTAAGATTCCTGGGTCACACGCATGCTACAACATCAAGCACTTTATAAATCTGAGGTTGATTACTACTGTTTGCTAAAGAAAATGTGTAGCATGCAAGAATTTTTTTTATAATACAGTATTTTATCAATATTACAAAAATAAATATCAGTTTTAAAAAATACAAAATTACCTTGTATCATCATTTGAATTGCGATTGGCGATATTATGACGTGGATCTTCCGTGGCAACTTTGTCACTAAACAAAATACTGACAGAAATGGTGACAAGAGCTCTCTGTCTACGAAAAGGCGATGGAGTGTATTTCTGGCACTAGGCGGCAAAGTGTACTTGTGGCACTTACTTCATTTGCGAACACTTCAATGGCTGGAGTGCCGAATGTACGTATTTTTGTTTTGTAGTTAATAGCAAGTGATTCCTTTTTTCATTTTATTCAAAAAGTTTTTATAGTTCGAACATATTTGTTAGTTGGATTAATTAGACGGAACGCAAGGTGGAAAGTTGAATAATTGTTGAGGTACATTGACGAAAACTATGTGTGCACCAAAATTAGTTTTGTGTTTTTATTATGTGATCAATTGGATAAATATTTCGTAAGCATGGGTTTGAGCAACAATATAGCAATGAAGATAAGATTTTAAGCTCGATATAAAACTTGATAATGAAGGTCCCACTTACATGACGCATAGGGTTTAGTTTGGCGCAAATGGTTGCCTCATTAGTCCTACAATACAAACGGCATCATGCTCGAACCATTGACCTGAACTACAACTATGATACAAATACACTTTTTGGAAAGGAAAATACTTGATTGATGTAAATCAAGTCAGGCTTGCGGACATTCGTCCTACTTGTCCCTATGGGCTCTCCTTTGGTCTTCGAGGTATTGTTCGGGTATCTTCTGCATGCTCTCCACGTATTCTTCCTTTTCTCTCTTCTCCCGTTGATGCTCATGCTCTTTCATCCTAGCAACAGCCATAGGCCTGTATATGAGAAGGTCTATGTCCTCTTTAGTGAGCCACCATTCCTATGTGCACCTTCTTCCTTGCTACTGTAGACAAACAAGTTAGTACTATTTGAAAGAGGTAGACCGAAAATATCAATAGAAGACTCCCATGTGGCCATGCCACGGTGTATCCACACACATAGCCATCCTGGTTTTCTACGCTGACGAGTCTGTAACACCGCAATAGTAATGTACGATTTCTGGTACATAACCGTTAGGGTTTGTCGGCAAAACATGGCCATCACGGTTGTTCAATTCAGAAGGGCCATCTATTGGTCCCTTTCCCTTCCCTTCCCCACTCCTAGCTGAGGGAGGTTTTCAACGGGTAAACGCTTTGGGGCCAACTGCATAGTTTAGCATGTATTTCTGCCTAATGAATGCCTCATTGTACTTGTCCAGGCCGTTGATTTGTTAGAAGAAATAGTTGGGTTAGGTATGTGTATCGCATGGCAGCGATGTGCCTGGGGTCCCCTATCACATGCATGACATGAACCCCGGTGTGAGTGCTATATCACTTGATGTAGTCATCATAGGATGCAAGGCCATACGAGGCAGCCTCCTAGTGGACATCCTGCGAGGTCACTACCAACTACATCACCCACAACACCATGTGCTGGGCCCAACTATTGTGACCTATTAGACCCTTCCATGATTGCCTACAGATAGCAAAAACACATGACCGAAGTACAAAGTAACTGCATTAACACATGACCCATATGGAATTTCAAGGCATGTCTTCACTTCATCCTGGTCAGATGGAAGAACCATCAAGAGTGTGATTGGGTGAGTTTGTACGTCACAGGTCATAGCACGGGCAGCAATTAGCCATGCCAGACTCATCAGGTTGTACTAGTTATCCTTAATCCTACATTAAGAAGATCGAGCATCCCTATATCATCTTGGTATCAGAGCGCAGTTGGCTCGGTACGATTACTTATCCCTAGTTAGATTAATTTTTCATGCTATTTTTATTCCTATAGTCCATTAAACCTAAAAATTATAGTACCAAAACCCTAGTTTAATATTTATTTCTTATGAGTTTTTTTAGGCCTTTGTTCATTAGAATTTTGTTTAACTATTGATCTTAGTGTTTCTTTGCATTGATTAATCATTGTATCCATCAAAAACCTTAAATATTGCTTATTGAATCCCTCATTTAACACCCAAAAAGTAAATTGCAATTACTTTCCTTTGCAAAACCCTATCTGTCCAATCCAAGTTAGTCCCTTGCACCAAAATCAAGTGGGCTACTATGTTTAGGGTGCCCGAATCATATTAGATCACTTCTAGTTGTTTAGGCCACTTACAAACCCCAGCCAAACCAATCTAATTCTGAACAGGTTGCTAGGGTTCTATCTGTTTCCATTTGGAGTCCAAAACCAACTCTCAATTCCCAAAACCAAGGGCTACGATTTGTGTGAGTCCTGGTGGTTGCACATAAATTTTCTTACCCTAGGCTTGCATATTCTTTCAAACCGAGCACCTTAATCAGTTTGAGCTTCACTTATAACCATTCATCTTTTGAGACTAGCTATTGATAATTGCACCTAGGGTTGCTCTTAGACTTTTTACACCTTACTGAAATTTTGACTTGTGGAAACAAAGGGGAAATAAACCCTAGTTGTGCCAGCCGAACAAGAAGGGAGAAAAAGGCACCTCATGATATAAGAACCACAACTAGAGAAAGAAGAAAGAATAAAAAACAAAAGAGAGAAAAATAAATAGTACCAACAACATACTCCTTTTGGTTGCCCTAAAAACCAAAGTAGAGAAACCCTAGCTTCATGCAGTTATGAGAAAAGAAAGAAAGAAACGAAAATTTTTTGGCCACAAGCAAAGGGTTTGATAATTCCTCACTCTCAACAATTTCAAATAGTGTAGCTAACCTATTAGAGCAATCTTGTTCCCTACTACACATACTTTTTGCAATTGGTTAGCATTTATCCTAGTACTTTGTGCAAAACAAGCTAGTTTAATCTCAATTTCAGTTTGCATCTTACTAGGTCGTTCCTTTGTTTGCATCAAGTCATATTTATATTTACGTGTGCATTCATATACTTGACTTAAACCTATTGGATCAACACCTGAGCTATATATTCTAGTTTGGATTACTACTTAACTTTACATAACTAGAATTCTAGATTGTGTAGGATATACTCTTTACATACCAAGCTCTTCATATAACCCTTGTTTGTGTAATTACTCGACATTGAACTCACTTAATCATTACCTTGTGTTAATCTTACTACTTGGAGTGCAAGATAAGTCCTCAATATCAACAAAAGGGAAGGTAAGAACTTGGTGGTAAGAGAAGGTGAGGTTGAGAGAGTTTCTAATTTTGACTCATCATGTGTGCCTTGCTAATTTTGAACAACTAACCATGTTAGATTATGAGTTAGTGGAACTTTTTTCTATGGAACTAATGATCTAGAGGAGTATTTTTTGGTGGGAATGATAAATGGAGAAAGTGTTTAGATTTCAGAAACTTTCCAAAGCCCAAGAGGTGATGTGAGCCACTATAGAATTTGAAGACTATACTTATAGTTGGTGGCAACAACTATTTGAAAGATAACTCATTAAATCTTGGGTAGATTTGAAGGCATTAATGAGGAGTAAGTTTGTGCCATCCTATTATAAGTAGGAACTACTTCACCACGTAGAGTGCATCACACAAGGGGAGTAAAACTGTGCAAGATTACTATAATAAGCTTAAACGTGCATTGTGTCATACTAGTGTCGCTAGTGCATTAAAAGAGAAGACATACTTCAAAGGAGACTTGACTTGTAAGATCGCCACTGCACTTCAACATAAATATTTTAGTGTGTATAATCTTATGAATTGTGCTATTGAGGAGGAGAGAATTAAGAAGAGTCATGCATCACGGTTCAATGTGTGCCAACCCTTCTGTTCTTATACCTCTACTAGTGTGATATATGAGAAGATGACTGAGTATGGGACTTTCTCTTCGGTCCAAGGGACATATAGTGCTACACCAATGCTATATACAGCACTTGAGATGCATCAAAACCTATGTGAGGATAAGAGCCACATAGCAATATTAGTGAAAGTGTTAAAAAGAGTGAGTTGTGTGATCCCACCATATGTAAAGTTGAGAGCATCAGCATTTTGAGTGAGTGAGATATATACAATGAAATGAGAGAAGTAGAAGATAGGCCAAGTGAGGATATTTCTAGAAACTAATTACTTACACTCTACTTGTAGTGTTATTTCTCACATTGTGCAGGTTGCTATGAAAGATGAAGAGCTGAATGACCTATAACCAGTACCATTGAACGCGAGAGATGAGGAGATCATCATGGTTAGAGAAGGAGTGATTGCTATCCCATGGTTATATCATGATGAATTGATACATATAACGCCTACATTATCTAAGGAGAATGTTAAAGGTAACAATATTGGTGCTGATTTGTTAGTTCATCAAGAAAAGGTTTGTAATTGTGAGAACTCTTTGAATCAAATAGAAATTTCACATTCTAAGTTTGATATACTTAATTTACATAACGTGGAGTTGATTACTCATAAAGTTCTTACTAGAATACCCCCAAATGATTCTTTATGTTATATCATGTTTTATGAACCCCTAGAACTGTCTAGTGTGATTGCGAAGGTTTCTGAAATTGCATGTAAAAAATCATTATTTAGTACCTACAGCTACACATATAAGTTCAATTTGTAGATAATAAGTTTCATATTTACCAAATATGCATTACATATGATAGGCTTGCTGATTTGAAATTGCATGTTTTTGGGCAAACCATCTTTTGAACATTGCCACGACCACTTAGTTTAAATGATAGTGCCTACTATTTGGAATGCAATATGCTTACTACTTATTTGTCTTTCACAAGTAATCAAAGTAGCATGGAAGACATTAAAATTTTTCTCACCCACGTTTAAACAATTTGATATGGTGTTGTTCACTACTAACTTGTATGCAAGCTTACAAAAGTTGAGGACGACTTTTCTCGACGTGAGGGGGAATGATGTGGATGAGTCATGCGCTAATGCTAATCTGATGTGTGCTAATCCGATGTCCTTTGGCTATTGTTTTTATGCTAACTGTGTTGTGCAAAACAAGGGGAATGTTAAGACAGGTGAAAAATATATATACCATGCATATACGTTATTCTCTTTATTTAGTACATTTTCATATTATCAAAAGCCAAGGATGACTTTTCATGAAGAAGAGGAGGATGATCAGGACATCCCATGCTATGTTGTTCCATATGTGGTTTTCAATCCATCCAGTACGTCGGAATATCATAAACTTTAAAAGGGCTGAAACTTTTGCAAAGAAGCTTTACATTGAGGTGAACTCATTCCTAACTATTCTTGTATTGTTATTCATGAGAATTGGATATTACTCCGTGTCAATACATTGTGCATTCTCTGTTTTGACAAGTACAAAGACTTTGGAACTAAGAGGGAGGCTGGGCCAAAGCAATGGAGGAGCACATTGAAGATAGCAGCAACCTTTGCTCCCAAATCCATGAAAGAGCAAGGGAAGCTTCAATGAAGTAGCCCATGCGGCTAGGGATCAAGACATGTGGCAAAGGTCCATGTGCCATACGGTTGGACCAAGAGGGGCAAGGACGATGCAGCTTTGGGGCCAAGAGGCAGCCCATGTGGCCAAGCAAAGGGAGCAAACTTGCTAGCCCATGCGGCTGGTGGACCATGAGGCTGATCAAGAAATGAAAACCACAAGCACAAGGAAGAAAGCTCATCCACAGGAAATAAGCCCCCAAGGCACATGTGGAAGAGGCCTATGTGCATGGGGAAAGGTGCACACACCCATCCAGGCCAAAACGTGGCTTGCACCTCAAGAAAGAAGTTGGTTTTCAAGAGTTCTCCGAAAAATTGAATTGGTTTGCTAAAGAAACTCCCAAAAATGGGCACATCAATCCAAAGCTGATACATGGCTTGTGTGCCATCCTTTTCGAACAAAACCAATTGGTTGCGGCTTTGTGAGTCCGTTTTAATAGTTGAGTCTAAACCAGCTTGTTTTGGTGGAGTCGAAATAGATAAGCTCTAGGTCTACGAAGTTGATTTGGTCATAAAACCGAATTGGATTCAGTTCAGTTTCTTTGGCCGAACAGACATAGGAGTCAACCTTAGGCCCATTGTGCATGTGTGGAGGAGGGGGAGCCTTTAAATACCCTAGCACCCTCCATTGTAACCCTTAGACCACGATGTAATAGATTGATTTTAGAGTAGCCAATGGCACTTGTTCTTCTCCTAGCTTTGCACAGCAACTAGAGAGGGGAATTAGGTGCTCTCTACATCGTGTTCTTGCTGTCCCTTGGCAGTATTTCAAGGCACGTCTTCTACTTCCTCGTGGTTGGGTGAAAGAACCTTCAAGAGTGTAGTTGGATGAGTTCATACGTCACAGGTCATCACACAAGAAGCAGTTGGCCACACTAAACTCATTAGGTTGCCCTAGTTATCCTTGATTCTATGTTGAGAAAAGTGAGAACCCCCTACATCAACTAGAGCAAGTACGCCTTGAAGTGTCACCTCACTCTATAATCGTCCATGTCCGGGGCCATCCTCTATGGCTGCAAGTTAAGAACACAAATCAGTTATTGAACAACCATGTTTATGCAATAAATTAAAGGCATGGCAGGGAACTTACGTAAAACTGAGAAAGCCACCACTGTGTGGGACAATGGGTGCCGTCGAACTCCCTGTAACTAGCGTCCGCCAATAACACACCCTGAAGCCTAACAAGGAGCTTAGCCCACCACCGTAGATGTACATCCTATGGCACCACAACCTCCCCCAGTGGCGGATCCAGGAATTTCAGAATGGGTATTCGAAGTTACAAAAATATTGTTCAATAAAAAACATAAAAGTATACAATAACAAAAATTAAAGTACAATTATTCGTACTATAGACAACATTTCAAATAATATAAAGAAATTACAAAATAATTAAAAATTAACGCGATTCACAACTTTTATCAAACTGCGATTAAGGTTGCAAAGAAGCTTAATTTACGTGATCTCTCTCTCTCTCCCAGGAGGCTAAGACCAACCTAGCATTGCTTAATTTAGCAAATGATGCACCAATCATTGACCTCGCAATGCTATTTTCTTATTTCTCGTAGATCTATCAAGACAAGTAGACAACCAAAACCATCTGTTTCCAACAAACTGCAAAGGATTGCATGATACAACAATCTGCCAAATGGCACAGTGTTTTAACAACTAACGACAACTGCATTATTCATATCACAAAGGTATATCTATGAGTTCTGAACTTTATGATTGACAAGAACAGAGGTCGCGGTTTGAGAAATATGCATGGTCATGTGCTGGCTACTGGACAACAACTTGCCTATATAGGCATGCTGATAATGTTAATTAATCTGATTAGAGCTAATAACATGAATGATGAAAGGAAGCATCTAGGTACATATAGCTTCTGATCTGGTTTGTGTTTGTACTTCTGATCACGTGAAATCCAAGTTAAAAGCACATGGTATTGACTACAGACTACTTCAGCTAGGGGTTTTAGCTTTCTAGAATTCAGAAGGTTCTACATTACAGAATACAGACCTATTACTACATCTTAAACTGCAGTAAAAATGGGGGAAAGAGTTTCCACCTTGTCCCAGCGAAAGATAATTTGATTCAAGCGTTTGCTAATGCTCTGCCCAGGCCAGTAGGCCAGAGAAGGATGGAACAGGGGAGTTCCTCATTGGCTCATTTGTACAATAAATTGTGAGGTCCATTGGACTGAGGATAGATTAATATTATCAAAATAAATCTCATATGAAACTCTGTATCATTGATTCAGCTTATCAATCAAGATCAGCAATTCTCGTAAAAGATCCCATTAGCTTTGTTCCATGACCAATACTGGTCAGAGATGCACAAATTATGGATCTGCACTGCACACATCAGCAAATAAACATTCTCCTACAAGCAACACATTGCTATATATACACATCATGATCCCAGCAGCACCACAAGATCACCTCAGAATCCAACAAATGTGGCAGTGGTCTATTTAAATTCTAATCTAAGCCTTCACCCCGAGCCCTGGACAATAATTTCAGGGCAATTATCACATCAGAAATCAGATCATTGGCAGAGAACATCGCACTGCACATTAGAGTAAACATGGCGAAAAGAACACGAATCCTAACTCAGGCCACCAGAAAGATGTAAAATGCGGCCGTGCAAATGCCAGATCTGCGATTGTTTTGGGGGGAGAGGTAAGGGTACCTTGTAGGAGCCATCGGGCTGCTGCTGACCGAGCCTCTGGATCTCCTCCTTCTCCTTGAGCCTCCTAGGTCACCGGATGGCCGGAGGCGGAGGCACCGGAGAGGTTAGTGAGGAGTGAGGAGCAATTGGTGGCTAGTGTCGTCCCTAGAGCGAACTGGCGATGGATGGATGGCGTTGGCGACTTCGGCCTGGCTTCAACCCTAGGCGGCCTGGGCTGGGCCAAGATTGAGGCGAGCGTCTGCGTTGGGAGGGCGAATGGGCCAAACAGAATTGACACTATTTTGGGTTTTACGCGTATAAACAGGCCGAATTTAGTATAACTACTAATATATATATGTATTATACCCTATGTATACTAGTTTTTTTGCTAAAAATTTTGGGTATTCAGCTGAATACCCATTAATTACTGTAGATCCGTCCCTGACCTCCCCCGCGCAAGAGATCCCTGTCAAGAACAAAACATCATGAAGTGTAGGGGCCATCTCCCTTCATAAGAGATGGAACATGCATGTCTCGGGCCTTTAGTGATCCACAAACACTGTGAGGAGGGACCTGTTTTACGGGAACCATCTCAAAGTACGATTGTCCCCATCGTCATCGATGGTCACCTTGACCATCCTAGCGAGGGAGAGTAGTCCATATGCTCTCAACCTATGTGTAGACGATTACAGATACCTTTAGTGCAACAAAAAAGTATGTAAGCTCTATCTAACAAAATAGTACTTTTTGTACCCACCTGGGAATCCAGTGAGGGTCGCTCCTCCATACCCTGATAGGCATCTACAGTCACAATGGACCAAGCTCGATGGCCAGGTTAAGCAGTTCATAAGATCACTACCCAAGTCCTCCCAGGGCAGCCATACCTGTTACGAAAGGCAAAAAAGTTAGTATTGGTCATCAAATATTAACAAAATAGCTTCAACAAAACTAATAACATGTAGCATACAATAAGTACATACATGGAATATAAAACAAGTTACTACAAATAGATAAAATGAGTTCACACATAACAGATAAAATAGGTTTGTACAAAACAAAGAAAACGAGTTCAAACATTACAAATAAAACAAGTTCATACATAACAAATCAAATGAGTTCATACATCATAGATTAAATGAGTTTGTACATAACAAATAAAAAGTGGTCACACATCACTAAATAAACAAGTTCATACATAGGCGAGACATCAAATGAGTTTCTACATATAAGATACCACAAGTACATAGGGCATAAAACCCAACTGTGACATGTAGCTCACATAGCCACAATAGCACCATGGGTACCACTGCGATGACGCCCGCCACGAGTACCACCACCTATGGAGGTCTTGGCACTGGCATTTGCATTGTGCTCTTATCGTTCTTGCTATCCATTCCTACGTGGACAATACTTCATGGTATGCTCATTCTCATTGCAAATGGAGCACTTCTTCAAACAAGGTCCCACTTCAGATTTGTCCATATCATTTTGGATCTGCTTAATTTGGTGATGTTCAACTCCCTTGGCCCTATCAATATCTAGTATTATCACTTCTTCTCCCAACCAAGGTTGCCCGTGAATAATCCAACCACACAGAAACCATATAATTCTATGCTTCCTTCTTGAAATACTCTGACAAGTATTTGCCAGAGTGCTCTGCCATAGTTGCGCATGCAGCTATCACATCTGAGCATGGCCTATGCAAGAGAAGTGGCTTGTGTGCATGTCCAACTGCAACGTTCCTTCCCTTGTGTACACTCGTGAGTGATATTCTCACAGTTTGTCCCACGATGACCTTTATCCCTACACAATACCTCGAAACGAAGGTCCCTGGTGCCCATTTTGATTGCCCTATGCATCTCCCCCTTCTTCCTTTTCTCTTCTATGTACTTCATGATTATAGTTGAATACTTCAGCTGTGGATAAGTCATGGAGAGTGATGCTAGGGCACACCGGTCAACAAAGTACTTGATAGTACCTCGTAGCACTCCCTCCACAATAGCTACCGATGGAAAGCACCTTAAGCCCCTTATGACCAATCTATACACCTTTACTAAGTTTGTTGTCATGATTCCAAACCTCTCACCATCTTTGTCATGAAGCAATGACCAGTTCTCCCTAGGTTCATGCTCAATCCAGTTGGAGAAGCACTTGGTTATGCTTCCAGTCTTCCTCACCAATCTAGGAGGATTAGTGGGAATCTTCCCTAGTACAACAGGAAGCTCCTCCTCGCTTATAGCAGGCTTCTTCACAGGCTCCCTCATGTGCTTCGTACTCAAGTCATCCAATTTCTCCCATAGAGCATCAAACTTTCTTTACTAGTTTTGATTGTAAAGCCTTTTGGAAAGGTTCATTAGGTCTTTGTTCCTAAACTGCCTAAAGAAATTTGCACCCATGTGCCTCACGCACCACCTATTCTATAGAATAACCCATGAATAAGGCTCATCTTCCTCTTGTTGAAGCTGCATAATTGCCTTCAACAAACCGGCATACTGATCGTGTATGATGCAAACCTTTGGACGATCACCAACAATAGCAAACTTCACATTCCTTAGGAACCACAACCAACCTTTTGTATTCTTGCTTTCTCGCTCTCCACTAACGGAACTGTGATGTAAGAACTTGTTTGTTGTCATTAACTGCAATTTCAGTCAATATCTGGCCGTTGTACGTCCTAGATAGGAATGTGCCTTCCACACATAGCAATGGATAGCAATGCCGGAATGCTTTTATGCACACACTGAATGCGAGGAATGCTCGCTGAAGTACCATCTTCCCAGCAAACTGCTTCGAGGCGACCTCCACAATATCGACATGGGTACCAGGATTCCTTGGTTGTATAACTCAGAGCATACTGGACAAGTTGTGGTAAGAGTCTTCAAATGTACCAAACATTGCTTCTAGTGCCTTTTGATTTACCCTCTAAGCATTCACATAGCTAATTGTGTACTAAAATATCCCTTATATGGCTAGAATTATAGAGTATGGCTCAAAATCCTAATTACCCACAATATCACCGTACTTGAAATTTGCAACGAATCCTGAAGACAAGTTTCCGTGGGTTTCTGTGGAATCTGTCATGATGCATGTGTGCATAATTACTATGGAGCATTTCCAATTGATGTCCCACATAGGTTGGTAGGCATCTACTCACCAAAGACATCCCACTATCTCACACTTGACATCATAACAATGTGGGGTGGACTTTACTACCCTAAAAGTCCTCCACGGTGACATGCCCATAGTTTCACCACTTCATGCTTACTTCTGAACAACGCTTCTTGACTAACCTCATCCTACTGGTGCTCCCATACCACATGGACACCTTCATTCACAACAAGGTTGTCGAATTGGTACATGTTCCACCCCGATGGAACGACCTGATCATTTCCGCCTTGCTCATTGTCAGAACCTTCCTCGTTTGACAACACCTCATAATCATAGTATTCGAGCTGCATCCATTCTACTAAGACTTCAATCTACTCACCTCCATCTGCAATGCAAACAACTTTGTGAGCTTGGACAATGTCAATGTCTACAGGCTCTGCTTCATCGCTACAATGCCAACTGCCCCATGCTGGTTCATAGGGGAGCTATGACTATGGCTGGACTCCCCAACTTCGACATCACCACCTACTGCATCTTCATGCATCACATATGATGGTGAAACTTTCTCATACGCCTGAGAAAGCAGGATAAACTCCCATCCACGCTCCATGACCAACCTCAAGTATGACCTCCATGACTTTGGACCCTTCAGTTCCACTAACTCCTAGTAGGTGTGTTCTCGTGCCCAAGTGGAAACGCCATTCAACTTCAAGTCATGCTAATGTGGTTATGGCCCGATCTTCCGAAAGGTAAAGATATGTTGATTGTGGAGAACACGACGTTGATGATCCAAAGCTCTGACTAAAATGGATCGAACCCCTCGCAATCAATACACCAATGCTCTAATGGTTATCAACCATTCCGAACGCAGTCAACCTCTCCAAGAAGGCTATCTTCTATAAGCGAATCGAGAACACAAGCATGAAAGTAGAAGATGCAATATAAAATTGTGTTGCAAATAATGATTAAGCTCACAGAGTTGGGGTTCCTCAAACTGAACGTACGACAAAACTGCTATGCAAAAAAATCTAAGAAAAACCTATCTAGAGAGGTAGCAGTTCCTATCTATTTATAAGAAGAAAGGAGGAGAGAAGATCTCGTGCTGGTGGGATTCCTTTCCTTGGATGCAGAGATATTATTTGGTGGATGATATGATCCTTCCTTCAAATGTGCATACCGAATGATAGACTTAGATTCTGTTCCTTGTTGGTTATAATCGGCTCCATGTGATACGATTGGAATTGCATCGATACAACATGGTCGTGGCCCGTGGTCAAAGTGGTCTTGATTGTGGCGCCGTGGTCAAAGTGGCCATGGTTGAAGCAACCATGGTCATGGCGACATGGTCGTAGAAGGAGCGGTCGAAGTTGAGTGGTCCTAGAAGGAGCGATCGCAATTGGAGTTGAGCGGTCGTAAAAGGAGCGTTCGCAGTCGGTGTCGAGTGATTGTAGAGGTTGTAGCTGAGGGATCCTCCCCATTATTCTTAAGTAACAAAAGATCACAATTATTAGGTAGCATACCATTCTACATAGATAAATTATTAGCACCTAGAAACGAGCTCACCTCATAATTTAAGTGATGTTCACGAGCGCTTGTCATAGGACCTTGTAGTTCAGCAACTGTATTTGGAGGATTTTGTGTAGTGTGTGTATCTAAAAGAGTGATGTCCTCATCATATGCACATTGTCCAGCAAAAACATGTGACACAACCACCGCATCACTGCACCCCATATGCGCTCCCTTGAACCACCGCATCATTGCGCCCATGTGCACTCCCCTGGTCTTGACACACTTGCTGTGATAGATGGGAAACAATGCAAATCATTTTTTCAAAATACTCATTTAGACATACATGTCGATTCTTTTTTGAAATAAAATGATGTCATTGTGAAATGTTGAATGGATTGCTAACCGTGAAATAGATAATAGACCCTTAATTACACCATAGAAGGGTAAGAGATTTATTGCTTGTGAAACCCTAATAACAGCATTAAAAAGAGGATTTATTGCTCCGTGTAACTAAATGATTAAAACTAAACATTCCATACAGTTATGTCCCACTGGAAAAAATAGATGTACACAAAACAAACTAGTTGTAGGACCGAAATGGGCGACAGAGGGGGGTGAATGTCGACTTTAAAAATTCCCCGCAAAGTATTCACGAGAGTCTCAATTCTCCGATAGCTATAAAAAGCTATGAAGAATTAGATATAGAGCTCACAGGACATCGCAAACAAATCGACAAAGAAAAGAACTTGGAACTCAAATAACCGACATCACAAGAAGGTCCAATAGCTCTAGAGAAGAAGTGTTGCTTGGCTTAAACCCACATAGCAAGAATATCACTGCTGCAGTCTGGAGAAAACACTAGAAATACCAACAAAGCTGCCTAGGGACAAGAATAAAGTCCATGTGCTGCAGCTACCAAACAGAAAATAGCTGCTAGTACTTGCTGCTCAAAGAGATGTGCAGAGCAGCTGCATGCAGTCTGGCCGAAAGGAACAAAAAGAAGCAAGATAACAAGCAGTCTGGCCGAGAGACAACTTAAAGTAAATGCTAAAAATGCTCTCTGCTCCAGCCGAACAAACCCACCAAAAAGCTTGTCTCTTCCCTTTGCTGATCAGAAATTAATAAAGCGCAAACAGGGACTCATTCTGGACTGCAATGAATAAAAATCTGATCATTAATGGCCAAAAACGTGAGTAGTTTACTGTAGTGAGAGAGTGATTAATTTTGAGCATTTCGGACTGCAGTTAATGCAGCAATCAAATGGTACTCCTGCTGTTCTCTAGACAAAGAAGGAGACTTCAAACCGAAATGCTAAAGAGCAGCCGAGAGGATCAATTCTTGCCGAGAGAAGTAGATCAAGAAACAACTTTGAAGCACCCTTTTTGCTCATGGGTATGCAGCCATCAAATGATCATAAATTTATCCCATTTCATAGCAAAAAGATCCAGCTACTAGACCCCAAAAACCAACTCAAAAACTAAATCAAGATCATATTGAAAGACAATAACACAAGAACAAAGCGCTCAACCATAAGATATCATAAACTCGATACGGAGACATACATGCTTGATATGAAGTTGTTCTCAGCTCATCCCTCTCTCTCAATCTAACCCTACATCCCCATACATGCTTGAGAGAAATCAAGAACACAACCCAATCTGATACAACCATGGAGAGACACAAATAAAACCCTAACTCTACACCTACTCTCTCCCCATTTCAGCACAACCTCTCCCTCTCTTTTTATAGCCTCCCACTAATGGGTTTGCACATGCTTTACCCATTAGGTCACCACCTACTCGATGCTTTATCCAAACCCGCTTCCTTTAGTGCAGCTTTGCGTTTTTACCGAACGCCCCTTGCGCACCTTCCAGGAAGCTTCCTCCTTTCTTGCCTTGCAAGCCTCGCAGCAACCTCGAGCTCTCACCGTCTTCGACACCTCCCGACCGTTCTGACCTCAGCGCCACCTGCGCCTAGTCCGGTCCACCGTGTCTCGCCACGACTCCGCCTCGATGTCCTGCAGCCAACACAGACAAGAAACACATCACATAGCACCGCTCGACATATTGTAACCATACAATAGCATCAGACGAAATATTCAAAGCCCAAACCGATCGAAACGAAAAATAAACGTCCTAATCACGTCCGACCGATTTTGACCAAGTCCGATTGAAGCCGATTGCACCGCGCAACAACATGGCTCGACCACACAAACCAAACTCGACTAACCTGAACCGATGTCAATTACTCATCATACACATGAGGTCACAACCACATGGTCTCTCAATCTCCCCCTTGATGAGTATATTGACAAACCCCGAAAAAGCAAGAAGTTGAGTTTGAGTTTGAGGAATCCAACATGGTCCAAAGAAGGGAATGAAACACATGACCATGTCAACAGAAGGAACACTAGAGCAACAACAGAAAGAGCAAATTATTCTCCAAAGCTCTAAAATGATCCCAAACTAGCTTTTTTTCACTATTCTCCCCCTTTTGGCAATAAACACATCAAGAATGCAAAAGAGAGAATATGACATATCAATGGTTGAATATGGCTGAAGTTTGTTTATTTAAGCATTTAGAGCCATGAGAATTATCCATAATGACCATAAAGAGTTACACCAAGCCATAACTCAATAAAATGCTATCTAGATCATGACAACATATATATAAGCCAGCTAGAGCACATAGATGTCAATCTGAAAATGAAGTATATTATGTGAGCATGTCAAGACATCCAGAAGTAAAATCTAGTTAGAGATATCCAAGGATGATGCAGGCCATGTCAATAAGCTAAGCGGAACCAAGAAGCTAATATTGAGTCAATTAGAGTGCTACAAGCTCAAGAATGAAACAGTGATTAAGTACTTGGTTCTTTTGATAGCTTAAGCAAATTCGAGCACAAATGATATATTTTCTTGAAAGCATATGGTCGTTTCCAACCAAAATTTTTGGTTTATCATGTGCTAGATCTCAAGCCTTATGCGACTACTCCAAGCGAGAAGCTTAAGAAGATAGTCTAGGTCATCCAAAACTCCCCCTGAGTTCATGCCTAGTGCAATGGCAAGCCGTCTCATGAGAAAGAATTGGTGAGATCAGTGTTTTCGCACAACAGAGATCTTTTTGCTTTTTAACATGCTGTA
Source organism: Dendrocalamus latiflorus (assembly GCA_017311315.1). Lineage (NCBI taxonomy): Eukaryota > Viridiplantae > Streptophyta > Magnoliopsida > Poales > Poaceae > Dendrocalamus > Dendrocalamus latiflorus. The sequence goes on from CM029677.1 coordinate 7,162,520, forward strand.
CTAACTCATGCATCATCAAGAGACTAAGATAGCTCGATCTAAGGCTCAATAGAGATTCAACGCTCAACTCAGCCTATTTGACATGGCATGAAACATACAAGGATAGCTAAAGATAGACTAAACTCAAATGCTAGCATGACAAGTTTTAATTCAAGTTGAGCAATTTTTCATTAACTTATCATGGCAGAAGCTAGTCTACACATATAAAGTCATGATAAATCTAGCAAATAAGGACAAGTCATGGCAAGGTGTAAAGCATTATAAACAAGTCATAGCAGGATAATTATCAAGGCTCAATGTAGTTATATTACAATGCAGAATGCTAGAAATGCAGAAAATCCAGCTCCCCCTCAACATTAGATGCAACTTTTAGTTCAAGTTGCGTTATGTCAATATTAAGCTCCAGAAGCTCCCAAATGAACTCCCCCTGAACCAAAGCGATAAAAACAAGAAGCTGGCAAAGAAAATCCGAACGGGTAGTCCTTAAAGCATAGATGAGATATAGAAGATGCTATGGCTCAGACAGACTCTCATCTACCCCATATGACTCCAGGACTATCAGCTGACCGTCAAACACACACTAGAGAGCAAACACGTACCCTGTCTACCCGAGGGTGGCCCAATCCTCGCTAGAACCTACAAGCAGTGAGTGAGCTCAACCTAGTGAGATAAGAAACAGCTAATAAGCAGCATCCTGGAAGCACAAGATAAGAGTAAGAAGTCTAAACAACTAGACAAGAGAAGCACTCTAATCTATGCTAGGAGGACTAATCCCAAATGCACTCACAATGCAATGCAACAGCAAGGAGTAAGAGCATAATTAATATAGTAAAGCAGTAACGCCCAAAGCTCCCCCTCACTACAGTCCATAAGGATAAACCACCCCAAGCTCTCCCCGCAGAGCTGAAAACCTCGAGCTATCCAATGGCTTGGTGAAGATGTCAGCCAACTGGTGGTCACTCTCCATAAACTGGAGCACTATATCACCCTTCTCTACATGGTCTCTAAGGAAGTGATAACGGATATCGATGTGCTTGGTCCGAGAGTGTTGCACTGGGTTCTTAGCAATGTTAATCGTAGAAGTGTTATCACAAAAGAGTGGAACACTATCGATAGCTAACCCAAAGTCCCGCAGGGTTGAAGCCATCCAGAGCACTTGGCTACAGCAACTGGCTGCAGCAACGTACTTGGCCTCTGCGGTGGACTGTGCAACACCGGACTGCTTCCTTGAAGACCAGGAAACAAGAGAAGTGCCAATAAATTGGCAGGTGCCAGAAGTGCTCTTCCTATCTATCCTACAGCCAGCGAAGTCTGCATCCGAGAAGGCTCTCAAGGAAAGACAGGAGGAGGAAGAATACCAGATACCATAATCAATGGTAGCTCGAAGGTACCAAAAAATGCGTTTCACCGCCTGGTGGTGAGATATGCGAGGAGAAGCCTGAAAGCGAGCACACAGACACACGGAGAAGTGTATGTCCGGTCTCGAGGCAGTGAGGTACAAGAGGGAGCCAATCATGCTGCGATACTCCTTCTGATCAACAGACTCGCCATCCTCATCTGGGTCAAGGTAGGCTGTAGAAGCCATGGGAGTCGACACAGGCTTTCCATCACTCATGTCGAAGCATCTCAGGAGGTCACGAGTGTACTTTCCCTGATGAAGAAATGTACCTTCCCGAGTCTGCTTGATCTGGAAGCCAAGGATGGTCAACTCACCCATCATACTCATCTCAAACTCGGTGCTCATGACATCCGAGTACTGTGAAACTAGAGTATGGGAAGAGCCGCCAAAGATGATGTCATCCACATAAATCTGGACGAGCAGAAGGTCAGAGCTATGCCGACGGATGAACAAGGTCTTGTCAACTTTACCCATCTCAAAACCATGACTTAACAAGTAGGATTTAAGCCTCTCATACCAAGCTCTAGGGGCTTGCTTAAGTCCAAACAAAGCTTTGGAAAGCTTGAAGACATGGTTTGGGTATTTGGGATTTTCGAAACCAGGAGGCTGTCGGACGTAGACTTCTTCCTCAATAAAGCCATTGAGAAAGGCACTCTTGACGTCCATCTGGTAAAGCTTGAAACCCTTAGAAGCTGCAAAGGCAAGCAGGATTCTAATGGCTTCAAGTCTAGCTACAGGGGCAAAGGTCTCCTCGAAATCTAGACCCTCAACCTGGGAGAACCCCTGAGCTACCAGTCTAGCCTTGTTCCGAATAACCACTCCATCCTCGCTCTGCTTGTTCTTGAACACCCACTTAGTCCCAAAAACATTGTGACCTCGCGGGGGCTCGACAAGCGACCAGACCTTGTTCCTCTCGAAATTTTCTAGCTCCTCATGCATGGCATTGACCCAAGACTCATCAGAAAGGGCGTGACAAACGTCCTTGGGCTCAAAGGAGGCAACAAAGGCAGAATGGAGACAGAATTGAGAAAAGCCAGACTTAGAGCGTGTGACACGCTCGAAGAGGTCTCCAATAATCTGCTCTGAAGGATGGTCTTTTTGGATGTGTCGGGAAGGTCCTGGATGAGGAGAAGAAGTGGCCTCTACCTCGTGTGCAGACGAGGCAGGGACAGAGCCACTAGCTCCGGAGGAAGCAGTAGGCAAGGGCTGATCACCTCGAGGTGCCGTGGAAGAGGGCATCTCAAGGGGAGGATGAGGAGCCGGATCAGGTAAACAACCATTGTCTCCATCGTCCTCATTATCCACAAAGATGGTCTCGGACTGCTCTAAAGAACCTGAGATATCTGGCCTAGTCCCCGGACTGGCCTCGTCAAAGGTCACCTCACAGGTCTCTACCATTTTACTAGACTCGCAGTTCCAGACCCTATAAGCCCGCGAAGAAGTCGAGTATCCTAGAAAGATCCCATCACAAGAACGTGACTCGAACTTGTCTAGGTTCCCGGACTTCAAGATAAAACACTTGCAACCAAACACACGAAAATGAGAGACGCTGGGCTTTCGCCCGTATCTCAACTCATAAGAAGTGTGGTGCAAGTGTGCCCTCAGAAAAACTCGATTTGAGACATGACACACGGTGGCTATAGCCAGTGGCGTAGCCAAGATTTGTAGCTATGGTGGTCCATTGTCTAAAATTTATTTAACCGCTATAAATTTAACATGTCGGTACACAAGTATATGAATTACGAAATGCAATTAAGGGAAAAAGGACATACGAACTTCATAAAATAGACGAATATAGCTTTCTTAACATAGAATTGAAATATTACATACCCATAGTAGTTGAAGAACAATACGTCACTACTTCTTCTTCTTGTCAGGATATAAAGAGAACATCACATTAATTTTATATTAGAACATTAAATGCATTCTATATTTATGGACAAAGCTATTTAAAAAATACATTTTATAAAGGAGTAGATCAGAAGAGTTTGCTTGCATGGGTAACTTCCTGAAAGCCGCATTTGGAGCAAACGCAAGCTAAGACAACAAATACCTACCTCGGCAAATTTACGAGACCGTTTACACCGACTTCTGTTCACAGAAGAAAGAAGGTAATATAAATATTTAACTTTCTAAAATAATTTCTCTATTTCTCTCATCCTGAAAATAAGTTATGGGACACAGACATATCACTACCTCACTCTTCTCGCTCCTGTCTCGCACACGCATCTCTTTTTTATTTTCCCCACCACTCGTATCCTCCCACTAAAAGCTTTTTTTTAGTCATTACTATTTATTTTAGCTAAAAACCATCAACTGTCGTTCAATATGAACATGCCAAGCTAGTCATCAATTTTATTGTACATCTAGATGCCAAGCTAGCCAACGATTTTACTGTACATCTAGATTCCCAAGTTGCGTGTCATTAGCTTGACACATATAGAGCAAATTAAATGATTTAGCGGGAGGTAAAATGTAGCTGTGATTCAACAAGTTTTTGCATTATGATCAAATACATGAAGGTCTCATTATCCAAGCGCAGGGTGGTCCGCGGCCCACAGGGACCACCCTGTAGCTCCGCCAGTGGCTATAGCCTCAGCCCAAAATTTCCGCGGTGTAGAGTACTCATCAAGCATCGTCCTGGCCATCTCGACCAAGGTACGGTTCTTTCTCTCCACGACGCCATTTTGCTGTGGGACGTGCGGAGAAGAGAACTGATGCTCTACACCTGTCTCATCACAGAACCTCTCGAAGTAGGAATTCTTGAACTCCGTGCCATTGTCACTACGGATCGCTCGTAAGGCACCCGGGAGCTCAACAGAAAGTCTACCGAAAAGACCTCGGAAAAGTGAAAATGTCTCATCCTTCGAGGCTAAGAAAAACACCCAAGAAAACCTCGAATAGTCATCGACCACGACAAGAACATACCACTTCCCTCCAGCTGACTGCACTCGAGCTGGTCCGACTGTGTCCATGTGGAGCAGCTGTCCCGGTGCATCGGTCATGGTCACTGTGACCGGAGGGTGAGAAGCGGCAACCATCTTGCCGCGCCGGCATGGAGCACAAACAAGGTCTTTGACCATTTTGAGCTTCGGCAGACCACGAATGAGGTCGTGGCCGCTAACTCGGGTCAAATGGTCAAATCCGATATGACCAAGTCTCCTATGCCAGAAAGAGAGGTTGCGGGACTCAGAAGCAACTAAACACCTGAGAGGATCACCAGAAGACTCAGAAAAATCAGCACGAAAGATCCTCCCAAAACCAGAAATCCCGCAAACCAGACTACCCGAAGATTCAAGAATTTTGCAATTGTTTTTCTTGAAGCTCACCCCGAAATCGTCATCGGTAAGCTGAGAAACAGAAAGCAAATTGTACTGCAGCTTACTAACCAAGGCAACATCCTTAAGAATAAAAGACGCATTAACACGCACAGTACCTTTGGCGATGACGCGCCCAGACGAAGCGTCTCCGAAGGTGATCGTCTCATCACCTGGAGCACGGGCAAGGGAAGAAAACCAACGGGAATCTTTGGTCATGTGTCGTGAACACCCGGAGTCTACGAGCCAAACATTTCCCTTCCCTGCCCGGCGAACCTGAGTCAACAAGAGAGTAAAGTCTCAGTACTGGGGTAAATCAACAATGATTTTGGCACCCAATACTGAGTAACACGTCGAGCAAATGAAGTAGTCAAGCACGACTGACCTCTATCTACCCTACGCTCTCTGTCACTCAAAGCAGAAGGTCTATGAGCAGACCTGAAGCTGTTGCTGGGTCCGACTGCTACGAGGGAGCGAGTCGGAGCACCTGCAACACGCTGAACACGCCGCGGGTAGCTATCTCGATGGGGAAAACGAGATCTACCCTCAGGACAGCGGAAGTTACGACCAGGAGCATATCGAGGATGAAAACCAGAAAACTCAATAAAACCGAGTCCTCGATACTGCCCAAACCCAGACTCAACAGTCCTAGACCTCGTGTTGGTCTTAGATGCACTCAAGGTCTGGGGCCGACCCTGAATATGCCTAAGAGACTCAGCACGGTCTCTACGCGCGATCTTGGCGCGCCTGAAGCATCGATCGACTGTGTGTCCATCCTTCTGACAGAAGGTGCAGCGATACTTTACCCTCTGAGAGGTACAAGCAGCACGGGGAGGCTTCGCCTTCTGAGAGGCTGAAGCAGCAGGTGAAATCACCTTACTGTCAGAAATCCCCTGGACATAGCCCGCTGACTTAAATTGGACTTTCTCGGTCCTGGGCTTAGTCTCGATCACACCTGGTGCTACGGGTTTGAGCACGGCAGGTGGATGCTTCCTCATGTCCTCATAAAAATCATATCCTAGATCTTGATTAAATCTGCAGATCTTAGATTGGTCTAGAATAAGATTGAGCTTCTTCTTGCCTCCTACAAATCTCTCGAGAGTGTTCATAAGGTACTGACACTCCCGAAAGAGAGAGGTGAAAGAAGAGCAGGGGGAAGAAGAGACAGCAGAAGGTAAGGGAGCAGAAGAAGAACCAACAGCAGAGGGGAGAATGGCTTGTGCACGCACAGCCGACTCTGAAGGGACAGTCCTACTGCTAGCCAGTTGGTTCACGTCGCTAAGCGTCTCAACCTTACTCTGGGGCTTCTCCCTCTTCTCCACAATCACATTACAAGCACAATGTGGCTTCTCTAGAAGGTCCTTAGTTAGCTTCACACATTTCTCATCCAATGCAATCAAGTCAGATTTTAGTTTGTTACAATTAATGCATGGTGAGCTAACAGGGTCCTTAGAAGCAAACTAAGCCAACTTCCTATCATGATCAATCATATCTTGAAACTGTTTGGAGACAGCTTCAAGTTCAGCAGTTAACTTAGGACAGTTCAAGCATGAATCAATCGACTCAAGTAAAGAAGCTTGTAGTTCAGCAATTTTATGATCTGCCCGTTTTAAGTTCATCTTCAAGTTATTGCAATTTTCACAAGACTCGAGCAGATCAAGGAGCATGGCATAAGGTCCTCTAGCAGCAATGTCCTTAACCTCACATGAGGTGGGAGAAGTAGTCTCATCAGTAGTAAGTAGGGTAACAGCCATCCTACTCAACTCTAACTCAGCAAGCAGACTAACGTTCTCCACCTTAACAATATCAAGCTCGGAGGACACACTATCATGCGAGGTCCTTAGTTTCTCCATGTCACCCAACAGAGCACAGCATGTATCACAATCATCACGGGAGGGAGCAGATATAAGTGAAGTAAGCTCCCGTGATAGTCTATCTACTTCCTTCTCTAACTCAGTACACCTAGCCCTAGCTCTAGCATGAAAATCACCTAGCTTAAGAAAAGCATGATTGAGCTGGTCGTAGGTGGGGCATACCTCGTCCGAGTCTGAGTACAGCTCGCTGTCGCTCAGTTCGCCCTCGAGGGCCATGAAGCACATGCCAGAGAAGTCGTCGCCGCTCTTGGGATCTTGGTCACCTGTCCCATCGTCGTCGCTCCATCCCTCCACCTCGCTGAGGTCGAGATCGTCAAACGCGGTGAGGACGCGGTGGAACAGCTTCTTGGCTTTGCCAAAGTTGCAGAACTTCTTCTTTCCCGGTGTCTGAGCTGGAGGCTTCTTGTTGCGGTTCTTGTCGGTGTAGTCATTCTTGCCCGAACCGCCGTAGTCGTTCTTGCCCTTCTCCAGCTTGGGGCAGTTTGCCCGAATGTGGTTGGGGCCACCACACTCGAAGCAAATCACGGGTCCTCCCCTCTTTCTGTCCCTCCTCCTCTTGTAAGCATGGGAAAACTTCCGAGCTAGGAGGGCCAGTTGCTCATCCTCGAGCTGCTCTAACTGATCATTAGTTACGTCACATAGAGCAGCAAGGGAGAAATCGCAAAGCAAATCAGAAGAAGGACCAGAAGAAGAAACGGGATCGGTGACCAAGGCCATCGACTGTGACTTTGACCTACGAGAGACAACGTCAATCTCGTGAGTCTTGAGGCGCGAGTACAGCGCGTCAAGAGTCAAGGTCGAGAGGTCTGTCGTGTCTTTGATGGTGGTCACTTTCATCTCCCAAACATGCAGATCGAGTGCCGCGAGCATCTAACGAGTGTTGTCCGAGTCGGGGTATGTGAGACCGACCGCTCGGAGGTTGCTCAAGATTTTGTGAAATCGCGAAAAGCACTCGTCGAGGGACTCACCAGCAAGCATCTCGAATTTGTTGTATTCTCGCTTGAACTGGTCCTGTCGAACCGTCTTGATCTAGGTGGTGCCCTCATGGTATGTGTCGAGGGTCACCCAGATATCGTAGGCGGACGACAGGTGAGAGATGCGATCAAATTCGCTTTTGCTCAAGCCTTGGATAATGATGTTCCTTGCCTTCGTATTTGCCTCAACATCGGGCATGTTTGCCACATTGATGTTCTCATCGGCAGGAACAGCATATCGCACCTTCACCTTCCGCCAGATGGTGTACCCCTGAGCCTGGATGTATGTCTCCATTCGGCTCTTCCAGAAGGGGTAATCGATGCCATCGAAAACAGGCGACTTGGTGGAGTACTTGTCCGTCGCCATGGCTCTAGAGACCGGTTAAGATCTATGAAGAAGAGCTAACCTGCTCTGATACCAATTGTAGGACCGAAATGGGCGACAGAGGGGGGTGAATGTCGACTTTAAAAATTCCCCGCAAAGTATTCACGAGAGTCTCAATTCTCCGATAGCTATAAAAAGCTATGAAGAATTAGATATAGAGCTCACAGGACATCGCAAACAAATCGACAAAGAAAAGAACTTGGAACTCAAATAACCGACATCACAAGAAGGTCCAATAGCTCTAGAGAAGAAGTGTTGCTTGGCTTAAACCCACATAGCAAGAATATCACTGCTGCAGTCTGGAGAAAACACTAGAAATACCAACAAAGCTGCCTAGGGACAAGAATAAAGTCCATGTGCTGCAGCTACCAAACAGAAAATAGCCGCTAGTACTTGCTGCTCAAAGAGATGTGCAGAGCAGCTGCATGCAGTCTGGCCGAAAGGAACAAAAAGAAGCAAGATAACAAGCAGTCTGGCCGAGAGACAACTTAAAGCAAATGCTAAAAATGCTCTCTGCTCCAGCCGAACAAACCCACCAAAAAGCTTGTCTCTTCCCTTTGCTGATCAGAAATTAATAAAGCGCAAACAGGGACTCATTCTGGACTGCAATGAATAAAAATCTGATCATTAATGGCCAAAAACGTGAGTAGTTTACTGTAGTGAGAGAGTGATTAATTTTGAGCATTTCGGACTGCAGTTAATGCAGCAATCAAATGGTACTCCTGGTGTTCTCTAGACAAAGAAGGAGACTTCAAACCGAAATGCTAAAGAGCAGCCGAGAGGATCAATTCTTGCCGAGAGAAGTAGATCAAGAAACAACTTTGAAGCACCCTTTTTGCTCATGGGTATGCAGCCATCAAATGATCATAAATTTATCCCATTTCATAGCAAAAAGATCCAGCTACTAGACCCCAAAAACCAACTCAAAAACTAAATCAAGATCATATTGAAAGACAAGAACACAAGAACAAAGCGCTCAACCATAAGATATCATAAACTCGATACGGAGACATACATGCTTGATATGAAGTTGTTCTCAGCTCATCCCTCTCTCTCAATCTAACCCTACATCCCCATACATGCTTGAGAGAAATCAAGAACACAACCCAATCTGATACAACCATGGAGAGACACAAATAAAACCCTAACTCTACACCTACTCTCTCCCCATTTCAGCACAACCTCTCCCTCTCTTTTTATAGCCTCCCACTAATGGGTTTGCACATGCTTTACCCATTAGGTCACCACCTACTCGATGCTTTATCCAAACCCGCTTCCTTTAGTGCAGCTTTGCGTTTTTACCGAACGCCCCCTGCGCACCTTCCAGGAAGCTTCCTCCTTTCTTGCCTTGCAAGCCTCGCAGCAACCTCGAGCTCTCGCCATCTTCGACACCTCCCGACCGTTCTGACCTCAGCGCCACCTACGCCTAGTCCGGTCCACCGTGTCTCGCCACGACTCCGCCTCGATGTCCTGCAGCCAACACAGACAAGAAACACATCACATAGTACCGCTCGACATATTGTAACCATACAATAGCATCAGACGAAATATTCAAAGCCCAAACCGATCGAAACGAAAAATAAACGTCCTAATCACGTCCGACCGATTTTGACCAAGTCCGATTGAAGCCGATTGCACCGCGCAACAACATGGCTCGACCACACAAACCAAACTCGACTAACCTGAACCGATGTCAATTACTCATCATACACATGAGGTCACAACCACATGGTCTCTCACTAGTACAACAAACTACTACATAAAAGTACTAGTTTAAATTGGACTAACTAGTCTAACTATTATCCTTAAACTACATACAAGAGGTAAAAAAAAAGGATCTACATATTATCGAGCATAACAACTACTATAAACAATCCCAGATCTAAAACTAAAATATCTACTCAACTACCTAATCCATACATTATGGATCTAATTATTTCACTTGCTAACTTACCATGGTTTAAAAAAAACTACACAGAAAGTGAAAACAAACATCTAGAATGAAGAAGCGCAATTCTTCTCCCTCCTCTCCTCCTCTCTTTCTCCTCTTCTCTCTTCTCCAGTCTTTCACTCTTTCTCCTTTTTCAGAATTAAAATGAATTTTGGCCGATTCTGCAGTTTTAAGTAATGAGAGCATTGTCGCCAATTAAAATGGTGACAGAGGGAGCGGGGTCTCTATCTCCATTTCAATTGATGTTTTTATTAATTGTCGCCATTTCAAATGGCAACAGGTGGCCTAGCACGTTGACCCTAGTGATGTGGCCGACTATCGTCCTTTCGTTTGGCGATGGAGACTCTGTCGCCATTTAATATGGTGATAGAGCCCTCATCGACGTTCAAAATGGCAACAAGGCCTTGTCACCATTTGAAACGGCAACAGAAGGTTATTTCTGTATTTTCTTAAATGAGTATTTATTTTTACAATAGTAATAAACTAATGTATTATTTAAAAAATTCTAGTATGCAATGCGACTGTGTGTTAACGCCTCACGAAATATCTGATCTCCAGATATGAAATGTGAGACAGCACACGTGCAATGTGAATTATTCGTCCCATTTTTACTAAAATATAAATTTTACCAAACATGATATGAGATGTTCATTTCGATCAAAACAACTCCCGTAAAGAGGGTAAAGCATTTAGTTTTTGATCATGTGTCACCTGAGCCATCTGTTATGGGCTAGCATCCACTGTCCGCTAGACTTGTTAGTGAGCTGATGAGTTTTTCTTCTTCTTTCTTTTATTTGCGAGGAGCCAATAATGGGGATTTTGGATCGACGATGTTTGAGAAAATTCATTAGGATAACACAGAGCACCTGACAATTTGGTTTTTAAAAGATGTAAGCTACTTTGACCATATTAGAGGGGGAGGGGGGGGGGGGGTGTTAATATGATCTTGTTCTTTGCTTGCGCACACAAGGCTTCTATGACCAGAGGCAATGTTTTATCCCTTATATATTTTATTAAGATTTGTTGTGGCTACTGACCAAATAGTAAAGTGAGAGTATGGTAGTGGAGATGACAGATAAACAATGCTCGCCCCTTCCCCATGTCCAGGGCATATATATATATATATATATATATATATATATATATATATATATATATATATATATATATATATACATACATACATACATACATATATATTCATATGGGGAGTATTTTACAATCATATCCTTACACTCATATACCCTTCGTAGGGGTATTTATATCATTATACATATCCGGTTTTGCGTTTTACAATCCCTTAGCAGGCCAGCTGGGCTTAGGTGGGGGTCACCCCTACAACAGGAGCCTCTCATGGTGAAGGGCTTCATGGGCCGAAGCCATGTCGCCGAGTCATTTGGCCCCCTCCATCCCTGTGGCCTGTGACCTTCTATGATCTGTCAGGCGGCCACACGATCGCGATCATGCGCACCTTCCCGAGGGATCGGGACACGTGGCGGGACATGATTTGCGCGTCGTGGGCTGTATCCCTATGTTTGTGATGAGTAATTGATGGTTGATTTAGAGAGTTTGAGTTTGTTTTGGTTACTCTAGGGTTGAGTACCTTTTACTTATACTATTGTTGATATGCTGTTTCGTGCGGTACTATGTGACGGTTTGCTTGTCTGTGTGACTGCAGGACTTTGGAGCTAGGTCATGGTGAGGCGAGGCGGACCGGGACTAGGCACAGGAGGTGTTGAGGTCCAGACGGTTGGTGATGCCGAAGATGATCGAGGCTGGTGAGGTGGTTGCGAGTCGGGAGACAAGGAACCGGAGCTAGAGCTACCCGTGACGGACACGACGGGCGACGACGAGAGAACCGAGACTAGGCTCAGGGAGGAGTCGGAGGCCCAGATGGTTGGAGATCGGTTACGGTCGTGTGCGACGGAGCAGACCAGGATACTTCTTGATTTGCTACTTGTGTGTGTGAGCTCCTCTATTTCAGCCAAGGTGGTGAGGAGGAGGCAGTAAGTGTGTGTAGACCAAGGAAGTGAGTGAGTTCTGGTTGAGAGAGCGCGCAAGTGTTGGGTGAGCAATGTGCTCAGTGAGCTCTGCGTGAGTTTTTCTCCTCATGTGAAGCATGTAGTGAGAGTGTAGTGATTCCCCTTCTCAACTGCATATGGGGACTCTTGTGCAATCATTCCTCTTGTAATCATTCATGGGATGGAATCAATGAGAAGGAGAGTGGTTGATTTGCATTTATTTCTTGTCTTCAGCATTTTACCTGTTCGCAGTAGTCTAGGGTTTGAAGTGAGGAGACACTTTCTGTTTTGATTTTCTTGATGGAATCTTGTTTTGGAGAGTGGTTCTTCCTTCTGAGATAGTCTCCTTTCTAGTTACAAAGTTTCATGAGCAAAAGATGCAAGAATGAAGAGTAATTAGAAATTTAGTTTTTCTTCTGTTGAAATGGCAGATTTCAGCTCAAATCTCTGATTCTTGTTCTAGATGAGTTTTCTTGTTTCCTAGAGTCTCCTTGCTATTTAAAATATGTTCTTACTCTTTTGGCTTGAGGAGAACCGAGGAAAATCACAAATTTCCTTGATTTGAACAAGTTTATGCATTTTCAGAGGTTCAGTGTGCTCTGTTTTCGGGCTTCCCGGTCAGACCGCTAAACCCTAGCGGTCAAACCGCTCATTAGCCGCCGGTCAGACCGGTCGGGCAATTGCGGTCTAACCGGCCCAAGCCGAGCGGTCAGACCGGTGCAAAAAGGGCGGTCAGACCGGACCCCGGGCGGTCAGACCGGCCCATATACGACGGTCAGACCGGCCCTTAAGGAGCAGTCAGACCGGCCCATATATGGCGATTTGACCGGCCCCTGCATATTGTTTTGGTTTCAGTCTTTCTCTGATACTTTTCTTTGATTTGTGTTTTTCGCCTTAGTCCTATGCTTTTCTTCTTTCTCTGGTGGTTTGAGTTTCTAGTGTGCATAAGCATGTCTTCTTCATAGTTCTTATAACTATCGGAGAATAGCTCATTTGTGGATACTTCGGAGGCAAATTTTTAAAGAGGCACCATTCACCCCCCTCTGTTGCCATTTCCAATCCTACAATTGGTATCAGAGCCGGTTAGCTCTTCTTGATAGATCTTTAAACAGTCTGTGAGCCATGGCAACGGATAAGTATTCCACCACGCCCCCGATTTTTTATGGGATCGACTATCCCTTTTGGAAGAGTCGGATGGAGACCTACATACAGGCTCAGGGCTATGCGATTTGGCGCAAGGTCAAAGTTCGCTTTGTTGTTCCTGTTGATGAGAACATCAATGCCAGAAACATGGCTGATGTTGAGGCGAATGCTAAGGCAAGGAACATCATCATCCAAGGTTTGAGCCGAAATGAGTTTGATCGCATTTCTCATCTTTCGTCGGCCTTCGACATTTAGGAGACCCTCGATGCTTACCATGAGGGCACCACCCAAATTAAGACGGTTTGACAGGACCAATTCAAGCGAGATTACAACAAGTTTGAAATGCTCACTGGAGAGTCCTTGGATGAATGCTTTCCGAGATTCCATAAGATCTTGAGCAACCTCCGAGCGGTCGGTCTCACATACCCCGACTCGGACAACGCTCGTCAGATGCTTGCGGCGTTGGACTTGCGTGTGTGGGAGATGAAAGTGACCACCATCAAGGACACGACAGACCTCTCGACTTTGACTCTTGATGCGTTGTACTCACGCCTCAAGACTCACGAGATTGACATTGTCTCTCGTAAGTCGAAGTTACAGTTGATGGCTTTGGTCACTGATCCCAGTTCGACTTCTGAGTTTTCCTCTGATGGTGTTTCTGGTTTTTCTCTTGCTACTGTTTATGAGATGAGTGATGACCTACTAGAACAGCTTCCAGAAAACCAACTAGCCCTCTTAGCCAGAAAATTCTCCCATGCATATAAGAGGGTTAGGGAGAGAAAGAGAGGTGGTCGTGTGATTTGCTTTGAGTGTGGTGGCCCCAATCACATTCGAGCAAATTGCCCCAAGCTGGAGGGCAAGAACGACTACGGCGGTTCGAGCAAAAACGTCTACACCGACAAGAACCGCAACAAGAAGCCGCAAAGCAAATAGAAGAAGTTCCGCAACCTTGGCAAAGCCAAGAAGCTCTTCCATCGTGTCCTCACCGCCTTCGATGACCTCGACCTCAGCGAGGTGGAGGGGTGGAGCGACGACGATGAGAAGGACGAGCAAGATCCCAAGGATGGCGATGACTTCTCCGGCATGTGCTTCATGGCCCTTGAGGGCGACATCAACGACAACAAGCTCTATTCTGACTCCGACGAGGTATACCCCTCTTATGACCAGCTTAATGATGCTTTTCTTAAGCTAGGTAGATTTCATGCTAGATCTAGAACTAGGTGTAGCGAGTTAGAGAAGGAAGTAGAGAGATTGTCACGGGAGCTTACTTCACTTATATCTGCTCTCTCCCGTGACAACTGTGATGTATGTTCTGCTTTGCTTGGTGATATGGAGAAGCTAAGGACTTTACATGATAGTGTGATCTCTGAGCTTGACATGATTAAGGTGGAGAATGTTAGTCTTCTTGCTGAACTAGAGATGAGTAGGGTAGCTACTTTTTCATCTACTATTGTTGAGACTACATCTTACACCTCATGTGAGGATAAGAACAATGCATTTAGAGGTCTTTATACCATGCTTCTCGATCTGCCTGAATCTTGTGAAAGCTGCATTAATTTGAAAATGAACCTAAAGAAGGCAGATCATAAAATTGCTGAATTACAAGCTTTTCTGTTAGTGCCTATTGCATCATGTGTGAACTTCCCAAGTTGACTGCTGAGTTTGAATCTGTTTCCAAACTGTTTCAAGAGATGATTGATAACAGTAACAAATTGGCTCAATATGCTTCTAAGGACCCTGTTAGCTCACCATGCAATAACTGTGAAAAACTAAAATCTGACTTGATTGCATTGGATGAAAAATGTGTGAAGCTAACTAAGGACCTTCTAGAGAAGCCACTATCTGCTTGTAATGTGTGTGTGGGGAAGAAGTATGAGGGTTTGGTAGAGACGCCTAGCGACGTGAACCAAATGGTTAGCAGTAGGACTGTCCCTTCTGAGGCGGCTGTGCGTGCACAAGCCATCCGTTCTTCTGCTATTGGTTCTTCTTCTACTCCCTTACCTTCTGCTGTCTCTTCTTCCCCTGCTCTTCTTGCACCTCTCTCTTTCGAGAGTGTCAGTATCTTATGAACACTCTGGAGAGATTTGTAGGAGGCAAGAAGAAGCTAAATCTTATTCTAGACCAATCCAAGATTTGCAAATTCAATCAAGGTTTAGGATACAATTTTTCTGAGGATGTGAGGAAGCATCCACCTGCTGTTCTGTAGGAGCCCAGATTTTACAATCCGGATTCCTCTGTGATTCCACCGCACTATTCCCTGGATCAGTAGATAATGCTCACAGTTTACAGTTCTGAATATCAAATTACATATCATGCGGAAGCGTACATATAATAGTAGACTTACTCATGGGCCGATTAGGCCGAAATCATTAAATCGCAGCAGCGGAAGAACGAAGCACATAGGTGGGACCTTCAGGACATGCCCACAGGCAGCCAATTGGAGGTTCGCGACCAAGCCCTTGACATCTTCATCTTCTCTATCATCATGCCCAATCGTGTTGCTGAGGCATTATGATCTGGTTCCTGATTCTGGATTTGTTGTGAAAGCGAGTGTGAGCACAAACCACCGTGCTCCGCGAGCCAATACACAGAATGCAAATAAATAGTATGCATGATTTATCAAATGAGAGGCTCGGGTTTATTTTATTTGCCAGAAATCGCTTTTAGCATTATTTTTATTTAATCATAGTGGTATTGTTGCTACCTAAACTCCACACAACAATTGCCATAATTGACTTGATCCACCGAAGATACGTTTTCTTTATCGATTGTTGTCTAGACTCCAAACAGCGAGTATCATCATTTATTTTAGATCCACCAATATCTGTTGTATTCTAAATTCATAACAATCCAATCTTGTGGTTGCTATTCATTAACTCTTCATTTCAGACTCTAACATTTATCCAATATAATTATCTTTAAAATCCACCGATATTCTTTATACCAGGACTTTCTAACAATTCAATCCTTTTGTTATTGATCCAATTACATTATTTGCACTTCCAATAATCAACCCTATTTTCCATTATCTATCTCTAACTAATTCACTAGTATACCTCCACCAAGAATAACATTGATCAAGTTTAAGATTCACTAGTATACATCCACCAAAATATCATCGATCAAGTTTACGGTCCACTAGTATACATCTACCAAGAATATCATTGATCAAACTCACACTCCAATAATTGTTATGAAATCTCCAATTTCCCAAAAATTCAATTGATCCATTTAGTATTTGATCAAATCCTATAATCCCATTATCGCCAACATCTTCCAAAAATTTATATTCGTTATCAATGTCGTAAACCAGCAATTACCTTTGCACTCCCTAATTCTCCAAAATCATTTAAATCATCTATCTAACCTTTATATTCATTTAAGCTCCACCAATTTACTTCTTCCAGAATCCACACTATTGTTTCCTTTTTATGATCGACATGAATCCACCAACAATTTTATGTGTCTACCATAAACAACCATTTTCTTTACTCCCAACTCTATTTATCCTTCCTGACATTTTATATTTGAAAAGTATCATTATTATTTAAATATATAATACATAGAAATTTTCTGAGACCTAGCAGTTTTGAACAAAAACATAATGTGTAAGAGAATGCAATGATAATAGCGATCCAGATTCCATCCACCGTTACACGGCATCCGCACCATATGCTTAATCCTTCAGCGTTATAACCGCTTACATTACCATTGGGACGACACCCAGGACAACTCAAATCAGGGCTTTCCACTGCCCTTCCACTTTTCCATTCCCATCCACAAAGTGTTTGAAATATAACTATATCTGGTTAAGTTCCCATGTCCTCCCTTGACCGTGGGCATGGCTATTCGAATAGTTTTTGACTTTGTAGAGTTTGCACACTTTACCCACAAGAGATAAATCCACTCATTGCCCCACATGATTCCTTAGCCATGCAGTTGAGTAGACTATCACAGGACCTTTACAATGCATTTTTCCTAGCAGAGTTACGTCCGCTAAGGTTTTCACTTCCTTCGGGGTACGACCACCCTTCCAGAAGCCCCCTCTGGCGCCGTCACATCGAAGGATGTGGCCACCCTCTACCCGCCCATGGTCACACCGGCGCAACCCTTACTAAGTCGATGCAAATTAGTTAGCCCTGCATACATTTTGCCAACTTGTGGTTGTACTATTTTCCACGGGAGGTCATGACAAGATTCAGTCCTTAGTGGTATTTGGGCGGTCTACCACTACCCACTTTGTGCTTCCACTGCACCGCACTCACACCCTCGAACCCATCCGCCCAGATAATTTAGCAAGTTGGAGATTTTGGGAGTATAAAATAATCATATCAAATGTACCAGTCATTACCACCATGACTTCCAAACCAGTTTCTCATGATTAAAAATGATAATGATGCTTGGGGCATTCCAACGCCCCCGAGTGTCTATGCAGTACTAAGCATGGCGTATAATTAGGGACTTATTTTTGAAAGGTTACAATTATAATTTTGCTAGGGTGACAAGGTTCACACATTCAAATATTCCAAGGAAGGTGTAATATTATTCAAGGTAAACAATGGGCATATAACTAGATTCTTAAATTAAACATGTATTTGCATATAAAATAGCAGCATGCCATTTGATAATTTAAACAAAAATAATTTGCAGAAAATATAGGATCAACATGATCAAAGTATTGACTCGCCTGGCGCGGTTTGCCGCGGTCTTGAGCTCACACAAGGATTTCTCTTGAGCTTTTGGTCTCTATCTTCACTCACTACTAGGGATGTGTTCAACAATGACGCTTTGCTTTCGTCACTGAAGACACCAAATTCGTCACTCATGCTGTTTTGTGACGATTTTATGACGATATGGGCTTCGTCATGGAAAGCGCGTCACATTTGGCCTACCGTGACGAAACGACAATTTTCGTCATCGATGTGCACTCTTTCTATGACGAAAAGGTTACTGTCGTAGAAGTGGTTTCTTTCTATGACGATTTATTTTTGTCATTGAAAGAACACCTTTTTCGTCATAACCTGCCGTCTGTCAGGCGGTCAGACGGCGTCTGCCACGCTGGCTGCTGACGTGGCGTGCCACGTGGCAGCTGATGTGGCATGGCACGTGGCAGCTGACGTAACGTGCCACGTTGCAGCTGACGTGTTTGGCGGCGTGGCAGCTGACGTGTCCTGTGACGTGGCTGTTGACGTGGATTGTCCACATGTCCACTCGTTTTCGTCACAGAAGTGGTTACAGATTCGTCACAGAATTAGTTTCAAATTCGTCACAGAAAGCTCACAGAATCATCACAGGTGCACCATGCTGATTTCATTAGAAAATGCAAATAATATTCAAATGACCAAAAGCTTCCATAAATTAACAGATCCAGTATTCCAGTGACCATACAACTTAATCAGCAATACTAAACTTGGTTCACGTTAACATCACATGCAAATAATAAAAAGTTCACTACTAAACTCGGTTCACATACTTGACATCACATTCCACCAGCAACATAAGTTATTGCATACACAAAATCACCAGCACGGACCAGCAGCTACAAGCAGCACTCATGTCGAAAAAGCATTGTTGAGGGACAAGATACGCTTGAGCAGCGCATTGTTCTCCTCCATTGCCTTGTTGTTTGTCTCTGTCAGCTTCTTGTACTCCTCCACCTCCTTTTGTGTCCTCGCCAGCTTTTCCTCAGCTTCTTCACTTCTCTTCTTGAGATCTTCGAGTTCACCTTGTACAGCAGCCCTAGCTTCAGCTGCTAGTTGTTCCCGAAGCTCGCTTTCATTTGATGATGATGATTTGGAGGGTGCCACTGGTTTGTTGCCAACACTCTTTAGAAAAATGTGTGAGCTGTTCTGGGACAGCACCTGGGACACAACCTGCACACTGGAAACTGCTGGCTCTCCTTCAGCAATAGGTTCTGCCCTCAAAGCTTCCATATTTGACTGAAACAGCAATGACCCATCATTAGTTGATACTTATTGCATTAATTCGAGGAGGAAATATCACACAAGATGTATTTTACAAGATTAAAACCTATGCTGATCTCTAACCACAGTTGTAATATAAATAGGTCGATTCATAAAACATCCTGAAAGAATAAGTGTTTGAACTTTGCAGAAAATAGATAATGTCTTTTGCAAGCATTACAAGCTCAAAAAGGACCATGAGGCTGCTACTTTCCACAGAAAGCTACCAGAATAACGTTAGCAGCTAGAGACATAGCTAAAGTTTCAGAAACTGCACACTGGTTTGACAAGTACAATGAAAAGCTGATAAGATGCAAATGCTCTACACAGAAACTGCTGCAATGAAATGCAATGTGCTCTACACTGGTTTGCAACGCTGGCTAGCTATCTCTTGTTAATACAAACAGGTTTGCACATTGCAATGCTAGCAAGCAATGTCCTGTTTACCTGTTTATAGAAACAGGATCTGCACATCTACAGAATGTCAAAGTCAAAAAAAAAACAGGAGTACAGTAGAGTAGTGCTTCCTTCCTAATCTATTGGGTGGGGCACTCCTACTTGGGAACTCACAAACCAATCCTCTGCAAGGTCAAAATGCTTGTCTGAAGCTTTGCTTAGTAGCTGTAGCAGCAGCACGCGCTAGTGTTTACTGTCCAAGAGTAGTGAAAGCTGATTTCATCCATGGATGCCTTTCTCTGCTTGTTTTTCATCCCATCTTTCATGAGCATCTGTCCACAGCTAGCATCTAAGTACTAATTAATGGACTACTCCCAGTGGTTAATTTAATCCTGGAGATGTATTGACTTTACTAAGTATTTGTATTTTGAAGGTGTCCCAGGCCTATCTATGTTGAGCCTATGAACTAAGTAGCATTTTAGTTAAGAATAGACACCCAAATTTGCCTCCATAAGCACTTTAACTTAGATGGTCAGGTGTACAGTTACGCCCTCAACCAACTAAGATAGGTTTCTTATCAATAAGAAAAAGAACTAAGGTAGGTTTAGTTCCTAGGACTGCAAGTACAAGCACATGCATATAGCAGATGAACTTATATGCTCAACAGGCTGAGACAAAAAAAACAGGCTGACAGTAACTATATAAGACTGGAAGCCATCCCATATAGCTCCGGCTGGGGTTAGAACACAGGTTCTGTTCTTCAAGCTAACTGGCCTAACATTCATATTGAATATGCATACTCCCTCAGTCCCGAAATAATTGCAATTCTAGGAACTGGCACAGCAAGCAATGACAGACAGGAAATTGCAAAAATATATGAGGCCAAAAAGGTATGCAATCCATGTCGGGACTTATGACTGCTTCTCTTGCTGGTTCACTCAGACCATGTTTGGAGCTGGTATGACAGGTCTTGAATGCCTCCACCGCATCAAGTTCTTCATTTTGTTCTAAGCTGGGTTCTGCATTGTTTCTCTTCTGTTTCTGTTTAGTAGATAATCAATTGCAACAAAGTTTTGTCAGATGAAATGCAAAATAAGTTGTTTAGTGCATGTATGTACAAGGTACTCTTTACTTACATATGCATGTAAGTGTGCCACATAGCTGCGAGAACCCGTAGCCTGATGATACTTGACTTTACGGCGATTTTGCTTGTTCTTTTCACTTGATTCCTACAATAAAATGAACATGTCAGATGACATCATAGGTTTTAAATGAGAATATCATTTGGAAACTAAATGAGATAGAACATATGACAAGATACCCATACCATGTTCTTTGGATCAGACCACTTTGCAACTAGTGCCCTCCACTGTGCATCAGTCATGCAAGCAACAGGAGAAGTTGTCCTAATCTCATTTGCAGGCACACCATTGAAGTATTTCTTCTTGAGCCGATAACGCATTTGTCGCACCCCAGAGCGCAGCATATCGGTGCAAGCTTCCTCTGTTGGCTTGTCCTCTCTGTTAATGGCCAAGCGCCCCTAGTCACATGACAATTCCACATTTAGTTAGTCATTTCAGGTTAAGCAGATGTACAAGTTAACCATAGAAACAGTAATGCACTTACAGAGAGCTTTCCCACAAAGTTGTTGTAATATTGTTCGTCTTTCTTGTAATCTTTCCAATGAGGTAGGACAGGAACCTTATCCCGAATGATAACACCAGCCTCAGATGCAAACTTTGCAGCTTGAACAGGTTCATGAGGCCTTCTTTTGCCTTTAGTAACAGCTATGGGCATCCTCCTTCCCATAGCTTTTGTCATCCTGTCTAGCAGTGTTCCCTTGGTGGGTGGCCTGGGTCTCCTTGGGGCTCGCTGTGCAGGAGCTAGAAAATAGAAATTGCATTTAAATGCTTTAGGTTCATGCAAATCAGCAAAAGAAATGACATTTGAATGACAAAGAAACTACAACTTGCCTTCATTGTCTTCCTCTCCAGCTAAATTGTCTTCATCAGCACCTGTACTGTCATGAGCTGCTCCACTGTCTTCCTCTGCAGTAGTGTCCTCACCACCACCTCCATTGCCTTCCTCTGCAGCAGTACTGTACTCACCACCACCTCCATTGCCTTCCTCTGCAGCTGTATAAGACCATTGTGGTATTTCATCATGATCATCTGTAGGATCCTCTACATTCTGCCCATCTCTCGCTGAAGGTTGAAGCCTTTTTGATTGTCTTCTTTGGGGTTGCAGCTGTGATCCTTCACATGCCCTCACTCTCTTACTATTCCTAACTCCTGGCGGCATGTTGGGATTTGTCTTCCTCTTATTTGAAGTGTGGACTGGCAGCCTATACCCTGGAGGATACTGTGGGAAAAAAACAAGTAAGTCATGTGCATTAATAAGCAAGACCATATATTACAAACAGGTATGAACGAAAGAAGGTGCATCTAGAAGCAAGGGCATATATTAAAGAACAGATTAAAAACATTCAAATGCAATTCAAATATTCCCCATCTAGTATTTTGAAGATAGAAGAAGCACCTTTATTGCTAGGGGCTGTGGCTGGTCATCCGATTCAGTGTCATCATCATCACTATCTCCTTGATCATCATCGTCAAGGAGATACTCCGATGAATCCAAATCTTCACTACTTGTTTTCTTGTTTGCTGATTTTTTCCCGTCTGATGCAGATTGTGGTATAGAATTATTAAAATCAGTATATAGTGTTTTCAGTCCGAGGTCTTGCATCTTCTTTAAATTGTCGGCCACGCGTGCATCCCGGATTCTCTCATAAACAGTTTTTGGAGGTTCTTACAAGAACAAGCAAATTGTGTCTATTAGAAAATAAAAAGGAGTGAACTAAGAGCTAAGAGGTAGTAATACTAGATACTAGATAGATAAGAGGTAGGAGCTAGTAGTGCCTGCTGAAGAGCTAAGGGATAAGAGGTGATAGGATATAGGCAACAAGTAAGAGGTCACAGCTAAGAGCTACAACTTTTTGTGTACTGAAGGACAAATACTCAAAATGGTATATATATACTTATCAATGCAAATTAGATTGTATATTAGCACACAAAACTTTATAGTGACCAAACATTTACAGGATAATGGCAAATAAATGCTAGGTAACATTAGTTATCGATGAACTTGATCACTTGGAGACGGTTGCACCCTACATATCAATGTCAACAGATGACAAATGGATCATGCTAACCTGGTTATTTAACATGGGACACTGAGTTTAAGAGTAACAGATACTCACAGAGCAACTTCTAGAGCTACCAGGATCTGAACACATGCTAACCAATTGCAAACAACAAGGCTTGATTTAATCTAACGAAACTAAATTGCAAACCATTACGATATAGATCAAACCAAATATTGGGGCTTGCAGATCCATGAGCACTAACAAAATTAGCTCAGGAGCTATCTTTTGACATAGATTGGGGGGAACAAAATCTTGAGTGTCTAACAGAATACTGAAAGGAGATTGACAACAGCAACTCAATTGTCAGAAATGCTGCCCAAAGTTGAGACTTAAAACAGAACTTATTCATTTTTTTTCTATAGTTGCGCCAATCCTTCATTAAAAAAATTCTGAAACTCTGTGAGTATACTATAGCCTCCAAACCTACAGGTTTGTAAACTACTGATTTCTAATTTGAATTCATCCTTATCAGGTAAAACCGGTAGGGGTAAACACCCTCTAAACTTAGCTGAAATCACCTGATCACAGATTTCCACCCCTTAAAAACAAAATCATATAAGGACGCAGATAAAAAAACAATACAAGACAGAAGATTTTTTTTCTTACCTTGTTCTTGTTGTGCAGGTCTCTTCCTACCTTGACCCCTTGTTGCCACCATTGCGGTTGTGGCTAAGATGTGGATGTAGACCAGGTGCTCGTCGACGGGGAAGTAGCTACAGCGCGGCGAGGACCCACAATCCGGCGGTGGTTAGGGTTAGGTTGGGGCGAGAAATAGGTGGATGGGGCGAGATAGGTGCATGGGGTGATGAGCGAGAGGGGGATGCGGCGATTGATTTCGGCGACGGCGCAGCTCGACGGCGAGGAAGCTGGTGGTCGACGGCGGTGTGTTCCGGCGGTGACGGCTAGGGTTGGGAAATGGGGGGAAGAGAGGACGAGTGGCCGAGGGGGTGGCGGCTAGGGTTGATAAATACGTGACAATTTTGGCGGATTTTTTTTGCGGGATGGCGCCCTCCAAATGATTTTTGGCGCGGCCCGAGAGGTTGCGGTTTTCTTTTTTTGTTTTTGGCGATGCGGGATCTTATGAGTTAACTCATATTGTGCTCGAGATCTACTGAACCCACTTGAATAGCGCAATGGAAAGGCACATTGAGTTGGATCTTGAGCTCCTGGGTTTGAAACCTATGGAAGCCATTTTTTTGGTTTTGCCAACTATTTTTGTGTTTTATTTTTTATTTCTCTATGTTTATATTTTTTGCCAGATTTGTAATTAGTATAATATTTCTTACTGATTTACCTAATTTACATTTTAGTTTCAAATGTTTTTGACATAGTGGTACTATACATCCCCCGCTACCATGAACATCTCTCACAAGGCTATATGTGAGACATGTATGCCCTTGTGAGGATGTGCATGACCACTTTCTCAGAATCAATTGAAACTTGTTTTGTCGTCATTATACACCAAAATGAGGTATCCATCCAAGTTTGAGATTTTTCTAGGTACCCTAGGGTATTTTAACATTTATCCTTCACTAATCCAAAACAAATTACAATAATAGGTAAACTTGGTCCGAAAATTGCACAGATGCACACAACATCAGAGTTTGGTTCCATAAACATGCCATTAAAGTTTCAAATGATTCTGATAAAGTGGTACTATACATCCCCTAGAAGCATCAACATGTCTCACTTAGTCACAAGGCTATATGTGAGACATGTATGCCCTTGTGAGGATGTGCATGACCACTTTCTCAGAATCAATTGAAACTTTTTTTGTCGTCATTATACACCAAAATGAGGTATCCATCCAAGTTTGAGATTTTTCTAGGTACCCTAGGGTATTTTAACATTTATCCTTCACTAATCGAAAAAAATTACAATAATAGGTAAACTTGGTCCGAAAATTGCACAGATGCACACAACATCATAGTTTGGTTCCATAAACATGCCATTAAAGTTTCAAATGATTCTGATAAAGTGGTACTATACATCCCCTAGAAGCATCAACATGTCTCACTTAGTCACAAGGCTATATGTGAGACATGTATGCCCTTGTGAGGATGTGCATGACCACTTTCTCAGAATCAATTGAAACTTTTTTTGTCGTCATTATACACCAAAATGAGGTATCCATCCAAGTTTGAGATTTTTCTAGGTACCCTAGGGTATTTTAACATTTATCCTTCACTAATCCAAAACAAATTACAATAATAGGTAAACTTGGTCTGAAAATTGCACAGATGCACAGAACATCATAGTTTGGTTCCATAAACATGCCATTAAAGTTCCAAATGATTCTGATAAAGTGGTACTATACATCCCCTAGAAGCATCAACATGTCTCACTTAGTCACAAGGCTATATGTGAGACATCTATGTCCTTGTGAGGATGTGCATGACCACTTTCTCAGAATCAATTGAAACTTGTTTTGTCGTCATTATACACCAAAATGAGGTATCCATCCAAGTTTGAGATTTTTCTAGGTACCCTAGTGTATTTTAACATTTATCCTTCACTAATCCAAAAAAAATTACAATAATAGGTAAACTTGGTCCGAAAATTGCACAGATGCACACAACATCATAGTTTGGTTCCATAAACATGCCATTAAAGTTCCAAATGATTCTGATAAAGTGGTACTATACATCCCCTAGAAGCATCAACATGTCTCACTTAGTCACTGCTCCATACTAGAAATCATCATCTTCATCGTCTAGGGACATGTCATCATTGTTGTCATTGCCACCATCACTACAGTACTGTCTCATCTTCCTCCTCATCCTCACTATCTTCACGAGTAATAGGTTGCTTCTTGCTTCTTATAAGGTCTTCTAAATTTCCTTCAATTATAGTGACTTCTCCACCTTGAATATTGTGCCTAACCTCATTATCATCACCTAGTTGCACTACATGCTCAGTATCAGAACAGTAATCATCCTGATGCACATCATGACTGGCCTCACCTTTTTCAGCCACATCATAAATATTCCTATGTTCAAATTTCTGCACAACTCGCCAATCTTTACCTAAAGATGTGTCTTGCAGGTAAAACATCTTTTTCGATTGAGTTGCTAAGATGAAAGGATCAGTCTTGTACCATAATGACTGCACATTGACGGATTTGAAATGTCCGTCATCTCGAAGGCCTCTCGTCTTTCCTTCTTGGTTGAACCAATCGCATCGAAATAGAACCACCGTCCGACGGACTTGAAGATTCGAGTTATATTCCAACTCAATTACCTCTTTAAGGACACCATAAAAATCCATGTCTTTGCCATTATGTGAACCTTCAGTCATTACACCACTATTTTGTGTCAGCAGGAACTTCTCACGATCCACGGTGCTATACCTCACTCGATTAACCTTGCAAGCTGCACAAGTCTTAACCCGCAGATCAGGTCCACATGACAGTGCCCACAGTCCTTCGCTAACCGATTCTGGATTCTCCTTGCGTTTGTTCGCAATCTGTTGCATCAAAAGTACTCAGTTCACCAATTACATATGGATAATAATGAATTTACTAAACACGTGATCTAATGAGAGAGAAAACGAATCGAAAAGACAAAATAAAATCAAATAAAATTCAAATGAACTCCAAAAACTTTCAAACCTGAACCAAAAGGAATAGCTCAATTTTAGATGAATTTAGGAAAAAGAATCGGGTCAATCGGAGCTAGGACGAGGGAGAACGGGCCTCTGGAAAATTGGATCTAAAGAAAATCGGGAAAATAGGAAAAGTGCACTGTGCTGTGGACCGGGCGCACGGAAAGCTGAGTCCACAGTGAACCCGGCGCACGAAACAGTGCGGGGCGGCGGCTGCTTGCGCAAGCGGCTAGGCTGATGTGGCAGACACGTGGCGTGACACGTAAGCACTAGGGCTGACGTGGCGCTTGCGGGGCGGCTGACGGGGCTGCTGCACGGCGGCTGGCTCACGGGTGCACGGCTGACTGGTGGGACCGGCTGGCAGCGAGACGGTGCACGGTGGACGGCGTCCACGGGAAGGCGAAGCGACGGCCTGGCGTCAGCGCTGACGCACGCGGGCGCGGGGACCGAGGCGTCACGGACGGGTCCGCGGCGACCGGGCGGCGGGGCTGCGGGCGGTTCCGGCCGACGGCGAAGGCGATGGCGGCGCACGGCGGCGACTGGCCGGCGGGGTGCGGTGGCGGATCTGGCCAACGGCGGGGACCGGGACGGGCGACGGGACGACGGCGACTCACCGGCGGCGGGCGGCGGAGCACGGCTGCGCTCACAGGCGGCGTCGGCGAACGGCGGCGCACGAGCGTCGGCGGCAGAGAGCGGCGGCGGAGGCGGCGGCTCGGGACAAGGAAGCCGAGGGGTCGCGGCGGCTTTTATACGCGGACGCCGAGGAGTTCGGCTCGGAGACGGGCGGAGGAAAAACAGAAGGCGACGGCGGCGTCCCGATCGGAGACGGGGACGAAGAGTCCGGGTCGGAGACGATTCCGACAGGTGGGCCCCGCTGGTGGACCCCGCTGGCCACGTCATCGAGGTGGGATCCGCTGGTGGGACCACGGCGCCACGTCATTGAGGCTGGGACCCGCTGGTGGGACCGCATGCCCACGTCATCAAGGTTGGGACCAGCTGGTGGGACCGCATCGCCACGTCATCGAGGTCGGACCCGCTGGTGGGACCACGGCGCCACGTCCTCGAGGTGGTGCACGAGCCAAAAATCTATGACGATTTAGTTTTGTTGTTTTATGACGCTCCGTTCGTTTTCGTCATTATTCTTCGTGCCAAAACTCCGTCACTTGTGACTAATGACGAAACTATAAGTTTCGTCATTGAAAGCGATAGTTCTGTGACGAAAATAGTAAACGTCACGAGTGAATCGTCATTGATGAACACATTTCTAGTAGTGACTTCAAGCTTGATCTCGCTGAATCCACTGAATCTTCACGACTGCCAATTTCTAATTACGCGACAAACGACTGAATCCAAATAAAAGCAAGTAACTCAAAAGATCCAAATAAACCCAAATAACTCAATTTTAGTTTTATTATGAGTTAATGGGTGATTCGGATGATTTGAGGCAAGGTCTGCGGTAGGGTACGATGACTTGCTCTTTTTATTAACAATTTCTTTTATCCTTTTTATATTTATCAAGGAAGTTCTATGAGTTAGGTTAGACCTATGAATCGGTGTATGAGTCTAGTTGAGTATCATTTTGTCGAGCGTTATTATTCTGGATATATAGCATTTTGTGATACGACATTTTATGTACCTTAAGTTATCCCTAGGCTAAGTTTAATTTGAATTAGAGTCTACTTATGTGGGTCCCGGCTTGCTATATATATACATTTATGCTCAATTTTATTATGTATTACATCTAGTGTTAAAATTTAATTAATGGCTCAATTTCTATATTTCTTATACTTTAGCTACTATTAGGCTTAGCTTTAGATTTTAATTTAACATCGCTTATCCAAGCAAGGCTTGCTTTACAGGGTCACATTTCCATATTTGCTATTTAGCAAAATTTACCACTAAAGTTTATTTCATGGTGGTCTAACAAATGTCAAGGCATGTATGTTTATACTATAAGCAAAGGTAAGCTTTATTGTATGTGGATATTTAACCAAAGTCACTATATTTTATTACCTAATTAAATTTACTACATTCCCTAGAATATTTCCCAAATTGTCCATAATTTTCACCAAAATTCCATATGAGCTCTACAATTCCTGGTTTTAGCTCCATTGGATAGATCTTGAATTTAGATGAATTTAGAAATTTGTCCCATTCAATTTGGAGTTAAAATGAATAAGTTATGGCCATTTAAAATTTTCAGTTTAATTAAATCCAGAAATTATTAAAATCCTGACAGGTGGGTCCCACTTTCTAGTTTATAAATCTCTGCTTTATTTTTATTCTCACTCTCTGTGCCATTGACATGTGGGACCAGCTACTGGTCTTTAATTAAAGGTGGGGTCCACATGTCAATGTGGGATTTTTAATTTAATAACTAATTTCAGCACTTATGGCAATCATAAACCATTAACTAGCATTAATTAATCTCTGTCTGAACTAATGAGCCTGTTATATATTCAAATTAATCTTTAATACTCCCTTAATCCTTTTTAATATTTTTCCTAATCTCTTTTATCATTCCCTAATTACCCTTAATCATTTTCTAATTACTTTCTCTCTACTGTAGCTCGGCAAAAATATCCAAAAACCCTATTCTATCTTTGCGGCCGAGGGGGATTGAACTCAGGCCGCATGGGTGAGCGCGCGCTGTGCTAGCCATTCGGGCTCGGGTGTTACCTGACCGAAGCGGCGAAGGAATATATTTGAGCTGGATGTGGGAGAGGCTGAAGTAGAGGAAGCCGGGGCGGTACGGCCGGTGGCGCCGCCGGCGAGGGAGGGTTGGGGAGCTGCTGGGGACCAACAAAACGCGTTGCGGAGAAGGTGAGGAAGGCGGTGGAGGTGCGGCGCTGCTCGGGACGGCGACGAGGTAGGCCAGCAGCGTGGACGGGGAGGCGGCGAAGGGGCTTCCCGGCGCTGGCGAGCTGAGGTGAAAGGGAATCTCTGGCGACGGTGGGGAGCGGTTCTAGGCACCGAGATGAGGCTCCCCGAGCGTGGAATTGAGAAGTTATCGCCTGAGGGGAAGGGGGTGGCGGAAATGGCGGCGGCGGCTTGCTCACGGGCGGAGGAGGAAGAGAAGGTGGGGAAGGAAAGGAGAGGGCACGGGGCTATGGGGAAAAACCGGGAGGCTTTTATAGCTGCAGAGGGAGGTAGGGAAACGGTGGTGGGGGACCAATCGGCGGCGGAGGACCAGGCGGCGGGGACAGTCCGCTGGTTCTTGCCCGGGCGCGGGCTCGGCGCACGGCGCGTGGCAGGGCGAGGGGATGGGTCGGCGCGGCACAGCGGGTGGCAGGCGGCGTGCGGGGTGGGAAACGGGGAGAGGGGAGGTTGGGCCGGGCCGTTTTGGCCGGCCTGAGCCCCCTCTTTCTCTTTTTTTTCTTTTTATTTACTTGGTGTATATACTTTTATACAGATATATATGTATATATTTGGTATGTAGACTTGCGTACGTTTATATATTTTTATTTGTTTCTATTTTATATTTGCACATATATATTTATTATATATATATATTATTCATTTGCACATTCATCTTGTATACACGTATATATTCCCTTTCATGCCCTTTTTTTTGTATAAATACATTTTATGTCCTGCCCATCTTTCGAGGTCTTTTTTTGTATACTGAATTGCATATAATTTACTTATTTATTTTTGTTGCTCTTTTATACTATTATTTTCAAAATGAAGTTTTATATTTTAGTTCAAGTTTCTACCTCCTTTTTAGATTTGAATCTAGAATTTTTGTTTTCCTATTATTTGCATTTTTCCTTTTTATGACATTATTATTATTAGTTTTATTTTTTTTGAATCTTTTCTTAAGTTTTTGGATCCTCCACCAAAATTCGAAAAATCGCCATAAACTCCAAATTTCAGCAGAATATATTGCAAAATAATTTAGAAACGCTATATTTTAGATTTGAATTTTTCAGGATGTTACATGTTCTTAGACCCATAGCAGCAGGTGTGATCGAGGTCGAGCCCAGAACTAAGAAAGTTCAATTCAAATCAGTGGGCTTTGTCCAAGGGATCTCTGACAGTAAGGTGGTTCCACCTGTTGCTTCGACTTCTCAGAAGGCGAAGCCCCATCATGTTACTTCTACCTCTCAGAAGGTGAAGTATCATTGTACCTTCTGTCAGAAGGATGGACACTTGGCCGAGAGATACTTCAGGCGTGCCAAGATCGCGCGTAGAGACCGTGTTCAGGTTCAGCCCCAGACCTTGAGTGCAACTAAGACCAACACAAGATCGAGAGTTGCTTCGGTTGATGGGTTTGGGCAGCATCGAGGACTTGGTTTTTCTGAGTTTCCTGGTTTTCGTCCTCGATATGCCTCTGGTCGTGACTTCCGCCATTCTGAGGGTAGATCTCGTTTCCCATGTCGAGATGGCTACCCGCGACGTGATCAGCGTGTTGTTGAGGCTCCGACTCGCTCTCCCATAGCAGTCGGACCCAACAACAGCTTCAGGTCTTCATATAGACCTTCTGCTTCTTTGAGCGACAGGGTGCGTAGGGTAGCTAGAGGTCAGTCGTGTGTGGCTACTTCTTCTACTTGACGTGTGACTCAGTATTGGGTTCCAAAATCTCTTTTGATTTATCCCAGTATTGAGCCTTTACTCTCTATTTGACTCAGGTTCACCGGGCTGGGACGGGAGAGGTTTGGCTTGTAGATTCCGGTTGTTCTCGTCATATGACCGGAGACTCCCGTTGGTTCTCTTTCCTAGCCTGTGCTTCAGGTGATGAGACTATCACCTTTGGAGACGCTTCGTCTGGGCGCGTCTTCGCGAAAGGTACTATGCGTGTTAATGATTCTTTTATTTTGAAAGATGTTGCCTTAGTGAGTAAGCTGTAATACAACTTGCTTTCTATTTCCGAGCTTACCGATGAAAGTTACGAGGTGAGCTTTAAGAAAAATAATTGGAAAATTCTTGATTCTTCGGGTAGTCTGGTTTGCGAGATTTCTCGATATGGGAGGATCTTTCGTGCTGATTTTGTTGAGTCTTCTGGTGATCCTCTTAGGTGTTTAGTTGCTTCTAAGTCCCATGACCTTACCTTCTGGCATAGGAGACTTGGTCATATTGGATTTGACCATTTGACCCGAGTTAGCGACCACGATCTCATTCGTGGTCTGCCGAAACTCAAGATGGTCAAAGATCTAGTTTGTGCTCTATGCCGGCACGGCAAGATGGTTGGCGCTTCTCACCCTCCGATCACAGTGACTATGACCGATGCACCAGGACAGCTGCTCCATATGGACACAGTTGGCCCAGCTCGAGTGCAGTCAGCAGGAGGGAAGTGGTATGTTCTTGTTGTGGTCGATGACTTCTCGAGGTTTTCTTGGGTGTTTTTCTTAGCCTCGAAGGATGAGACGTTTACCCACTTTCGGGCTCTTTTTAGTAGGCTTTCTGTTGAGCTCCCAGGTGCTTTACGAGCGATCCGAAGTGACAATGGCACGAAGTTCAAGAATTCCTACTTTGAGAGGTGTTGCGGTGAGACAGGTGTAGAGCACCAATTCTCTTCTCCATACGTCCCTCAGCAGATTGGCGTTGTGGAGAGGAAGAACCGTACCCTGGTTGAGATGGCCAGGACGATGCTTGATGAGTACTCTACACCGAGGATGTTTTGGGTTGAGGCTATAGCCACCGCGTGCCATATTTCAAATAGAGTTTTTCTCTGGGCACACTTGCGTCACACCTCTTATGAGTTGAGATATGGGCGAAAGCCTAGCGTCTCACATTTTCGTGTGTTTGGTTGCAAGTTCTTTATTTTGAAGTCCGGAAATCTAGATAAGTTCGAGTCACGTTTTGTGATGGGATCTTTCTAGGCTACTCGACTTCTTCACGGGCTTATAGGGTCTGCAACTGCGAGACTAGTAAAATGGTAGAAACCTGCGAGGTGACCTTCAATGAGGCCAGTCTGGGGACTAGGCCCGATATCTCAGGTTCTTTAGAGCAGTCCGAGACCATCTTCGTGGATGATGAGGAGGATGGAGATGAAGGTTGTCTACCAGATCCAGTTCCTCCTCCTCCCATTGAGGTGCCTGCTTCCACCACTGCACCTCGAGGAGATCAGCCCATGCCTTCTTCTTCTTCTGGAGCTAGTGGCTCTATTCCTACCTCATCAGCTCATGAGGTAGAGGCCACTTCTTCATCTCATCCAGGACCTCTCCGAAATTTCCAAAAAGACCATCCTTCCGAGCAGATGATTGGAGACCTCTTTGAGCGTGTCACACGCTCAAAGTCTGACTTGTCACAATTCTGTCTCCATTCTACCTTCATTGCCTCATTTGAGCCCAAGGATGTTTGTTGGATCGAAATCGGCAACAGAGGGGGGGGGGGTGAATGTTGCTTCTCTTAAAAAGGGGCCACAAGTATCCACTAGAAGATATGCTTCTCCGATAGCTATAGAACTATGAAGAAGGGATCAAAAACTCATTGGAACCTTAAGTACACAGGAAGAGAAATCATGGCAATAATGCTAAAACAAGGCAGCAAGTGAAATCAGAGAGCATCAGCAGTTAAAACACCTGGCCGGTCTGACTGGTGTGCAACGGCCGGTATGACCGCCTACACACCGCCGGTCTGACCGCCGTGTGTGGGCCAGTCTGACCGCCTTCTTTGTTCCGGTCTGACCGCTCCGCCTCTTCCGGCCAGACCGCTGGTATGAAACTGGTCTGACCAGGCATCGATTCCAGAAACACAGCAAGAGCAAAATTTGAGACTGGAACCTGAGAACTTCACTCAACTGAGAAAATTGAGACTTTTTCTTGATCTTCTCGGCCCAGAACAGGAAGGAAACAACCAAAATAGCAAGATGAACCTAGGGAACCAAGAGAATCCTTCTCAAAAGCAAGAATTGAAGATTTTCACTAAAACATGAAAATAGAACAGTGAATGAGGTAAAATCCGAATTACTCATCATTCACAGGTCCTTTGACCATGAGCTTTTGTAGTCATCTTAGCAATGTTCTCAAGACTTGAAAACCCAAGAAACATGCCGTCCCATGAAGGGAATCAAAGGGAGCCAAGAATCCTCTGTTGAGAAACCCTAGAAAAGAAGAAACAGAGGAGTCTGAGAACAGAAATCTGAAATTAAAATTGGTTTGCTCTCAGGAGTAACTAGCCAAATGGCTTTGGAGCATCTCCTAGTTCAAAGCAACCCATTTTGCTACTCCTTGCTCGAAGAAACAGCTCAAACATCAAGAGATGAAAAAGGGGCAGTGAGAAGAACTAATAGAGAAAAATGGCAAGCACGAGAGATAAACTTCAGAGGATTCATTTCTAGCAACACAAGGATTACAAAGGAGTCCCCATACGCGATTGCATACAGAGGAATGCCATCACCTCTCTACATGCTTGAGAAGGGAGGAGCTCTCACATAGGAACTCACACAGGGAGACATGAACACCAACACAACAACTCTCTCTTGCCAACACCAACAACTAAAGCACAAAGCAAAAGAGCCTCTAACCCCTCTCACAAGCCATGCTCCATGCAGGAGACAACCATCTATTTGTACCCTTTGCATAATGGGTTCACATTTGCTTTGCCCATTAAACTTTTGCGCTTTACCCACTAACTCTAACCAAATCCACTTCCTTTTATGCAGCTTTGCGTATTCACCAAAACGCCTCTCCTGCACCCTTCGGGAAGCTTCCTCATTCTTTGCCTTACAAGCCTTGAAGCCACCTCGAGTCCTCGCCGTCTTTGGCACACCTCGACCATTCTGATCTCGGCACCGCCTGCGCCTAGTCCGGTCATCCCGTGCCTTGCCACGACTTTGCCTCGACGTCCTACAACCATTATAGACAAGAAACACATCACATAGCACCGCTCGACATAATGTGATCAACAGTAGCATTAAGCGAAATCTTAAGCATGAAAAAGCCAAAATCTGTCGAATCAAGAGACTAAGCATCCTAAGCACCTCGACCAAGTTTGACCAAGTCCGACCAACACAAATTGCACCATGCAACGACATGGTCCAAACCACACAAACCAAACTCGACTTTCCTAAAACAGATGTTAATTACTCATCACATACACGGGGTCACCCCCACATAGTCTATCAATCTCCCCCTTGATGAGTATATTGACAAACCCAGAAAAAGCGTAAAGTTGAGTTTGTTTGAAAATGAAAGAGAGTCAAACATGGTCCAAAAGGAATCGAAGAAGCTTATGACCATGTCGACAAAAGGAACACTAGAGCAACAACAGAAAGAGCAAATTGTTCTCCAAGGCTCCAGAAAGTTCCCAAATGGCTTTTTCTCCGCTATTCTCCCCCTTTTGGCAATAGAATCATCAAGAATACAAAAGAGAGAATAAGGCATGGTGTTGGATAAAATGGCTGAAGTTGGTTTATTTTAAGCATTTAGAGCCATGAAGATTATCCAAAATGACCATATGAGAATTACATCAAGCCATAACATATAAGAATGCTATCAAGATCATGACAAGACATGTATAATCAAGTTAAGCCAAATAAGTCATAATATGGAAATTAGTCGAATTACTTAGTATGTCAAGTCAACCATGATTATAGTCTAGCTAAAGGTATCCAAAGATAATGCAGGCCATGTCAATAGTCTAAGTGGAACCAAGAAGCTAGTATTGAGTTAATTTAGAGTGCTACAAGTTCAAGAATGAGACATTTGTTTAAGTACTTGATCGTTGTGTAATTAAGCAAATTTAGCACAATTGACATATTTTTCTTTAGAAATCTTATGGTCGTTTCCAACCAACCTTTTGTTTAGTCATGTGCTAGATCTCAAGCCTTATGCGACCACTCCAAGCGAGAAGCTTAAGAAGATAGTCTTGGTCAACCAAAACTCTCCCTGAGTTCATGCCTAGTGCAATGGCAAGCAGTTTCATGAGAAAGAATTGGTGAGATCAGTTTTTTTCACACAAAAGCGATCGTTTTGCTTTCTTAAACGGGTGTACTAACTCATGCTTCATCAAGAAACTAGTATAGCTCAATCTAAAGCTCAACAAAGATTCAAGACTCAACTCAGCCTATTTGACATGGCATAAATCATAAAAGGATAACTAAAGATAGACTAGTCTCAAGAGCTAACATGACATGAATTAGTTCAAGTTGAGCATTTTAATCAACCTATCATGGCAAAGACTAAACTACACATATAAAGTCATGATAAATCTAGCAAGTAAGAACAAGTCATGGCAAGGTGTAAAGCATTGTAAACATGTCATAACAGGAGAATAATCAAGGCTCCATGTAGTTATACTACAATGCAGAATGATATGCAAGAAAATCCAGCTCCCCCTCAACATATGATGCAGCTTTTAGTTCAAGTTGAGTTATGTCAACATTAAGATCTAGAAGCTCCCAAATGAACTCCCCCTGAACCAAAGCAATAAATCCGAGAAGCTGGCAATAAAACAGAAAAGGCAGTCCTTAAAGCATAGACAAGATATAGAGGATACTACGGCTCAAACTGACTCTCATCTACCCCATATGACTCTAGGACTATTAACTGATCATTTAACACACTAAGGAGCAAACATGTACCCCGTCTACCCGAGGGTGGCCCAACCCTCGCTAGAACCTATAAGAAGTGAGTGAGCTCAACCTAGTGAGAAGTGAAGCAGCTAATAAGCAGCATCCTAGAATCACAAGATGAGAGGAAGAAGTCTGAACAACTAGACAAGAGAAACACTCTAATCTATGCTAGAAGGACTAACCCTAATGCACCCATATGCAATGCAACAGAAAGGAGTAAGAGCATAATAAACAAGATAAATCATGAAGCGCAAAACTCCCCTCACAACAGTCCATAAGGACAGACCACCCCAAGCTCTCCCCGCAGAGCTAAAAACCTAGAGCTATCCAAAGGCTTGGTAAAGATATCAGCCAACTGGGGGTCACTCTCCACAAACTAGAGCACTATGTCACCCTTCTCCACATGGTCTCTAAGGAAGTGATATCTGATATCAATATGCTTAGTCCGAGAATGCTGCACTGGGTTCTTGACAATGTTAATGGCAGAAGTGTTATCACAAAAGAGTGGAACACTGTCTATGACTAACCCATAGTCCCGCAGGGTCGAGACCATCCAAAGTACCTGGCTGCAACAATTGGCGGCAGCAACGTACTCGGCCTCAGCGGTGGACTGTGCAACACCGGACTGCTTACTAGAAGACCAAGAAACAATAGAAGTACCAATGAATTGGCAGGTGCCAGAAGTGCTCTTCCTATCTGTCCTACAGCCAGCAAAGTCTACATCCGAGTAGGCTCTCAAGGAAAGACAGGACGAGGAAGAGTACTAGATACCATAGTCAATGGTCGCTCAAAGGTACCTAAGGATGCGCTTCACCGCCTGGCGGTTAGACACGCGAGGAGAAGCCTGAAAGCGAGCACATAGACACACAGAGAAGTGTATGTCCGGCCTCGAGGCAGTGAGGTACAAAAGGGAGCCAATCATGCTGCGATACTCCTTCTGATCAACTGGCTCGCCGTCCTCATCTGGGTCAAGAGAAGCTATGGATGCCGTGGGAGTTGACACTGGCTTGCCATCACTCATGTCAAAGCGTCTCAGGAGGTCACGAGTGTACTTGCCCTGATGCAAGAAGGTACCCTCCCGAGTCTGCTTAATCTGAAAGCTAAGAAAGAAGCTCAACTCGCCCATCATGCTCATCTCAAACTCTGAGCTCATGACATCAGAGAACTGAGAGACAAGAGCATGGGAGGAGCCACCAAAGATGATGTCATCCACATAAATCTGGACGAGCAGTAGGTCAGTGCCATGCCTACGAATGAACAAGGTCTTATCCACTTTACCCATCTCAAAATCATGACTCAACAGATAGGACTTAAGCCTCTCATACCAAGCTCTAAGGGCCTGCTTAAGTCCATACAAGGCTTTGGAAAGCTTGTAGACATGGTTTGGGTATTTGGGGTTCTCGAAACCTGGAGGCCGTCTCACATAGACCTCTTCCTCAATAAACCCATTTAGGAAGACACTCTTGACATTCATCTGGTAAAGCTTGAAACCCTTAGAAGCTGCAAAAGCAAGCAGGATTCTAATGGCCTCAAGTCTAGCTACAGAGGCAAAGGTCTTCTCAAAATGTAGACCCTCAACCTGGGAGAAGCCCTGAGCTACCGTCTAGCCTTGTTCCGAATGACTACCCCATCCTCACTCTGCTTGTTCTTGAACACCCACTTAGTCCGAATGACATTGTGACCTTGAGGGGGTTCAACAAGCGACCAGACCTTGTTTCTCTCGAAATTTTCTAACTCATCATGCATGGCATTGACCCAAGACTCATCAGAAAGACCATGACTAACATGGTCTATCAATGTTAGTCATGCACTTTCTGATGAGTCTTGGGTCAATGCCATGCATGAGAAGTTAGAGAATTTTGAGAGAAACAAGGTTTGGTCGCTTGTTGAGCCCCCTAGAGGTCACAATATCATTGGTACCAAGTGGGTGTTCAAAAACAAGCAGAGTGAGGATGGTGTAGTCATTCGAAAAAAGGCTAGACTGGTAGCTCAGGGCTTCTTCCAGGTTGAGGGTCTAGATTTTGAGGAGACCTTTGCCCCTGTAGCTTGGCTTGAGGCCATTAGAATCCTGCTTGCTTTCACAGCTTCTAAGGGTTTCAAGCTTTACCAGATGGACGTCAAGAGTGCCTTCCTCAATGGGTTTATTGAGGAAGAGGTCTATGTTAGACAGCCTCCAGGTTTCGAGAACCCCAAATACCCAAACTATGTCTATAAGCTTTCCAAAGCATTGTATGGATTAAGTAAGCCCCTATAGTTTGGTATGAGAGGCTTAAGTCCTATCTGTTAAGTCATGGTTTTGAGATGGGTAAGGTAGATAAGACCTCTTGTACCTCACTGCCTCGAGACCGGACATACACTTCTCTGTGTATCTTTGTGCTTGGTTTTAGGCTTCTCCTCGCGTATCTCACCGCCAGGCGGTGAAGCGCATTCTTTGGTACCTTCAAGCTACCATTGACTATGGTATCTGGTACTCTTGCTCTTCCTGTCTTTCCCTTAGAGCCTACTCGGACGCAGACTTTGCTAGCTGTAGGATAGATAGGAAGAGCACTTCTGGCACTTGCCAATTCATTGGCACTTCTCTTGTCTCTTGGTCTTCTAGGAAGCAGTCCGGTGTTGCTTAGTCCACCGCAGAGACTGAGTACGTTGCTGCAGCCAGCTACTTTGGATGGCTTCGACCCTGCAGGACTTTGGGTTAGTTATAGACAATGTTCCACTCTTTTGTGATAACACTTCTGCTATTAACATTGCCAAGAACCCAGTCCAGCATTCCCGGACCAAGCATATTGATATCCGATATCACTTCCTTAGAGACCATGTGGAGAAGGGTGACATAGTGTTCCAGTTTGTGGAGAGTGACCATCAGTTGGCGGATATCTTCACCAAGCCTTTGGGTAGCTCTAGGTTTTCAGCCTTGCGGGGAGAGCTTGGGGTGGTTTGTCCTTATGGATTGTAGTGAGGGGAGCTTTGTACTTTACTGTTTTATCTTATTTATGAAGGATTGCGCGTAGGCTACGAAAGTAGAAAACAAAACTTTTCTATCGCGCACACAAGGACATCAAGCTAAGGAGGGATCATGGATCGTTACCACTAGACGCGCAGCGCAGCGGAAGAAGAGTTGGAGAAACCGATCCAGCCACGCGTGTCGAGGTAGTAGTGGAATTAGCCGATCGTCCCGAACAGATCGTCTCCTCCACGCGAGCAACCACACCACGAGAAGATCCAACCTGTAGGTTGTTGATGCCGATCAACACCGCAACGAGCAACGCCTCCACTGGTATCCACACGTCCGGGGCTGGAACGCCGATCGCGAGTGTACTAGCACTCGTGAGCGGCTAGGGTTTGCCTCGGGAGGTGGCGTCTAGAGTTATGCTAGAGGTTTTTTAGAAGCGTATCCCCTCAGCCCCTCGCCACCATATATATAGACCTCCTCACTTGGGCCTTGTGGACCGAGGCCCAATAGGAGTCTATTCAGATCTCTATCCAAAATGAGCCCACATCCGAATCATATTCGAATTAGTGTTCCAACCCATTAAGCGTGCGACCCTGTAGGTTCACGTATACTTGGTCGCGACCCGGAAACGCCTTTCCGGTCACCCTGTTAATAGCGGCCTCTAGTAAGATATATTAACCCCAAAGTATACGTAAAGATCTTATCGACTGAACCTGTAATGTTCTCATGTACGAATCCCTTTGCCTCACGATATAGATTGAGCTCAAGGCGAGACCTGTGTCATTCTCTTAATAGCTCAATCACTCTCTCGATTCCGTGATGGATTATAAACTTGTGATTGACTCCTCAATCACCTTGGC
Source organism: Dendrocalamus latiflorus (assembly GCA_017311315.1). Classification (NCBI taxonomy): domain Eukaryota; kingdom Viridiplantae; phylum Streptophyta; class Magnoliopsida; order Poales; family Poaceae; genus Dendrocalamus; species Dendrocalamus latiflorus. Next base: position 7,202,078 of record CM029677.1, read on the forward strand.
ATGGCCATGCACTTTCATAATCCATTACATCGAGAGGCCCAGAGATATCTCTCCCACAAGGAGGGGTAAATTCTATCTTGATCATTCACATCTCACTACATGTTTCATGGCAAACCCGAAGACTACTTTTATAACTACCCAGTTACGGAGTAGTGTTTAGTAGTCCCAAAATAAGCTACTACGCATGTTGGGAACCATGATGATCTCAAGTCTAAGGATTCTACATAAACACTACTTGAGACCAACTGATGACACATGGAATCTCTGCAGTGTCTCATGGCGGGTCTATCCAACATATGTTCACTAACACATGTCCATATTATTGATTTGGTATCACCATACCATGATCCATGAGACATAATCATCAATCAATACATATGCTGATCTTTGAATCATATTTGTTCCTCATATGATATATGATCAGGGATCATTTAGAAATAGCAACACTTTAGCATTAAGAGTCTCATGAATAAGTCACATACTCATTGATCAATAATGATAATGTCTATTTCAAGGAACAAAGTAATGTATCATAAACATAGTATGTGATATATACAACATCTCCATGTTGCCTCTAGGGCATATCACTAACAGTCTCCCACTTGCACTAGAGTCAACCAAGTAGGTATCTAATACCCATTGCCCTAGTGTGAGCCTCATGCTTTGGCTGGGGAAGCGGCTTTGTCAACGAATCTGCAATGTTCAAATCCGTTTGTACTTTGCATATCTTCACATCGCCTCTCTCCACTATCTCACGGATGAGATGAAATCGCCGTAAAATGTGCTTGGACTTCTGGTGCGATCTAGGCTCCTTGGCTTGCGCAATGGCCCCACTATTGTCACAGTAGAGGTCCATTGGGCTGGAGGCACTAGCCATCACATCAAGCTTAGAAACAAATTTCTTGATTCAAACAGCCTCTTTAGCAGCTTCAGAAGCTGCTATGTACTCGGCTTCTGTTGTAGAATCAGCAACCGTCTCCTGCTTGGAACTCTTCCAGCTCACCGCACCGCCATTCAGGCAGAACACAAATCCAGATTGCGATCTAAAATCATCTTTGTCAATTTGGAAGCTAGCATCGGTGTAACCATTTACAACGAGCTCTTCCTCACCCCCATAGACAAGGAACACATCTTTAGTTCTTCTTAAGTACTTCAAGATGTTCTTTACGGCAATCCAGTGACCTTCACCTGGATTTGACTGGTATCTACTCGTAGCACTTAAAGCATACGAGACATCTGGACGTGTACAAAGCATGGCATACATAATGGACCCAATAGCCGAAGCATATAGAAGTAATATCCTTTTGTTTCCTTAGGATACCCGATAAAGAAGCATTTATCAGATTTAGGAGTGAGTTTATCAGATTGTAAATGTTTTACATAAGCCTCACATCCCCAAATCTTAAGAAAAGACAAGCTAGGATGTTGTCCTGTCCACATCTCATATGGTGTCTTTTCTACTGATTTTGATGGAACCCTTTTTAGTGTGAACGCGGCTGTTTCAAGAGCGTACCCCCAAAAAGACAACGGAAGATCACTTTGGCTCATCATGGAGCGCACCATATCTAATAAGGTGCGATTTCTCCGTTCAGATACCCCATTCCATTGAGGTGTTCCTGGCGGAGTCAATTGTGGAACAATTCCACAATCCTTCAGATGATTGCCAAACTCATGGCTCAAATACTCGCCTCCACGATCAGATCGTAGAAACTTGATTGTCTTGCCTAAATGATTTTGTACTTCATTTTGGAATTCTTTGAACTTTTCAAAGGATTCAGACTTATGCTTCATTAGGTAGATATACCCATATCTACTAAAGTCATCAGTAAAAGTTATGAAGTACTAAAAACCACCTCTGGCTGTTGAGCTCATTGGTCCACATACATCAGAATGTACGAGTGCCAATAAGTCACTTGCCTGTTCACCTTGACTGGTGAAAGGTGCCTTTGTCATCTTGCCAAGTAAACAAGATTCGCATGTCTCAAATGATTCAAAATCAAATGAGTGTAGAATACCATCTCTATGTAGCTTCTCCATGCGTTTCTCATTTATGTGACCTAAGCGACAGTGCCAAATAAACGTGGGATTCAAATCATTCGAACATTGCCTCTTTGCATTAATGTTATAGACCGGTGACCCTTCAAGAGTAAGAACGTATAACCCATTCACCAATGGAGTATGACAATAGAACATATCTTTGAAATAAAGAGAACAACCATTGTCCACAGATCTAAAGTCATAACCTTCTGCTTGCAAACATGAAGCAGAAATAATGTTCTTGGAAAGAGGTGGAACACAATAACAATTATTCAATTCCAAAACTAATCCTGAAGGTAAAGACAATGGCATGATGCCAACAGCCACCGCAGCAACTTTTGCTCCATTGCCAACGTGAAGATCCACTTCGCTCCTCCTCAAACTTCTACTTCTTCTTAGCCCCTGCAACGATTTGCATATGTGAGCAACCGATCTGGTATCAAATACCCAAGAATCAGTGGATGAAGTAGCAAGATTGATCTCTACAACATTTATACCTGGAGTGGAAGTCGTACTTCCCTTCTTCTTCTCAAGATCCTCCAAATACTTTGGACAGTTCCTTTTCCAATGTCCTGATTGCTTACAGTAGAAACAATCTGCATCAGGATGAGCAGCGCCCTTCTTGTCTTGCTTGGCCTTAGAACTGCTCGCGATCTCATTGGGAGCTAACTTTCTTTTGACCGCGCCTTTCTTGACATTGGGCCTGCCCTTGCCTTTCTGCATCATCATCACATGATTGCTGCTTTTCTTAATGCTTTCCTCGGCAGTTTTTAGCATCCCATGCAACTCAGCCAGGGTCTTGTCCATGTTGTTCATGTGATAGTTTAGTATGAATGGCTCAAAGCTCGGAGGAAGCGAATGGAGAATCACATCAGTAGCCAACTCTTGGCTAAGGGGAAAACCAAGCTTTTTCAGGCTCTCAATGTAGCCAATCATCTTAATCACATGAGGGCTGACGGGATTCCCTTCTGCAAGCCTGCACGCAAACAAGAACTTTGAAGTGTTGAACCTCTCAGCCCTTGCTTGGTTCTCAAACATACCACGCAACCCCACAATGATATTGTAGGCATCTGTGTTCTCATATTGCTTCTGAAGCTCAGAGGACATCGTGGCAAGCATGAGACAGCTCACATCGTTTGCTTCTCATAAGCTCTCCGTGCAGCCGCAGTAACATTATCAGGCAAGTCTTTGGGGTAAGGAGACTCAAGGACATACTCCTTGCGCTCTTGCTTGAGAACAATTCTCAAGTTGCGATACCAATCCATAAAGTTCGTTCCATTGAGTTTTTCTTTCTCAAGAATAGATCGCAAATTAAAAGAACTGGATGCGGCATTAGCTGACATGATCTACAACAAAAGAATATGCAAAGTTTAGCACTATGTTTATGTTCATATTTTATTAAACTATTTAACAAAAGACTCCCACTATGTGTTTTGCAACAAAACTCCCTCTAAGTTACATAGTGGGTCAAGATCCTCATTTCACTAATTCCTAGTGAGCTTTGGCATCACGGCTAGAAAACTAGTGACATGGGTAAGCAACACCTTGCAAATCACATCCCTATGTGACTCATGCCCCGGCCCCAACCTATGCCCCAAGGTCCAAAACTGTTTTGATAACCTTGTTAAGTAAACCAAATGCTTCCGCATGTAGATGTCCGACATCTACCCCAAATAATGATGATAACCGACGGAACTCTACTTTGGTAGACCTACCATGCGGTGATCATTATCTTTTGGTGCAACATATGGAAGGGCATTAACACCTAATTTTTATGAGGGATTCTATCCTACCAAAGCAACATATCACATATATCATTGCATAAGAATAAGATAGATAACATCACAGATAAACACATTCAACTGTGAAGTAGTATGGCCCAAAAAAAGGTGATATCCATCTCCACGTAGGTGTAGACGATCTCCATCCTCCACATCACTCCTTTAGGCCACCATGCTTGAAAGCTTGTAACCTCAAAACTAGGCTACTAACTATAATAGCTAGAAATTGAAGATTACAAAGATAGATTCAAGCATTAAGGTCGACACGCAGGTCGTTAAATACAATATAGACAGCTAACAATAGCTGAAATAATCATGACACGCAGGCCATGAACGGATGTCACATGCATCACATACATCTCATACATTCCAATAAGCTATAGGGCCATACTATTCACACCATTCCCTGCAAAAACAAGTTAGACGTAGAATCACATTCTACCTAACGATGTGAACCCATAACGCTATACAAGGGGGGTACGCACGGCATATATATAGACCTCCTCACTTGGGCCTTGTGGACCGAGGCCCAATAGGAGTCTATTCGTATCTCTATCCGAAATGAGCCCACATCCGAATCATATTCGAATTAGTGTTCCAACCCATTAAGCGTGCGACCCTGTAGGTTCACGTATACTTGGTCACGACCCGGAAACGCCTTTCCGATCACCCTGTTAATAGCGGCCTCTAGTAAGATATATTAACCCCAAAGTATACGTAAAGATCTTATCGGCTGAACCTGTAATGTTCTCATGTACGAATCCCTTTGCCTCACGATATAGATTGAGCTCAAGGCGAGACCTGTGTCATCCTCTTAATAGCTCAATCACTCTCTCGATTCCGTGATGGATTATAAACTTGTGATTGACTCCTCAATCACCTTGGCATGGCCATGCACTTTCATAATCCATTACATCGAGAGGCCCAGAGATATCTCTCCCATAAGGAGGGGCAAATTCTATCTTGATCATTCACATCCCACTACATGTTTCATGGCAAACCCGAAGACTACTTTTATAACTACCCAGTTACGGAGTAGTGTTTAGTAGTCCCAAAATAAGCTACTACGCATGGTCAAAACTACTTGACTTGGGCTTCCGATGTTAAGATAGTACTTGGAGCCAAGAAGCTCTGCGCTGCCATTGGAATTGGCGCACCACAGGAAGCCCAACCCACCCATGAGGAAAATGATCAGACACTTCACTTCCTCAAGCACCATCTCTGTCTCACTCTCAAGAATGAGTACATGGCAGAGAAGAGCGTGCTAGCATTATGGACTGCACTTAAGAAGCAGTTCGAGAGGCTAAAGTACACCATTCTTCCTTAGGTAGAGCAAGAATGGATCTGACTGAGGTTTGCCAACTTCAAAACGGTCGGGGAGTACAATTATGCTATGCACATAATTTGTACCAATCTTCAACTTTGTGGCAAGCAGATCACAAATGAGCAAAAGATTGAGAAGACCCTATCCACCTTCCACCCAATGCAGTGCAGTCTGCACACAATTATCATCAAGACAGCTACAAGGAGTATGCTGAATTGATCAATATGATGTAGGTTGCAGAGGCTCAGAACGAAGTTCTCCGCAAGAACTATGTCACACAACTATCTGGGAGCTCCGCTAGCCATGAAGCCAACGCCAAGAGTTACAAGGTGAGAAAGCCCATGATTAAGAAAAGGGGAAGGAAGGATAAGGCCGCAGCCTAGAAAGACAAGTCAAATGCTCCACGTGAGAATAAGACAAACAAGCCAAAGCGGGAAGGCAAGTCCTATAGTCAGCAAGACCAATCCTGTTATAATTGTGGCAAGTGGGGGCACTGATCGCGGATCTGTAAAGAGCCGCAACATGTCATCGATGTCTTCCAAGCTCAAAAGAAGAAGGATGGCAAATGACAGCATAAAACCCACTTTGCATCTGTTGAGGGGGAGAGTTCTGAGCAGCTGCCTGTGCTGATGGAGGTTGAAACCATTCTGGTAGCAGCACCCCTTTTTGACATTGCAGCTGCCACCGCCATGATTTCTCTCGAAGAGCATATTACCCCCGAGAAAATAGCAGTGAAGTGTCTGACTTCTTAGTAGAATCAGTTTAATGCATAGAATGCATTTAGACTTTAAATGTCATTTATTTTTGTGTGGAAGAATAATTTAGTTCTTACATGGATGGTACTTAAAAAATTTTATTTTCTTGTGATGGTTGGATGATATTGAATAATTCATTCATTTATTCAGTTTATAATGGCATGATATGTTCTAATATTGAAGTATTTTATTTATGTGTTGATTGCCTTCTACTACATATTAATAAAATACTTTATATTAGAACACATGTGGCGTGCTATAGAGGAAGTGTGCTTAGTCGACAGTGGCACAACGAATACCATCTTAAGAGCGACAAAGTACTTTCAGTCGATTAGTCAAAATGCTGGCAGCCTTACAACAATCGCCGGTAGCGATGCTTGTATAATAGGTTCAGGAAGAGCCACAATTATACTCCTAATGGGTACAATTTTGGTCATTCAAGAAGCCTTATTGTATCTAGAATCGACTAGAACTCTTCTAAGCTTTAAGGATATTCACGCCAATGGTTTCTATATTGAGACTGAAGAAAAGTACAGTAAGGAAAATCTGCTCATTACAAAGCACGAAGCAAATAGAAAAAGGGTATTAGAAAAACTCCCTTCATTAGAAACTGGGCTATACTGCACCAACATCAAGGCATCTGCAGCCTATACTGCCATGAAAACAGTATTTAGAACCTCCGAACTTTTCTATCTCTAGCATGACAGATTAGGCCACCCAAGTCTTAGGATAATGAGAAATATAATTAACAATTCACAGGGGCATAATATTAATGTAAAGAATTTTCTGAATCATGAAGATTTTATGTGCCCTGTATCTGCCACCGGTAAATTAATTACTAGACCTTCTACTCTAAAAGTGAATAATGAAGTCCCTGCATTCCTGGAACGCATCCAAAGAGATATTTTCGGTCCCATACAGCCAATATCAGGGCCATTTAAATATTTTATGCTGCTCATCGATGCTTCCTCGAAATAGCTGCACGTATGTTTATTGTCTATGAGAAACCATGCTTTCGCAAAGCTGATCTCACAAGATAATTCACATTAGAAATATTTTCCCTGATCATCATATAAAGTCCATCAGAATGGACAACACCGGAGAATTTACTTCAAAGGCATTTGATGATTATTGCATGGCAATGGGAATTACAGTTGAGCATTCTGTACAGCATGTCCACACCCAGAATAGATTAGGAGAGGCATTAATTAAGAGAATTAAATTTATTGTCCGACCACTTTTGTAGAATTGTAATTTACCAGCTACATGTTGGGGACACGCAGTCCTGCATGCAGCAACTCTCATCAACTTTAGACCATCGACTTACAACATCCATTCACCTATGCAACTAACACAATGGTCAGCACCGAAAATTTCTCATCTTCGGAGGTTTGGATGTAAGGTTTATGTACCTATACCTTCTCCACAGTGTACTGCAATGGGTCCTCTCCGAAAGACTGGGATATACGTTGGTTATGAGACAACATCCATAATCAGGTATTTAGAACCTATGACAGGAGATTTGCAAACTGTCCGCTTCACTAATTGCATATTTGATGGGGATAATTTCCCAACATTAGAGGGAGGAAATCAACCCCTTGATAAAAATGTCAGGAAATTACAGGGCAAGCCACGGAAATCCATGCACATGACCCGTGCACTAGTGAAGCAAATAGAGAAGTGTTGTGGCTACAGACCAAACAGAGAGAGAGATGGTAGTGGAGAGTGATGATGTTGAGTGTAATGGCCTGGGGGGGGCCTCCCCATGGCTTGTATTCATATATATATTCATGAGGAATGCTTTTACAGTTATACCCTCACATCTGGTTACCCCCTCTGGGGCAGTTATGTCATTACACATGGCCTATTCTAGGCCTTATAGTCTTCCTACCAGGCCTGCTGGGTTCAGGTGGGGGCCACCCCTACGACAGGAGCCTCTCATGGTAAAGGGCTTTCACAAGGCCGAAGCCATGTTGTCGAGTCCTTTGGCCCCCTCCGTCCCCGCGGCCTGTGAAACTTTTCGGAACTTCCGGAGCTGCGCTGTAGCCGAAGGAGGAGTGGGCGCTGCTGCGACGCTCGGTCTTCCGGACGTCCACGTGGTGCAGCGTGCTTGGCATGGTGCGGGTGTTAAGGCGTCATGACTATTAATACGGCGGCGGGCATCCGGCAACTGGACCTCTGCCGGTTGGCCTTCCGGCGGTTGGCTCTCCTGCTGACTGGGGTATATATATGGTGCTGGTGAGGCGTTGCTCCTGCTTGCGTTGTGACAGAAGCTGCTCCCCTAAAATGGGCCTCTGCCGTGCATCAACATTCCTGGGTGACGCTGAGCGGCTTGGGGGATGTTGATGCACAGAAGGAGGTCTGTTTTTCGTGGGAGCTTAACCAGCGTCGGCTACCGACAGCCAGCCGCACTTCCCGACCCCGCACCGCACTTCCGTGGACGACGGCGAGAAAATGGCAAGGCCTGACTTGCTCTCGTAGACAGATATGCGGTCATCCATACGCTCTGCTCGCGCGAATGAGCATATGCCAGTGTGGCGACGCATATCTGCTTACGAGATCATGTCTGCTCTTGCCGCGATCTTGACCTTTGCTTGTTCGAGCTATGGTGGTCGTATGTGCTGTTCTCCGATCTTCGAGCTCGCTCCATCCCTACCCTTCGAACGGGCGGCCGCGAAGCTGACGCCTAGCCGAAGTAGACGCGCGCGCTTGACAGCGCCGCGAACGCCCAAGTCGAAGTAGAGGCGCGCGCGCGCCGTCCCCTACCCTTCGAACGGGTGGCCGCAAAGCTGACGCCTAGTCGAAGTAGACGCGCGCGCTTGACAGCGCAGCGAACGCCTAAGTCGGAGTAGAGGCGCGCGCTCCGTCCCCTACCCATCGAACGGGTGGCCGCGAAGCTGACGCCTAGTCGAAGTAGACGCGCGCGCTTGACAGCGCAGCGAACGCCTAAGTCGCAGTAGAGGCGCGCGCTCCGTCCCCTACCCAACGAACGGGTGGTCGCGAAGCTGACGCCTAGTCGAAGTAGACGCGCGCGCTTGACCGCGCAGCGAACGCCAAAGTCGAAGTAGAGGCGCGCGCTCCGTCCCCTACCCTTCGAACGGGTGGCCGCGAAGCTGACGCCTAGTCGAAGTAGACGCGCGCGCTTGACAGCGCAGCGAACGCCTAAGTCGAAGTAGAGGCGCGCGCTCCGTCCCCTACCCTTCGAACGGGTGGCCGCGAAGCTAACGCCTAGTCGAAGTAGACGCGTGCGCTTGACAGCGCAGCGAACGCCTAAGTCGAAGTAGAGGCGCGCGCTCCGTGCCCTACCCTTCGAACGGGTGGCCGCGAAGCTGACGCCTAGTCGAAGTAGACGCGCGCGCTTGACAGCGCAGCGAACGCCTAAGTCGAAGTAGAGGCGCGCGCTCCGTCCCCTACCCTTCGAACGGGTGGCCGCGAAGCTGACGCCTAGTTGAAGTAGACGCGTGCGCTTGACAGCGCAGCGAACGCCTAAGTCGAAGTAGTGGCGCGCGCGCCGTCCCCTACACTTCGAACGGGTGGCCGCGAAGCTGACGCCTAGTCGAAGTAGACGCGCGCGCTTGACAGCGCAGCGAACGCCTAAGTCGAAGTAGAGGCGCGCGCTCCGTCCCCTACCCTTCGAACGGGTGGCCGCAAAGCTGACGCCTAGTCGGAGTAGACGCGCGCGCTTGACAGCGCAGCGAACGCCTAAGTCGAAGTAGAGGCGCGCGCTCCGTCCCCTACCCTTCGAACGGGTGGCCGCGAAGCTGACGCCTAGTCGAAGTAGACGCGCGCGCTTGACAGCGCAGCGAACGCCTAAGTCGAAGTAGAGGCGCGCGCTCCGTCCCCTACCCTTCGAACGGGTGGCCGCGAAGCTGCCGCCTAGTCGAAGTAGACGCGCGCGCTTGACAGCGCAGTGAACGCCTAAGTCGAAGTAGAGGCGCGCGCTCCGTCCCCTACCCTTCGAACGGGTGGCCGCGAAGCTGACGCCTAGTCGGAGTAGACGCGCGCGCTTGACAGCGCAGCGAACGCCTAAGTCGAAGTAGAGGCGCGCGCTCCGTCCCCTACCCTTCGAACGGGTGGCCGCGAAGCTGACGCCTAGTCGAACGGGTGGCCGCGAAGCTAACGCCTAGTCGGAGTAGACGCGCGCGCTTGACAGCGCAGCGAACGCCTAAGTCGAAGTAGAGGCGCGCGCTCCGTCCCCTACCCTTCGAACGGGTGGCCGCGAAGCTGACGCCTAGTCGAAGTAGACGCGCGCGCTTAACAGCGCAGCGAACGCCTAAGTCAAAGTAGAGGCGCGCGCTCCGTCCCCTACCCTTCGAACGGGTGGCCGCGAAGCTGCCGCCTAGTCGAAGTAGACGCGCGCGTACCGCGAACACCGCCTTGTGGGCGGTGACTTGGGGTCTTGTAATATGGTCTTGCGCTGTAAAGGTTCCGTGAACCACGCCGGCCCCTGGTCTGCCAGGGTTAGGTTCCCGTACCCCGCGACCCGATGTGCCCAGGGCGCGTGGCGGCCTATGACCGGTGGGCGGCGGGATGTGGACGGTCGCGTGTCTGCAGCTGCTCGCCTGTTCCCTAGGCCAGGCGGACACGGGGCGGGCAGTAAATGGCGCGTGCGCTGAACGGGTGCTTGTACAGCTGCGGTCGTGCCCCGATGCGGACCGTCGCGACCCTTCGCGTTCCGCTACGGGGGGATCGCACGGGGCGGGCCTTTACACCGCTGCGGTTGCCTCCGGCACGCAGATCGCTGCGACGCTTGGATAACAGCGGTGCGGGCGGGGCGGCTTGAAATAGCCCCCCCGTAACAGCGCCCCCTCACCTTTACGCACCTTTATGCCCTCTCGCCTGCCCGGTCCAGCTTCAAGACTTTCGCGGCATGCTCACCGCTGCAATCTTTTCGCGGAAAGCGATGGCTTCGAGTGGCAAGCGCGGCCAGATGGTTGGTGGCGCTGACATTCGCCGACGGCCCTCGGAGTTGAAGGTAAAATACGTGCTCGAAGAGCGCGACCCGGCGGCGGCTGAGAAGGAGCGGCTGGCGGTAGAGGAGGGAGGCACGTTCTCTGGCGAGCTAGGCCCCTCGCTGGTGACTGAGAAGACGATCCAGGGGCTTCTTCACGCCGGGAAGTTGTCCGAGCGCCAGGCGGTTCGACTGCCCGCCGCCGACGAGGCGGAGCCGCATCCCGAGGGGTCAGAGGCGGTGGTGTTCGTCGCCTTTTTCGACGCGGGACTCCGCATCCCGGCGGCGGCTGTTGTGGGCGACATACTGCGGACCTTCGGGCTGGAGCTGGCACAACTGACGCCGAATGCCGTAGCCCGGCTGGCGGTGTACAGCTGGGCCTTGCGCTCGGGAGCGTGTTGGCCCAGCGCCTCGCTGTTTGCCTACCTGCACGAGGCACGGCACCAGCCCAAGGACCGGAAGAACGGGGCGGTGTCGAGCTTTGGCAGCGTCACTTTTATCCTCCGTCCATCGTGCAAGAGGCTCTTCCCTGCGAACTCGACTCGCGGAAAGTGGGAGTCCTATTGGATGAAGCGGTGGTTCTACCACCGCGTGGAGAGCGGGAGCGGCCTTGAGTGCACAGGCCGACCTATCGCGTTCAAGCCCTCGCCCGGCCGAGCGCTCGACGATGAGGACAAGCAGAGGGTCCGACGGCTCGTAGGCCTGGCCGCCCGCTTCAACATGCGCGACCTCGCCGAAGAGTTCGTGATGTACGGCGTGGCACCGCTTGCCCGCGACTGGTGTCTCGCCGCCGAAAGGCGTCGAGACGACAATGTCTCGCCCTGGGTCTGCTCGCTGCCGGCGCCCGGCGATCTTCGTAAGCCTCGCGCGTATCTGTCCTTGGCTAACGCAGAGTGCGCTGCATGCTGATAGCCTTCTCCTTTGTTTCAGGGATTCCCTTGGAGGAGGCGGAGCAAGCCGCACGCGTGTTCCTGGGGCCGTACACCGGCCGGGAGCATAAGCAGCGTGCGGCGGCTGTTGCCGAGGCGGGTCTAGGGAGAATCAATCGCGTGTGCGAGGCTCTGGGCCTTGCCGTGCCGGACCGTGCCGTTCCGGACGACGGTGCGGCGAAGGAGAAGAAGAAGAGGAAGACCCCGTCTCGGAAGAGGGGGCGCGGCGGGGCCCCCGCCGCTAGCGTTTCCGAGGGCACTGCGGATGCGGGGTCGGACTCGGCGAGGTATGCCGACTCCGGTTTGGGCGGTGCAGAAGCCGAAGGCGGGGTATCTTCGGCGAGCGCCCCTGACGGCGGGCTTGCCGCGAGCGGCCGAAGGGGGGAAGCCTCACCGCCTGCCGGAGTCGGCGAGGTGGAACCCGTGCGGGCCAGCGATACCGAGGTGGAGCTCTCGGCCATAGCCGCTGTGGTGCCGGTGACGCCTCCCGCGGGGGCACATGAAGATGTGCTGCCTTCATCGATGGCGACAGAAATCGAGGTGGTCCCTGCGGCTCCCGCCCCCATGGAAATTTCTCCGCCGAGCGTGGCAGCGGCGGGGACTGTTCTAACCGCGGCTGGAGGGGCTGTGCCGCTGCAGGCTGCCCCGTCTAAACGGCCGTGCGTGCGGCCGGAGCTTCTCCGAACACCGCGGGGATTTGTCGTGGCCACAGGCATCAGAAGCTTGTGGGATGCCAGCGCAAGCGCCGGAGGCCCCGCAGCGTATGCGCCTTCTGCGCCCCTGGCGACGCCGTCCACCGCGCGGGGACAGCCGCCGGCGTCCCCGAACGCGGAGGCTTCCCCCCGCGGCGGAACCCTTCCTTCCGCCCGCGGCGGAACCACACCTTCGGCTACCGAAGGTAAGGTGGCTGAGCGTACCCTAGCGTATGCTCTTATGCCTTGGATTGCTCACTTGTATGCCTGTTCGCAGCGTTGCTCATTCCGGAGGGGGAGCCCTCGACGGAACGCGGGGCCTCCGAGCATGTTAGCGCCGCGGACTTCGTGCCGCCTCCGGAGACGCTGAGGGCGTGGCGCGGGATTGTACATGACGCGGCCACTAGCGTCGACCTGCAGGTGCTGCAGGCTTACGGGGCGGGGCGCCTAGAGGACGCCTTCGAGGTGTCCGGGGTGAGGGTAAGCTTTCCTGCGACCGCACCTGGGCTTAGCGGAGCTTGCTAAGTATTTGTTTTCTTTTTGTAGACACTTGTGTTGGGGCAGGCCCTGCAAACGGCGTATGCCCGCAGCCAAAAAACGCTGGAGGATAGGCTGCGGGCCGCCGAGGAGGAGCTGCGCGAAGCCTCTGGTGCCCGTGCTGCCCAAGACGCCCGCATCCGCCAACTAGAAGCGGAATGTGCCGAAGCGAGGGCATACGCCGAGGGGCTGGTTGCCGCGGCGCAGGAGTCGGCCACGGCGACTGCGGAGCGGAGGTTCACGGCAGAGCGTGACGGGCTCCTGGCGCAGGTCGCCGCGCTAGAGAAGGAAAAAGGCGAGCTTGCCTTGACTCTAGCGGAGCGCAACCAGGCGCTGGACGAAGCCTCGGTGGTTGCGTGGGACGCCGTGCAGGCGCTGGAGAGCCATCTCCAAGGATTGGTAACCGAGGTGCCGGAGCGCGGCTTTGGCCCAGAGGAGTTGACTCGGACTGTCCGCTGGATTGATGAGGCCGCCACCGTCGCGCGCGATGCCGCGACGTCCTTTGGCACCCATTGTGCGTACACTTCGGCCTCCTTGGTGTGCGCGCTCCTGCAGCACCGCGGCTGTACGCATGTCGCCGAGCTGAATGACCCCCGGCTGGAGATGCCTGGCGGGGCCGGTGTAATGTCCGGCGCCGTCCGCTCTGCTCGCCGTGCCCTTGGGCCCTTCTGCGACCGGATTTGGGGTCATGTCGGGGCGGAAGCTGTACGGATCGAGCTCCGGAAGTCGCTCTACGGGACGGGGAGCCTCGGCCAATTTCTGGACGGGGTCCCCCGACACGATGATGGCGGTGCTGGGCCCTCCGAAGGCGCCGGGAACCCGCAGGGCGCTGGGAACCCGCAGGTCTGATGCCGCGGCGCCCATGTGTAGGCGTGCGTTGTATTGTCCTTTGTCTTTGCTAATAAAGTATGCACCTCCTGCTTGCATGCTGACTTTCGCCTATATCCCGGGCAGCTTCCTTGCTGGGACCAGCTTCGGGCAGCCGACCTTTCAATCCGGCGGCGCCTTCGACGGTGGCGAAGGGTCGAAGAGTCGCGTAATTTCTAGGCGAGCCGGCCTTCTACGAGCGAAGCCCCAACTTTAGCGCGTGTTAAGGACGAGCCCGCGGGGTAGCGGCGTAGAGTGGTCGGGGTGCTGCCGGACCTTTGTACATGTGATTTTTTTTATGAAGTGTAGACTGCCCGGGACCTTACGCAAAGTGGCTGCGCCAAGGTTCCTTAGAACGAACAGTCCAGAGGCTGACGTAGGCGGAGGCGGACCTCCCCGGTCTGCCTTGCCTTATAGTCCGGGGACTCGCGCGTGCGGAGGCGGACCTCAGCGCTACGTCTTCTTTATAGTTCGGAGACTCGCGCGTGTGGAGCTAGGCTCAACGCTACGTCTTATTCAGAGTCCGTGGACTATTGCGTGCGGAGCTAGTCTCGACGCTACGCCTTCTTTATAGTCCGGATACTCGCGCGTGCGGAGCTAGGCTCGACGCTACGTCTTATTTAGAGTCCGTGGACTATTACGTGCGGAGCTAGGCTCGACGCTACGTCTTCTTTATAGTCCGGAGACTCGCGCGTGCGGAGCTAGGCTAACCGCTACGCCTTCTTTATAGTCCGGAGACTCGCGCGTGCGGAGCTAGGCTCAACGCTACGTCTTATTTAGAGTCCGGAGACTTGCGCGTGCGGAGCTAGGCTCGACGCTACATCTTATTTAGAGTCCGTGGACTATTGCGTGCAGAGCTAGGCTCGACGCTACGTCTTCTTTATAGTCCGGAGACTCGCGCGTGCGGAGTTAGGCTCGACGCTACGTCTTATTTAGAGTCCGTGGACTATTGCGTGCGGAGCTAGGCTCGACGCTACGTCTTCTTTATAGTCCGGAGACTTGCGCGTGCGGAGCTAGGCTCGACGCTACGTCTTATTTAGAGTCCGTGGACTATTGCGTGCGGAGCTAGGCTCGACGCTACGTCTTCTTTATAGTCCGGAGACTTGCGCGTGCGGAGCTAGGCTCGACGCTACGTCTTATTTAGAGTCCGTGGACTATTGCGTGCGGAGCTAGGCTCGACGCTACGTCTTCTTTATAGTCCGGAGACTTGCGCGCACGAGGGCGTCCCCCCGGTGCGTATTTTGTTTATACTCAGCCCCGTCACCTTTGGCTACGGCGAGTGCACACGCGAACGTGCGACTTCGATTTATACTCAGTCCCGCACCCCTGGCTACGGCGAGTGCACACGCGAACGTGCGTCTTTGTTTATACTCAGCCCCGTCACCTTTGGCTACGGCGAGTGCACACGCGAACGTGCGACTTCGATTTATACTCAGTCCCGCACCCCTGGCTACGGCGAGTGCACACGCGAACGTGCGTCTTTGTTTATACTCAGCCCCGTCACCTTTGGCTACGGCGAGTGCACACGCGAACGTGCGACTTCGATTTATACTCAGTCCCGTACCCCTGGCTACGGCGAGTGCACACGCGAACGTGCGTCTTTGTTTATACTCAGCCCCGTCACCTTTGGCTACGGCGAGTGCACACGCGAACGTGCGACTTCGATTTATACTCAGTCCCGTACCCCTGGCTACGGCGAGTGCACACGCGAACGTGCGTCTTTGTTTATACTCAGCCCCATCGCCTTTGGCTACGGCGAGTGCACACGTGAACGTGCGACTTCGATTTATACTCAGTCCCGTACCCCTGGCTACGGCGAGTGCACACGCGAAAGTGCGTCTTTGTTTATACTCAGCCCCGTCACCTTTGGCTACGGCGAGTGCACACGCGAACGTGCGACTTCGATTTATACTCAGTCCCGCACCCCTGGCTACGGCGAGTGCACACGCGAACGTGCGACTTTGTTTATACTGCGGGAACGCGCGCGTTGGCTAAGCCTGCGCGCGCCTTCACCGCGTACTTGCGCGTAATAAGGAAAGATTAGCGACAAACGGCGCTCTTCATTACGTCTCCGTTTGCGCGGGTGAGCCACTACAAAGGAAAAGGATAGATATATTTACCGTTTACCCTTGGTGCGGCCGAAGCCTTTAGTCGCTGGTCGTCTGTAGGGCCCTCCGAGGCACGTGTGAGTGGCCCCACGGACCTCCGCTCGGTGGCGCCAGCTCTAGGGGCGCCGTTGGGCTTCGCGACGCGGGCACCTGGTACCTGGCTCAATGCGGCGGGCCATGTCCTGGTCGCCTCGGACGGTGATGATGGTCCGGGGACCCGGGATCTTCATGCACAGGTAGCCGTGGTGTGGGACCGCGCCGAAGGAGTTGAGGATTGGGCGGCCTAGTATGGCATTGTAGGGGTACGGGAGGTCGACCACATCGAAGATGGCGTCTTCGGTCCGCACGTTGTCATCGCGGCCGAAGGAGACCTGAAGGCCGATTTGGCCCAACGCCCTCAGGGGCTGCCCCCCGAAGCCCTGCAGTGGGATTCCCGAGGGCCCCAGGCGGCTTCGAGGGATCCCCATCTGATCGAAGGCCGCCGCAAACAATACGTTCGCGGAGCTACCACCGTCCACCAAGGCGCGCCCCACGTCGCATCCCGCGATGGTGACCCGGATGACCAGGGGGTCCTGATGAGGGAAGTCCACACCCTGGGCATCGTCGGGTGTGAATGTAACTGCATGGTGTGCCCACTCCGGCGGTGCTTGCGCTGGGTATGCCGCCACGTGATGCAGCCTTCGCGCGTAGGCCTTCTGCTGCCGTGCCGAGGCGAACTCCAGTGCCGAACCGCCAGATATGACGTTAATGACCCTACGGTAGGTTGCGTCCGGGGCCTGCAACGACAGGGGGCCCTCCTGGGGCTGCTGTACGTGGGCTTGGATCCGCAGGGTGCCTTCTTGGGGCTGCATCCCTTGCTCCTGTGCCTGCACGGGGGCCTCGTATGGGAATTGGACGTGGGCCACCGCCGGCGGGCGCGCCTCCGGGTTCCTGTCCCGAGCGACGCTGTCGCGTAGCGCCGCGATAGAGGTGCAGGTGCGGGTGTCATGGCTGCCGCGGCCGTGGATTATGCACCACAGTCCCTGTTGCTGGTCGTCGTAGTCTCCACGACTCTTATCATCGCGGCCCCTGCCGCGGCCGCGCCCCCGGCCACGACGCCCCCGACCGCCTCAGCCTGCTGAAGCACCTTCGTCGGAACCGCCTTCGATGTCGAGGACGTACCGGTTTCGCCTCGACCTCTGCTGGCCGCGCTTGGGCTGATCGGACGACTCCTTATGCGAGTTGTCCCGTCGGTCGGGCGCGTCCCTGGACGACTCTTGCTTACGTTTTCCCTTCGAAGAACCACCCTTCGGCGGATCTTCGGCTTTCGCCGAGGCTCCGGCCTGGTTGGTGTCGGAGTCGTCCCCTTGCCTTCGCCGCGCATCTTCCTCCGCCCTGGCATATTCTTCCATCTTGTCGAAGAGCTTTGCCACTGTCTTGATCGGCTTTCGCGCGTTGTACTCGGCCATTGGGCCCGGACGAAGGCCCTGTATGGCTGCATTGACGATGGTGGTCTCGTTGACGTCCTTCACTTGACATCGAATCTTAGCGAAGCGTTTGAAGTAGTCCCGGAGCTTCTCCGAGGGTTTGTGCTTCACGGCGAAGAGCTGGTCCGCATCGACCCGGTCGACGTAGTTTCCTTGGAAGTTGTTGTGGAGGCGGACACGGAGCTGCTCCCACGCGTAGATGGAGCCCGGCTCTATTGTAAAAAACCAAGAGAGCGCCACTCCTTGTAGCGCGAGGGGGAGTCCCTTTGCCTTCGTGGTGTCATCTCCGCCCGCGGCTTCGATCGCGGTTTCGTACACTCGCACGAACTCACGGGGGTCCGTGTCGCCTTTATACGAATCGATGGCGCTAGGGAACTTGAAGTCGTCGGGCCATGCCGCCTGCTGCAACCCCGCCGAGAGCGGGGATTCCGGATCCACGCGTCGCAGCGGCGCGCGGCTGGACGTGGGGGCTTCACGACTGTCCGCCCTTTCCGGCGCGGGCTCAGACGCGATTGCCAGCGCGGCCGGCTGACTCCGAGCCTCTTGTATGTCTCTGACGGCTCCGCGAAGGTCCCCCAGCTCCCGCTGGAACGCGTTGAGAGCCGCCAGCAGGGCGCTTTCCATCCCCGGTGCTGGCGGGGTCGGCAGTGCTTCCGACGGGCGGGTCGGCGCGGGGACGACCGCGTCGCGGGGTCCCGAGCTGCCGGTCGCTCCGTCGTGGCTACCTCGGGCCGCCCGGTTCGCCTCGCCGGCGAGGGTTGCGGTGGGGGCGGCAGGGTCGGCTGTCGTTGCACCGGCGGGGTCGGTTGTCGCCGCACCCGCGTCGACGCCTTGGACCGCGGGGTCCGTCCTTGTAACGCCGGCGGCGGGGTTGGTCGTCGCCGCGCGAACGTCGACGCCTTCGGCCACCGCGCCTGCATCGCCACCCGCGTCCGTCGCTGGCGATGGCGAAGCTCTGGTACTCATACGGCGCTCCGGCCCGGCCGCCTTCTTTCCCTTCGCCGCGGCTGAGGAAGCTTTTTTCGGTGCCATCTTTTTCTTCGGTCTTCAGGCTTGTCTTCGTCCCTCCCCACGGACGGCGCCAACTGTTGTGGCTACAGACCAAACAGAGAGAGAGATGGTAGTGGAGAGTGATGATGTTGAGTGTAATGGCCTGGGGGGGCCTCCCCATGGCTTGTATTCATATATATATTCATGAGGAATGCTTTTACAGTTATACCCTCACATCTGGTTACCCCCTCTGGGGCAGTTATGTCATTACACATGGCCTATTCTAGGCCTTATAGTCTTCCTACCAGGCCTGCTGGGTTCAGGTGGGGGCCACCCCTACGACAAGAAGTTTAGAAGATCATTGATTTGCAAGCATTAGCAAATCAACTGCCTGACCACTTTAGTGATTTGAAGAGCGTGACCAAGTCGCATGTGCCTACACGTAATGCACCGGAGAGGGTTGAAATACCAAAGAAAGTTGAAGGTATCCCTTATCCCGTCCAGAGGCCTCAGAATAAAAGGACGAGAACTTCGGCCCCTCGAATCCTAAGTAATTGGGGACGCCTGGTGAAGAAGGATAAAAGGGACTTAAACAGCTGATCACTGAAGTTCCCCAGAATTAGAAGGGGAGCCAGTTGAGACCTGGCACCAGTATGACACCCTCAGAAAAGGGCATACCAGATCTGAACATTCCCATGAAAGGAGAAATCGGTATGGATGTGTGCACACACATCGGAGGCTCCCTAAACTTGTTTCAATCTGCACCGCGGGTCATTTTGGCCATTTGGCAACAAATAGGCTGATGTGGCTACTTACGTGGCACATGTGGTGCATGTGGCTGCTTAGGTGGCCACATGGCCCTCCTCCCTGGGCTCCACATCACGATTGCCCCTCGCCACCACCACCATGGCGTGCAGCCCTTTTGGCCTGTCCTCCTGGTTCATGCCCAAGCTCCCCACCAAGCGCAGCATGCGAGCGGCCCTCATGCAGTGGACAAGCACCCTCCATGCCCACTTTGTCCATGCCATCGAGCTCCTCAACGGCCATGAGAGTACGTAAGCACCTCACCTCCACCTCCCAACAATCTGCCTCCAGAGGGGTGGGGGAGGGGAGACGCTAGCCACCAAAGGGGAGGGGGAGGCGTTGGATGGGGAAGAGCAGAGGAGGAGGAGGTGAAAGGGGGAGGTGCTGGATCGGGATGGGGAGGACTGAGGAGCACAAGATGGACATCGGAGGAGGCTAGGGAGGACGGCACTTGGGGAGGCTGGGGGTGGCGCCGAGGGAGGCCGGCGGGGGTGGCGCAAGGCTGATGGAGGGGTGGTGGTGGAGGGAGCGGTGAGGAGGGGCGCGGCGCAAAAAATTAAAGGGGAGGCGGGGGGTTAAGTGCAAAATGCATAAGTAAGGTAGTGCATCCCACCCACCTAGATCTGAGCCATTCGGGACAGGTCGGACGGCCAATGTTTGCATTTGCACATTACCACTAAATAGTCCATTTGCAATAGATATGCTCCCAGATATATGTATACACACACACTGTTGTGCTATTCAGTGTGTGGTGCATGCTACGCGTAGGACCTGCTTCCCTGGTTTCCTGGTGCTTAGTGAAAAATCCGGTTGTAGTATTGAAATATGAAAGTTACCATCAGACAAACGTGTAGTATTGCAATGTAAAAGTTACTGTCATTTCTGAATGAAGTTACTATCGGTAGCGAGTGAACTTATTACCAAACACTCAAAGCACACATCGGGTAATAATTTTCCACACAACAGGTCGTAATTTTCCTCACAACAGGTAGTAACTTTCCAGCATAAAACTCGCATGCATGCATGTAGAAGGAGAGAGAAGAGAATAAATGCACTTAACTTGTAATTTTTTATCTTGTTTAAAAGCTAAAAAATACAATAACTCTTTCACCAAAAGTTCAATCTGCGATCTGTTTTCACCATTGTGTTCGAAATTACGAGCTTAACAAAACAAGATCCATGTTGAATATTTTTTGATGCTGCAAAAATCATGTCATATAAAGTTATTATCGTGTAGAGTTATTGCCAGTTTTATATTACAAACGGACAATAACTCTATATGTATTTGTCAATAACTTCACTCAAACATGGCAGTAACTTTCTCGTACGAGTTATTGGCTATTGACATGCATGGTTCTCTTTCCTCTCAATGCATGCATGCTGATAATAACTTCACTCATACATGACAGTAACTTCATGAATTACGCACGATAACTTAATGTACATACGATAGTTACTTTACCATAATTAACAAAAGCTATTAACTGAGCATGGGGTGAGGTGGTGGAGCGGTTGGCTGGTTGGGTCAGTTAGGGGCGCGCGTTTATTCTGCGCGTAGGTGCTGATTAGTAATTATATATATGTGTGTGTGCGTGTGCGTGCGCGCATGCGCTTACGACTTTACTCTTCTTAGCAACGAGATAGGAAAATTGATTCATGTACAATCCATATGAATGAACTCTCAGACAATCGAGGATGGCTCGTCACCTTCTTAATGATGGAGGTGATTGACCGAAAAGGGGACTTTCACTCGGATGGGGATGGATAAAATCTCTCATGTTTGGTGAAAAACAATGTTTTTTTAGGTATCTATAAACATGTTGTAATCGCAATTCATATGTAATTAATCAGTAAATTTGTGTATCTTTGTTATATCTATCTATTTATGATCGATATTTGTGATATATCTATAATATCTATGTATTTGCTTATTTTCAGAGGGGATGGCTAGCATTTCTTGAGGCAATCTGTAAGATAGAGGAGGCCGACTAGAGGGGGGTGAATAGGCGGTCTAAAAATTCTTTTCAAGTTATTGATATTAATTCAAGACCTTTTCTATTTGCCTAAACCAAGTAAACTACGCGGAAGCCTAAATCAAATTTGTTTAAATCAAATAGCGCCTAAATCAAATAAATTCGCCTAACTGCACCAACAATTCTAGCATAGGTCAAAGTTTGCAATCCTGTGTATACAAGCAATCAAATTAATTCTAAGTAAATTGCTTGAAAGTAAATTTAGCACAGGAAAGCAAACCACAAATGACACGGTCTCTTTTTACCGTGGTGTTCGGAGACTTGCCAGTCTCCCCTAGTCCACGTTGAGGTAAGCCCGAACTAATTGGACCGGCTCCATGAATTAAGCTTTCCACCTCAATTTCACTAGTGGTAGCTCTTTCCTGCTCCGGTAGGTGAGCTCCAACCTTCACAACTTCGCCGAGTTTTCTCACAACCTTTTTTGAGAAGATCACCAAGCACGACGCCTCCAATGCCGTATAGGAGTCGGCAAACTCCGAGAGTAACAAGTCAAGTCCCTCACTTGACTCTCACCACGTGCAACGAATGAACAAGCTCACTTGGACACAAAGTCCAGCTCTAGATGCAACACATGCACTCTAGAACCTCTGTCCTTTCTCACAAAGTGCAACACATGCACAATTGAGTGGAGAGTCCCACTCTAGTTCAAGGAATGGAAGAATAGCACCAGCAACTCACTCTCAACAACCCTTGAGGAAGTATTTATACATTTTCCTCAAAAACTAGCCGTTAGAGAAGAGAGAGGGCAAAAATCAGCGCGAGGGCCGAAAGTACCGCCAACATACGGCCGGTACTTCCTTTCTCCCAACAGCTACAAAAACTAGCTGTTACCCTGGAAAATCGGTCAGACCACCCACACAGGGACTAGTCAGACCGCCAGGTCTGGTCAGATCGCCACAAGGACCGGTCAGACCGCTTCCAAGAAACTCAGCAAAGTCGCTCTCTGGAAAAAAGGTTCCGCGAGAGGAACGGAAGTTCCGCAGGCCAGTCATACCGCTCTCACCATGCTAGTCAGACCGTTGTTCTCAAGCCGGTCAGACCGCTGGTCACTTACCTGTCTAACCGCCAGGCTTGAGAGCTTTAAATTTATAAAGCTATCTTCTTCTCAATCTTGACTTGATGATTTTCAACACATGAAGTCATCCCAAGTCATCCTCATTTGTGGAACCTAACCTATTCATCCAACTCATGGAAAATGTTAGTCCACAAAACAATTATCATCAATTACCAAACTTCACCATTAACACATAATGGAGGGATTAGATTCGTCAATCTTCCTTTTTTGGTAATTCATGATAATCTCAACAAATAATGAGATATAAAAATTGATTTACGAGTATACAACTTGTCAAAATAATTGTATACTCTAAGATAAGTTTTAGACAAAGCTTACTTATCCGATTGTCATTAATCATTCAACTATTAACACATAATGGAGAAGTTAGGTGATAACCCGATTACACATGAGTATATATGAACTACACAAACTATATATACTCAAGAATGTATTTCAAAGTAAAGATCCTAAACATGCATATTAAAAAAGCATGGATCAATACTTATGAAAGATAGCTCCCCTAAATGTGTGCATATAATGTATATATAATGAAGACATATGCACATATTCATTTTGGACTAATCGAGGAGTTCAATCTATATTTTGGATATAAGGGATGCATTAGTATATGAGAAAGTGATTTCGAATACATACCTTTTGATTTCACCTTTCCATCCAAATGAGACTAAGCTATAATATACTTACACAAACATATTAGTCCTATGAAAGATTTATCATGTAATCATATATTTGGCTGTGAGAAATGTAGCAAGATTAAAAGAAATATATACTAATACATTTCTCAATGATTTCACCTTTTAATTTAAATGAGACTAAGCATAAATAACCTTAAACAAATATATTAGTCTCATATATACATTTGTCATTATCACCAAAATATTATAATAGTATTTGTAAAATTCCATAATAGTATTTGTCATTAACACCAAAACCAACTTAAATAGAACTTGATCTTTCACTATCAAAAGCAGAAAAAATTTTAGGCATAGAACGAACTATCACAGACGGTTTTATGATATAAATTGTCTATGATGGCCCTACTATCATAGACAGTACGTCAGACATCATATATGGTTCTATGTCTGTGGTGTCTGACATATCACAAACTGACTTTGGTTGCAGCCGTTTGTGATAGTCGGCCTTTACAGACGATACATAAACCGTCTATGATAACTACCTGTTATCATAAATGCAAAAATTCAAACAGTTGAGAAACCGTTAGTGATGAATGTTTAGAACCAGCTGTGATGATTCTTTGTATAGTTGTGCTCTTTCGATCCATCCCTAGTAACACTGGCGCAGATTCCATAAAAACATGTCAATAAGTCCACTTTGTACAACTCTAGATATATACTTGAAATGCACATGCTAACAAATAACACTTGGTTTTCAAACCTTGACCACCTGACGATTGAGTTGTACTTCTCAATATAAGTCAAAAGTTTGCAACAATAATTGGTCTTAAGTTGCAGCAAATTTTGAGAATTAAGCATAGGTGTAAAGAGAGAGGAAGGACCATTTCTCAATTACCAAAAAGTAGGAATTTCCGCAAGAGCTTGCATGATATGCATGCGAGCGGTTGACTGTCTACAGGAGCATGTTAAAATGCAACTTCGAAAGTCTATTTCACAAATGCCATGGAAGAATGACTATTTCACACGGCAAAAGTGCAAGGGTGATGGAGAAATGTCTACTGGTTTTTTTTCTTGTTGCAGCGTGACCATAAAGTAACTAGTGAAACTACGAGGGCTGTTTTCACACAATGGCATGGATTGTTTTGTAGTAATCGAAAACGTGGAGGGTGGCAATACTCCAAGATATTTCACTATTAGGTAAACGTACGAGGCTTTTTGGGAAAGGCTGGGAATTGACGGTAGTGAGTTGTGATTTGGGGACAGGAGGTAGGCAGGCACAGTGAGGGAGGGAGCCAACGGCTAATATTGAAGGTAATAATAATATGATATGATACGGCAACAAAGGAACAAAACCGCACCATGTTGTTTTCCACACAAAGCAACTAGATATGTGGCTAGGTAAGAGAAGAGACCACCCCTGGATCAGTGGTGCTCGGCAGTTTTAGGGTCCACTCCAACGGATTAGCATGTTCTGGCTAGAACTAAGTTGTAGCGGCTACTAATTTTTCTATGTTATTTAATTACAAAAATAAAACACATAAGAAAAAAAAATTAAAAACACAGTTATATCATCATGGAGGATACAAAAGAACAATAGGAAAAAATAAAAATCAAAAAAATCAAAATTAAGAAGTTGACGCATTCTAAGTAATTTTTGACTTGTGAAAGCTGAAAGTAAGAAGTCTGAAGGCTTTTAAGCCGATTGGATCAGGGGCAGCTTGTGCCTGTTGCAATTTAGAGAACAATCTGTTCTTGACTTGTGCTAATACATTAAACCCTAATTGAAAAACTCACGTGCAAGAACATGAACACAATTTTGTTCACAAATATCGTGACTTTTCTGTATAATTTTCAATGCCTAAAAATGACCTAAGGACCCCCGGCCTTTATAGCCGCACAAACGCACACATGACCCTAAACCAACTTGACTACGACACAAATATCTACTAGGAAACGTGCTCATGGTTGTCATGTTCCATTTACAGGCACTCGGATTACGTAAACATACTCAAAATACAACGCTTGCTCTAGAAAGAAAGAAAACGGACTCAAAACAACGCGGACAAGTCTAATAGAGCGCAATCTACTAAGAAAAGTAGATCAAACTGACTCAAAGAGAACTCGGATTCTCCCAATATAGAATTGCCCATGCCTGGCTCAAATTCCTGGCTTTCATTTCCTTCCTGGCTAGGCATCATGTGCGTCTGGCTTGTTCCTTGCTTCTGGCTTGGATTCATCTTTCCCCATTTCCTCTCCTGGCTCCGCCTCAGCGCACCCCTCTTTGAACGGAGTCCCACTCGTAGGTCTGTTTGATATGGCTGTGGCTTATACTTATAGCTTTTGGTTGAAATTTTTGAATTTTAGCTATTTGTGACAGAGATTAGGAGAGAGATACTCGTTTGCGATTTTGGTTGATACAAATATTTGGACTTTTAATATGTACTACAATTAACTTATAAACCCCGTTTTGAGAAAATACTCCGTTTAAAAATTTGGTACTGTAGTAAAAATCAAAAACCGCTTTTAGAAGCCGAAAAGAATAAGACCGTGTTCTTCACACAGAATTCACACGAAACTAATTTGAATAGCTGGACGCCTTCCCTTCTTTCTTTACGTGCAAGGCAAACGCTCACTCCGTCCCCTCGACAAGCACTTGGCTAACACGATCCACACGCCGCACGGTCCACATGCTTACCTGCTTCCATATGCCCTACGGTCCATACGCCACTCATGTCCATGCACCCAAAACACACCACGCACTGCTTGCCTCCACGCGCCCGAGCCGCATGCACTCGCACTCCGCACATATGGTCCACACGAATTCCACACCATGCACTCCGCACGTAGTTCTTGGCCCTCTCTTACGCGCCCTCGACTCATCATGCGGTCGTGGTGCCTACGCGGTCCATGCGCCATACTTGTCTTCCCTTTCTCTTGGCGGGCTTCCCTCTTCTTCCCGTCAACCAAACAAACAACACCACATTATACTGAGAAGTACCTTCGGTTTGCACACTAGAAATACAAACTTAAGTGGAGTTGGTATTTGGTGCCCATCAGGACCTATGTAACGCTATGGCACAAATTCCGTGAAAACATGTCAATAAGTTCACGTTGTACAACTCTAGACATATACTTGAAATGCGCATGCTAACTAATAGCACTTGGTTCTCAAAAGTTGACCACCTGACGATTGATTTGTACTTCTCAATATATGTTGAAAGTTTGCAACCATAATTGGTATTAAGTTGCTGCAAATTTTGAGAATGAAGCGTAGGTGAAAAAAAGAGAGGAAGGACCATTTCTCAATTAGCAAAGACTGAGAATTTTCCGCAAGAGCTTGTGCATGATATGCATGCGAACGGTTAACTATCTACAGGAGCATGTTAAAATGCAATTTTGAGAGACTATTTCCCAATTGCCATTGCAGAATGACTATTTCACACTGCAAAAGTGCAAGGGTGATGGAGAAATATCTACTGGGTTTTTCCTCGTTGCAGCAAGACCACAAAGTAATTAGTGAAACTAGGAGGGCCGTTTTCACACAATGGTATGGATTGTTCTGTAATAATTGAAAACGTGTAGCGTGGTAATACTCCAAGATTTTTCACTATTACGAGAACGTACGAGGCTTTTTGGGGACAGGCTGTCAATTGACGGTAATTACGAGCGGTGATGGGGACAGGTGTTAGCAGGCACAGTGAGGGAGCGAGCCAACGGCTCATATTGAAGATAATATAATAATGATATGATATGTTACGGCAACTAAGGAACAAAACCGCACCATATTGTATTGTTTTCCACACAAAGCAACAGAAGGACTGTCTAGATATGAGGCCAGGTAAGAGAAGAGACCACCCCTGGATCAGGCGTGCTTGGCAGATTTAAGCCTTGTGCGAGCCTAACCTACCTACACGCGCAAAGTAGATCAGGTCTGGTGGAAAGCAGATAAAGGTTAGTGCTTTTAGTTTTTGATGGAATGTTAATTCTTTCTTGTTCCGAGTTACTCGAGAGATCGAGTATTGTTGTTCTTCATCTTGGATAGATGGGATCTGCATCAGCCATCCACACCGTGTGCATGCAGGTGCATGGGCAGAGGGTGATCAGGCAAAAAAGATGGCGCTATGGAACGGCCTGGCAAACGCTGCCACCGTCGCTCAGGTCGCCGGAGTGGAGTCGACCGGGCTCATCGCGATGATCATGCAGGCCGTGCGGACGGCGAAGCGGAACAAGAAGGACTGCCGGCAGCTCGTGCGCCGCGTGAAGACGATCGGCGACCTCCTGAAGCAGCTCCAGGGCTCGGAGATGATGCGGCGGCCGGAGATCAGGGCGCCACTTGATGGCCTCGACGACACGCTCCGGCAGGCGTACGCGCTCGTCGCGTCCTGCCAGAAGAGCAGCATCGTGGGTCGCTTCTTCTTGGCCGACAGCCAGGCCGAGCAGTTCCGTGAAATCCAGGAGAAAATCGACTCCTATCTCTTGCTGTACCCTGTCATCAGCCATGTCGATGTCACCCATCGTCTGGAGCGACTTTGCTCGGCGATTGGCCTCTTAAGCGTTGTATTTGGGTGCGCGTGTTCGTTGTTGCTCGGGGCACACAGTATGTCCCGGGTGAATAGGGTTCGCCGTTAGCTCGTGACCCCCCCTAGCATGAGAGACCGTGACCAAACACCCTTGTTCCGAGAATAATTCGCTCATCGTGTGGGTGTGTTCTCTGTGTTGTATAATATGCCGCAGTTGTTTTCTTCTATCTCATGAAATAGGATGCTAATGTTCGCATAGGTCCATGCTCCAACTCACGGGTGTGAATATCTTTAGTTCGATATTTTCTAAAACACATTCAGTAACTTTTAAGAAGCCAAAATATCATGCGTTTGTGCGATTTGGGTTCTGAAATCTATTTGGTTACATCAAGTGGAATTCTGATACGCGAAAACATTGGTTATCGTATTGCCCTTTTTACTTTATATATGTGGGGCAATTTGCTTCTAGAGCTATTGCTCATAATTAGCGTGAATGCAAAAAAAATTCGTATTCAATCTAGGTAATTTGCACTAGATCTAAACAAAATTTCTCGAAAATATCACTTCCTCAGTACACCCAATTTTTTATATTTATATACTGCTACGAAAGATTGTTTGACGACGGCATTTGGTAACTTCAATCCATTTGCTGAAACTGACCTTTTGTATTTATTAGTTCATTCATATAGTATGATCTTACGATCTCGTATTTGATTTTCATTACTATTAGTCTAATATAGTAGGGGGAGTATTTTTGCCATGTTGGCCTGGAGAAGAGGTGCTGGGTTGTTCACTCAAATTTCCATGTTTGGAAATTTGGATAAATGCCACTTCCAACACTCGGAACTTTCGAATGGATAGAAACGCATCCTTCTTCCTCATCCCCTGTCCTATTCACCTCTCTTCTTCTCCATACATCTTCTGGTCGGCGCAACCGGAGCCTCCATTATCTCTCTACACACACACGGGGATTTGAACAAAGATGACCATCGTATTGTTGAAGCATTTGATTGTTTTCAATTTTACTCATTTTTAGTGTTGAAATAATCAGTGATCAAGAATTCAGGCTGGACATAAGAGAATATATATATATATAACTTTGAACTCGAAAGATATCAGGTATTTACGGAGACACTCGTGCAGCGAGGAACATGAACACACAGGTGTTTGTTTCAGCTTACTTAGCACCGCGAGTTAAAGCTTGAAACCATAGGTTTGGTTTGTCCAAAAACAAATGTTATCTTTGTATAAGGTCATTGTTGTGTATAATTTACCGGCTGACTATGGTAAATACATTTATATTTTATGCTCACTCTACATATAACTTTATTTTCATTTTGCAACACACATCCTATAAGTGGGAGCAGGAAGTGGAAAATATCTAGTGGCAAGCAAACTTTTGTAACAAAAAATGTTCAGAGTAGGAACCCGCCGTTTGTTCGGTTGTGAAGACGTGTGAATACGGCTCCAGCTAGCCAATGGGCATTCACTTCACATGTGCGTAAATATGGGCAACAAATATTTACACCTTGGTTGATGATGTAATACTCTCACATCTTACCAACTAGCCAAAAACCAATCCTAGTTGAAATCATCTTTTTTAAAGACATAACAACAAAATGGTACTATATATATAGTAATTAGTAAATAAAATTTCATGTAGCAAGCTAGATTCTGCAGTGTAGCATACAAAAGTTCTGTAATAGAACATAACATAATTACTTTTCTTTTAAGTTTATAGTTTCTCCGAATAAATAAACGAAATGACTTCTCTATTATTTTTTTAAAACGACTTATCCAAACAATCTTTTCTATAGGATTTATTGATATTTAATTTATTATATAAACACTTATGTTATAATAAAAAAACATTAGTTATAACTATAAAACACTGGTCAAACAGAAAAGAACCTATCTTACCGCTGCAGGGGAAAACCCACCCAACTGGCCCTCGCTTGCGGTCGGCCGGGAGCGCACGTCGTAGTTTTAGTGAATCATGCAGTATTATGGTAACTGTTTAGGGTGCGCCGCCCAGCGAACAGCCAATAGCCACGCCGACGATCGAATGCATGACAGGTCGGTATGAGCGACCAAAGCGAAAGAAAAAGACACGAACAGTGCTGGTGGAGCCTTGTCAGTTGTCACCAGTCAGTGAAAGAAAAGGACGCGAACGGTGCCAGCGGAAAGGACGTGTCAAAACTGGGTCTGGGGATGTGGATGTTCTACCTCTGTCTGTCTCTGATTTTTTTTGTTCTATTGTCAATTCATGCTTCCCCCGTACTCTCATCACTGCGCTGCGGGCTGCCTATCAAGATCTACCTTGGGATTTCACGGCACATCAAGGAAAATAGTGTACAAGTGGGCATACAGAAGGCCTGTTTTTTTTGCTACGGTTTGTAAGTTTATACGAGAGATTACAGAGTAACAGAAACTCACATGCGGTTTTTGCCGATATAAATGAAGTCAGTAAAATATGTACTACAATTAACTAATAGGCCCTATCTTAAAAAAATACTACATTTAAAAGCTAGTTACTGTAGAAAAGTCGAAAAGCAGCTTTTAGGAGCTGAAAAGAACAGGGCCAGAAACTAGCGCGAATAACCTAAGCTCGTAAAAACTCTTCTACCAAACTGATCAAAAATTATTCTACCAAAGTTTGTCAAAATTTGGCACTACCAAAAATCTTTTAATTAATTGGTTGTTCATGAATTGGTCAAGTTTTGCAAGATAACAGCATTAGAGAACCAACGAAAATGGGATCTTATAAGATTTTGAACACAAATTAACTAAACGAAAGCCATGTCTAATCAAAGTTACGGAATTTTGGTAATCCAAACTTCGGCACCTGTAGGCTTCGAACAAACAGTGTTGATGGTAGGCTTTCACACGTGAAATGTGTCCGTGCCAACCCAACTTCCACACTGTTGGTAGTGGTCACCAAAAGATAGATATCACTAGAAAGGGATCGTTAGAAAATCAATGGTAACCGGCTGCACCGATAAATAATATAAGGGCCCGAGAATTTTTAATTTAAACTTTGAACTTTCATTATAAAATACTAGGCAAATAGGCTAGTATTTTCATGTTTGCAAGCTAATTACAGTATTAGTACAACGTTATTCAAGAACTCTGCAACCATTTCTAAAGCTGCATTGTCTTACTGTCTGCTACAAATAAAAAAAATCACACTTAATCACGTCGTCCATTTAAAAATACTCCATGTTTAGCCATTCCATTAGTAATGAAATGCAACCCAATTTAAAACAGAAAGCAGAGGGACTGAATTTTAACATTTGCAAATATTTCCCAATTTCTTTTTTCACACTACAGTGTAGGGCCTGTTTGGCAACGGCTGCAGCTTATGCCTTTTGGCAGAAATTTTTAAATTTTGGCTATTTACAGTACATATTATGGAGAGAGATACTAACTCACGATTTTGGCTAGTACAGATGTTGAGCTTTTAACGTGTACATCATTTAACTTGTAGATCTCATCCTGAGAAAATACTCCGTTTAAAAGTTAGGTACTATAGTAAAAATCAAAAGTCGCCAGCTTCGGATAGAAAAAACATGCCCTAAATTGCCGACTGTGATTTTAATGAGTAATAGATGCTCTTCAAGGCATGTGGTGCACTAAAGTGTACGGCCGGTCTACATACAGCCGCTGGATTGTCGACAGTAGTTCTCAGGATAGAGATCAAGAGAAATACATAGTGGCTTCAAAAAAAAAAAAGAAATGCAGAGCATATGTGGTGCACAGAGACATATGACTATGTATATAAGTACGTATTTGCTTGAGCTTGCCGTCCAAAGAGTTCCAAATGGAATATGTTGGGGTCTGGAACGATTTTGTATCTGTTTTTAGACAAGTTAGTCTTTTTAGCATATTTGGTACTATTTGTAATCGTATTTATAAAAATAACCGTATATCTAGCAAATTGATAAAATGACGTTTTTGCTTCACTTAGATTTGTTTCCTCCTGTGACGATTGTGATATTTGTTCTTCTTTGCTTAGAGATATGGAGAAACTAAGGACCTCGCATGATAGTATGGTTTCTGAGCTTAATTTGCTTAAAGTGGAGAATATTAGTCTGTTAACTGAATTATAGATAGCTAGAGTTACTTCTTGTCAGTCTGATTCCGCTGAGATTACAGTTCATATGAGGATCAGGACAACGCTTTTAGAGATCTATATACCTTTCTCCTTGTTTTGCCTAAAACTTATGATAGATGTGTCAACTTTAAGAATAATTTAAAGAAGATAGATAATAAAATTGTTGAAATACATGCTGCTTTGATTGAGCCTATTGCTTCTTGCGCCAATTGTCCTAATTTAACTGTTGAACTTGAATATATATGTAAGCAATTTCAGGACATGTGTGATCATAATAAGAAAATGGCTCAATATGCATCTAAGGCTCCTGTTAGCTCACCATGCAATAATTATGAAAAAATAAAATATGAATTGATTGCTTTGGATGAAAAATGTACGAAGCTAACAAAGGACCTACTAGAGAAGTCACAATCTGCTTGCATGTTCTGTGCTAAAGGAGAGGAGAAAATGGTGGATATGCTAGAGACTTTTAGGAAGGGATATGTGGCCCAGATGGCTAGGATTAGGACTACCTTGTGTGTGTCTTTTGAAGCACTCAAGGTTGAGGTAGCTATGCATAAGGAGAAATATATACATACTATTCGATCTTCTCCTTCTGGTACTTCATCTTCCTCTTCTCTATGTTCTTCCTGTGCCACCCTTTTTCAGGAGCGTGAGTACCTTATGAACACTCTTGACAGATTTGTTGGAGGTAAGAAAAAGCTCAATCTTATCCTAGACACATCCAAGATTTGCATGTTCAATCAAGGTCTAGGATATGTTTTGTAGAGGATGTGAGGAAACATCCACCTATAGCACCCAACCATATCTTCAAGCTTTCCAAAACCTTGTATGGATTTAAGCAAGCCCCTAGTACTTGGTATAAGAGGCTTAAGTCCTATCTTTTGAGTCATAGGTTTGAGATGGTTAAGGTAGATAAGACCTTGTTCATTCGTAGTCATGGCAATAAATTTTTGCTCATCTAGATATATGTGGATGACATTATCTTTGGTAGCTCCTTTCATGCTCTTGTTTCTCCGTTTTCTGATATTATGAGTGTAGAGTTTGAGAGTATGATGGGTGAGTTGAGCTTCTTCTTCGGCTTCCAAATTAAGTAGACTCAAGAGGGTACCTTCTTGCATCTAGGCAAATACACTCGAGACCTCTTGAGACGCTTTGACATGAGTGATGTCAAGCTAGTGTTGACTCTGATGGCGACCTCAACCATACTTGATTGGCTCCCTCTTGTACCTCACTGCTTTAAGAACATACACTTCACTGTGTATATGTGTGCTTAATTTTAGGCTTCTCCTCGCATCTCTCACCATCAAGCGATGAAACGTATTTTCAGATACCTTCGAACTACTCTAGACTATGGTATCTAGTACTCTTCTGCTTCCTGTCTTTCTCTTAGAGTCTACTTCGACACAGACTTTGCTGCCCGTAGGATAGATAGGAATAGCACTTCTATCATTTGCCAATTCATTGGAATTTTTTTGTTTCATGGTCCTCTAGTAAGCAGTCCAGTGTTGCACAGTGCACTGCAGAGGCCGAGTATGTTGCAGCCACTAGTTGCTGTAGTTAGGCGCTTTAGATGGTTTCGATCTTACACAACTTTGGGTTAGCCATAGATTGTGTTCTACTTTTCTATGATAACACTTCTTTCATTAACATTGGCAAGAATCCAGTGTAGCACTCTAAGACCAAACATATGGATATCCAATATTATTTTCTTAGAGATCGTCTATCCTTATGGCATAATCTGAGGGAAACATCATGGACTTTATGTATCATTTTTCCATTTGCTTCTTTTTGCACTTTACTTCTGAGTGCTTTTAGGTTAGTCTTGTAAGCACAGACTAGGGTTGGTATCATACTATGCTGTTTAGATTTCTTCCTTTTATCTTATGACCTTAGGATGATGTTTATTAGTTGCTTCTCTTTTCACTAAGTTGTGTTCACTCACTTCTTTTAGGTCTAGCAAGGTTTGGACCCCCTGGGTACACATGGAATATATTTACTCCCTTGTGTTTAGATGGCCAGCTAATAGTTTTAGAGTTATGTGGGGTAGACGAGAGCGAGTTTGAGCCATATTGATCCCTCTATCTTGGGTAGATTCTTTTGGGTTGTGGCTTATGGCTTAAAATTTTGAATTCTATCTGCTCGCGAGAGGTAGTACACAGAGAAAAATAGTTGCATATGATTTTGGCTAGTACAGTTGAACTCAATATACTTTTTACTGCAATCTTCCTATTAACCCCACCTTGAAAAAAAACACACCATTTAAAAGCTAGTCACTATAGTCCGTACAAGCCAAAACGGCTAAAAGTCAAGGATTGCCATTTCTTCGTTTTCTAAGCTTCTTCTCTCTCGATTATTGTTTCGATTCAGGGGGAGTTCATTTGAGATTTTCTTGATTCTATTGGTAACTTAACTAAACTTGAACCAAAATGTTTCTAAACTGGACTCGCCTGCTGAGGAGGAGCTGGGATCATTATTGCATCATGTTGTATTTTAAATTTAGCAATGTGCATTGTAATATAAATATATGGAGCTTTGACTATTATCCTTGTGTCATATTATAGTTTGCTTTACATCTTGCCATGTCTTGTGCTAGCTTGCTACATTTATCATGTTCTTCTATGTATAGCTTAGTTTTTGCCATGCTAGCTTTATTAAATGTGAAGAAGTTGAATTAAATCATGTCTTGTTGTATCTTATGACTAGTTTTATTCTAGCGATTCTCTTATGATTCATGCCACGTCAAATAAGCTAAGTCATGAACCTAAATTGAGTTATACTAGTTTTTTTATTGAAGCATGAGTTAGGATTAGGTCTTTGTTCTTGAACTAAGCTAAGAAAATGCAAAATGATATCTTTTGTGTGAAAAAACTGATATCACTAATTCTTGCTCATGAGACGGCTTACCATTGCACTAGGTATGAACTCAAGCGGAGTTTTGGATGACCAATACCACTTATTTAAGGCTCTTGCTTAAGGTGGTCATATAAGGTTTGAGATTTATCACATGGCTAAGAAAATAAAATCGTGTGAAAAATTGTTGAAGCTCAGCTAAAACGAAAAATGAATTTCAGAAAAACCAAATATGCTAAATTTGCTCAACTACAAGTGGTATCTAATGCTTGAACAAAATGGTTATATCTTTAACTTGTAGCACTCTAATTTAACTCAATTGTAGCTTCTTGGTTCTATTTAGTATATTGACATGGCTCGACTCATTTTTGGATATCTTTAGCTAAACTATGATCTTGAGCGACTTGACATGTTAAAAATCAATTAAATTTTTGATTATTGCTCATTGGGCTTTAGCTTTGCTATATATGATTTGCCATCTTCTAGATAGCTCTTTCACATAATATGGCTTGGTATAATACTTGTAGAGTCACTTTGGATAATTTTTATGGCCCCCAAATGCTAAAAATAAATAAAATGAATATGCTTTATTTCATTCATGCTCTATCTTCTTCCATGAATCTTGATGACTCTATTGTCAACGAATGAGAAAGATCGGTAAAAATACATATCTAGAGTATGATTTGAAGTTTTTGTGCTAGAGCATGATTTAGAGTTTTTGTACAAAATCTTGCTGGTTTGGAGTTTTATAATTTTTTCACTATGACCTAGGTCAAATCGAATAATTGTTCTTTCGTATAGACCTAGAGTGAGATTTCCCGACTCATTTGGATGATTTGAAACTTTTTGTGGAAAACTTGTCATTTTTAGTAGCTTCACTCCATTTCTGCCTCTTATTGTCATTTTCAGTCATTGCATTCCGCTTGTGACTATTTTGAGTATCTCTTTGAAAAATCATCTTTCTTTGTCTAAAACATCATCCTATTTGCATTTTTGAAGAATTACCAATGGGGTCATCAAGAGAAGCTCCATGGTATCGCTGTGATGAAGTATTGCAAGTTTCGTGGAGTGGTCAATTGATTTTACAAAGATCACACTTTGTCTAGATTGGTTTTGGGCAAAAATTGAGAATTTTCGGATTTGAGTCACTAATTGAGTTGGGGTGACCTGGGTCATTGAATTAAGGTTACATGATGCATGTTTTTACTAACGTGGGTTAAGTTGTGGAGAACTTGTGCCCAAAAATGATTTCTTTGTCTTTAGATATGTTGGGTCGCTTGGAGTTAACCATGGTTAATGGGGAGGATTGGGGCTATGCTCATAGAGGAGCTGAGGTTCAAAACGATCAAGGATACTGAGTGAGATGGTGAGCTCAAGAATAGCATGAGAAAGGTGGGAAATGTAGAAGGCGAGTTCGAATGGCGGGATTGCACCATATAGCTTGGATGGTCCAACTAAGCGGTGATTCGGTGGAATCAGAATGGGAGAGACTTGGTGACACGTGGCAATCTAGTGGTGCACTACACGTGGCAAGCATAACGATTGCTTGCAAAGGATGGTGATTACCGGGTCAACTTGAGTGG
Source organism: Dendrocalamus latiflorus (assembly GCA_017311315.1). Taxonomy (NCBI): domain Eukaryota; kingdom Viridiplantae; phylum Streptophyta; class Magnoliopsida; order Poales; family Poaceae; genus Dendrocalamus; species Dendrocalamus latiflorus. Next base: position 7,238,135 of record CM029677.1, read on the forward strand.
CGCTTAGGATTGATCAAACCCGTGGCACATGAGTGGCGTTTAGGAGAGCGGTTTAGGTCAAGGTGTAACTGGTTTGATTAAGATGGAACAAAGTTAATTATTTAACAGATTTAGGCTTATACGCTTTAAAAGTGTGCATAAGTGAACATGTGAGTAAAAGCCGTATGTGTGGGGTTAACGGGTTCTCCCATTGTGATAAGTGGATAATATCGACTAAGGGGTGGATGTGGCTAGCTAGCCTATCTATAAAAGAGGGTTGGGATGAAGACATATGGTTAACCATCCAACCCATCTCTTATGTGCTCTCTTGTTTAAGGTTAGGTTTTGAGAGTTGAGTGCTTTGTGTGCTCTCTATCCTCCAAGGTGGAGTGGCTGAAACTTTCCTCCTCAAGCAACAATAGAATCAATCCTTGATCATCTCCATTGCTATTTCTTATCTTGATTGATTTGCTCTTGATTTGGTTGGTTTTTCCTCTCCTCTCATCTCTCTTCTTGATCTTGCTATGCCAAGGACATATAAGAGATGGAGATGATCTCAGGAAATCAATCTCTACTCATCTAGACACTTTGGTAGCAAATTCATCAAGAAACTCGGTTTTTGCACCTTTTGATTTTTCAAGTGATTTCTTGATCTAGGGATTTTTGGCTTGATTTTGTTAGTATTCTAACTTGCTGTGACATGTCGAAATACATCTAGAGTCATCTTGGCTATCATCTACCCATGAGCAACTCATATTCACAGTTTTAGGTTTTTGATCCGTTTTGGTGCAATCTGCCTTAAAACTAAAAAAGATCTCATCTTTGTTAATGTTTTCACGATCGTTTATTGGAATAGATTCATGATATCCTAGAAAAGATTGCTGCAAATTTTCATGTCATTTGGGTCTACTAATCAAAACTTGCATGGATTTTTCATTCGTGAAACAATGCTGGAATTTCTGTTCATCCCTTGTTTCGCAAGTCATATTTCAGCCACATTGTTTGGCTCGGCTATGCATGTCTTATTTCGACTACATTGTTTGGGTCGACCACACATGTCTTATTTCGACCACATTATTTAGTCTGACCACACAGGTTTTATTTCGACTACATTGTTTGGTTCGACTACACAGGTCTTATTTCGACCACACTGTCTGGTTCAACCATACATGTCTCATTTCGACCACATTGTCTGTTTCGACCACACATGTCTTATTTCAACTACATTGTCACGTTCGACCACATTGGTTTTCGACTACTCATTAGTATTTGATCACACTGATCTTATATCGACCACATTAGTTTTCGATCACTCATTGGTCTTCGACTACACATTGGTTTTCGACTACTCATTGGTCTTCGACTACTCTGGTCTTTTCGGCCACACTGGTTTTTTTTCTGTCAATTAAGTCTCTGTTGATTTATTCTTTACTCTTGATCGATCTTCATATCTTCTCATAACTATTGAAGTAAAGATTAGGGAATAATTGGGGAAAAATTTAAGATACCATTCACTTCCTCTGTTGCAATCTTTGGTCCTACTCTAAACATCAAGTAATTCCTCCTATTCCTAAGTTTGTCTACCCCAACTACATATTTCATGTTTGGGTCTCTAGCTCGTCTGAAATTCCACAGCATTACATCATAATTTGTGCAGACATTTCAAATGGTTGAAGGCCTTTATTTAGGGAATGATAGATCTAAACTTGGTCATGAATCATTGCTGCCAAAGACATCTGTTTACATTGTTCTTTAAATAAAATTATATATATATATATATATATATATAGACACACACGTGTGTATATGTATGTATAAGGTAACTAGTGGTGTAATTTGTACCTTGTCAAAGCGTCTGTACTGCATAGCATCGGTGTGTGGCTGCACCCCTGTACCGTGTGTACCCCTGCAACATTTCTTTAATGATTCCTGCCTCCAAGACAGGTAGTTTGTGTACATTTTTTTTATTGTCTATATATAGATTATTCCATACTCCATCCGGTGAAAAATAGGTGTAGAATGCGTGCAATCAAACTATTATAACTTTCACTAACAATATCTTCATGGATACTTTGATTGGCTTTATGAAACGGATATGCTTAGATTTCTTGGGAAATACTTCCATATTATTATAATTATATTGGGTTTTACAAATACGTTATAATAAAAATTAGTTGTTTCTGTATTTTGGAAACCATATGTCAAATGTCCGAACCACCACTTTGTCATCAATGGCAGCAGCTTACACACACAAAAAAAAAAAAACCCAGAAGGCCTTCTGCATACTAAATGGCTAATTTACAAAGAGTTCAAAATAGGCGTTTGATCGTAAAATTTTGTGGCTGCTAGGTTATTTGCACAGTTACAAAAATATTACCAAGTGCCGACTGAATACATATCTAAATTGAACACCACAAGTATGTTTCTCCTTTGCAGGATCTGGTACATCGAAAGATTGAGCAAGTAGGTGCTAGAAGCCTAGAATTGTCATCCGAGGAACTAAGTTTCAACTTGTGAGACTGTGTAGAGGTCATCCTATGATTGTGATGAGCATTTGATTTTTCTTATGCCTTGTTATCGAAATTTGAGTTTGATTTTATGCTATGAACCCGTTGGTTTCTGCTGCCAGGAAGCTGGTGGTCTGATCAGCCTTGAAGTAGTGGTCTGAGCGATGTGGGTAGTACCGGTCTTTAGTTGATATTAGCTATTTTTAGAGGTCTTCGACGAGTTGCGAGAAGTTTTTAGGAGTAGTCTAACCGACCTTGTAATGACGGTAGCTATTTTTCAAAGAGATCTTCAATGAGTTACGCAAAGTTTTTGGGAGTGGTCTAATCGGCCTTTTCATGGCAGTATTACCAGCATGTTTTGGGTTGTCTGACCAACCTTGTCTTTGGTGGTTTGATCGACGACTGTAGGTTGGTCAGACTGGCTTGGTGTCCACGGATAGACTAACCCTTGTTTTTGAGAGGAGTTGGTTTTGGAATTGGTTGTATTAGTCATGGCGGAGTCTATGTAAGTATTAGTCATAGAAAGTCTATGCAAGTTTGAGTTATGGCATGTATTCATGCATGTGTTAATTTGCTAATGAGATTCAAGTGCATGTCATTTGTGCTCGAATTGATCGCTTATTCTTTGATGTGCAGGTACTTAATGACTGTTGCAGCCAGTGGCAAGACCGAAGCTACGAAAAGGGTCATGAGGCCATGACGTGTCGTGTAAGTCTAGGAGCATCGTCTCAGGTGGACAAGAAAAAAAGAAGACAAGGATCATGAGGTACAAATGGTGTGCCAATTGGATTTGTTCGTTTCAAGTGATGATGTAGCTTAGAGCAAGCGTACGATCTTGGCGGCAAGTAATTGGACATCATGGACTGTGGTGGGAAATAGGACTCAGATGTTTTAAGTGGTGATAGCCTTGGAGTAGGCATACGATCTTGTTAACGAGGCGTTGGGCATCGCATCTTCGTAAAGGCTGATGGATTGCAATTGAAAAAATTATCGAATACCGGTTGAAGTGGCAGTTTGCAAAACTGCGGTGTTGGCCTAAGTGGTTTAGGTGTCACAACCCAAATTTTCGCTCTCTGAAAAATATAATTTCAAATTAATTAATTTAAAGTATTTGAACTTTATTTGGATTTATCTAAATTTTATTTCAAAATCTAAATCGAATTTAATCCTCAACCTCTCTACTCGGCCATCACGTGTCGCTCTCTGATTCAATCCATCCTCGCCCGGTTTAATCTCAGCCACCTGCCTTCACTTACCCCTTCATTTTAATCCGATGGCCCTGATTTCTCTTTCGCCTCGTTGCATTCATCCGACCGTCCACTCTTTCCTCCTCTCTCTTCCCTCTCGCTGACAGCCCAACCCCGCCAGTCAGCTTCTTCTTTCTTCTTGCCTTCTTCAACCTTCCACCGCCACCATTTCCCCGCTTTAAACCCCGCTTATCTCCCTCTTTACTCGTCTTTGCGTCGTCCTTAACTTTGGTGTAACCGATAACCGTTCGTCGCCTCCACCGAGTGAATCCACCGCCGAAGAGCCCTGCTGCCAACGCCCTCACTTTGCCATCCCTGCATCCTCGTCGTTGGCTACCATCGAGAATTTCCGAGTGTCGTGCCAAGGTGCACTTAACTCCCCCGTGCCTTTCCTCCCTCTCACGCACCCCTCGCCGACCCTAGCAGCGCCGCCATCCGCCGATGCCCTTAGCCACAGTGCGCCACCTCAGCAACCATGAGCCACACAAGCGTTACGCCAGCCAAGTGTGCCACCTCAGCTTTCTCTTTGGTCCATGAACCCAGTCCACAAAAGCCGGTCCCACCTGTCAGTGAATAAAACCCTTGTTCTGTTGAAAAATAATTCGATCAGAAAATCAAAATCTTTGCTGACGACACCCTGACATATAAATCTTTTTTCCCACAGAAAAATAATTCCTCTGAAAATCATTTCCCTTGATGACATCATAATCTGATTTTTCAATTCAAAAATAATTCCAGAAAATCAGTTTATTCTTTTTCTCTCCTCTTAAACTTCCAAACGCTTGTATTTCTTCATTTTAATTCCGATTGAGCCCATTCAAATTTCTAAATTCATCTAAAATTCTAATCTATTCATTTCTATCCTCTTTTTAAATTTTTGGAGTTTTTGAGTTTATTTGGATTAAATTAAAGCTTAGAATGTAAAAATATTTTAATGGTTAAAATATACTTCAATTAAATCTGAAATTATTTTATTTGGTATTTTCGGGGTCCAAGGATCTTTGTGGAATTTTCCTAAATTTTTCCGAATTTATTTTTTTGGGAAAAAAATTATTATTATTAAATTATTTTCTCTCTCCACCATCACTACATCTTCTTCCAGACCGTTTCGTTCCAGGGAATCACGTACGCGCAGCCGCCATGAATAAAATTTGAAGCTCTCGTATCTCTTGATTTTCTCAACGGTTTTTAGTGAAATAAATTGCATTCAACTCCTCTCATCAAACTCTTTCATTTCCCTACCGTTTTCCCCTCATTCATCAGCCGTTTCGCGAGAAATTAACCCATGTCATTGATGGACATGGTCTCTTGATCTCCCATCTCGGACCTCCCCCGCCCCTATAAAAGAGAGCACCGTGAGCCCCTTCTCATCCTCACTCAATCCCGAAAATATCAAGTCCTCACTCCTCTTCTCTTGGGCGCAATCGGAGTTTTTGTTTTGTGTTCCAAGCGGCGTTCTTTGGCTTATTGCGCCTCGTCCGGTGGAGCCCCGCCACTTTTGAGCACATCCCCGGATTCGCCTCGTCGCGTTCTACGCGGTGCTCACCTCGCCTTCACCGGAACTTCGCCGGAGCATCATCGCCACCGTGGGCCATAGCGCGTCGTCGTTCCTCGCATCGCCACTGGCCGTCTGTGCATGCCCGACCAAAACCAAGGTGAGCATCACGTCCCCCACGTTCTACTCTTCGTTTCGCCGCAAGTCTTGCATGTTAATTCCTCTCCGTTTGACCGGAATGTCGATGTCAGCCTATCGGCTACATAAAAGCGTGTCCACCGCGTTTCACTAGTCCGTTGGCCGAGCCGTCTGCACCGTTGAGTTGGCCTCGATACGTTCTACGCCGTGCTCTCTTCCATTTGTCCAAAACCCTTTCCTAAATTTTTGACCCCGACACCTTGCCATGGCCGCAAATGGCACTTCGCATCCCTGCCTGTCCGGGAATGCTTTCAACAATCCGTTCGCGTCAAAACGTGCCAAACTATCCCAGGTGGCTACGTTTCAGACGGTTTTGGATTCGCTCTACCGAGCACGAAGATATTGAGTTTTTCGTGTTTCGGTACCGTCGTTGTTCAAACGACGATTGCGTCGCCTCCGGTGAGTTTTCGGCTTAGCCGATATTTTTCCTAGCTTCGCCTCACTGCGTTCCAGGCCGTGCTCACCTTACTTCTCCTTGTTTCTTTCCCGAAAATTATTCTTGTCTCCACACCTTATGTCGTTGTCATCGTACACGTTGTCATCGTGCTCCGTTTGACGTGTCGTCACTTCCTACATGTGCCTCGGGTCCTTAGCAACCCATTTTGCTAGTTAGATTCACCTCCCATGCCTCCTCTCGTCAGCGCTAGCCTTCTCGCCAAAAGTACTGTTCTCGGATGAACAGTAATATCTGTGAATTTCCAGCATTTTCTCGCCCCGGCAAACTTTAGATCGCTCGTTCTCCTTCGTCCGAACTCCGATCAACCCGATTCTTTTCCCTAAATTCATCTAAAATTGAGCTCCATCTTTTGGTTCTAGTTTTGCAGTTTTTTTGAGTTCATTTGAATTTTATTTGAATTTGTTTTGTTTGTTTTATCGTTTCGCGCGTAGAACCCGACGTCGCCGAAGAGTTTGTCGAACCACAGCAAGAGGGACCAACCAGTGCACAAGAAGGCAAGTCTCCTTTGACCATCTTGCTCCTATGATTTACAAAATGATTTGTGTAGTTATTTTAAATTATTGCATGCTTATGTTGTAAAAGTGGATAACTTGATTTTAGAAAATTTAGTTAAATGCCAACCTTGTTATGCCTTCCTTTGGAAATTGTTTACCATGTACCCTTGTCAACTTAGGATGATTTTTGGCTCAATAATGAGTTATTATTATTCTTGTTAAATTTAGAATACTAGCAAATGCTTAGTTTAGCTGATAAATGTAAAAGTGCTCATTTGAGAAAATGGACAATGAATGTTTTGGATTTCATGATTTGTTTGAAAAGTGGTAATGGATGTTACCACTGTAATTTAAAAATAAAAATGAAGTTGAAAGTAAAAATTGACGAGGGTGGATGGAAGGCTTGGCTGGTGCGGTTTAGCACGAGAATTTTTGGGTTTGTGAATGAGCCACCCTGGTCGTTTAAGGACCGACGCTTGTGTTTATCCAAACTGAGCAAAACAGTGCAACCACAAGTCTATATGGGTACGACCTAGCTAACTAACCTATAAAGGTGTAGTTTAGATATCACCAGTGGTGTATTGAGTGCCAGGGTGTACTGGTTACTCATAGTGAGGGACAGGGTTTACTGTACTCATACGGCGCAAGAGGGGGCTCCGACTCGTGGATTCGAGTTGTGGTGAAATCTTAGCGGGTGGTATCTAGCTATACTGGAGTAGGTGAAAGGCTTTGTGATATTCTATCTGGGTCTCATGCCAAAGGAAGCATGTTGACTATTAAGATAATTTATCTCTTGTGGGTAAAGTGTACAAACTCTGCAGAGTAAAAACTATTCGAATAGCCGTGCCCACGGTCAAGGGCGGGCAAGGAATGCATTCACATGGTAGAAGTTTGATTTTGATTTCAAAATAAAATGGTTTATCAAACTTGAGAGTGGTATAACTCTCATGATTTAAATCTAGTGGTGTAACCAGATCAGGTGGTTTAACCTGAGTTTTGAAAGTTGGCAGATAGCCTGAGATTTTAGTGTTGGTGGTTTAAGCTTCACTAAGTTATTTATCTAATTTCATTTATGAAAAACAAAGATGTTTATCAAATGGCTTTGAAATAATAGGAAAGTTTGAAATAAAATGCTGTTTTTCGCAAAAGAACCATATAGCCTTCCTTTGTTAAGCCCTGCATCTATGCATCTTTCCCAAGACTTGCGGAGTACATTCATGTACTCACGTGCTACACTTCAAATTAACTCTCAGAGGAGATCGAAGCTCAACAGGTGGACTTCGACTACTTCGTGGATGGATTCGTTGAAGGCTTTCCGGAGAACTAGGTTGCGTTTCCCCAGTCAATTGCCTGTGGCGTATTGATGGGTCTTGCTTTAGTTTCTTTTTGCTTCCGCTGTAATTTTCTGTTTGGTGTGAGGTCTTAAAACCTCATTTGTAATAAAGACTTCGAGGTCTGTAATCTCGATTATGATAATAAAGCGTTGTTGGCAATGTATCATCTTTTCTGTTTGAACTGTGTGTACTAGCGTTGATCTGGGACTAGTACTGTAATGCACAGGAGGTCCAGGAGTTTCTACTCTGGGGTCTCACAGAAGTGGTATCAGAGCCAATTTGACTGTAGGGCGTAACCTAGTTAGAATGGTCGTTATTAGAAAAGCTTGAAATATTATTTTATAAAATAAAAATTTAATAATGTGCTATTCTCATCTTTTCTCTTCGTTCTATCCTTACCTTCGTCAGGATATTCTATCTTATCTATATGTTTGCTCACTTTTAAGAATGGTAATTGTATCCACTTTCCTTTGTAATTTCTATAGATGGGTTAGAGAGATCAAGTCTGTGAAGCACCCAGAGGACCGTGTCGTCATGAAGATTTGAAGAGTAGTTCCTTTGTTTATAGTACCCAAGTAAAGCTCTACGATTTTAGAACGCTTATGTATATTGCTTGTTGGTGTTAGATGGACTGTACCAAGTCTTTGTGTACTTGTAGTACAACCATCTTTAAAAACTATTTTTGTTTTCGAGCTAAGTTTCTCCTGGTTGGAGTTTACTTCTCTCTTGTGTGTTTGTTTGGGATGTTATTTAGTTGTTCCCCAACCTCTTACCTATGCTACTTCCCTCTTACCTTGTGCTAATCCTCGTTGCTGCTTCAGATGGTGCAAGTTCCAAATTCTTCTATAGTAGTCCAAGCTTGGAAAATATTTGAGAACTAAGAATATATAGAAGATCACAACATTTACGGAAAGTACACTTATCAGGAAAGTCATCCTAATCCTTAGATGTCAAGTTAGGTAATTTGGAGGATTGTTGCTAGTGTGATATATATTTGGATTTAGAATTGACAAGATTGGATAATTCTTGGGTGATTCGAAAGTAATAAAGGTATATTTGTGGATACAAATTGATTATGAATAAATCTCAAGACTACAATATTTATGGATTGAATAGATTTTGGAAATAATCACATTATTGAACTTGGTGGAACTAATTAGATCATGAGAAGTATCCAAACTTGGTGCCTTGGATTTATTATCTTGGATTGAAAGGAGTAATTGGATGTAAAACAAGATTTTAGTTGAAGGATTTATTTGTGATCATTGGAGAATTAATATTAAGAATTTGATATAGTAAAGGTGGAAATTAAAAGATTGGATTATCATAAACAATTTATGACATCAATTTTAGGTGGTTTGGTTGAATCATGAAGAGCGGATAAATTTTGTGGAGTTGATTGATTATCATAGTTTGGTGGATCTATTGATGATGAGTGGATACTAGTGTAATTCTGAAAGATAATACACTTAGATATTTGGTGGATTACTCTTATTATTGCAAAGGGAATATTGATTTGAAACTAGTGGATTTATTAGATCATTGAAAGATAATTGGATTTTAATTTATGAGATTGAATATATCATAAGGATGATTGAAGGTTTAAGTTTGGTGGATTTAAATCAAATATGGAAGATAGATTGTTAGATTAGAACTAATTGAGGTACTTCGATTCATTCAAATTTGGTGGAACCAAAATGATGATTTTCGAGAAGTTGATTTTGGTGGATTAATCTTATCATCGAAAAGTGGGTTCTGATATGTTGATTTGAAATTTGTGGATTTATCATATCATTGTTAGATAATTGGATTTTAATTTATGAATTGACTAAATCATTTAATGATGTTCAAATGGTTAAGCTGGAGGATTTAAATTAATTATGGGAGATAGATTAGAACTAATTGAGATACTTCGATTCATTCAAATTTGGTGGAATGAAAATGATGATTATGAATAGACTGATGTTGGTGGATTACCAGATATTGAATTATTGATTGGTTGATCTCAAAATTGATTGATGATTACTAAAAGGTGGGATTTATTTTATGTTATCTGATGGGAGTTATGAATCTATTGGATTAGACAAGGATCATAAAGTATTGGTGGAAATCACAGATTACAACATCATTGGATTCTTATTAGAAGAACTCTATGGTTTGCCGTCAAATTCGAATAAGTATAGACAATAAAATTTTATGGGATTATTTGTGGAAACCAATGTGAGATCAACGAGGTGCATTGGTGGTATATGATTCTGCAATGAAGCACCTTTGAAAAGATGAAATAATTATGTCTTTTGTCGGATGAACACTAGAAGTTAAGCCCTTTTGATGTAATTTTGAATTAATCAATATGATAAGGGCAAATGAAGTTAGCACAGAGATTATAGGCGACTGGAGATGTATTTTCCGATTTGTAGGTCTTCCATATATCTCAATTAAAGGAATGCTTCAGAGTACCAAAAATAAAACAAGTCAAAATCAAAGAGCCAGCTGAACATCGAACAAGAGACAAGAATATCGAGCTCTACAAAGTATAGTGAAGTATCTTTTCAGAATCAGAAGCAACTTGGGAGTGTGAAGATTACCGAAGAGCCGAGTTTCCCTCTCTTTTCTTTTTCCTACTCCGTCCGAATCTCGAGGTCGAGATTCTTTCTAAGGGGGGTAGGTTTGTCACATCCCAAATTTTCGCTCTCTGAAAAATATAATTTCAAATTAATTAATTTAAAGTATTTGAACTTTATTTGGATTTATCTAAATTTTATTTCAAAATCTAAATCGAATTTAATCCTCAACCTCTCTACTCGGCCATCACGTGTCGCTCTCTGATTCAATCCATCCTCGCCCGGTTTAATCTCAGCCACCTGCCTTCACTTACCCCTTCGTTTTAATCCGATGGCCCTGATTTCTCTTTCGCCTCGTTGCATTCATCCGACCGTCCACTCTTTCCTCCTCTCTCTTCCCTCTCGCTGACAGCCCAACCCCGCCAGTCAGCTTCTTCTTTCTTCTTGCCTTCTTCAACCTTCCACCGCCACCATTTCCCCGCTTTAAACCCCGCTTATCTCCCTCTTTACTCGTCTTTGCGTCGTCCTTAACTTTGGTGTAACCGATAACCGTTCGTCGCCTCCACCGAGTGAATCCACCGCCGAAGAGCCCTGCTGCCAACGCCCTCACTTTGCCATCCCTGCATCCTCGTCGTTGGCTACCATCGAGAATTTCCGAGTGTCGTGCCAAGGTGCACTTAACTCCCCCGTGCCTTTCCTCCCTCTCACGCAACCCTCGCCGACCCTAGCAGCGTCGCCATCCGCCGATGCCCTTAGCCACAGTGCACCACCTCAGCAACCATGAGCCACACAAGCGTTACGCCAGCCAAGTGTGCCACCTCAGCTTTCTCTTTGGTCCATGAACCCAGTCCACAAAAGCCGGTCCCACCTGTTAGTGAATAAAACCCTTGTTCTGTTGAAAAATAATTCGATCAGAAAATCAAAATCTTTGCTGACGACACCCTGACATATAAATCTTTTTTCCCACAGAAAAATAATTCCTCTGAAAATCATTTCCCTTGATGACATCATAATCTGATTTTTCAATTCAAAAATAATTCCAGAAAATCAGTTTATTCTTTTTCTCTCCTCTTAAACATCCAAACGCTTGTATTTCTTCATTTTAATTCCGATTGAGCCCATTCAAATTTCTAAATTCATCTAAAATTCTAATCTATTCATTTCTATCCTCTTTTTAAATTTTTGGAGTTTTTGAGTTTATTTGGATTAAATTAAAGCTTAGAATGTAAAAATATTTTAATGGTTAAAATATACTTCAATTAAATCTGAAATTATTTTATTTGGTATTTTCGGGGTCCAAGGATCTTTGTGGAATTTTCCTAAATTTTTCCGAATTTATTTTTTTGGGAAAAAATTATTATTATTAAATTATTTTCTCTCTCCTCCATCACTACATCTTCTTCCAGACCGTTTCGTTCCAGGGAATCACGTACGCGCAGCCGCCATGAATAAAATTTGAAGCTCTCGTATCTCTTGATTTTCTCAACGGTTTTTAGTGAAATAAATTGCATTCAACTCCTCTCATCAAACTCTTTCATTTCCCTACCGTTTTCCCCTCATTCATCAGCCGTTTCGCGAGAAATTAACCCATGTCATTGATGGACATGGTCTCTTGATCTCCCATCTCGGACCTCCCCCGCCCCTATAAAAGAGAGCACCGTGAGCCCCTTCTCATCCTCACTCAATCCCGAAAATATCAAGTCCTCACTCCTCTTCTCTTGGGCGCAATCGGAGTTTTTGTTTTGTGTTCCAAGCGGCGTTCTTCTGCTTATTGCGCCTCGTCCGGTGGAGCCCCGCCACTTTTGAGCACATCCCCGGATTCGCCTCGTCGCGTTCTACGCGGTGCTCACCTCGCCTTCACCGGAACTTCGCCGGAGCATCATCGCCACCGTGGGCCATAGCGCGTCGTCGTTCCTCGCATCGCCACTGGCCGTCCGTGCATGCCCGACCAAAACCAAGGTGAGCATCACGTCCCCCACGTTCTACTCTTCGTTTCGCCGCAAGTCTTGCATGTTAATTCCTCTCCGTTTGACCGGAATGTCGATGTCAGCCTGTCGGCTACATAAAAGCGTGTCCACCGCGTTTCACTAGTCCGTTGGCCGAGCCGTCTGCACCGTTGAGTTGGCCTCGATGCGTTCTACGCCATGCTCTCTTCCATTTGTCCAAAACCCTTTCCTAAATTTTTGACCCCGACACCTTGCCATGGCCGCAAATGGCACTTCGCATCCCTGCCTGTCCGGGAATGCTTTCAACAATCCGTTCGCGTCAAAACGTGCCAAACTATCCCAGGTGGCTACGTTTCAGACGGTTTTGGATTCGCTCTACCGAGCACGAAGGTATTGAGTTTTTCGTGTTTCGATACCGTCGTTGTTCAAACGACGATTGCGTCGCCTCCGGTGAGTTTTCGGCTTAGCCGATATTTTTCCTAGCTTCGCCTCACTGCGTTCTAGGCCGTGCTCACCTTACTTCTCCTTGTTTCTTTCCCGAAAATTATTCTTGTCTCCACACCTTATGTCGTTGTTATTGTACACGTCGTCATCGTGCTCCGTTTGACGTGTCGTCACTTCCTACATGTGCCTCGGGTCCTTAGCAACCCATTTTGCTAGTTAGATTCACCTCCCATGCCTCCTCTCGTCAGCGCTAGCCTTCTCGCCAAAAGTACTGTTCTCGGATGAACAGTAACATCTGTGAATTTCCAGCATTTTCTCGCCCCGGCAAACTTTAGATCGCTCGTTCTCCTTCGTCCGAACTCCGATCAACCCGATTCTTTTCCCTAAATTCATCTAAAATTGAGCTCCATCTTTTGGTTCTGGTTTTGCAGTTTTTTTGAGTTCATTTGAATTTTATTTGAATTTGTTTTGTTTGTTTTATCGTTTCGCGCGTAGAACGCGACGTCGCCGAAGAGTTTGTCGAACCACAGCAAGAGGGACCAACCAGTGCACAAGAAGGCAAGTCTCCTTTGACCATCTTGCTCCTATGATTTACAAAATGATTTGTGTAGTTATTTTAAATTATTGCATGCTTATGTTGTAAAAGTGGATAACTTGATTTTAGAAAATTTAGTTAAATGCCAACCTTGTTATGCCTTCCTTTGGAAATTGTTTACCATGTACCCTTGTCAACTTAGGATGATTTTTGGCTCAATAATGAGTTATTATTATTCTTGTTAAATTTAGAATACTAGCAAATGCTTAGTTTAGCTGATAAATGTAAAAGTGCTCATTTGAGAAAATGGACAATGAATGTTTTGGATTTCATGATTTGTTTGAAAAGTGGTAATGGATGTTACCACTGTAATTTAAAAATAAAAATGAAGTTGAAAGTAAAAATTGACGAGGGTGGATGGAAGGCTTGGCTGGTGCGGTTTAGCACGAGAATTTTTGGGTTTGTGAATGAGCCACCCTGGTCGTTTAAGGACCGATGCTTGTGTTTGTCCAAACTGAGCAAAACAGTGCAACCACAAGTCTATATGGGTACGACCTAGCTAACTAACCTATAAAGGTGTAGTTTAGATATCACCAGTGGTGTATTGAGTGCCAGGGTGTACTGGTTACTCATAGTGAGGGACAGGGTTTACTGTACTCATACGGCGCAAGAGGGGGCTCCGACTCGTCGATTCGAGTTGTGGTGAAACCTTAGCGGGTGGTATCTAGCTATACTGGAGTAGGTGAAAGGCTTTGTGATATTCTATCTGGGTCTCATGCCAAAGGAAGCATGTTGACTATTAAGATAATTTATCTCTTGTGGGTAAAGTGTACAAACTCTGCAGAGTAAAAACTATTCGAATAGCCGTGCCCACGGTCAAGGGCGGGCAAGGAATGCATTCACATGGTAGAAGTTTGATTTTGATTTCAAAATAAAATGGTTTATCAAACTTGAGAGTGGTATAACTCTCGTGATTTAAATCTGGTGGTGTAACCAGATCAGGTGGTTTAACCTGAGTTTTGAAAGTTGGCAGATAGCCTGAGATTTTAGTGTTGGTGGTTTAACCTTCACTAAGTTATTTATCTAATTTCATTTATGAAAAACAAAGATGTTTATCAAATGGCTTTGAAATAATAGGAAAGTTTGAAATAAAATGCTGATTTTCGCAAAAGAACCATATAGCCTTCCTTTGTTAAGCCCTGCATCTATGCATCTTTCCCAAGACTTGCGGAGTACATTCATGTACTCACGTGCTACACTTCAAATTAACTCTCAGAGGAGATCGAAGCTCAAGAGGTGGACTTCGACTACTTCGTGGATGGATTCGTTGAAGGCTTTCCGGAGAACTAGGTTGCGTTTCCCCAGTCAATTGCCTGTGGCGTATTGATGGGTCTTGCTTTAGTTTCTTTTTGCTTCTGCTGTAATTTTCTGTTTGGTGTGAGGTCTTAAAACCTCATTTGTAATAAAGACTTCGAGGTCTGTAATCTCGATTATGATAATAAAGCGTTGTTGGCAATGTATCATCTTTTCTGTTTGAACTGTGTGTACTAGCGTTGATCTGGGACTAGTACTGTAATGCACAGGAGGTCCAGGAGTTTCTACTCCGGGGTCTCACATTAGGTCACGTTTTTGAAGATGGGGTGGCTTATTGGGCTTTTGGAGCCATGGAAGTAACACTTTGAAAAGCGTGCAAGTGTGTGTTGTGTGTGGGTTATTGGGTTCCCCATATATAAGTGGTGTAATCTACTAAGAGTTGTTGGTATTAGGATTTATGAGAGGTGAGGAGTCTTCACTATATAAGCCCTTGTGTGTGTCAGAGATTAAGGACTCTAGTAGAGAGATTAGGGTTTCGTTATGTTGGAGCCTTTTATGTGTGCTCTAAACTTAGAGCTCCATCCATGAGAAAGTGATTGTAAAACATTTCTCTCTAAGTGAAATGAACATCTAAAGTTTGGCATGGTAAGTTGTGCCATGGATCTTTCCTTGTGCTTTTGATTTGCTCTTACATGGATTTCTCTCTTCTTGATCTTTCTTTTTGTCAGGGATGTATAATAGGTGGAGATATCTCTTGGAGATCAGATAATCCATATAGACTCTTGTATAATAGGTGGAGATATCTCTTGGAGATCAGATCCAATCCATATAGATCAGATCCAACCTTCTAGTGAGAGTTGTTGAGTTTTCCCATTATTCCTCAAGAGAGAAGGGATTTTGGGGTTTCACTCTTGTAAGTGATTTGGCTTGGTATAGCTTGCTATGACATGTGAGGACTTATCCAAGGTCATTTAGATCATCTAGGACTCACGAGCAAGAGTTGATCATCTAGGACTCATGAGCAAGAGTTGATCAAGGTTTATTTCTTTTGCCCAGTTTTGATGCAACTCTTCTTGTTTTTGATAAAGGTCAAAACTTTGACATTGATCTTCATGATCTATAATTGGAATAGGTTTATGACATTCTAGGAAGGGTTTGTGGCAAATTTCACTGCATTTGGATAAGTAGTTTGAGAGTTGGCTTTTTTCTTGGATCGTGAGCAGTGCTGTTCGACATTTTCCCTTAGCAATCGGTTAGACCGCAAGGAATTGAGCGGTTTGACTGGAGTGGGATCAAACCGGTGCCGTGTGCAGTCCAACTACCAAATAGTCAGACCGAAGTTAAGCCGATGGTCAGACCGGTTTGGCAGTGAACTTTGTTTTGGTGAGCTTGTGAATTTGTATTTCTGTTGTGTATGGTTGATGATACTTGAGGAAGATTTTGAAAGAGTCATTCACACTCTCTGACTCACCATACTGATCCTACAAGTAGTATCAGAGCTAAGTTTTCTCTTTTCATAGATCTTAACTGATCTTGAGTATGGTAGGTAGTATGAGCACTTATGAGCATTTTTTTGCTTCTCATCATGGTTTCTTTGCTACAGGGCGAATATCTCTCCAAAATATAAACCCTCAACATTGGTAAAGCCCTGAGCTACCAATCTAGATTGTTCTGAATGAGTACCCCATCCTCACTTTGCTTGTTCTTAAAGACCCACTTGGTTACTATGACATTATGACCACTAGGGACTCAACAAGCGACTAGACCTCATTTCTCTCAAAATTTTCTAACTCCTCATGTATAACATTGATCCAAGACTCATCAGACAGTGCATGACAAACATCCTTGGGCTCGAATGTGCTGACATAGGCAGAGTGTAGACAGAAATGACATAAGCCAGACTTCGAGCATGTGACACGCTCAAACAGATCACCTATGATCTGCTCAGGAGGATGAGAATGCTGAATGTGTTAGGGAGGTCCTGAATTTGATGTAGAAGTGGACTCTACCTCATGAGCTGTAGAGGTAGGAGTTGAGCCACAAGCCTCATAAAAGCTAGAAGGTAAGGGCTGGTCTCCCTGAGGTGCCGTGGTATTAGTAGGCACCTCAGGATTAGATAGGACTGGATCAGGTAGAAACCCTCATTTCCATTATCCTCGTCATCGACAAAGATGGTCTTGGATTGCATAACTGAACCTGAGTTATTGGGATTAGTACTAGGAGTAGCCTCATTGAATGTAACCTCACAGGTCTCTAAGATCCTACTTGTCTCGCAGTTCTAGCACTACTACAAAAAGGGTCATCACAGATGGTTCAGAACTGTCATCACAGATGGTTTTCTGAACCAACTGTATTTATGTATCAGTGATAATCGTAGGTTATCACATATAGTTGTGGATCATCTGTGATAAAGACAACACAGACGGTTTGTAACCAGAACCATCTGTGAAGAAAACTATTATAGACGGCTCAAACCAAAAATCGTCTGTGATACTCAACATCACAGATGGTTTTAGTGCCAACTATCTCTAATTGGTGCGTATCACAAATGGTTGGTATATAGAACTGTCTATGATAGTCCTTCATAGATGGTTTATAGCACAAACCATCTGTGATAGTTCATTCAATAAGTAAATTTTTTTTGGTTTTTTGGCTAGCCTCAAGAAATAATGTTACCTATGCCCTTTCAAAACAAGCAAATGCAGTGGCAAATACAACAGTACATTTCATTTCAATTAAGATTAGAATCCACCATTTCAGCAAGAATATATAAGAAGCAGAGATCCTGGCAGATAGTAGAAGCTGGATGCATCGGATGGCACCCAGATATCACCGGCAAAGGAGAGGCGGTGGTAGCGCCACCTTCGTGGCACGATGGTGAGACTACACAAGACAATCTGACAATACTTACGACAAGAGTATGTTGTCCAGTCAACCGTGGCAGCATGACAGAGGTGCTAGCTCACGGAAGTAGTCGGTGTCGTCGAGGAACAAGCTGGATGCATTGGATGGAGATAGCGCCATCTTTGTGGCACGATGGTGAGACAGCATAAGACACTCTTATGATACTTACGACAAAACTGTGTTCTGTAGTCTACCGTGGTGTCACAACGGAGGCGCTAGCTCACGGCGGTAGTCGGCGTCGTCGAGGAACAAGCTCGATGTAGCAGATGGCGGTAGCACCACCTTTGTGGCATGACGGTGAGACTGCAGAAGACACTCTTATGATACTTACAACAAGAGTGTGTTGTGCAGTCTATCGTGGTGTCACAACAGAGGCACTAGCTGACAATGGTAGTCGACATTGTCCAGGGGAGGATGCAGGAAGCTATATGAGAGACCATGTTGAGGTCATGCCATGTGAATGATGAGTAATTGACATCGATTTAGGAGAGTCGAGTTTGGTTTGGGTGTTTCGGACCTTGACGTTGCGAGGTGCAATCGGGCTCGGTCGGACTTGGTCAAACCTGGTCAAAAGGATTAGGATGCTTATTTTGTTGATTTGACAGGTTTGGGCTTTATATGGTTTCACTAATACTATTTATGCTTTCATGTGTTGAGTGGTGCTATGTGACGTGTTTCTTGTTTGTGATGGCTGCAGGACGTCGAGGCGGAGTCGTGGTGAGACACGAGGTGACCGGACTAGACACAGGCGGTGTCGAGGTCAGAACGGTCGGATGTGTCGAAGACGGCGGAGATTCGATATGGTTGCGAGTCGTGGACGATAAGGAACGTGGAAGCTTCCCGGAAGGTGCAGGAGGGGCGTTTCGGTAAAAACGCAAAGCTGCACAGGCGGGAGCTGGTTCCGTTCGGGTATAACTGGTGTAACGGGTTGGAGACCCGTTAGCCAAAGGCTATAAATAGGAGAGGGTGTCCCCTTGCTCATGCAAGTCTTGTGAGAGGGTTTTAGGGTTTGCTTTTAGTCAAAATAGCCTTTGGGAGGTTGTTTTGGCTTTAGAGCTTTAGTTGTTGTGTGCAGGGGAGATGGACAGAGGGTGTCTGTATGTGTCTCCTTCGTGTGCTTCTCCTACCTGAGTGTTCTTCCTTGTGTGTGTGTGAGAGACCATGTGGTCGTGACTCCATGAGAGTGATGAGTAATTGACAAGGGTTGAGGTCAGTCGAGTTTGGTTTGGGTGGTTCGGACCTTGACGTTGCATGGCGCAATCGGGCTCGGTCGGACTTTGGTCAAACTTGGTCGTATGGGATTAGGTTTCATATTCTGATGATTCGACAGGTTTGGACTTCGTCATGGTAAGCATGATGTGATTTACGCTTTCATGTATCGAGCGGTGCTATTTGACGTATTTCTTGTCTGTGTGGCTGCAGGACATCGAGACGGAGTCGTGGCGAGACACGGAGGACCGGACTAGGCACAGGTGGCGCTGAGGTCAGAATGGTCGGGATGTGTCGAAGACGACGTGGACTCGAGGTGGAGTCGTGGCGAGGCATGGTGGACCGGACTAAGCGCAGGTGGCGCTGAGGTCAGAACGGTCGAGGTGTGCCGAAGACGGCGAAGCTGCGTGGCTTGCAGGGCAAGGATGAGGAAGCTTCCTGGAAGGTGCGCGAGGGGCGTTTCGGTAAAAACGCAAAGCTGCACTAAAGGAAGTGGATTGTGGGTAAAGCGCAAAAGCTAAATGGGTAAAGCACTTGGTGAACCCATTAGTGGAGGCTATAAATAGAGAGGGAGATGGTGTGCTGATTTTTGAGAGAGTGTGTGTAAGTGTTGAGAGTTTTATGTTTGTGCTTCTCTCCATGAGTGGTGTGAGTTCTTGAGTTCTTATCTCAAGCATGTATGGGGTTTTCGTGAGAGATTGAGAGTAGTAGACAGCATGTAAAAACCCTATATCAATCATGTATGTCCCCGTATCGCGTTTGAGAATCCTTGTCTAAGTTGACTTCTTGTTTGTCTTCTTTCTTACTTGCTCTTGTTGATCTGAGTTTTATTTGTGGTCTAGTAGCTGGATCTTTTTGCTATGAAATGGGATAGACTTATGATCATTTGATGGCTGCATACCCATGAGCAAAAAGGGTGCTTCAAAGTTGTTTTGATTCCTTCTTCTCTGCACTCTATTACTCTTAGTTTCTTGCATTTTTGAGTGGACCTCTTTTCAAGCTGCAGATCCTTTCCTAGAGTTTTTGATTTAAGGTCTCTGTCAATTCTCTTGAGAAGGAGATCAATCAAAGCTCTTTTCTCTAGTGCAGCCATATTTCTTAAAGCCTTCCTTTTGATTCGGTTCAGTTTTGTTTTCAGCAGCAAGTGCTCCTCTCTTGAATGCTTTCGGCCAGCAGTAGTGGGAGGCTTCAGTTTGTTTTTCTTGTGGCTGGGCAGCCTGAAATTCAGGAGCTAGTACTCCTTTTTGGTCATCTGTTAAGAGCCTTGAACAGCAGCACGTTTTCACCTCTTTCAGCTTTTGCTTTTCAGCCTTTTGTGCTCAGTTTTCAGCAGCCATTTTGGCTCATTTTCAACAGCAAAAATAGTCCTTTTCGTGCATTTGCAGCAGCAGTTTTTGGGCAGCAAAGAGAGTGTTTGGCTGCTGCTATTTTACTCAATTTGCTGCTACTTGAGGCAGTAAAAACAGCTCTCTGTTAGCAGTTTTTGGCAGCTCCTCTTTTGGGCATTTTCCTTTGTTTTTTTATTATTTGTGTTTCTCTGTCCTTTCCATTCTTTTCAGTCTAATTTCTTTGTCGTGGCAATGTATCTCTGAATTTTCTTTGCTGTTGTTTCTAGTCCAAGTCTTTTGTCATTTGAACTAAGATTTTCTTGGTTTCTTTGGGGGTCGATTTTTATTTGAGCGACATTCACCCCCTCTGTCGCCATTTCGGTCCAACAATTGGTATCAGAGCCGGTTAGCTCTAATCAGTAGATCTTAACCGGTCTCAAGAGCCATGTCGACGGACAAGTACTCGACCAAGCCGCCCATTTTCGATGGCATCGATTACCCTTTCTGGAAGAGCCGAATGGAGACATACATCCAGGCTCAGGGGTACGCTATCTGGCGCAAGGTCAAGGTCCGGTTTGTTGTTTCTGCCGATGAGAACATCAATGCTGGGAATAATGATGTTGAGGCAAACGCTAAGGTAGGGAACATCATTATGCAGGGCCTGAGTCGTAGCGAGTTTGACCGCATCTCTCATCTTTCGTCCGCCTTCGATATTTGGGAGACCCTCGATGCATACCATGAGGGCACCACCCAGATTAAGACGGTGCGACAGGACCAGTTCAAGCGGGACTATAACAAGTTCGAGATGCTTGCTGGTGAGTCGTTGGATGAGTGTTTTGCGCGTTTTCACAAGATCTTGAGCAACCTCCGAGCAGTCGGTCTCACATACCCCGACTCGGACAACGCTCGTCAGATGCTTGCTGCACTCGACCTTCGTGTTTGGGAGATGAAAGTGACTACCATCAAGGACACCACGGACCTCTCGACTTTGACGCTTGACGCGCTGTACTCGCGCCTCAAGACGCACGAGATTGACATTGTCTCTCGTAAGTCAAAGTCTCAGTCGATGGCTTTAGTCACCGATCCCACCTCGGGTCTTGGTCATTCTGCTGATTCACTTTGTGGTTTCTCCCTTGCTGCTCTATGTGACATAACTGATGATCAGTTAGAGCAGCTCGAGGATGAGCAACTGGCCCTCCTAGCTCGGAAGTTTTCCCATGCTTACAAGAGGAGGAGGGACAGAAAGAGGGGAGGACCCGTGATTTGCTTCGAGTGTGGTGGCCCCAACCACATTCGGGCAAAGCTGACTACGGCGGTTCGAGCAAGAACGACTACACCGACAAGAACCGCAACAAGAAGACTCCAACGCACCCTCAAGGCAAGAAGAAGTTCCGCGACTTCGGGAAGGCCAAGAAGCTGTTTCACCGCGTCCTCACCGCGTTCGACGACCTCGACCTCAGCGAGGTGGAGGGATGGAGTGACGACGACGGGACGGGTGACCAAGACCCCAAGAGCGGCGACGACTTCTCCGGCATGTGCTTCATGGCCCTCGAGGGCGAACTGAGCGACAGCGAGCTGTACTCCGACTCGGACGAGGTATGCCCCACCTACGACCAGCTCAATCATGCTTTTCTCAAGCTAGGTGGTTTCATGCTAGAGCTAGGGCTAGGTGTACCGAGTTAGAGAAGGAAGTAGATAGATTATCACGGGAGCTTACTTCACTTATATCTGCTCCCTACCGTGATGATTGTGATACATGCTCTGCTTTGCTGGGTGATATGGAGAAATTAAGGACCTCGCATGATAGTTTGTCCTCCGAGCTTGATATTGTTAAGGTGGAGAATGTTAGTCTGCTTGCCGAATTAGAGTTGAGTAGGATGGCTGTTACTCTTCTTACTACTGATGAGACTACTCCTCCCACCTCATGTGAGGATAAGGACATTGCTGCTAGAGGACCTTATACCATGCTCCTTGATCTGCCCGAATCTTGTGAAAATTGCAATAACTTGAAGATGAACCTAAAACGGGCAGATCATAAAATTGCTGAACTACAAGCCTCTCTTCTTGAGCCGATTAATTCCTGCTTGAACTGTCCTAAGTTAACTGCTGAACTTGGAGCTGTCTCCAAACAGTTTCAAGATATGATTGATCATGATAGAAAGTTGGCTTAGTATGCTTCTAAGGACCCTGTTAGCTCACCATGTATTAATTGTAACAAACTAAAAAATGACTTGATTGCATTGGATGAAAAATGTGTGAAGCTAACTAAGGACCTTCTAGAGAAGCCACCTTGTGCTTGTAATGTGATTGAGGAGAAGGGGGAGAAGCCCCATGGCAAGGTTGAGACGCTTAGCGACGTGAACCAACTGGCTAGCAGTAGGACTGTCCCTTCAGAGTCGGCTGTGCCTGCACAAGCCATTCTTCCCTCTGCTATTGGTTCTTCATCTGCTCCCTTACCTTCTGCTGTCTCTTCTTCCCCCTGCTCTTCTTGCACCTCTCTCTTTCGGGAGTGTCAGTACCTTATGAACACTCTCGAGAGATTTGTAGGAGGCAAGAAGAAGCTCAATCTTATTCTAGACCAATCCAAGATTTACAAGTTCAATCAAGGTCTAGGATATGATTTCTATGAGGATATGAGGAAGCATCCACCTGCTATTCTCCGACCCATAGTAGGAGGTATGATCGAGGTCGAGCCCAGATCTGATGAGGTCAAATTCAAATTAGCAGGCTTTGTCCAGGGGATCTCTGACAGCAAGGTGATTCCACCTGCTGCTTCGGCCTCTCAGAAGCCGAAGCCCTCTCGTGCTACTTCCACCTCTCAGAAGGTGAAGTACCACTGCATCTTCTGTCAGAAGGATGGACACACGGTTGATCGATGCTTCACGCGCCAGGATTGCGCGTAGAGACTGTGCTGAGGTACTTAAGCGTATTCAGGGTCAGCCCCAGACTCTGAGTGCACCTAAGGCCAGCACGAGGTCTAGGCTTGTGTCTTCTGATGGGTTTGGGCAGCATTGAGGACTTGGTTTTTCTGAGTCTTCTGGTTTTCGTCCTCATGCTGCTCTTGGTTGTGACTTTCGCCATCCTGAGGGTACTTCTCGTTTCCCCCGTCGAGACAGCTACCCGCGGTGTGTTCAGCCTGTTGCTGGTGCTCCGACTCGCTTGCCTGTAGCAGCCGGACCCAGCAACAACTCTAGGTCTACTCATAGACCATCTGCTTTTCTGAGTGACAGAGAGCGTAGGGTAGATAGAGGTCAGTCGTGCTTGACTACTTCATCTGCTCGATGTGTTGTTCAGTATTGGGTGCCAAAATCACTCTTGATTTACCCCAGTACTGAGACTTTACTCTCTGTTTGACTCAGGCTCGCCGGGCTGGGAAGGGAGAGGTTTGGCTTGTAGACTCCGGCTGTTCACGACACATGACCGGAGACTCCCGTTGGTTCTCTTCCCTAGCCCGTGCTCCAGGTGATGAGACGATCACCTTCGGAGATGCTTCATCTGGGCGCGTCATCGCCAAAGGTACAGTGCACGTTAATGATTCGTTTCTTTTGAGAGATGTTGCCTTGGTTAGTAAGCTGCGTTATAATTTGCTCTCGGTTTCTCAGCTTACCGATGACGGTTATGAGGTGAGCTTTAAGAAAAATGCTTGCAAAATTCTTGACTCTTCGGGTAGTCTGGTTTGCGGGATTTCACGTTATGGGAGGATCTTTCGTGCTGATTTTTCTGAGTCTTCTGGTGATCCTCTCCGGTGTTTGGTTGCTTCGGAGTCCCGCGATCTGACTTTCTGGCATAGGAGACTTGGTCATATCGGATTTGACCATTTGACCCGAGTTATCGGCCACGATCTCATTCGTGGTTTACCGAAACTCAAAATGGTCAAAGATCTCGTTTGCGCTCCATGCCGGCATGGCAAGATGGTTGTCGCTTCTCATCCTCTGCTCACAGTTACTATGACCGATGCACCGGGACAGCTGCTCCACATGGACACAGTTGGACCAGCTCGAGTGCAGTCAGCAGGAGGGAAGTGGTATGTTCTTGTTGTGGTCGATGACTTCTCGAGGTATTCTTGGGTGTTTTTCTTAGCCTCGAAGGATGAGATGTTTTCACATTTCCGAGGTCTTTTTAGTAGGCTTTCTGTTGAGCTTCCAGGTGCCTTACGAGCGATCCGCAGTGACAATGGCACGGAGTTCAAGAATTCCTACTTTGAGAGTTTCTGTGGTGAGACAGGTGTAGAGCACCAGTTCTCTTCTCCATACGTCCCTCAGTAGAATGGCGTTGTGGAGAGGAAGAACCGTACCTTGGTCGAGATGGCCAGGACAATGCTTGATGAGTACTCTACACCGAGGAAGTTTTGGGCTGAAGCCATTGCGACCGCGTGCCATGTTTTGAATCGAGTTTTTCTTCGGGCACACTTTGCACCGCACTTCTTATGAGCTGAGATACGGGCGAAAGCCCAGCGTCTCTCATTTTCGTGTGTTTGGTTGCAAGTGCTTTATTCTGAAGTCTGGGAAACTAGACAAGTTCGAGTCACGTTCCTGTGACAGTATCTTTCTAGGCTACTCGACTTCTTCGCGGGCTTATAGGGTCTGGAACTACGAGTCTAGCAAGTTGGTAGAGACCTGCGAGGTGACCTTTGACGAGGCCAGTTCGGGGACTAGGCCAGATATCTCAGGTTCTTTAGAGCAGTCCGAGACCATCTTTGTGGATGATGAGGACGATTGAGACGATGGTTGTTTACCTGATCCAATTCCTCATCCTCCCCTTGAGATGCCTTCTTCCACGGTACCTCAAGGTGATCAGCCCATGCCTTCTGCCTCTTCTGGAGCTAGTGGCTCTGTTCCTACCTCGTCAGCTCATGAGGTAGAGGCCACTTCTTCATCTCATCCTGGACCTCCTAGACACATTCGAAAAGATCATCCTTCTGAGCAGATTATTGGAGACCTGTTTGAGCGAGTCACCCGTTCAAAATCTAGCATGTCTCAATTCTGTCTCCATTCTGCCTTTGTCGCCTCATTCGAGCCCAAAGATGTTTCTCATGCTCTTTCCGATGAGTCTTGGGTCAATGCCATGCATGAGGAGCTAGAAAATTTCGAGAGGAACAAGGTCTGGTCGCTTGTCGAGCCCCCGCGAGGTCACAATATTATTGGGACTAAGTGGGTATTCAAGAACAAGCAGAGCGAGGATGGAGTGGTTATTCGGAACAAGACTAGACTGGTAGCTCAAGGGTTCTCCCAGGTTTAGGGTCTATATTTCGAGGAGACCTTTGCCCCTGTAGCTAGACTTAAAGCCATTAGAATCTTGCTTGCCTTTGCAGCTTCTAAGGGTTTCAAGCTTTACCAGATGGACGTCAAGAGTGCCTTTCTCAATGGCTTTATTGAGGAAGAGGTCTACGTCCGACAGCCTCCTGGTTTCGAAAACCCCAAATACCCAAACCATGTCTTCAAGCTTTCCAAGGCTTTGTATGGACTTAAGCAAGCCCCTAGAGCTTAGTATGAGAGGCTTAAATCCTACTTGTTAAGTCATGGTTTTGAGACGGGTAAAGTTGACAAAACCTTGTTCATCCGCCGTCATGGCAATGACCTTCTGCTCGTCCAGATCTATGTCGATGACATCATCTTTGGCAGCTCTTCCCATACTCTGGTTTCACAGTTTTCGGATGTCATGAGCACCGAGTTTGAGATGAGTATGATGGGTGAGTTGACCTTCTTCCTTGGCTTCCAAATCAAGCAGACTCGGGAGGGTACATTTCTTCATCAGGGAAAGTACACTCGTGACCTCCTGAGACGCTTCGACATGAGTGATGGTAAGCCTGTGTCGACTCCCATGGCTTCTACAGCCTATCTTGACCCAGACGAGGACGACGAGCCAGTTGATCAGAAAGAGTTCAGAAGTATGATCGGCTCCCTTCTTTACCTCACTGCCTCGAGACCAGACATGCACTTCTCTGTGTGTCTGTGTGCTCGTTTTCAGGCCTCTCCTCGCATATCTCACCGCCAGGCGGTGAAGCGCATCTTTCGGTACCTCCGAGCTACCATTGACTATGGTATCTGGTACTCTTCCTCATCCTGTCTTTCCTTGAGAGCCTTCTCGGACGCAGACTTTGCTGGCTGTAGGATAGATAGGAAGAGCACTTCTGGCACTTGCCAATTCATTGGCACTTCTTTCGTCTCTTGGTCTTCTAGGAAGCAGTCCGGTGTTGCACAGTCCACCGTAGAGGCCGAGTATGTTGCTGCAGCCAGCTGCTGCAGTCAGGTACTCTGGATGGCTTCGACCCTGCGGGACTTTGGGTTAGTTATCGACAGTGTTCCACTCTTTTGTGATAACACTTCTGCGATTAACATTGCTAAGAACCCAGTACAACACTCTCGGACCAAGCACATCAATATCTGTTATCACTTCCTTAGAGACCATGTAGAGAAGGGCGATATAGTGGTACAGTTTGTGGAGAGTGACCACCAGTTGGCTGACATCTTCACCAAGCCTTTGGATAGTTCGAGGTTTTCAGCTCTGCGGGGAGAGCTTGGGGTGGTTTGTCCTTATGGACTGTAGTGAGGGGGAGCTTTGGGCTTTACTGCTTTACTATATTGATTTTGCTTCTGTCTCATTTCTGTTGCTTTGCACTCGGGGTGCGTCGGGCTTAGTCCTTCTAGCATAGGTTAGAGTGCTTCTCTTGTCTAGTTGCTTGGACTTCTTACTCTTATCTTGTGCTTCCAGGATGCTTCTTATTAGCTGTTTCTTATCTCACTAGATTGAGCTCACTCACTTCTTGTAGGTTCTAGCGAGGGTTGGGCCACCATCGGGTAGACAGGGTACGTGTTTGCTCTCTAGTGTGTGTGTTTTACGCTCACGCTAATAATCCTGGAGTCATATGGGGTAGATGAGAGTCTGTCTGAGCCATAGTTGTCTCTATATCTTATCTATGCTTTAAGGACTGCCTGTTTGCTGTTTTCTTTGCCAGCTTCTCGATTTATTGCTTTGGTTCAGGGGGAGTTCATTTAGGAGCTTCTGGAGCTTAATATTCACCTAACTCAACTTGAACTAAAAGTTGCATCTCATGTTGAGGGGAAGTTGGATTTTCTTGCTTTTTAGCATTTCGCGTTGTAATATAACTACATTGAGCCTTGATTATTATCCTTTATGACATGCATACAATGCTCTACACTTTGCCATGGCTTGTGCTTTATTTGCTAAATTTATCATGACTTCATATGTGTAGACTAGCTTTTGCCGTGATAAGTAAATTAAAATTGATCTACGTGAATTAAAACTTGTCATGCTAGCACTTGAGTTTAGTCTTTCTTGAGCTATCTTTTTATGATTCATACCATGTCAAATAAGCTTAGTTGAGCGTTGAATCTTTGTTGAGCCTTAAGTTGAGCTATATTAGTTCTTGATGATGCATAAGTTAGTACAACATGTTTAAAAAGCAAAATGATCTCTTTTGTGCGAAAAAACTGATTTCACCAATTCTTTCTCATGAGACGGCTTGCCATTGCACTAGGCATGAACTCAGGGGGAGTTTTGGATGACCTAGACTATCTTCTTAAGCTTCTCGCTTGGAGTAGTCGCATAAGGCTTGAGATCTAGCACATAAAAAAAATTGGGTTGGAAGCGACCATGAGCTTTAAAAAGACAATGTTTTATGTGTTCAATTTGCTTAAGCTACAAAAAGAACCATGTACTTAACCAATGTTTTAATCTTGAGCTTATAGCACTCTATTTGGACTCAATATTAGCTTCCTTGTTTCGCTTAGCTTATTGACATGGCCTGCATCATCCTTGGATATTTCTAGTTAGACTTTGCTTATTGATGACTTGACATGCTCATAAAATGCATTACATTTCAGATCGTCATCTATGTGCTCTAGTTAGGATATACATATCTTGTCATGATCTAGATAGCCTTTTATTGAGTTATGGCTTGGTGTACTTCATTATGGTCATTATGGATAATTCTCATGGCTCAAAATGCTTAAAAATAATCAAACTTCAGCCATTTCATCCATGTTTGTGATCTTATTCTCTCTTTTGCATCCTTGATGTGTTTATTGCCAAAAGGGGGAGAATAGAAGTGAAAAAGTCTTTTGGGATCATTTTAGAGCTTTGGAGAACAATTTGCTCTTTCAGTTGTTACTCTAGTGATCTTTCTGTCGACATGGTCACTTGCTTCATTTTCTTCTTCGGACCATGTTGGACTCTTCAAATCAAACTCTACTTAATGCTTTTTCTGAGTTTGTCAATATACTCATCAAGGGGGAGATTGAGAGACCATGTGGTCGTGACTCCATGAGAGTGATGAGTAATTGACAAGGGTTGAGGTCAGTCGAGTTTGGTTTGGGTGGTTCGGACCTTGACGTTGCATGGCACAATCGGGCTCGGTCGGACTTTGGTCAAACTTGGTCGTATGGGATTAGGTTTCATATTCTGATGATTCGACAGGTTTGGACTTCGTCATGGTAAGCATGATGTGATTTACGCTTTCATGTATCGAGCGGTGCTATTTGACGTATTTCTTGTCTATGTGGCTGTAGGACATCGAGACGGAGTCGTGGCGAGACACGAAGGACCGGACTAGGCACAGGTGGCGCTGAGGTCAGAACGGTCGGGATGTGTCGAAGACGACGTGGACTCGAGGTGGAGTCGTGGCGAGGCATGGTGGACCGGACTAAGCGCAGGTGGCGCTGAGGTCAGAACGGTCGAGGTGTGCCGAAGACGGCGAAGCTGCGTGGCTTGCAGGGCAAGGATGAGGAAGCTTCCTGGAAGGTGCGCGAGGGGCGTTTCGGTAAAAACGCAAAGCTGCACTAAAGGAAGTGGATTGTGGGTAAAGCGCAAAAGCTAAATGGGTAAAGCACTTGGTGAACCCATTAGTGGAGGCTATAAATAGAGAGGGAGATGGTGTGCTGATTTTTGAGAGAGTGTGTGTAAGTGTTGAGAGTTTTATGTTTGTGCTTCTCTCCATGAGTGGTGTGAGTTCTTGAGTTCTTATCTCAAGCATGTATGGGGTTTTCGTGAGAGATTGAGAGTAGTAGACCGCATGTAAAAACCCTATATCAATCATGTATGTCCCCGTATCGCGTTTGAGAATCCTTGTCTAAGTTGACTTCTTGTTTGTCTTCTTTCTTACTTGCTCTTGTTGATCTGAGTTTTATTTGTGGTCTAGTAGCTGGATCTTTTTGCTATGAAATGGGATAGACTTATGATCATTTGATGGCTGCATACCCATGAGCAAAAAGGGTGCTTCAAAGTTGTTTTGATTCCTTCTTCTCTGCACTCTATTACTCTTAGTTTCTTGCATTTTTGAGTGGACCTCTTTTCAAGCTGCAGATCCTTTCCTAGAGTTTTTGATTTAAGGTCTCTGTCAATTCTCTTGAGAAGGAGATCAATCAAAGCTCTTTTCTCTAGTGCAGCCATATTTCTTAAAGCCTTCCTTTTGATTCGGTTCAGTTTTGTTTTCAGCAGCAAGTGCTCCTCTCTTGAATGCTTTCGGCCAGCAGTAGTGGGAGGCTTCAGTTTGTTTTTCTTGTGGCTGGGCAGCCTGAAATTCAGGAGCTAGTACTCCTTTTTGGTCATCTGTTAAGAGCCTTGAACAGCAGCACGTTTTCACCTCTTTCAGCTTTTGCTTTTCAGCCTTTTGTGCTCAGTTTTCAGCAGCCATTTTGGCTCATTTTCAACAGCAAAAATAGTCCTTTTCGTGCATTTGCAGCAGCAGTTTTTGGGCAGCAAAGAGAGTGTTTGGCTGCTGCTATTTTACTCAATTTGCTGCTACTTGAGGCAGTAAAAACAGCTCTCTGTTAGCAGTTTTTGGCAGCTCCTCTTTTGGGCATTTTCCTTTGTTTTTTTTATTATTTGTGTTTCTCTGTCCTTTCCATTCTTTTCAGTCTAATTTCTTTGTCGTGGCAATGTATCTCTGAATTTTCTTTGCTGTTGTTTCTAGTCCAAGTCTTTTGTCATTTGAACTAAGATTTTCTTGGTTTCTTTGGGGGTCGATTTTTATTTGAGCGACATTCACCCCCCTCTGTCGCCATTTCGGTCCAACAATTGGTATCAGAGCCGGTTAGCTCTAATCAATAGATCTTAACCGGTCTCAAGAGCCATGTCGACGGACAAGTACTCGACCAAGCCGCCCATTTTCGATGGCATCGATTACCCTTTCTGGAAGAGCCGAATGGAGATATACATCCAGGCTCAGGGGTACGCTATCTGGCGCAAGGTCAAGATCCGGTTTGTTGTTTCTGCCGATGAGAACATCATTGCTGGGAATAATGATGTTGAGGCAAACGCTAAGGCAGGGAACATCATTATCCAGGGCCTGAGTCGTAGCGAGTTTGACCGCATCTCTCATCTTTCGTCCGCCTTCGATATTTGGGAGACCCTCGATGCATACCATGAGGGCACCACCCAGATTAAGACGGTGCGACAGGACCAGTTCAAGCGGGACTATAACAAGTTCGAGATGCTTGCTGGTGAGTCGTTGGATGAGTGTTTTGCGTGTTTTCACAAGATCTTGAGCAACCTCCGAGCGGTCGGTCTCACATACCCCGACTCGGACAACGCTCGTCAGATGCTTGCTGCACTCGACCTTCGTGTTTGGGAGATGAAAGTGACTACCATCAAGGACACCACGGACCTCTCGACTTTGACGCTTGACGCGCTGTACTCGCGCCTCAAGACGCACGAGATTGACATTGTCTCTCGTAAGTCGAAGTCTTAGTCGATGGCTTTAGTCACCGATCCCACCTCGGGTCTTGGTCATTCTGCTGATTCGCTTTGTGGTTTCTCCCTTGCTGCTCTATGTGACGTAACTGATGATCAGTTAGAGCAGCTCGAGGATGAGCAACTGGCCCTCCTAGCTCGGAAGTTTTCCCATGCTTACAAGAGGAGGAGGGACAGAAAGAGGGGAGGACCCGTGATTTGCTTCGAGTGTGGTGGCCCCAACCACATTCGGGCAAAGCTGACTACGGCGGTTCGAGCAAGAACGACTACACCGACAAGAACCGCAACAAGAAGACTCCAACGCAACCTCAAGGCAAGAAGAAGTTCCGCGACTTCGGGAAGGCCAAGAAGCTGTTTCACCGCGTCCTCACCGCGTTCGACGACCTCGACCTCAGCGAGGTGGAGGGATGGAGTGACGACGACGGGACGGGTGACCAAGACCCCAAGAGCGGCGACGACTTCTCCGGCATGTGCTTCATGGCCCTCGAGGGCGAACTGAGCGACAGCGAGCTGTACTCCGACTCGGACGAGGTATGCCCCACCTACGACCAGCTCAATCATGCTTTTCTCAAGCTAGGTGGTTTCATGCTAGAGCTAGGGCTAGGTGTACCGAGTTAGAGAAGGAAGTAGATAGATTATCACGGGAGCTTACTTCACTTATATCTGCTCCCTACCGTGATGATTGTGACACATGCTCTGCTTTGCTGGGTGATATGGAGAAATTAAGGACCTCGCATGATAGTTTGTCCTCCGAGCTTGATATTGTTAAGGTGGAGAATGTTAGTCTGCTTGCCGAATTAGAGTTGAGTAGGATGGCTGTTACTCTTCTTACTACTGATGAGACTACTCCTCCCACCTCATGTGAGGATAAGGACATTGCTGCTAGAGGACCTTATACCATGCTCCTTGATCTGCCCGAATCTTGTGAAAATTGCAATAACTTGAAGATGAACCTAAAACGGGCAGATCATAAAATTGCTGAACTACAAGCCTCTCTTCTTGAGCCGATTAATTCCTGCTTGAACTGTCCTAAGTTAACTGCTGAACTTGAAGCTGTCTCCAAACAGTTTCAAGATATGATTGATCATGATAGGAAGTTGGCTTAGTATGCGTCTAAGGACCCTGTTAGCTCACCATGTATTAATTGTAATAAACTAAAAAATGACTTGATTGCATTGGATGAAAAATGTGTGAAGCTAACTAAGGACCTTCTAGAGAAGCCACCTTGTGCTTGTAATGTGATTGAGGAGAAGGGGGAGAAGCCCCATGGCAAGGTTGAGACGCTTAGCGACGTGAACCAACTGGCTAGCAGTAGGATTGTCCCTTCCCGACGTCGTTCAAACGTCGATTGCGCCGTCTCCAATGGGTTTCTGGCCGAGCCGATAATTTTTCTAGCTTCGCCAAGCCACGTTCTAGCCCGTGCTCACCCTACTTTTCCATGTCCTATGCCCGGATTTTATTCCTCCCTCCCACCCATGTCGTTGTAAGCCGCCCGTGCCGTCATCGTTCTCCGTTTGGCGTGCCGTCAGTTCCTATGTGTGCCTTAGATCCTTAGTAACCCATTTTGCTAGTTAGATTCACCTCCCATGCCTCCTCTCGCCAGCGCTAGCCTTCTCGCCAAAAGTACTGTTCTCGGATGAACAGTAACATCTGTGAATTTCCAGCATTTTCTCGCCCCGGCAAACTTTAGATCGCTCGTTCTCCTTCGTCCGAACTCCGATCAACCCGATTCTTTTTCCTAAATTCATCTAACATTGAGCTCTATCTTTTGGTTCTGGGTTTGCAGTTTTTGAAGTTCATTTGAATTTTATTTGAATTTATTTTGTTTGTTTGCCGTTTCGCGCGTAGAACCCGACGTCGCCGAAGAGTTTGCCGAACCACAGCAAGAGGGACCAACCAGTGCACAAGAAGGCAAGTCTCCTTTGATCATCTTGAACCTATGATTTTGAAAGGTTTTAATTATTTTAAATTATGTGCATTGCTATTTACATAAGGCATTAGTTCAAATCTTTAGGCATTAGTTATATCCAACCTTGTTATGCCCTCACTTGAAGTTGATTGCCATGTACCTTTGCAACCCTAGAAATTCCTTTGACTCATTAATGAGAGTAATAATTTTAATTGTTGGTATTAGAATGGTAGAACAATGCTTAGACATGCTATTGAATACCTCATAAATCTTGCAAATGGGAAATTATGAATTACTGTAATATCCTTGTTTTTGTAAATTTAGTGGTAATTGGAGTTGCCACTGTTCTTTTAAAATAAAATGAAATGTGGAAGTTGATTTAGATTAGGGTGGATGGTTGGTTTGGGTTGGTGCAGCAAGCACGAGATCTTGTTAAGTGTATGTTCCACCCTAGTCAAATTAAGGACCGACGCTTGTGTTTGTCCAGACTGAGCATTAACCGTACAACCACAAGTCTAGATAGGTACGACCTAGCTGACTAACTTATGATAGTCTAGTTTAGGTGCCACCAATGGAAAGTGGGTGCCAGGGATGGACTGGTTACTCACAGTGAGGGACAGGGATTTACTGTACTCATATGGCGCAAGAGGGGGCTTCGGTTCGGGCAGTTAGCCTACCTGCGGTGAAACCTCAGCGGGTGGTATCTAGCTAGATTAGAGTAAGGTAAAGGCTTTGTGATATTTTATCTGGGTCTCATGCCAAAGGAAGCGTGTTGACTTTTAGGATAATTTATCTCTTGTGGGTAAAGTTGTACAACCTCTGCAGAGTGTAAAACTATTCGAATAGCTGTGCCCACGGTCAAGGGCGGGCAAGGAATGCATTCACATGGTAGATTTCTAGTTTTGGTTTTAAAATCAAAAAATTTGTATTCCGAGAGTGGAGGGAACTCTCGGAAGGGTATCCTGGCGGTTGGAGCTAGAGAGGGTGGATGGAACCCGAAACTTTAAAATTTGTTATCTTGTGTTGGTGGATGGAGCCTTCACTATTAAGTTAATGTTAGTTCTGTTAAAACTGTTATTTGTTAACTTGATGCCTTCAAAAATAATTAGTAGTAATTGAAATTAAAACATTGCTTTGTGCAAAAGAACCATATAGCCTTCCTTTGTCAAAACCTTGCATCTATTGCATTTTTCCCAAGACTTGCGGAGTACTTTATGTACTCACATGCTGCACTCAAAAATAAATCTCAGAAGAATATGAAGCTCAAGAAGGTGACTACGACTCCTGCTTCGCCTGTGGCTGTGATGGATTCTTCCTGGAGAACTAGGTCGCGCTTCCCCAGTCAATTGTCTGTGGCGTATTGATGGGTCTTCATCGAGTTTATTATTTGCTTCCGCTTTATTTCATGTGTGCGAGGTCTTGAAACCTCAATTGTAATAATGAGACCTTTCGGTCAGTACTCTCAATTATTGTAACAACACGATGCTGGTGACGTATTCGTTTCTGTTTAACTGTGTGCACTAGCTTTGATCTGGGACTAGTGCAGTAATACACAGAGGGTCCGGTTCGGAAATCCGGGGTCCCGACAACCCCCCTCTCTGTCGCCATTTCGGTCCAACACTATATAGTGGATGAACTCACGTGTGACTGCCGGTGGAAGGTAGATGGGGAGTAATTAATAAGGGCCGAGCGGTGGGAAGAACCGATGCCTACCATTTGATGTAGAGAGAATGGACGGGTGAGATTGAAATCCTAGGGGATACGCGATGGATCGGTGACGTGTCATTATCAGAGACAGTTTGTTATACGAACCGTCTGTGATAATGCACATATCAGAGACGGTTTGTTATACGAACCATCTATGATAGTTTCATAGATGGTTCTAATTAAAAACATCTGTGATAGTACATGTATCTTAGACGGCTTTTAAACCTAACTGTTCGTGATAGTTTTAGAGACAGTTTTAGCCATGAGCCGTCTATAATAATCAAAGCACAGACGGCTCCACATTAACCGTCTGTGATGAGATGTCCAGTATAGCTTGTTTTGTAGTAGTGTAGACTCTATAAGCCCATGAAAAAGTTGAGTAATCTAGAAAGATACTATTAGATAAGAGAGGCTTAAACTTATCTAGGTTACCAGACTTTAGAATGAAACACTTGCAATCAAAGACATGAAAATGTAAGACGCTGGGTTTTCGCCCATACCTTAACTCATACGAAGTGCAATGCAAGTGCGCCCTAAGAAAACCACATACCCCAACCCAAAATTTTCTAGGTGTACCATACTCATCTAATAATGTCCTGACCATCTCAACCAAGGTATGGTTCTTTCTCTGTACAATGCTATTTTGCTGTAGGATGTATGGTGAAGAGAACTAATGCTCTACACCTGAATCATCATAGAACCTCTCAAAGTAGGAGTTCTTGAACAACATGCCATTATCACTACGAATCGCTCATAAGGCACCAGGAGCTCAACAGACAACCTACTGAGCAAACCCTGAAAATGACTGAAGGTCTCCTCCTTCGAGGCTAAGAAAAACACCCAATAGTACCTCGAGAAGTCATCAAATATGACAAACACATACCACTTCCCACCAGTCGACTGTACTCTAGCTGGATCAACAGTGTCTATATGAAGATACTATGCTAGTGCATCAGTCATAGTTATAATGATTGGAGGGTGAAAACTTGCGACCTTCTTGCCATGTCAGTAAGGTGCACAAACTATGTTTTTGACCATCTTAAGTTTAGGCAGATCACAAATGAGGTCGTAGTCGCTAACTCGGGTCAAGTGATCAAAGCCAATGTGATCAAATGTCCTATGCCAAAAGGAGAGTTCACGATATTCTAAAGCAACTAAGCATTAAAGAGAATCACTAGAAGACTCAACAAAAATAACATGAAAGATCCTTCTAAACCTAGAAATCCTATAAACTAAACTTCCCAAAGATTCAAAAACTCTACATGCATTTCTCTTAAAGTTTAACACGAAATCGTCATCGGTAAGCTGAGAAACAGATAGCAGATTATATCGCAGCTAACTTACTAAGGCTACGTCCTTAAGAATGAAAGAATTAATAATATGCATAGCACCTTTAAAGATAACTCGACCTAACAAAGCGTCTCGAAAGGTGATCGTTTCATCACCCGAAGCTCAGACTAGGGAAGCCAATGTGAATTTTCAGTCATGTGATGAGCACAATCGGAGTCTACAAGCCAAACATCTCCCTTCTCAGCCTAGTGAACCTGAATCGGTGAGAAGTAAACATCGGTGGTTCAGTACTGGGGCGAATAAGAATAGATCGAAGAATGCAGTACTAAGTCACACGATGAATAGAAGAATCTGTCAAAGGAATAGAAGACTGACATCTAGCGTCACTACGCAACTCAACTCTAACGAAGTCAAAAGATCTAGAACCAAAAGTCGAACCTCTAACTGATTTGACCACCATTGAAGGGCTGGTTTGACTGCTCCTCCAACAATTGTTAGACTAGTCAAGAGGAAAAACAGCACTCACATCACACCACAGATAGCCACCTCGATGGGGAAATGAGGTCTTTCCTCAGGATAACGGAAACCCTGACCAGGAGCAACTCAAGGACCAAAACTAGAAGAGGAAGCTTGAAAACTGAGTCCTCGATGCTGCCCACCACTAAAAGAGCCATCTACAAACCTAGGCCTCATGCCGGTCTTAGGAGCACTCCAATCTGGGCTAACCCTGAATACCCCTAAGAGCATGAATATGATCATGTCGTGCAACCTTGGTACACCTAAAGTAGAACTCAACTAGATGTTCATTTTTCTAGTAGAAGGTACAATAATACTTCGCCTTCTAAGAGGTCGAAGTAGCAGGAGGTACTACCTTACTATCAGAGATCTCTTGGACAAAGCTTGTAGACTCAACGCAGTCTCCCTAGACTCAGGAGTAACCTCAATCATGCCTCCCTCTACAGTTCTAATGCTATAGGTGGATCTCTCCTCACATCATCTTTTCTTGCCTCCAACAAATTTTTCAAGAGTGCTCATGAGGTACTCACACTCTTGAAAAAGGGAAGCATAGGAAGAACACGAGGAAAATGAAGATGAAGAACTTGAAAGAGAAGATTGAATAGCACATGCATATCTCTCCCTATGCACAACCGCCTCAAGCTTGAGAGCTTCGCAAAGCATACATAGCAT
Organism: Dendrocalamus latiflorus; assembly: GCA_017311315.1. Taxonomy (NCBI): domain Eukaryota; kingdom Viridiplantae; phylum Streptophyta; class Magnoliopsida; order Poales; family Poaceae; genus Dendrocalamus; species Dendrocalamus latiflorus. Next base: position 7,274,894 of record CM029677.1, read on the forward strand.
AATCCTAACTCTAGCCATCTGGGTCTCGAATCTCTTCCTAAAGGTCTCATGCATTTTATCAATATCCTTCACAAATTTAGCACAGAATATGCAAACAGGTCATGGCTTCTCTAGTAGGTCCTTAGTTAGCTTCACACATTTTTCATCTAAAACAATCAATTCAATTTTCAGCTTTTCACTGTTACTATATGGTGAGCTAACATGAGTCTTAGAAGAATATTAAGTCGTTTTCTTATCATGGTCACAAAATATTCTAAAGTTGTTTGGACACAAATTCAAGTTCAATAGTCAACTCAGGACAATTAGCACAAGAAGCTAGAAGTTCACACAAAGCAGCATATATTTCAATAATTTTCTAATCTGCCTTCTTTAAATTATTGTTCAAGTTGGTACAATTATTACAAGTTTCAGGTAGATAAAGGAGCATGGTATACAATTCTCCAATATCATTGTCCTTAACCTCACATGAGGTGCAAGCAACAACACCAATAATAGCAGAACATTACTGACAAGGAGCATCTCTAGCATTCTATAATTCGTCAAGCAAACTAACATTCTCCACCTTAGGCATATCAAGCTCAGAAATCATACTATCATGAGAGGTCCTTAACTTCTCCATATCTCTAAACAAAGAAGAATATACATCACAATCAACATCATCACGGGAGGAAACAGATTTAAGTGAAGCAAACTCCCATGACAAACTCACTACCTCCTCCAAATCACTACAACTAGCCCTAAACCTAGCATAGAACTTTCCTAGCATAAGAAATGCATCATTAAGCTGGTCGTAGGAGGGGTTTACCTCATTGAAGTCACTATAGAGATCATCATCGCTGATGCCGTTCTCGTCAGCCATGAAGCACATCCCGGTGATTTCATCACCATCCTTGGTGTTCTCTTGCGGATCATCCTCATTGTCATCATCACTCTAGCCCTTTATATCGCTAAAGTTAAGGTTATCGAAGGCGGTGAGGACGCGGTGGAAGAGCTTCTTCACCTTGCTGAAGTTGCAGTACTTCTTCTCCTTGTCTTGATCACGAGCTGGAGTATTCTTGTTGTAGTTCTTTTTAGTGTAGTCATTCTTACCCACACCACCGTAGTCATTTTTGCGCTTGTCTAGCTTGGGGCAATTTGCCCAAATGTAGTTGGGGCCACCACACTCATAGTCGTAAGATCGAGAAGGCCGACTAGAGGGGGTGAATAGGCGGTTTTAAAATTTTTCTTTTAAACTACTACCTAATTTAGAATGCGGAAGAGTGAACTATTTAGTTTTTACAAGTAAGGCCTAAAACATATAAATTTAACCAAGTGCACTAATGAAATAATTCTAAAGCAATATAAGTAATCTAAGGAAGACAAATATTCTAATCAATACAATGACTACAAATGCTTGAATACGAATTGCTAGAAGGTAAATTGAGTGCATGATAACAAACCACAATGGCACTTGATGTTTTTACCGTGGTGATTGAAAACTTGCTGGTTTTCCCTAGTCCACGTTGAGATAAGCCTGAACAAATCAGACCGGCTCCACAAATTAAGCCGAAACACCTCGAATCTACTAGTGGTAGCTCTTTCCCGCTCTGGGTAGGTGAGCTCCAACCTTTACAACTTTGCCGGGTCTTCTCACAACCTTCTTTGAGAAGATCACCGCGTACGACGCCTCCCATGCCGTCTAGGAGTCGGCAAACTCCAAGAGTAACAAGCCAAGTCCCTCACTTGACTCTCACCACGTGCAACGAATGCACAAGCTCAATCCGGACACAAAGTCCTCCTCTAGATGCAACACATGCACTCTAGATCACCTCTCCTCTCTCACAAAGTGCAACACATGCACAATTGAGTGGAGAGCCTCACTCTAGCTCAAGGAATACAAGCCAAGCACCAGCAACATTCTTCCAACAACCCTTGAGGAGGTATTTATACACCTCCCTCAAAAACTAGCTGTTAGAGAAGAGAGAGGGCTGAAATCAGCCTGAGGGCCGAAAGTACCGCAGTTACACTGCCGGTACTTCCGCTCTCCCAATGGTCACAAAAAACTAGCCGTTGGGCTGGAAAAACAGGTCAGACCGCCACATAAAAACCGGTCAGACTGTCAGGACCGGTCAGACAGCCCACACAGGACCAGTCAGACCGCTCCTAGAAAGATTAGCGGAGTCGCTCTCTGGAAAAAAGGTTCCGGACGAGGAACGGAAGTTCCGGGGGCCGGTCAGACCGCTACCTCAAAGCCGGTCTAACCACTGGGTCAACACCGATCAGACCTCCATTATAAGGGCGGTCTGACCTCCGGATCAACACCGGTCAGACCTCCATTACAAGGGCGGTCTGACCTCCAGCTCAACACCGGTCAGACCTTCAGGTCGTAACTTTTGACTCCGATGTCAGAATTGAGTGATCTTGGACTCTATGGAAAGCTTATTCAGAGAGCTACACAACCCATCTATTTGCATGATCTCAAACACATTAGATCAATATAGAAATCAAAAGACATCCAAAGAGTCACTACTATGGTCTAATGTCAAATCTTAGACCATGCCAAGGGATAATGCACGATCTCCAACTTTTGCAAAACACATTTGTAAATTTAGATCATGTCACAAGGAGTAGGTATATGGACTTCAATCTTTTGCAAAACACATTTGCAAAGTATAGTCACATGTTACTAGGATTCACCATATGAGCTTCAACCATTTACAAAACACATTCGCAAATGTAAGCCTCATGCCAAGATGAGCTAGAGCAAGTGAGGTTGAGCCATCAACACATGATGAGACTCAAACTACTAGACATGACCTCTCTTAATAGTAAGGCAACCTATACTAGCAATCCGGTCTTTCAACCAAACACCAAGACCGGTAAAAGACTAGAAACACATCCTTAGCCCTAGCTAGTCATACCTTTGCCTTGGATCATCGTCTCGATATGCATCAAGTCATGATGTATCCTTTTCATCAATTCCATCAACACATGATAGTCTTTCTTGACTTGATGATCAACACATGATCATCTCCTCACACATCAACTCATGATGCATCTTCTTCTTTGATGACCTTCAACACATGAAGCTATCTTCTTCTCGATCTTGACTTGATGATCTTCAACCCATGAAGTCATCCCAAGTCGTCCTCATTTGTGGAACCTAACCTATTCATCCAACTCATGGAAACTGTTAGTCCACAAAATAATTGTCATCAATTACCAAAATTCACCATCAACACATAATAGAGGGACTAGATTCAACAATCTTCCCTTTTTGGTAATTCATGACAATCTCAACAAATACTGAGACAAAGATAATTGATTTGCGAGTATACAACTTGTACACAACAATTGTATTCTCTAAGATAAGCTTTAAACAAAGCTTACTTATCCGGTTGTCATTAATCATTCAACTATTAACACATAATGGAGAAGTTAGGTGACAACCCGATTGCACATGAGTATATAAGAACTACACAAGCTATATATACTCAAGAATGTATTTCAATGTAAAGATCCTAAATATGCATATTAAAAGAAGCATAGATCAATACTTATGGAACTCCAAAACATAGAGAGAGAGCTCCCCTAAATGTGTGCATACAAGTCTATATGGAGAAAAACAAATGCACATATTCATTTGAACTATTTGAGAAGTTCAATCTATATTTTGGATCTAAGGAATGCATTAGTATATGAGAAAGTGATTTTGAATGCATACCTCTTTTGATTTCACCTTTTCATCCAAATGAGACTAAGCATAAATAATACTCGAACAAACATATTAGTCTCATATATGCATTGTCATTATCACCAAAACAATATAATGGTATTTGTCATTATCATCAAAATCTTATTATAGTATTTGTCATTAACACCAAAACCAATTTAAACGGAGCTTGATCCTCTCTTCCTCTCACTGACCCTCTTGTATGTATGTGAGAATTTTCTGGCTAAGAGAGCTAAGTCATTCTCTGGAAACTACTCAAACTGATCATCGCTCATATCGCACAAAGCAGCCAAAGAAAAAACAGAAGCAATTTTAGAAGATGGTCCAGAAGTAGCTATGGGATCGATGACCAAAGCTGTCAGGACCCCAGATTTTACAATCCGGATTCCTCTGTGATTCCACCGCACTATTCCCTGGATCAGTAGATAGTGCTCACAGTTTACAGTTCTGAATATCAAAGTACATATCATGTGGAAACGTAAATACAATAGTAGACTTACTCATTGGCCAATTAGGCCGAAATCATTAAACTGCAGCAGCGGAAGAACGAAGCACTCAAGTGGGACCTTCAGGACATGCCCACAGGCAGCCAACTGGAGGTGCGCGACCTAGCCCTTGACATCTTCATCTTTTTCGCCATCAGGACCAAGAGAGTGTTGCTGAAGTGTAGTGATCTGATTTCTGATTCTGGATTTGTTATGAGAGCGAGTGTGAGCACACTAACCACCGTGCTCCGCAAGCCAATACACAGGATGCAAATAAATAGTATGCATGGCTTATCAAAGGAGAGGCTCGGGTTATTTTATTTGCCAAAAATCACTTTTAGCAGCATTTTTATTATTAAATCATAGTATTATTAATTCTACCTAAACTCCACACGGTGATTGCCATAATTGACTTAATCCACCAAAGACACATTTTCCTTACTGATTGCTGTCTAAGACTCCAAATAACGAGTATCATCATTACTTAATCCATCGAATATACTCTTTCCAAATTGTTGGCTGTCTAAGACTCCAAACAGCGAGTGACATCATTTAATTAATCCACCGATCATATACTTTCTGTATTGACTGCTGTCTAAAACTCCAAACAGTGGATAACATCAATTATACATTCCACCAATCAATTGCTGCCTAAATCCCCAAACAGCGAGTATCATAATTTATGTAATCCACCGATCAATTGCTGCCTAAAACTCCAAACAGCTAGTGACATCATTTATCTAATATCGTTTAATTAATCCACCGAACACACACTTTCTATATTGAGTGCTGTCTAAAATTCCAAACAACGAGTATCATCAATTATACAATCCACCAATATCTTTTGTATTCCAAATTCCTAACAACCCATTCCTTTTGCTATTGATCCACAACCACAATTTGCTTTTACAATAATCAACCTTATTTTCCATTATCTATCTTTAACTAATTCACTAGTATACCTCCACCAAGAATATCATTGATCAAGTTTATACTCCAAAAATTGTTATCTTACATCCAAATTCCAAAAAATTCAATTCATCCATTTAGTATTTGATCAAATCCTATTAATCCTATGATCGCCAATATCTTTCCAAGAATTTATATTAGTTATCAATGTCGTAATCCAGCAATTACCTTTGCACCCTCTAATTCTCCAAAAATCATTTAGATCATCTATCTAACCTATCTATTCATTTAGACTCCACCAATTTTTCTCTCAGAATCCACACTATCGTTTCCTTTTTTATGATCGACATGAATCCACCAATATCTTTATGTGTTTACCGCAAACATTCATCTCCTTTACTCACGACTCTATTTATTCTTCCTGATATTTTACTTTGTGAAAAGTATTATCATTATTTAAAAATATAATACATAGAAATTTCCTGAGACCTAGCAATTTTGAACAAAAACATAATGTGTAAGAAAATACAATATCCATAATAGTGATCTAGATTTCCATCCACCGTTACATAGCATCTGCACCATATGCTAACATTTCAGCGTTATAACCGCTTACAATACCACTAGGACGACACTCAGGACAACTCAAATCAGGGGCTTCCACTGCCCTCCACTTTTTCCATTCCCACCCACAAAGTTTTTGAAATAGAACTATATCTGGTTAAGTTCCCATGTCCGCCCTTGACCGTGGGCACAGGTATTCAAATAGTTTTTACTCTGCAGAGTTTGTACACTTTCACCACAAGAGACAATCAACTCGTTGCCCCCACACGATTCCTTAGTTATGTGGTTGAGCAGACCATCACAGTAACTTTTCAAGATATCTAGTCCCTTTTGTCATCTCACCTTATGGGCTGCTCCCACTTGCGGTGGGTCCCATCTATGCACGGGATGTTCCCCACAGTTACTAGCGTTATTCGGGCTCCACTCCCCTCAGCGCTAGTACGACTGGGAAACTTCACCCTCCACTCGGTGTCCCTTTAGGCCTTCTCTTGCCCTTGCGTATCCACTCCTATCCACTACCAGTGAGATGAGTTCGGGGGTTTCGATAAATTTACTTAGCTAAGTTGTACTTTACAAACTTGTGGTTGCACTGTTTTACACAGGAGGTCATGACAAGATTCGGTCCTTAGGATTACCTGGGCGGTTCTACCACACTCCACAATTTGTGCTTCCACTGCACCACATACCAGCCCCCAAATCATCCTCCCAGATATTTAAGCAAGTTGGGGTTTTTGGGAGCATAAAATAATCATATCAAAATATACCAGTCATTCCCACCATGACTGTCCAAATCAATTTCTCATGATTAAAGATGATAATGATGCTTGGGGCATTTCAGCGCCCTAAGTATCTATGCAGTACTAAGCATGACGTATAATTAGGGACTTATTTAAGAAAGGTTACGATTATAATTTTGCTAGGGCGACAAGGTTCACATGTTCAAATATTCCAAAGGAGATGTAATATTAATCAAGTCAAATAATAGGCATAAAACTAGAATCTTGAATTAATCATGTATTTGCATATAAAATATCAGCATGCAATTTGATAATTTAAATAAAAATAATTTGCAGAAAATGTAGGATCAACATGATCAAAGTATTGACTCGCCTTGCGCGGTTTACCGCGGACTTGAGCTCACGTAAAGCATTCTCGTTTGATGGTCTTGAGCTTTTGGGTCCTTTCTTCACCTCGATCTTGATCTCGCTTGATCCATTGAATCTTCTCGACTCCCAATTTCTAATTACGTGCTAAGCAACTGAATCCAAATAAATGCAAATAACTCAAGAGTCCAAATAAATCTAATTGAGCTTGATTAACTTTTATTATGATTAATTAGGTGATTAGAGACAAGGTTGATTGGACGCGGAGTATTATCGGTGTCGGAGTGGTTGGAGTGACTGGGAAATGGTGGGGAAAACTTGTCGAGATGGAGATCAAGGACGGGTCATGGCAAAGGTATATTCATGAGATTATTTTGTTTAGCACTCAGGGATAGCTGCAATATGACGACTCGACCTTTTTATTAATAACCTCTTTTATTATTTTTATATTTATCAAGGAAATTCCATGAGTCGGGTTAGACTTATAGACTGGTGTAAGAATTTAGGGTATTAACTTTATCTTTAGAGTATGTATTCCTCGCAACTTGAGTTATGATATTTTATGGGGTTTTACTTACTAATTATTCGAAGTATCCTTGTTGTAGGGGTGGCCCCCACCTAAGCCCAGCAAGCCTGTTAGGAGAATGTAAGGCCCAAGATGGGACATGTATAGTGACATGGGTACCCCTGAGGGGAGTACTCATATGTAAGGGTATAATTGTAAAAGCACTCCCCATGTGGATGTATATATATAACACAAGCCATGGGGGGAAACCCTAAGCCATTCACTCACCTAACTCTCCATTACTACACTCTCTCTCTGTTTGGTCTGTAACCACAACAGTTGGCGCCGTCCGTGGGGAGGACAAGAGCAAGCCTCCAGGTCCGGAGGATGGCACCAAAGAAAGCTTCACCATCGTTGGCGAAGAAGAAGAAGGCGGAAGCGGCGAAATCTCGCGTCAATACCAGGGCTTCGGCTTTAGTAGCTGCAAGTACAGGTGGTGATGCAGGTGTGATGGCTGTGAGCACCGATGTTCACGATGGGGCACCCAACCCCGCCACTGGCGACGCGACACCCAACCCCGCCACCACTGTGACGAGCTACCCCGCCACCAGCGACACAACTCCCGACCCGGCCACTGCCCCCGCGCCGCCAGACCTCGCCGCCTCCGCCCCGACGACCAACCCCGAAGGTGGCAACCCCGGCACGTCCACTTTCCCACCCGGCGCAGGAGTCGTGAGCGGTCCCAGCGTCCACGTGGGTCTCGTCACCAGCCCCACGGTCCTCCAGGATAACACGGCGGGCAGCCTGGGTGCGCAAGCCGTGGTCACCGCCGCGCCCATCGCGGCGCCGGGCCCACCGACGGCCCCAGCTACGCCCGCGGTGGAGACCGCCCTGCTAGCGGCCCTCAACGCATTTCAGCGGGAGCTGACAGACCTCTGCGGAGCTATGCGCGACATGCAGGAGGCCCAGAGCCAACACGCCCCCCCCCCCGACGGTGGCATCCGAACCCGCTCCGGAGAGGGCGGACAGCCGCGATGCCCCTACGTCAAGTCGCGTCCCATTACGGCGCGTAGACCCGGAGTCCCCGCTCTCCGCGAGCCTGCAGCAGGCGGCATGGTCCAAGGACTTCAAGTTCCCGAGCGTCATTGAGGCGTACAAGGGTGACTCCGACCCGCGAGAATTCGTGCGCGTATATGAGACCGCTATCGAAGCCGCCGGCGGAGACGACACCACGAAGGCAAAAGGACTCCCTCTCACGTTACAAGGGGTGGCGCTGTCCTGGTTCTTCACCATTGAACCACAGTCCATCTACGCGTGGGAACAGATCCGCGACCGACTCTACAACAACTTCCAGGGAAACTACATCGAGCGCGTCGATGCGGACCAGCTCTTCGCAGTCAAGCAAAAACCTGAGGAGAGGCTCCGGGATTACTTCAAGCGCTTCGCGAAAGTGCGTTGCCAGGTCAAGGATGTCAACGAAACAACCGTCATCAACGTAGCAATACAAGGCCTCCGACCGGGACCGATGGCCGAGTACAACGCACGCAAGCCCATTAAGACGGTCGCGAAGCTCTTCGACAAGATGGAAGAGTACGCCAGAGCGGAGGAGGACGCGCGGCGGCGACACGACGATGACTGCGATACCAACAAGGAGAAAGGTTCAGCAAAGAGCGAAGGCTCGCCGAAGCAGGGCTCTTCCAAAGGTAAACGCAAGAAGGAGCAGCCGAAGGGCACCTCTGAACGCAAAGACCCCCAACACAATGACCCGTCAGGCGATAGGCCCAAGCGCGACCAGCGCAAGTCCAGGAAACCTCGTTACGTCTTTGACATCGAGGGCGGCTCCGAAGATAACGCCTCCGCATGTCGCGGAGGCAGAGGGCACCGAGGCCGGGGACGGGGGCGTGGTCGGGGTCGCGATGACAGAACCCGCGAAGAGTACAGCGACCAGCACCACGGGCAGTGGTGCGAAATCCACGGCCAAGGCAACCATGACACGCGTGCTTGCGCCATTATCGCAGCGCTCCGGCAGAGCGTCGCCAGGGATAAAAACCCGGAGGCATGCGCGCCCGTCGTGGCCCACGACCAACACCCCCAGGACCAAGGAATGCAGCCCCAGGAAGGCCTCCTGCGAATTCAGGCACATGTGCAACAACTTCGGGAGGGCCTCCTGCAGTTACAAGCCCCGGAAGGAGCCTAGCGTAGGATCATAAACGTCATTTCCAGAGGCTCCTCGTTGGAGTTCGCCTCGGCGCGGCAACGAAAGGCCTACGCGAGGAGGTTGCACCACATCGCGGCATACCCAGCGCAGGCGCCGCCGGAGTGGGCACAACACGAAGTCACATTCACACCCGTTGACGCTGAGGGCGTGGAGTTTCCCCACCAAGACCCTCTGGTCATCCGGGTCCTCGTAGCAGGATGCGAGGTCAGGCGCGTCCTGGTCGATGGAGGAAGCTCCGCGAACATCCTGTTCGCCGCGGCCTTCGACCAGATGGGGATCCGTCAGAGTCGATTGGGCCCTTCCGGCATCCCGCTGCAAGGCTTTGGAGGGCAGCCTTTGCGCGCTTTGGGCCAGGTATGCCTCCAAGTATCCTTCGGCCAAAACGACAACGTGAGGAGCGAAGACGCCATCTTCGACATGGTCGACATCGCATACCCCTACAACGCCATACTGGGGCTGCCGCTCTTAAATACTCTCGGGGCAGTTCCGCACCACGGTTTCCTGTGCATGAAGCTTCCCGGACTACGGGCCATCGTCATCATCCATGGTGACCAGGACATGGCTCGGCGCATAGAGTTGGGCGCCAGGGGTCCATGCCACGTGGCTCGCCAGGGCGCCTAGGCTGGGGGTGCGGATGCGAAGTCCCCGGGCGCCCCCGCAGAGCATATCGCACTCTCCGGGCACGAGTTATCTCAACAAGCAGTGGCCCGTCAACGGTCGCCCCCGTCCTAATAGCGGTCAGTGGTCGATATCTCCCCTTTTCTGTAACTGCTCACCCGCGCAAACGGGAATTTAATAAAGTTCACCGTTTGCACAAGTTTTTCTTGTTTCTCGAAACAAAGACACGCGTCCGCGCTCGCACTCTCCGTCAAAGATACGGGTATGAGTATAAACAAAGACACGCGTCCACGCGCGCACTCTCTGTCAAAAATACGGGTATGAGTATTGTTGTGGCTACAGACCAAACAGAGAGAGAGATGGTAGTGGAGAGTTGGGAGTAAGTGACAGTAATGGCTTGGGTCTTTCCCATGGCCTGTATTCTGTATATATACATGGGGAGTGCTTTTACAATTATACCCTTACCTCTGAGTATCCCCTCCAGGGGCACTTATGTCATTACACATGGACTATTCTGGGCCTTACAACCTTCTACCAGGCCTGCTGGGTTTAGGTGGGGGCCACCCCTACAACAGGAGCCTCTCATGGTGAAGGGCTTCACAGGGCCGAAGCCATGTTGCCGAGTCCCTTGGCCCCCTCCGTCCCTGCTGCCTATGAACTTCTCTGAACTTGCGAAGCTTTGATGTGCCGCGGGACCCGGGGTCTGAGGCGGCGGTCGAAGCCGATGCCTGGGTTGTCGCCGAGGTAGATGCTCGAGCGCTCTGTCTCGGGCTGGTGCTTGGTCGAAGTAGACGCGCGCGCTCCGCCCCCTACCCTTCGAACGGGTGGCACCGGAGCTGGCGCCCAGCCGAAGCAGATGCGCGCGCGCTCCATCCCCTACCCTTCGAATGGGTGGCAGTGGAGCTGGCGCCCAGCCGAAGCAGATGCGCGCGCGCTCCCTCCCCTACCCTTCGAACGGGTGGCAGCGGAGCCGGCGCCCAGCCGAAGTAGATGCGCGTGCGCGCTCCGTCCCCTACCCTTCGAACGGGTGGCAGCGGAGCCGGCGCCCAGCCGAAGTAGCTGCGCGCGCGCGCGCTCCGTCCCCTACCCTTCGAACGGGTGGCAACGGAGCTGGCGCCCAGCCGAAGTAGGTGCGCGCGCGCGCTCTGTCTCTTACCCTTCGAACGGGTGGTAGCGGAGCCGGCGCCCAGCCGAAGGAGCTGCGCGCGCGCTCTGTCCCCTACCCTTCGAACGGGTGGCAGCGGAGCCGGCGCCCAGCCGAAGTAGCTGCGCGCGCGCGCGCTCCGTCCCCTACCCTTCGAACGGGTGGCAACGGAGCTGGCGCCCAGCCGAAGTAGGTGCGCGCGCGCGCTCCGTCTCTTACCCTTCGAACGGGTGGTAGCGGAGCCGGCGCCCAGCCGAAGGAGCTGCGCGCGCGCTCTGTCCCCTACCCTTCGAACGGGTGGCAGCGGAGCTGGCGCCCAGCCGAAGAAGATGCGCGCGCGCTCCGTCCCCTACCCTTCGAACGGGTGGCAGCGGAGCTGGCGCCCTGCCAAAGCAGATGCGCGCGCGCTCCGTCCCGTACCCTTCGAACGGGTGGCAGCGGAGCTGGCGCCCAGCCGAAGTAGGTGCGCGCGCGCTCCGTCTCCTACCCTTCGAACGGGTGGCAGCGGAGCTGGCGCCCAGCCGTTCGATAGTGCGCTTTTAATGGCGGCTGGAATCGTGCCGACGCCTGCCCTGTCAGGTGGCGGGCTGTCGTGTCGTGCAGACCGTCCTCCCGTAGGTGGGGACGCGGCGGTTAATGACTGGCGCGTTGTGGGATGTGAGCAGTTGCGTGAGCACGCCCGTTCGCCACTTCCCTAGGGAAGTGGGACGCGTGTCGGCCGTGTACTGGCGTTGCGCGCTGTCTGGCCACCTACCCGGTACGCTCCTCCGGGTGCCGGCGGTTCTTCTTTCCAGTCGTGGGCAACCGAACCGCTGTAGGTTTTAGTCTGGCTGTGCTTCTGGTCGCGGAGGAGGCGAGCGGGCCTTATAAAGTGCTATCGCTGTTGTGGGGGCGCTCTATCTCGCTTGCCGCCTATCCCTGCTTATTTCGCGCCCATAGCCCTTTTGCCCTAATCTTTAGAGAGCAATGGCAACGGCTCCTCGCCTAGTCGGGACGAGTTGTCCCTTCCTTCTGGGGACTACGAGCTGGCGCTGCGGGGGGGTTCGCGTGGCGATAAGCGGTGGGACGCCATGGAGTACTCGGGGGGTCGCTGCTCCCGCGTGCTGGGGAGGAGCCGCGTGACCGAAGAGACGCTGCAACGGCTTGTACGGGAAAGGAAGATTGAGGAGCGCGATGGGGCTCGTCTGCCCCACCGTGACGAGACGGAGCCGAAGCCCCAGGACATAGAGGCGATCGTTTTTGTCGCATTCTTCGACGCCGGCCTTTGAATGCCCACAACAAAGTTTGTGGGCGAAGTCCTGCGGGCCTACGGGTTGGAGCTAGCGCAGCTGACGCCAAACGCCATAGTGCACCTAGCTGTCTTTACGTGGGCCACGCGGACGGAGGGCCGGCGTCCCAGCGTGAGCCTGTTCGCCGCCCTGCACGACGCGTGCTGCCCACCCAGGAAGGTTGAGGGGGCTGTCTCCAATTTCGACAGCGTGGACTTCGTGCTACGAGGGTCCTGCTCAACGCTATTCCCTGCGCCGGCTGGCTTGGAGAGGTGGGAGTCCGGCTGGACACGGCAGTGGTTTTATTACGTCGTGGCTAGCACGAGCGGCCTGCTATGCCGAGGTGGACCAATCTCATTTAATAGCGCGCCAAGCGTGAAGCCAAAGGCTGATGACCCACGAAGGCTATGGAGGCTTGCTGGCGTTGCACGCTGGCTAAGTATGCGTGACTTGGCCGCAGAGTTCACGATGTACGGGGTGGCGCCCCTCTCCGCCCGGTGGAAGTACGCGCAACGGGGCGACGACCGAGAGGACGGGGTGCGCCCATCCTTGGCTTGCCTGCTTCCACCCTCTGCTCCTCGTAAGTTGCTTAGCGTTTAGCAGGCACCTCTTGACGTATCCGTACTGCCCTCGCGTGACCTCCCTGCTGTCTTTTGTGCAGTGGCTCGGCTAGAAGATGCCGAGCGCGCGGCTGAGGTGTTCCTTGGCCCATACACACTCAAGGAGCACCAGCTGCGCGAGGCCGCGACCCAGACGGCGAAGCAAGGGCGGGTGAACCGCACCTGCGAGGTTTTGGGTATCGCTGTGCCGGAGCGCCGGATACCAGCGGAGACCCCCGCGGGGACTCCGGGCCATCATGGCGGTGGCGGCCATGCAGACGCCTCGTCTTCGCGGCGCCGGGCTCGCTCCGAGGCTGCCGTAGCCAGCCTGCCAGCCACCTCGGCAGCTGGTACCGCTGGGGCGGGACGTTCGACCGGTAACGCGCCCGACCGGGCCGGTTCGGCGGGGCGCGCCGCCTCGAATCCACCGTCAGCACCGTCCGCCGACGCTGTTGAGCATACGGGCGCGGCCTTGACCAGGCCGGAACCCGCCAACCCAGAGGGGAATGTCACTCCTGGCGAGAGGGCCGCGGCCGATAGTGCTGCTGCTGCCAGGGACACATCCGGGGCGGCGGAGACTGAAGTCGCAGCAGAAGCTGCGGCCGCTAACGTCACGGAGGAATCGCCCTCGGTTCCTCAAACGAAGCGCCCTCGTATGCGGTCTCCCACGCCTCCGAAGGGTCGCTACAACGTTGCAGGCCCCATGTTTGGCATTGTGGCGCCCGACGCTGCCAAGGGGTCCTCCCACCCGACCACCGAGGCGCTCTCACCCCGATTGGTGGCCGAACAGACACCACCTCCTCCTGCGGTGAGAGGTGCAGAAGGTAAGCGTGGCTCCTCTTCGCTCGACTTCGCGAAACTCTCTCCGATCTGCTCGCTCATTCTATCGGCATCAGGCGAGACAACGTCTCCCGTGCGTGGTGAAGGATCGAGCAATGGGGGCATGCGCGAAGTCCAAAACCTTGTGCAGGGTGCCGCGCCGGTATTTGTTGCTGTCGAAGCGGCCGAAGCCTCCACAGCCCCCGACGTGGAGGGGTCAGAACTCGTTCTGTCCGACCTCCTCCCGCGCCTGGAGATACTCCGCGCTCTCACCACAGCCGCGGAACACGCCAGCAGCGGCCTTGACCGGCAGATTTTGTCGTCATGCGAGGGAGACTACCTGGCGTTCGCGCTGCGGGCTTCGGAGATAAGGGTGAGTGTGTGCTTTGTGTTTTGTACGGCGTTACCGGGCCCCCGGTGACTTTTATTGCTGCTCTTCAGACGCTTGTCGTCGGCGACGCACTAGACGAGGCCCGCATCCGGGAGCGGAGGGCCCTAGAAGCCCGCCTTCGTGAAGCGGATGACGCTCACGCGAGTAAAGACGAAGACGCTCACGGCGCTGGAGGGTGCCTTGCCAGCCGCACGAGTCGAGGCCGAGGAAGTCAAACACGTCGCGGCCGAGGAACGCACCTCCTTCCTGCAGCAGGTCGCCGCCTTAGAGGAGGAGAAAACCCAGCTGGTTGAGACTCTTGCAGGGAAGACCCGCGCCTTGGACGATGCGTCCATGTTGGCGTGGGGGGCAATGGAGTCCCTGAACCAAGCCCTACGCGATCTGTCCGTTGAGGTGCCCGACACCACTCACGGGCTGGAGGACCTGATGGAGACGCTTGGGCTGATCGAGGAGGGGGCGGGCATTGCGCTCCGCAGCGCCAAGACTTTCGGGGAGCACTGCGGCTATCTTGGCGCGTGCCTTGCCCTCGGCATGCTTCACACTCGTGGGTGTAGGCACATGCAGGAGCTGGCGAACCCTCATCTGGATCTCCCTGGCCGGCCGGAGGCGCTGTCGGACGCCATTCGCTCCATCGAGCCTGGCCTCCAAAACTTCTACCGGCGGATCTGGGGTCGTGTCGGGGAGGGTGCGACGAGGGTGCAGTACAGCAAACGCTGCGCGGGGGAGGAGACTTCCTCCGTTGGCTCGAAGGAGTTCCCCGAGGCCACGGCAGCGGCATGGGCCCCTCGGCGCCGCGCAAAGACTGAGGTGTTGATCACCTCGCGCGGAGAGGGGGTGGGGGTTTTGCACTTGAGCGCTCACGCTTGTAATCATTTAACCTCATGCTTTTGCAATGGAATGGTGCACATTTATTCTTACTGTTGTAATCTGTGTTTTGGGCCGACGAAGCCTTGTTTATAGTCCGTAGACTCTCGCGTGCGGAGGCGGGCCTCGACGCTACGACTTAATTTAGAGTCCATAGATTGGCGCGTGCGGAGGCGGGCCTCGACGCTACAACTTAATTTAGAGTCCGTAGACTGGCGCGTGCGGAGGCGGACCTCGACGCTACGACTTAATTTAGAGTCCGTAGACTGGCGCGTGCGGAGGCGGACCTCGACGCTACGACTTAATTTATAGTCCGTGGACTCTCGCGTGCGGAGGCGGACCTCGACGCTACGACTTAATTTATAGTCCGTAGACTCTCGCGTGCGGAGGCGGACCTCGACGCTACGTCTTATTTATAGTCTGTGGACTGGCGCGTGCGAAGGCGGACCTCGACGCTACGACTTAATTTATAGTCTGTAGACTCTCGCGTGCAGAGGCGGACCTCGACGCTATGCCTTATTTAGAGTCCGTGGACTGGCACGTGCGGAGGCGGACCTCGACGCTACGGCTTAATTTATAGTCCGTAGACTCTCGTGTGCGAAGGCGGACCTCGACGCTACGTCTTATTTAGAGTCCGTGGACTGGCGCGTGCGGAGGCGGACCTCGATGCTACGACTTAATTTATAGTCCGTAGACTCTCGCGTGCGGAGGCGGACCTCGACGCTACGCCTTATTTAGAGTCCGTGGACTGGCGTATCGATGCACGGGGGTGATCCTCTGCATATGGCGGCCAGACAAAGTTACTTGCGGAAACGGCGAGCTTTATTGAACTCCCGTTTGCGCGGGCGAGCATCATACAATGAGGGGCCGACGCCATTATACTTTTCGCCCTGCTTCTAGGCGTAATATCGCCGCAACTTGTCAGCATTCCATGTGTGGCGGAGAGTTTGTCCCTCGAGTGTAGCGAGGCGGTACGCCCCCTTCTGCAATGCTTCCACCACAATGTATGGACCTTCCCACTTGGACTCCAGCTTGCCGACGGTCTCCGCATGGAGCGCCGTTTTGAGGACGAGATCCCCAAGGCTGAACCTTCGCGGGTACACGGACCGGTCTCGCGTACGTGCTGTCTGCCGCGCGTACTTTTCGAGGAGGTCCAAAGACACGCGACGCTCCTCGTCGGGCGCCTGGACGAGGACCCTCTGCGAGCCAGCCTTGATTTCTTCGGGCGTCACGGCCTCGTCACCAAAAATGAGCTTGAAAGGCGTGAACCCCGTCGGGCGTGTTACAGTTGTGCGGAGGGACCAGAGGACGCTGTGAAGCTCTTCTGGCCACCTGCTCTTCGGCAACCCGATGAGGCGCTTCTTGATGGCGACAGAGATGGCGTCGTTCGCTCGTTCGACCGCTCCGTTGGACTGGGGATGCCCAACCGAGGCGAACCGAAGTGTGATGCCCATGCTGTCACAGAACTCCTTAAATAGGATGGCATCAAACTGCAGACCGTTGTCGACGGTGAGCTCCCTGGGCACGCCGAAGCGACACATGATGTTCTGCCAGAGGAAGCGCTGCATGGCCGCCGAGGTTATCGTGGCCAAGGCCACCGCCTCCGGCCATCTGGAAAAATATTCCAACGCGACTACCACGAATCGTAAATCCCCTGGGGCTCAGGGAAGTGTTTGTCACATCCCAAAAATTTGGCTTTTTGAAAAATTTAAATTCAAATAAATTATTTTAAGGTAATTGGATTTTACTTGGCTTTTATTTGCCTTTCTGGATTTTCTGGAATTTAAAAACTATTTTTTGAGCTTAAAAAGTAATTCAAAATATGAAAATTAAATATCAACAGTAGTTGGAAATAATTTTATTTAGCCCAAAATATGTCCAGGAGCTTCTGTGAATTTTTCTGGAATTTTTGGAGGTATTTTCATATTTTTTTCTGAGGCCTAAATAATTTTCTAGCCTTTTCTGAAAATCTAAATCAAATTCTGAAAATAAAATCCCTCCTTTTTCCTCCGGCCGACGCGTGGACGGCCCAAATCCGCCCACGTCGCCGCTCGGCCGATCCCGGCCGCACTTCCCTCTCCCTCGCTGTCCAGCGGGCCCGGCCCGTCAGCCGGCGGCCCCGCCTTCCCCTCCTCCGCGCCCGACGCGTGGACGGCTCGGATGAGCCGAGTCCCCGCACGGGCCATCCAGCCACCCGCTCTCACTCCCGCCCTCACTCCACTGACCCGCGGGCCCCGCCCGTCAGCCGCGTCTTCGCGCCCGGCCTCAATCCACCGCCTGATCTTTTCCCCGAGCCGCGTGGCAGCCATCCGCACCGCCCGGCCGCTCCCTCCTCTCTCTCACTGCACGCGGGGCCCACCTGTCGGATCCGTCGTCCCCGCGGAGCCGGCGCCTTCCTTTTCCTTCCCCCTCTTTCCTTTCTCGCCGGCCGACCGAATCCTCGGCGGACCCGGCCTTTCCTTCCCCGTTTCTCTCCGGTTTTGGAATCCCCGAGCTAGCTCCCCGCGCGACCAAATCCCGAACGCCCGCGCCTCCCTTCCCTCTCCGGCCCCCTATTTCCTTTTTCCCCCAAACTTTCCCCACCGGCCACCGAGATCTCCGGCGAGGAATTAAGTGCCCGTGCTCCCTCCCCTGCCCCTATAAATACCCCCATCGCCCTCATCTCTCCCCACACCACCTCGCAGCGCTCTCCGCCTCCTTCCCCGAGCCCCGTAGAGCCCTGCCACCGTGCCACCTTCCCCTCAGAGCTCCGCCCAACTCCGGCGAGCCTTCCCCGCCGCCTCGGACCCTTCCAAAGCCCGCCGCCGCCACCCCGAGCTTCCTCACGCCCAGGCGAACCTCCCCGTCACCTCGGCTGCCTCTCCCCGCCGCCGGAGTGCCGTCGCGCCGAAAGACCCGAGCCAGCTCCGCCACCTCCTCGTCGCCGGCCTTCTCCGCTCGTCGCCGCACTTCGTTGACCCCTCCAACCGGACCCCCTCCACACCAGGATTACATATCACGCACCGCCAGAACCTCTCCGGCCTCCTCTCGCCGCCGACGACCTTGCCTCCGTCCACGGCTGCCGGACCACCCGAAGGTACCCCTCAAGAGGGTTACCTACCCTTATTGGGTAGGCAACGCCTCCCCGCTCACTTGGCTAGCAGCGCTCGCTCGTAACTCCCTCGGCGCGCGTTCGAGCCTCCGGCTCCGCGCGCGGAGGTTGAGTTTTTCGTTTATTTTCCGGGCTGACAAGTGGGTCTCACCCGTCAGCGGCCGCCGGTCTGCGCTGGCCACTGCCGCCTGGGCCCCACCTCTCTGTGCTATTTCTGACAAGTGGGCCCGGAGTCCAGTGGGTCCCATGTGTCAGAGGCTGAGCCGTGGGCTCACTGTCCAGTAGGTCCCACATGTCAGTGACCGCCAGTGGTTACTGTTCAGTGGGCCCCACCTGTCAGTCTCTCAAAATAAAAATAGAAATTAAAATTTAATTCTCCAGTGGGTCCCACCTGTCAGAAATTTCCGAATTTCTCGATTTATTCAAATCTGAGATTTTCAAATGAGCATAACTTTCTCATTTTAACTCCAATTCCAGCCATTCAAATTTCTAAATTCATCTAAAATCATAATCTATCCAACTATGGCCTCTGTTGAATTTTTGGATTTTATTTGAATTTTTGTTTGTATTTATTTGTTTTGTTGCTTCGTCTTTCCTCGCGTAGATTCCAACGTTGTCGACGATCCCTCTTCACAGCAGCAAGAAGACCCAGAAACCCTGCAAGAAGGCAAGTCTCCTTTGATCATTTTGAGCCTATGCTTTTGAAATGTTTTTAAAATATTTTAAATCATGTGCATTGCTATTTACATAAAGTCACTAGTTCAAGTCTTTAGGAATTAGTTATTCCAACTTTGTTATGCCCTCATTTGACATTGATTGCCATGTACCTTGTCACCCTAGAACTTCCTTTGTCTCAATAATGAGATTACTATTAACCTTGTGAATAGTAGATGGGTAGCTTAATGCTTAGTCTTGCTATCTAATAACTTTGGAAAATCTTGAAAATGGGAAATTATGATTTATTATTGAACCCTTGTGTTTGAAAGTGAAGTGGCAATTGGAGTTGTCACTGTGATTTTAAAATAAAATAAAATTGTGAAAGTTGGTTTAGATTAGGGTGGATGGTTGTTTGGGTTGGTGCAGTAAGCACGAGAACTTGTTAAGTGTATGTTCCACCCTAGTCAATTAAGGACCGACGCTTGTGTTTGTCCAAACTGAGCATTAACCGTACAACCACAAGTCTATATGGGTACGACCTAGCTGACTAACTTATGATAGTCTAGTTTAGGTGCCACCAGTGGAAAGTGGGTGCCAGGGATGGACTGGTTATTCACAGTGAGGGACAGGGATTTACTGTACTCATATGGCGCAAGAGGGGACTTCAGATTGGGCGGATTTAACCCTTCTGCGGTGAAACCTCAGCGGGTGGTATCTAGCTAGATTAGAGTAAGGTAAAGGCTTTGTGGTATTTTATCTGGGTCTCATGCCAAGGAAGCGTGTTGACTTTTAGGATAATTTATCTCTTGTGGGTAAAGTTGTACAACCTCTGCAGAGTGTAAAACTATTCGAATAGCCGTGCCCACGGTCAAGGGCGGGCAAGGAATGCATTCACATGGTAGATTTCTGGTTTTGTTTTAAAATCAAAAGTTTGTATTCCGAGGGTGGAGGGAACTCTCGGAAGGGAATCCTGGCGGATAGAGCCAGAGAGGGTGGATGGAACCCGCAGTTTAAAACTTGACCAATGGTAATTGGTTAGCTAGTGTTGGTAGTTGGAACCTTCACTAGAAAGTTAATTCTGTTAAAACATTTACTTCATTAAATAATGCCTTCGAAAATAACTAGTAGTAATCGAGATTTCAAATATTGCTTTGTGCAAAAGAAACATATGGCCCTCCTTTGTTAAGCCTTGCATCTATGCATTTTTTCCAAGACTTGCGGAGTACTTTATGTACTCACATGCTACACTTAAAAATCAAATCTCAGAGGAAGTTGAAGCTCAGGAGGGTGACTACGACTACTGCTTCGCTTGTGGCTGCGATGGATTCTTCCCAGAGGACTAGGTCGCGCTTCCCCAGTCAATTGCCTGTGGCGGATTGATGGGTCGTCCTCGAGTTTTATTTGCTTCCGCTTTATTTCTTGTGTGCGAGGTCTTAAACCTCCATTGTAATAATGAGACCCTGTGGTCAGTACTCTTATTTACTGTAATAAATCGTTGATGGTGATGTTTTCCATTCTGTTTGACTGTGTGCACTAGCTTTGATCTGGGACTAGTGCTGTAATACACAGAGGGTCCGGGTTTGATAATCCGGGGGCCCGACAGAGATGGTATCAGAGCCAATTTGACTGTAGGACGTGACCTAGATTAGGAATGGCAAACCATAAGGACTTATATTTATAAAAAGAGTATATTAAAAATGTGTAAGCTTCTTTGCTTCTACTCTCTTCCTACTTAGAATCTCGTTCTTGTCTCCAACTCCATTTGTTAAAACTTTTACTAATCTTTTCTTTCACTCAACTTTGTAGATGGCTGGTTCATCCTCCGCTGCCCCGTGGGACTACTACTCACATGGAGAGGATGCTGGAGCATTCGCTAGCCTTCTCCGGCAGCTGATGCAGTGTCTGGAGTACCGTCAGCCGCCCATCTTCAGGGGTCGGAAGACGCGGATCCTGGATCGAGACTCTTGGACGATGGAGGTATTCCTGTATGCACCCATCTACTATTCACAAGGTTAATAGTAATCTCATTATTGAGACAAAGGAAGTTCTAGGGTGACAAGGTACATGGCAATCAATGTCAAATGAGGGCATAACAAAGTTGGAATAACTAATTCCTAAAGACTTGAACTAGTGACTTTATGTAAATAGCAATGCACATGATTTAAAATATTTTAAAAACATTTCAAAAGCATAGGCTCAAAATGATCAAAGGAGACTTGCCTTCTTGCAGGGTTTCTGGGTCTTCTTGCTGCTGTGAAGAGGGATCGTCGACAACGTTGGAATCTACGCGAGGAAAGACGAAGCAACAAACAAATAAATACAAACGAAAATTCAAATAAAATCCAAAAATTCAACAGAGGCCATAGTTGGATAGATTATGATTTTAGATGAATTTAGAAATTTGAATGGCTGGAATTGGAGTTAAAATGAGAAAGTTATGCTCATTTGAAAATCTCAGATTTGAATAAATCGAGAAATTCGGAAATTTCTGACAGGTGGGACCCACTGGAGAATTAAATTTTAATTTCTATTTTTATTTTGAGAGACTGACAGGTGGGGCCCACTGAACAGTAACCACTGGCGGTCACTGACATGTGGGACCTACTGGACAGTGAGCCCACGGCTCAGCCTCTGACACATGGGACCCACTGGACTCCGGGCCCACTTGTCAGAGATAGCACAGAGAGGTGGGGCCCAGGCGGCAGTGGCCAGCGCAGACCGGCGGCCGCTGACGGGTGGGACCCACTTGTCAGCCCGGAAAATAAACGAAAAACTCAACCTCCGCGCGCGGAGCCGGAGGCTCGAACGCGCGCCGAGGGAGTTACGAGCGAGCGCTGCTAGCCAAGTGAGCGGGGAGGCGTTGCCTACCCAATAAGGGTAGGTAACCCTCTTGAGGGGTACCTTCGGGTGGTCCGGCAGCCGTGGACGGAGGCAAGGTTGTCGGCGGCGAGAGGAGGCCGGAGAGGTTCTGGCGGTGCGTGATATGTAATCCTGGTGCGGAGGGGGTCCGGTTGGAGGGGTCAACGAAGTGCGGCGACGAGCGGAGAAGGCCGGCGACGAGGAGGTGGCGGAGCTGGCTCGGGTCTTCCGGCGCGACGGCGCTCCGGCGGCGGGGAGAGGCAGCCGAGGTGACGGGGAGGTTCGCCTGGGCGTGAGGAAGCTCGGGGTGGAGGCGGCGGGCTCTGGAAGGGTCCGAGGCGGCGGGGAAGGCTCGCCGGAGTTGGGCGGAGCTCTGAGGGGAAGGTGGCACGGTGGCAGGGCTCTACGGGGCTCGGGGAAGGAGGCGGAGAGCGCTGCGATGTGGTGTGGGGAGAGATGAGGGCGATGGGGGTATTTATAGGGGCAGGGGAGGGAGCACGGGCACTTAATTCCTCGCCGGAGATCTCGGTGGCCGGTGGGGAAAGTTTGGGGGAAAAAGGAAATAGGGGGCCGGAGAGGGAAGGGAGGCGCAGGCGTTCGGGATTTGGTCGCGCGGGGAGCTCGGGGATTCCAAAACCGGAGAGAAACGGGGAAGGAAAGGCCGGGTCCGCCGAGGATTCGATCGGCCGGCGAGAAAGGAAAGAGGGGGAAGGAAAAGGAAGGCGCCGGCTCCGCGGGGACGACGGATCCGACAGGTGGGCCCCGCGTGCAGTGAGAGAGAGGAGGGAGCGGCCGGGCGGTGCGGATGGCTGCCACGCGGCTCGGGGAAAAGATCGGGCGGTGGATTGAGGCCGGGCGCGAAGACGCGGCTGACGGGCGGGGCCCGTGGGTCAGTGGAGTGAGGGCGGGAGTGAGAGCGGGCGGCTGGATGGCCCGTGCGGGGACTCGGCTCATCCGAGCCGTCCACGCGTCGGGCGCGGAGGAGGGGAAGGCGGGGCCGCCGGCTGACGGGCCGGGCCCGCTGGACAGCGAGGGAGAGGGAAGTGCGGCCGGGATCGGCCGAGCGGCGACGTGGGCGGATCTGGGCCGTCCACGCGTCGGCCGGAGGAAAAAGGAGGGATTTTATTTTCAGAATTTGATTTAGATTTTCAGAAAAGGCTAGAAAATTATTTAGGCCTCAGAAAAATATGAAAATACCTCCAAAAATTCCAGAAAAATTCACAGAAGCTCCTGGACATATTTTGGGCTAAATAAAATTATTTCCAACTACTGTTGATATTTAATTTTCATATTTTGAATTACTTTTTAAGCTCTAAAAATAGTTTTTAAATTCCAGAAAATCCAGAAAGGCAAATAAAAGCCAAGTAAAATCCAATTACCTTAAAATAATTTATTTGAATTTAAATTTTTCAAAAAGCCAAATTTTTGGGATGTGACAAACCTACCCCCCCTTAGAAAGAATCTCGACCCCGAGATTCGGATGGACTGGGAAAAAGATCGGGGAACTCTTCTCTTAGATCCTCTTCACGCTCCCAAGTTGCTTCCGATTCTGAATGATTGCTCCACTGCACCTTACAGAACTTGATAATCTTGCTGCGCGTACGGCGCTCTGCTTCCTCCAATATCTTGACTGGATATTCTGGATAGGTGAGGTCCTCCTTTACATTTATTTCATCTAGAGGCATCTGCTCTTCTGGAACTCTAAGACACTTTCTTAGCTGAGACACATGGAAGACGTCATGCACCTTTGACAGCTGAGGTGGAAGCTCCAACTGGTAAGCAACTTCTCCTCGTTTCGCCACAACAGGAAAAGGTCCAATGAATCTGGGAGCTAGCTTTCCACTGACTCCAAAACGTCTCATTCCTTTAAGAGGTGACACCTTCAAATAAACATGATCCCCAGGTACGAATTCTAAGCTTCTACGGCGATTGTCCGCATAGCTCTTCTGTCTGGTTTGTGCTGTTTTTAATCTGTCTTGGATTAGACGAACCTGTTCTTCTGCTTGCTTCAGCACATCTGGTCCAAACACTTGTCCTTCTCCTGTTTCCTTCCAATACAATGGAGTCCTACACTTCCTGCCGTATAGGGCTTCGAACGGAGACATTTGCAAACTGGATTGATAACTATTGTTGTAGGAGAACTCTGCATAGGGCAAACTCTGATCCCAATTACTCTTGTTTGCCAGTACACAAGCTCTCAACATGTCTTCCAGGATTTGATTTACTCTTTCTGTTTGACCATCTGTCTGTGGATGATAAGCTGTACTGAAGTTTAAGTTTGTGCCCAAAAGTTCATGTAGCTTTTGCCAAAATCTCGAAGTGAACTGGGTTCCTCGATCTGACACAATCTTCTTTGGGATCCCATGCAAACACACAATTCTTGACATGTACAACTCCGCAAGTCTATCCCCGGAGTAGGTGGTCTTTACTGGAATGAAATGGGCGACTTTTGTCAAACGATCCACTATAACCCAAATTGAATCGTGCCTTGTTTTGGTTCTTGGTAATCCAGTTATAAAATCCATACCAATTTCTTCCCATTTCCACTCAGGGATCTGCAATGGCTGCAAAAGTCCAGCAGGTCTCTGGTGTTCAGCTTTAATCCGTTGGCATACATCGCACAAGGCTACGTATTCTGCAATTTCTCGTTTCATACTTGACCACCAATACCTCTCCTTGAGATCTTGGTACATCTTGGTACTCCCAGGATGAATTGAATATCCAGATTCATGGGCTTCCTTCAATATTAACTCCTTTACCTCTTTCTTTTCAGGTACAATAATTCTTTTCCCAAACCAAAGGGTACCTTCTTCATCCTCTGAAAATCCCGAGGCTTTCCCTTTCTTCATATTATCCTTGATCTCCTGGACATACTTGTCCTCCTTTTGAGCTGCTCTGATTTGATCTTCTAAGGTTGGTTGAACTTCCAAAGTGGCTAGAAATCCTTCCTCCACTACTTCTAGGTTGAGCCGTTGGAACTCTTCTTGAAGGGTAGGCATACTGTCCTTAATCCACAGCTTGGCACAATAACTCTTTCTGCTCAAGGCATCTGCTACCACATTAGCCTTTCCTGGGTGATAATGTATTCCAATATCATAATCCTTTATTAACTCAAGCCATCTCCTTTGCCTCATGTTGAGATCGGGTTGAGTGAATATATATTTCAAACTCTTGTGATCCGTGTAAATTTCACAACGGTTGCCAATCAAGTAATGCCTCCATATTTTCAGTGCATGCACTACGGCAGCGTGCTCTAAATCAGGAGTTGGGTAATTTCCTTCATGGGGTCGCAGCTGCCTTGAGGCATATGCTACTACCTTTCTTTCTTGCATCAGTACACAGCCTAGTCCTTGCCTTGACGCATCGCAGAAGACATCAAAATCCTTCCTAATGTCCGGAAGCGTCAACACTGGTGCAGAAGTTAACCTTTTCTTCAACTCTTGGAAACTATCCTCACATGGTTTACTCCATTCAAACTTCTTTTCCTTCTTCAGCAACTGGGTGAGAGGTCTTGCGAGCTTGGAGAAACCTTCAATAAATCGACGATAGTAACCAGCCAATCCAAGAAAACTCCTGATTTCGGATACTGACTTTGGTTGTGTCCAATTGAGCACATCATTTACTTTCTCAGGGTCTACGGACACTCCTCCTGCTGAAATCACATGGCCCAAGAAAGCTACTTTCTTCAACCAAAACTCACACTTACTGAACTTGGCATACAACTGATTCTCTCTGAGCTTTTCCAAAACTATCCTCAAATGTTCTGCGTGCTCTTCCTCATTCTTGGAGTATATCAGAATATCGTCGATGAATACAACCACAAACTTATCCAAATATTCCATGAACACCTTATTCATCAGATTCATGAAGTATGCTGGGGCATTGGTTAGACCGAAAGACATCACTGTATACTCATACAATCCATAACGGGTGGCAAATGCGGTCTTGGGTATGTCCTCTGGTCTTAACTTCAATTGGTGATATCCTGATCGAAGGTCAATCTTAGAGAATACACATGATCCTTTCAACTGATCAAACAGATCATCTATTCTAGGTAAAGGGTACTTGTTCTTAATAGTCACATCATTCAATGATTGATAGTCCACACACATGCGAAGACTACCATCTTTCTTCTTTACTAGCAGTACTGGTGCTCCCCAAGGTGACGAGCTTGGCCTTACAAATCCTTTATCCTGTAGCTCTTCAATTTGTTTCTTAACTTCCGCCAAATCATTTGCAGACATCCGATAAGGTCTCTTGGAAATTGGAGCTGTTCCAGGTACTAGGTTGATGACAAATTCTACTTCCCTGTCTGGCCGCATTCCGGGCAAATCTTCAGGGAATACATCTGGGTACTCACTCACTATAGGTACTTTTTCCAGAGTCACTCCCTTTACACTGTTCAAACTACACCTGCTCTGGGTAAGGGAGTTTGACTTATACCTTACTTGAATCCCATCAGAGTTAGTGATTGTAACAGCTCGGTCAGCACAATCTATCTGTCCTTTATACTTGGTTAACCAATCCATTCCAAGTATTACATCTAAACCCTTGGAGTCTATTATAATAAGATTCGCTAAGAACTTAACTCCATTTATATCCACAGTTGCGTCAAGGCAAACTGTGTTAGTCCTGATTTCCTTTCCAGGGGACTGGACTAGCATGGGGTTCTGTAGTTTACTCACATCCCAACTATACCTTTCAACCACATCTTTTGACACAAAAGAATGTGAAGCTCCAGAATCAAATAATGCTGATGCAATTACTGAGTTGACAAGAAACGTACCCAGAACTACGTCGGGTGCATCTTGGGCTGCTTCCGCGGTCACATGGTTGAGATGCCCTCTGCTCACCACTTGTGGAGTCCTTGGGGTCTGTGGTGCCCCACGGCCTTGACCTGCAGTCGGAGCTCTTGCTGGCGTAGTCCCCAGATTGAAACGAACTGGAGTCATTGCTGGGCGTTTCTGGGGACAGTTGCTGGCATAGTGCCCCATGTTCTTGCAGTTAAAGCACTGCACTCCTGCTGCTGAAGTCTTGTTCTGCGGGGGTTGGCCACCATTGTTTGCCCGGGGAGTTTGTGGATTTGGGCGGGGTCCTGAAAAGGGAGTCCTTGGCATGCTTGACTCTGAGAGCTTATGATAGTGAGGTGCGTTGGGGCGGAATCGAGAGCTGCTTGCTCCTTGCTGTGCTTGAAACTTCCTCTTCTGATTTTCGTACAGCTGGCGCTGAGCATCTTCTTGGACAAAGGCCTTGTTCACTAGGTGCTGGAAGGTTGGGAAGTCATTGGATACCAGTTGCACCTTAAGGTTGGGGTCAAGTCCCTGCGTGAACCTCCAAATCTTGGTCGCATCCGATGTGACCTCTTCAGATGCATACCTGGACAGTTGGGTGAACTTGTTCAGGTATTCGGAAACACTGAGGTTTCCCTGTTGTAGTTGGTAGAATTCTCTCTTCTTCATTTCCATTATTCCCGTAGGAATATGGGCAGTGCGGAAAGCTTCGACAAACTCCTCCCAAGTGATGGCTTGTGCGTTTTGATGGGCGGCGCGGTAGTTTTCCCACCAGTTGGCAGCCATTCCCTTGAGCTGGTGAGCAGCATACAGCACCTTTTCATTATCGTTGCACTGAGCTAGGAACAATTTTCTTTCCACATCCTTGATCCAATCATCTGCCTCCAGGGGATCCACTGATCCAACAAAAGTGGGAGGCCTTGTCCTCATGAATTCCCCCAATTTAGACTGGGGTGCCTGGTTGGGTGCCTGCTGGGCTGGCTGCACTTGGTTCTGGGCGAGAGCTTGAAGTAACTGCAGCTGCATAGCCATCATTTGCTCCAAGTTGGGGGCCTGAGCGGGAGGTGGTGGAATGTTGTCCTCCGGCTGGTTGTTGGCGTCACGGCTGCTGCCAGGGTTGCTCCTCGTGTTCACCATCTGAAGCGGTTTAGGTTAGCAGAAGGTAAGAGGGAAATAGCAAAGGTAAGAGATTAGGGGAACTAAACCACATCCCAAGCCAACACACAAGAAAGAACTAGCAACCACTTAGGGAAAAACTTTTATTAAAATCAAGATAACTCCAAGGATGGCTGTACCACAAGTGCACATAGGCCTGGTACAGTCCATCTAGCACACCAAAACATAACAATAAGCGTTCTAAGGACGCGGACATTTTATTTGGGTACTACGGACTCAAAAGACTACTAATCCTCTCCAAAGACGCGCTCCTCAGGGTCTTCTTCCGGGTCCTCTTCTGGATCCTCCTCCGGGTCTTCCTGGCGCTCTCTCACGTGGTGACGTGAACAGTCACACTCGGCCGAGGCACGATTACGACTGGAGGCAGTCGACCGAGAACGGGAAGGAGAAGGCTTGCGCTTCTTGAGAGTAATGACAGGTGGCGGACTGGGGCGTCGCACCTTCTTGCGTGCTGTAAGTCTGATGTGGAGTCCTGAAAGTCGAGCTGGTGCCGGGTTGTTGGGGATGACGGCTGGTACTGGGGAAGACGGCGTGTAATCAACTACGGGTGAAGACGGCGCGTAGTCGGCTGCGGCCCGGAGACGTCCCAACTCAAACTCAGCTGCCTGGCTCTGGAGAAGCTGTGTGTGAAGCGTGTCGGAATGCTGGTAGCTGGAAGTGAGAAGCATCCGAAGTTGTCCAATCTCCTCCTGAGCTCTAGCATAAGTGACGGCCATCGCCTGGGTGAGCTGCACCTGATGTGACAGTCGAGGATCGTCAGCTGGAATATCAAAGGGATCTGGATACCTCTGTCCTGGGCGAGGGTTGATGAAGAAGCAAAAGGGGGACTGATGTACAGCATCTTTGTGCAGGTGGCACAACTCGTCAATGGCGAGGCGTGCTGCGTCCTGGACAGCGTCGAAACAGCGGGACCGAGGGTGCTTGATGGGGTAGGTGTGGGACTTGAATTCCTCTTCCCGTGCATATAGGAATACCTCCATCGTCCAAGAGTCTCGATCCAGGATCCGCGTCTTCCGACCCCTGAAGATGGGCGGCTGACGGTACTCCAGACACTGCATCAGCTGCCGGAGAAGGCTAGCGAATGCTCCAGCATCCTCTCCATGTGAGTAGTAGTCCCACGGGGCAGCAGAGGATGAACCAGCCATCTACAAAGTTGAGTGAAAGAAAAGATTAGTAAAAGTTTTAACAAATGGAGTTGGAGACAAGAACGAGATTCTAAGTAGGAAGAGAGTAGAAGCAAAGAAGCTTACACATTTTTAATATACTCTTTTTATAAATATAAGTCCTTATGGTTTGCCATTCCTAATCTAGGTCACGTCCTACAGTCAAATTGGCTCTGATACCATCTCTGTCGGGCCCCCGGATTATCAAACCCGGACCCTCTGTGTATTACAGCACTAGTCCCAGATCAAAGCTAGTGCACACAGTCAAACAGAATGGAAAACATCACCATCAACGATTTATTACAGCAAATAAGAGTACTGACCACAGGGTCTCATTATTACAATGGAGGTTTAAGACCCCGCACACAAGAAATAAAGCGGAAGCAAATAAAACTCGAGGACGACCCATCAATCCGCCACAGGCAATTGACTGGGGAAGCGCGACCTAGTCCTCCGGGAAGAATCCATCGCAGCCACAAGCGAAGCAGTAGTCGTAGTCACCCTCCTGAGCTTCAACTTCCTCTGAGATTTGATTTTTAAGTGTAGCATGTGAGTACATAAAGTACTCCGCAAGTCTTGGGAAAAATGCATAGATGCAAGGCTTAACAAAGGAGGGCCATATGTTTCTTTTGCACAAAGCAATATTTGAAATCTCGATTACTACTAGTTATTTTCGAAGGCATTATTTAATGAAGTAAATGTTTTAACAGAATTAACTTTCTAGTGAAGGTTCCAACTACCAACACTAGCTAACCAATTACCATTGGTCAAGTTTTAAACTGCGGGTTCCATCCACCCTCTCTGGCTCTATCCGCCAGGATTCCCTTCCGAGAGTTCCCTCCACCCTCGGAATACAAACTTTTGATTTTAAAACAAAACCAGAAATCTACCATGTGAATGCATTCCTTGCCCGCCCTTGACCGTGGGCACGGCTATTCGAATAGTTTTACACTCTGCAGAGGTTGTACAACTTTACCCACAAGAGATAAATTATCCTAAAAGTCAACACGCTTCCTTGGCATGAGACCCAGATAAAATACCACAAAGCCTTTACCTTACTCTAATCTAGCTAGATACCACCCGCTGAGGTTTCACCGCAGAAGGGTTAAATCCGCCCAATCTGAAGTCCCCTCTTGCGCCATATGAGTACAGTAAATCCCTGTCCCTCACTGTGAATAACCAGTCCATCCCTGGCACCCACTTTCCACTGGTGGCACCTAAACTAGACTATCATAAGTTAGTCAGCTAGGTCGTACCCATATAGACTTGTGGTTGTACGGTTAATGCTCAGTTTGGACAAACACAAGCGTCGGTCCTTAATTGACTAGGGTGGAACATACACTTAACAAGTTCTCGTGCTTACTGCACCAACCCAAACAACCATCCACCCTAATCTAAACCAACTTTCACAATTTTATTTTATTTTAAAATCACAGTGACAACTCCAATTGCCACTTCACTTTCAAACACAAGGGTTCAATAATAAATCATAATTTCCCATTTTCAAGATTTTCCAAAGTTATTAGATAGCAAGACTAAGCATTAAGCTACCCATCTACTATTCACAAGGTTAATAGTAATCTCATTATTGAGACAAAGGAAGTTCTAGGGTGACAAGGTACATGGCAATCAATGTCAAATGAGGGCATAACAAAGTTGGAATAACTAATTCCTAAAGACTTGAACTAGTGACTTTATGTAAATAGCAATGCACATGATTTAAAATATTTTAAAAACATTTCAAAAGCATAGGCTCAAAATGATCAAAGGAGACTTGCCTTCTTGCAGGGTTTCTGGGTCTTCTTGCTGCTGTGAAGAGGGATCGTCGACAACGTTGGAATCTACGCGAGGAAAGACGAAGCAACAAAACAAATAAATACAAACAAAAATTCAAATAAAATCCAAAAATTCAACAGAGGCCATAGTTGGATAGATTATGATTTTAGATGAATTTAGAAATTTGAATGGCTGGAATTGGAGTTAAAATGAGAAAGTTATGCTCATTTGAAAATCTCAGATTTGAATAAATCGAGAAATTCGGAAATTTCTGACAGGTGGGACCCACTGGAGAATTAAATTTTAATTTCTATTTTTATTTTGAGAGACTGACAGGTGGGGCCCACTGAACAGTAACCACTGGCGGTCACTGACATGTGGGACCTACTGGACAGTGAGCCCACGGCTCAGCCTCTAACACATGGGACCCACTGGACTCCGGCCCCACTTGTCAGAGATAGCACAGAGAGGTGGGGCCCAGGCGGCAGTGGCCAGCGCAGACCGGCGGCCGCTGACGGGTGGGACCCACTTGTCAGCCCGGAAAATAAACGAAAAACTCAACCTCCGCGCGCGGAGCCGGAGGCTCGAACGCGCGCTGAGGGAGTTACGAGCGAGCGCTGCTAGCCAAGTGAGCGGGGAGGCGTTGCCTACCCAATAAGGGTAGGTAACCCTCTTGAGGGGTACCTTCGGATGGTCCGGCAGCCGTGGACGGAGGCAAGGTCGTCGGCGGCGAGAGGAGGCCGGAGAGGTTCTGGCGGTGCGTGATATGTAATCCTGGTGCGGAGGGGGTCCGGTTGGAGGGGTCAACGAAGTGCGGCGACGAGCGGAGAAGGCCGGCGACGAGGAGGTGGCGGAGCTGGCTCGGGTCTTCCGGCGCGACGGCGCTCTGGCGGCGGGGAGAGGCAGCCGAGGTGACGGGGAGGTTCGCCTGGGCGTGAGGAAGCTCGGGGTGGCGGCGGCGGGCTCTGGAAGGGTCCGAGGCGGCGGGGAAGGCTCGCCGGAGTTGGGCGGAGCTCTGAGGGGAAGGTGGCACGGTGGCAGGGCTCTACGGGGCTCGGGGAAGGAGGCGGAGAGCGCTGCGAGGTGGTGTGGGGAGAGATGAGGGCGATGGGGGTATTTATAGGGGCAGGGGAGGGAGCACGGGCACTTAATTCCTCGCCGGAGATCTCGGTGGCCGGTGGGGAAAGTTTGGGGGAAAAAGGAAATAGGGGGCCGGAGAGGGAAGGGAGGCGCGGGCGTTCGGGATTTGGTCGCGCGGGGAGCTCGGGGATTCCAAAACCGGAGAGAAACGGGGAAGGAAAGGCCGGGTCTGCCGAGGATTCGGTCGGCCGGCGAGAAAGGAAAGAGGGGGAAGGAAAAGGAAGGCGCCGGCTCCGCGGGGACGACGGATCCGACAGGTGGGCCCCGCGTGCAGTGAGAGAGAGGAGGGAGCGGCCGGGCGGTGCGGATGGCTGCCACGCGGCTCGGGGAAAAGATCGGGCGGTGGATTGAGGCCGGGCGCGAAGACGCGGCTGACGGGCGGGGCCCGCGGGTCAGTGGAGTGAGGGTGGGAGTGAGAGCGGGCGGCTGGATGGCCCGTGCGGGGACTCGGCTCATCCGAGCCGTCCACGCGTCGGGCGCGGAGGAGGGGAAGGCGGGGCCGCCGGCTGACGGGCCGGGCCCGCTGGACAGCGAGGGAGAGGGAAGTGCGGCCGGGATCGGCCGAGCGGCGACGTGGGCGGATCTGGGCCGTCCACGCGTCGGCCGGAGGAAAAAGGAGGGATTTTATTTTCAGAATTTGATTTAGATTTTCAGAAAAGGCTAGAAAATTATTTAGGCCTCAGAAAAATATGAAAATATTTCCAAAAATTCCAGAAAAATTCACAGAAGCTCCTGGACATATTTTGGGCTAAATAAAATTATTTCCAACTACTGTTGATATTTAATTTTCATATTTTGAATTACTTTTTAAGCTCTAAAAATAGTTTTTAAATTCCAGAAAATCCAGAAAGGCAAATAAAAGCCAAGTAAAATCCAATTACCTTAAAATAATTTATTTGAATTTAAATTTTTCAAAAAGCCAAATTTTTGGGATGTGACATGGTCCTACTATGTCGACGCCCCAGCGTGCCACTGGCCACACTAGGGGGATAGGGTTGAGGTTCGTCGGGGGCCTGCGGATGATGCGTCCCATCCACTGGCACCCCTGGCACCGACGCACGAGGTCCTGGCGTCGGTGATGGCGGTCGGCCAGTAGAAGCCTGGCCTGAACGCCTTGCCGACCAACGACCTCGGCGCGAGGTGAGACCCGCACACCCCCGCGTGGATCTCTGCAAGGAGCTCTCTCCCCTCTTTGCAGGGGAGGCAGCGTAGGAGCGGTGCGTAGACTCCCTTCTTGTAGAGTGTCCCTTCAAACACCTGGAAGGATCTGGCGCGGTGCTGGAGACGCCGGAGCTCGACGGGGTCCTCCGGCTTTGCAATGCCCTGCAGGAAATTGAAGATAGGCTCTCGCCAGTCACCCTGCTGGACGACGTGGTGAACAGAGCCGCGTCCCGGTTGTCCTGCGCGATGGCCGCCTGTGGCAACACTTCGTAAAACGCCCCGTCAGGGGGTGGCAGTTGCTGGCTGGCCGCCTTGGCGAGAGCGTCGGCCTGCTCATTTTCTGCGCGAGGGATGGCTTTGACGGTGACGCCCAAGAAATGCCTTTCCCTCGTGCTGACAGCCGCGAGATATTTAGCTAGCTCAGGGTCCTTGGCTTGGTATGACTTGTCCACGTGGCCTGCCACCAAACGCGAGTCTGTGCGGACGAGCACTCGCCGCGCACCAGCTGCCTTGAGCTTCGACAGGCCGAAGAGCAGCGCTTCATACTCAGCTGTGTTGTTGGTAGCCGGAAACGCGAGGCGCGCCGAGTACAGCAGGCGCTGCCCCTCGGGCGTGACAATTACTGCGCCTACGCCCGCGCCCGCGACGCCGTAGGCTCCGTCGATGGTGAGGGTCCAGACCGGGTCGTCGTGCTTCTGGGCGGGCTGAGCCGGCGGAGTCCATTCTACGAGAAAGTCGGCGAGGACTTGAGATTTGATTGCGATCCGTGAGGCGTATGTCAGGGAGAACGGGGCGAGCTCGGCGGCCACTTGCCGATGCGCCCCGTGGACTCCTTATTGTGTAACATCTCCGCTAGGGGAAATGAGGAGGGTACTGTGATCGGGTGGGCTAAAAAATAATGCTGAAGCTTCCTGGAGGCCATGACCAGCGCGTAAGCTAGTTTTTCCAGCTCCGTATATCTCGTCTTGGAACCTTGGAGGGCTTCGGAGACGAAGTATACAGGCCGCTATATGGCACCTTCCTCTAGGACTAGGACGGCACTGACCGCTGTAACCGACGCGGCCAGATAGAGCAAGAGGGGAGCCTCTGGTGCAGGGGCGACCAGAGTGGGGAGGCTCGCTAGGTGTTTCTTGAGCTCGTTGAAGGCCTCCGCACAGTCGCTATCCCAACAAAATCCGTCACACCCGTGAAGAGTCTTGAAGAATGGCAGATCCCGCTCCGTCGCCCTGGATAAGAAGCAGCTTAGGGCTGCCATGCGGCCCGCCAGCCTCTGGACCTCCCTCGTCGTCTTGGGGGGCTCCATGCCCATGATGGCCTCAACTTTGTCGGGATTCGCCTGGATGCCCCGTCCGGATACGAGGAAACCCAGTAGCTTGCCCGCCTGGACGCCGAAGATGCACTTGTCAGGGTTGAGCTTGATACCAGCCTTCCTGAGGTTGTCGAAGGTCTCCTGGAGGTCCCGGCCGTGCAAAGCGAGCTACCGGGTCTTGACTACCATGTCATCGACGTAGGCTTCCACGTTCCTCCCAAGCTGAGCGGTGAGGGCAAGTGCGACGAGGCGGGTAAAGGTAGCGCCTGCGTGCTTCAAGCCGAAGGGCATCCTGACGAAGCAGAAGGTCCCCATCGGTGTGATGAAACTGGTCTTGTCCTCGTCGTCTTCGGCCATGTATACCTGATGATAACCGGAGTAAGCATCCAGGAAACTCATTAGCTCGCACCCGGCGGTAGCATCGACCAATTGGTCGATGCGTGGCAAGGGGTAATTGTCCTTGGGGCACGCCTTGTTGAGTGCGGTGAAGTCAATGCACATGCGCCAGGCCCCGCTGGCCTTTTTGACCAATACGGGGTTGGCGAGCCACTCTGGGTGATGGACCTCGCGAATGACCCCGGCCCGGAGAAGCTTCGCCACCTCCACCCTGGCCGCCTGCTGCCGGTCTATGGACATACGGTGAAGCTTCTGCTTGATCGGCTTGGCGTCAGGGCGGACCGCCAGGCGGTGCTCGATTACTGCGCGGTCTACGCCCTTGATGTCCTCCGGCGACCATGCAAAAATGTCAGCGTTGTCCCGGAGCACTTGGAGTAGATCTCGCTCAACCTCCGCAGGGAGCCCCTCGCCGATGGACACAAACTGCCCCCCCCCCCCCCCCGCCTGGAGGGGCACCTTTTTGACCCCGCCTTCGGGCCGCGGCTTAGGCGTCCATCCCGGAGCGGAGGGCGTGTCGCCGGGCGTACCCGAGCGGGTGTGCACCGGGTGGTGCAAGTTCCGGCTGCTGATTTTGACGCGCCTGGCGAGGTCCTGGTTGCCGAAGATAGTGATCACGCCCTCCGGGCCTGGGAGCTTCATGCATAGGAAGGCGTGGTGCGGGACCGCTTCAAGGGAATTGATGGCGGGCCGTCCCAATATGACGTTGTAGGGGTGCGAGATATCTACGACGTCGAAGATGACGTGCGCACTTCGGGTGTTGCTCCCCTGGCGAAACGTAACTGGAAGGGACACGTGTCCTATGGCCTCCAGCTGTTGGCCTCCGAAGCCTTGAAGTGGAGCTCCTGACTGCTCCAGGCGGCTTTGGGGGATTCCCATACGCTCGAGGGCCCCTGCGAACAGAATATTCGCAGAGCTTCCCCCGTCGACGAGGACGCGCCTGACGTCATGGCTTGCGATGTGAGACTGGATAACTAGAGGGTCTTGGTGAGGGAACTCCACACCCCTGGCATCATTCAAGGTGAAGGTGATGTTGCAGGGCGGCACCCACGATAGCGACCGCTCCACAGGGGCCCCTGACAGGGAACCTCCGGTGATGACGCTGACAGTGCGGTGCCGTGTGCCTTCCCTGTCGGAGGCCTGCAGGGGACCGCCTCTTGGATGCCGCTCATGGACTTCGGCAAGGGGCCGAGAAGAGGAGGCCCGAGACTCGACCATCACCCGTCGCTGTTCCATGACTGCGGTGCACGCCTTCGTGTAGTGGTCGCCGTAACCATGTACCTCGCACCACTTGCCATAGTACCGAAGCTCTTGCTCCGCGCGAGGTCGCTCGCCACGATCTGGTCCGCCTTCGCATCCTCGGCCCTTTTCCCATGATATGAGGGCAAGCCCTCGTAGGGTGTTTCCGATACCAAAGACATGGCGGACCCTGCGTGGTCTGCGCTGGTGGCGCCGGGGCTTGCGCCTGTCCCCCGGCGAGCCTTCTTGCTCTCCGGGGCCGTTGCTTCCGGGAGTGGCCTCCCGGGGTGGTCGACTGCAGTCCTGCTTTGAGAAATCGCCACTCACCTTCTCGCACGGCGAGCGCTTCGCTTGGGCGAGGTCGGGGGCGGGGGTGTTGCGTCTTCGCGCATCTTCCTCGGCCCGCGCATACCCTTCCATCTTGTCGAAGAGCTTGGCGACCGTCTTGATAGGCTTGCGTGCGTTGTACTCGGCCAGGGGGCCTGGACGAAGGCCCTATATGGCCGCGTTGATGACAGTTGTCTCGTTGACGTCTTGGACCTGACATCGTACCCTCGCGAAGCGCTTGAAGTAGTCCCGGAGCTTCTCCGAAGGTTTCTGCTTCACGGCGAAGAGCTAGTCCGCGCCAACCCGCTCGACGTAATTTTCTTGAAAGTTGTTGTGAAGGTGGTCGCGGATCTGCTCTCACGCGTAGATGGAGTTCGGCTCTATGGTAAAAAACCAAGAGAGCGCCACTCCTTGCAGCGCGAGGGGGAGTCCCTTCGCCTTTGTGGTGTCATCTCCGCCCGCGGCCTCGATTGCCGTCTCGTACACGCGCACGAACTCGCAGGGGTCCGTGTCGCCTTTGTAAGGCTCGATGATGCTGAAGAATTTGAAGTCTTCGGGCCATGCCGCCTGCTGTAGTCCTGCCGAAAGAGGGGACTCTGGATCTACGCGCCGCAGCAGGACGCGGCCGGATGTGGGGGCGTCGTGGCTGTCCGCCCTTCCCGGCGTGGGCTCTGGCGCGACCACCGGCGCGGCCCACTGGCTCCGAGCCTCTTGTATGTCTCGGACTGCCCCGCGAATATCCCCTAGCTTCTGCTGGAATGCTTTGAGGGTCGCCAGCAGGGCGCTTTCCTTCGTCGCGTCGGCGGGGTCGATCGTCGCAGCGGCCGTGGCGGGGTCGGTCGTCGCAGCGGCAGTGGCGGGGTCGGCCGTCGCAGCGGCAGTGGCGGGGTCGGTCGTCGCAGCGCAAGCGTCGATGTCCTCGACCACCGCGCCCGCGACAGCCGATGCCGAAGCCCTGGTACCCCCGCGACGCTCTAGCCCGGCCGCCTTCTTTCCCTTCGCCGCCGCCGACGAAGCTTTTTTCGGTGCCATCCTTCTTCGGATATCAAGCTTGCTCCTGTCGTCCCCACGGACGGCGCCAACTGTTGTGGCTACAGACCAAACAGAGAGAGAGAGATGGTAGTGGAGAGTTGGGAGTAAGTGACAGTAATGGCTTGGGTCTTTCCCATGGCCTGTATTCCGTATATATACATGGGGAGTGCTTTTACAATTATACCCTTACCTCTGAGTATCCCCTCCAGGGGCACTTATGTCATTACACATGGACTATTCTGGGCCTTACAACCTTCTACCAGGCCTGCTGGGTTTAGGTGGGGGCCACCCCTACAACAAGTATAAACAAAGCGTGCGCGCACTCTCCGTCAAAGATACGGGTATGAGTATAAACAAAGACATGCCTCCACGCGCGCACTCTCTGTCAAAGACACGGGTAAGAGTATAAATAAAGACGAGCGGAGGGATGCCTCCGCACGTACTCTACGGAGTATAAACAAGACGTAGCGTTGAGGTCTGCCTCCGCACGCACCCAACGCCCGCAACGCGCAGAGGCTTGCCTCCGCGCGCAGTCCACGGACACTAAATAAGATGTAGCGTTGAGGTTTGCCTCCGCATGCACTCTACAGAGTATAAATAAGACGTAGCATTGAGGTCCGCCTCCGCACGCACCTCACCGCCCGCAACGTGTAGAGGCTTGCCTCCGCGCGCAGTCCGCGGACTCTAAATAAGACGTAGCGTTGAGGTTTGCCTCCGCACGCACTCTACAGAGTATAAATAAGACGTAGAGTTGAGCTCCGCCTCCGCACGCACCTCACCGCCTGCAACGCGCAGAGGCTTGCCTCCGCGCGTAGTCCACGGACTCTAAATAAGATGTAGCGTTGAGGTTTGCCTCCGCACGCACTCTCCGGAGTATAAAGAAGACGCAGATGCTATCCTTGCACACTCTACGAAGTATAAACAAGACGCGAACCCCGAGCACGCATGGGCGCTGCTCCTATGCGTACTCTTCGGAGTATAAATAAGACGTGGATGGCGATCCCACGCACTCTCCGGAGTATAAAAAAGACGGGAATGCTATCCCTGCGTACTCTACAGAGCATAAACAAGATGCGAACCCCGCGCACTCTCCGGAGTATAAAAAAGACGCGGAGCCGACCCCCGCGCGCACTACGAAGTGTACATAAGACGCGGATGTCGATCTTGGCGTACTCTGCGAAGTGCAAAACGCACCCGCGGGCGAAAGGCACCAGAGGCTAGCCCCTGCGCGAACACGCCCGCGGGTGAAAGGCACCAGAGGCTAGCCCCTGCGCGAATGCATCCACGGGCGAAAGGCACCAGAGGTTGTCCTTGCGCAATCCCAAGGGACGGAGCGCTCGCGCATCTACTTCAACTAGGGCGCCAGCTCCGCTGCTAACACTTCGAAGGGTAGGGGACGGAGCGCTCGCGCATCTATTTCGACTAGGTGCCAGCTCCGCTGCCACCACTTCGAAGGGTAGGGGACGGAGCGCTCGCGCCGCTACTTCGGCTAGGGCACCAGCTCCGCTACCGCCGCTTCGAAGGGTAGGGGACGGAGCGCTCGCGCCTCTACTTCGCCTAAGGCGCCAGCTCTGCTGCCACCACTTCGAAGGGTAGGGGACGGAGCGCTCGCGCTTCTACTTCGGCTAGGGCGCCAGCTCCGCTGCCACCACTTTGAAGGGTAGGGGACAGAGCGCTCGCGCCTCTACTTCGCCTAAGGCGCCAGCTCCACTGCCACCACTTCGAAGGGTAGGGGACGGAGCGCTCGCGCCGCTACTTCGGCTAGGGCGCCAGCTCCGCTGCCGCCGCTTCGAAGGGTAGGGGATGGAGCGCTCGCGCTTCTACTTCGACTAGGCGCCAGCTCCACTGCCAACACTTCGAAGGGTAGGGGACGGAGCGCTCGCGCATCTACTTCGACTAGGTGCCAGCTCCGCTGCCACCACTTCGAAGGGTAGGGGATGGAGCGCTCGCGCATCTACTTCGACTAGGGCGCCAGCTCCGCTGCCACCACTTCGAAGGGTAGGGGACGGAGCGCTCGCGCCGCTACTTCGGCTAGGGCGCCAGCTCCGCTGCCGCCGCTTCAAAGGGTAGGGGACGGAGCACTCGCACGTCTACTTTGACTAGGCGCCAGCTCCGCTGCCAACACTTCGAAGGGTAGGGGATGGAGCGCTCGCGCGTCTACTTCGACTAGGCGCCAGCTCCGCTGCCACCACTTCGAAGGATAGGGGACGGAACGCCCACGCGTTTACCTCCGCGCGCGTAGCACCCTCGGCCCACCCCGCAAGCGCCTGCTCTCCGCGGCCACTTGTAGGCATTGCCTCGGCGGGATGGCACGTCCTCGGCGCTCGACTTCGCCTCCCAGGCACTGCCTCGGCGGGAGGCACTGTCTCAACGGGACGGCATGGCTCCGGCACAGGACTTCGCCGTTTGCCACCAACACGGCCACGGTCTTGACCTCGGCTTCGGATTCGAGGAGCGGACTCGCGCACAGGGACTCGTCCGTCAGCATTCCCCACATATCGTACGGGCGGAGGTTACGTCACGCCAAGTTTTGGCTTGTTCTCATAAACAGGCCACCTTCAGTGCATCAACATTCTTTCGAAAGTAATGCGGACGGGCTTGATCAGAAACCCCGACTTAAGGCGGGCCTGTCTAAGAGAACATGGCAAACCTTGCCATTATATGCAGAAACACAGCACGAGTGCAGCAGGCGGGACCAGTTACCGTTAACAGACGCTAACCAAGCTCCCGAGAAAAACAGGCCTCCATCAGTACATCAACATTCCCCAAGCCGCGTAGTGCCGCTATGGAATGTGGATGCACTGAAGAGGCCCATTTTAGGGGAGCAGCATCTATCCGAGCACACAATGCAGGTACAATGTTGCACCAGCACGCTATATATACCCCACCAGCGGGGAAGACAACCGGCAGAAGTCCAACCGACGAAAGTCCAATCGGCAGGAGTCCAACCGGCGGAGGAGCGTCGCAGCATCGTACCACCACGATGCTTCAAGACCCACGCCGCACCAAGCATGTTTCGCCATGTGGACGGCCAGGAGAAGGAACGTCGCAACGTGGTATCGCCGCGACCCCTCAAGTCTTGCGCCGCGTCAACCAAGCCTCGCTAGGCAGGCTGGCAGTTGCCTATCGTCAAGGGCGCTCGACGCCAGAGGCGCGCGCGCGACGACTTACGACCCGCTTCGCCTACCTATGCCGACGCATTTGACTCCGCCAACACCCCCAGTCCGGCCTGGGCAACCACCAACCCCGCCAAATCGGAGGCAACTTCGACCTCCAATCCGCCCCCTCGGTTGCGATGCCAACCTCGACTTCGACCTTCGCTCCGGACGACAACCCCGACCCCATCACGGCAGGACTCTGGATGATGAAGCCTCCGCCAAGCCGCCCGGCGCCATACCTTCGCAATAAGGCGAACACTACACTTCGACGAACGTTGAAAAAGCTCACAGGCCGCAGGGACAGAGGGGGCCAAAGGGCTCGGCAACATGGCTTTGGTCCGTGAAGCCCTTCACCATGAGAGGCTCCTGTTGTAGGGGTGGCCCCCACCTAAGCCCAGCAGGCCTGTTAGGAGAATGCAAGGCCCAAGATGGGACATGTATAGTGACATGGGTACCCCTGAGGGGAGTACTCATATGTAAGGGTATAATTGTAAAAGCACTCCCCATGTGGATGCATATATACAACACAGGCCATGGGGGGAAACCCTAAGCCATTCACTCACCTAACTCTCCACTACTACACACTCTCTCTGTTTGGTTTGTAACCACAACAATCCTCCTAATGGTTAATTTAATAATTCATTGAGGCACGTGAGTATTTGTCTCATTGACGTTTAATAATAAATTTTTATTATATTCTTATCTACTACCACTTTTCCTAAAGTTGCCGCGGAGACTTATTTATCGATGACGGCTAATGGCGGGGTTTATACTTTAAATTACGTTTTTCTAACTTTAAATATGAATTTTATTCCCAATGGTTACAACATATTGTTGAATAAATTCTATGAAGCTGTTTGATTTGTCATTTAATTAATGTTACCGCGAAGATTTATTTTATGGCTATATGTTAAATTTTATGACATATATTTGGTTATAATTTAAAGAAAATCTTTAATTTAAAGTCTTGCTTTTATAGCCAAACCTAATACCCAATTTATTCCCTTAACTTCAACTTGTATATCTTTTAATTAGAGTCTTTATTAAATTTACAACCATCTTTTATTAATGCCTTTACTTTATAATTAGTTTTGGACTAAATAATAGAGACACATTAATGGGTCATATGTGGTAGTTAATCAATTATTAAATCGTAAATAATCTCTTTTTTTTTTAACACCCTAACATAATTTTATTAGCTTCTCTAAATTATTCTCTAATTCTCCTTGATTTTTATTAATTAAAATGAGTTACAAGAATTGAAATAAAAATGGGGAAAAGAGATGCGTCCGGCTAGAATCGAACTCAGAACCTTAGGGCTATAACCGTTGCGCGCGCTGAGCTGGCCAAGTGAGCCTTCGGTCGGTCGTGACATGCTGGGGGACATGTTTACTTAAGAAGCGAGTGGGGACTGGGGGCTGAACAGAAATGCTAACTGGCCGAACAGGGGAGGTTCACGGCGGTCGGGGCAAGTGGGCTCGTCGGCCCGTCCGGCGGCCGGAAGGGCAGAGAGCGAGCAAAATGGGTTGTCCCCGAAGTGAGGAGGCTTGGGAAGGTTGCGGCGTGAGTCGGGGATCCCTGAGGTAGGCCGGCGGTGAGGTTTAGCGGCCCGGGGCGGAGGTGGAGCGGGGCGGCGGTGCCGGCAGGGAGGAGAGGAGGAATCAGCGACCACATGAGCAAGGACATGGTCGGAGGAAGCTCACCATGGTTTAGCCGAGCGGGGAAGGGGGTCGTGGCGGGCCGGCGACGTTGGCTTGCGGTGGCGCGGAAGGGCTCACGCCGCCCGCGAGCTGGGGTGGACGGCAGCCCCCACCGGGAGGAATTGGTGGGAGGTCCACCGGAGAGGTGTGGACGGCGGTAATAGTGGCTTTGGCCGGAGTCGGGGGAGAAGGCCGTCCCAGCAAGTTCGGTGCCAGGAATTTCAATTAGACCGGCGGGACGCTAGAAGAGGCTTAGGGACGCATTCCGACGCGACTGATTTTGGATTGCGTAGTCGGACCAGCGGAAATGGCTTGGAGGTGCAGGCGGCTGGCAATGGGGAAGGAGGCGCGGATGTTAGAGTCAAGCACGGTGATGGGAACGGGGTCCCGATCTTCCAACAGGTTCTGGATATGTTCGATTTGGTGGAGGCACGACACAATTCGATCCGGCTTCCGAACGACACGTTCCGAACCCCGCAATTGCAGCACCACGTCTCCTCAGGTTATCAACCGTGCGCAGCCGGTTGACCTCACCAAGAAGGCTAATCCTT
Source organism: Dendrocalamus latiflorus (assembly GCA_017311315.1). Classification (NCBI taxonomy): domain Eukaryota; kingdom Viridiplantae; phylum Streptophyta; class Magnoliopsida; order Poales; family Poaceae; genus Dendrocalamus; species Dendrocalamus latiflorus. The sequence goes on from CM029677.1 coordinate 7,317,615, forward strand.
GCCTGCGAATCGAAGAACACAAGCAAGAACAAGGAAGAACACAACTGAATTGCAGATGTATTGATTTAGCACTCGAAAGTTGGGGTCTCACAAACCGATGAACGGCAAAACTGTTCAAAGACAGAATTGATCTAAGCAAAACCCCTGGACGCGCCCCTAATGGGCTCCAACACGATACAAAGCCGAAAGGCCCAAAAGACGGTGGCGCAGCACCCTGACAGATTCTGAACGCCCACTTGTTTCGATGATTCCTGTCGACTCAAAAGGATTTTTGACATGGGACCAGAGCCATTGGAAAGGTAGTATTCTCAGCTTTCTATACATATGTAGAACGTCCAAAACGGAGTCCGGATGCGATCTGGGCGTCCGTTTTAGTGCGACCTGGTCCTGGACTCCGAATTGGATTCGAAGTCGGTTTGAGTTGGGCCTTCAACATGATTCGACCGCCCTTGCTGGACTTGTGCGCCTCGTAGTCCTTCTCCAAGTACTTCTAGGTCCTCTCCATGGTTCCTAATCATAATTAAATCATTAGGTAGCAATCGATTCTCAAATGAACAAAAAGAAGTACTTAGGAACGAGCTCACCTGTAAATTCAATTGTCGGGCGCGAGCTCTAGTGATTGGTCCTTAAATGTCAAGTGGAGGAGTGTTGTGTGTATCCGAAGAAGTGATGTCCTCATCATCCTCCCCCTCTTGAAGCGGAGTTGTCCCCAACTCAGCCTCATCTTCTTCTCCCAAGTAGGGCTTCAAATCTGAAATGTTAAAGGTGGGACTAACCCCAAACTCGGGAGGCAACTCAAGTTTATATGCATTATCATTTATCTTCTCAATTATCTTAAAAGGACCAGCAGCTCTAGGCATCAATTTTGACTTTCATAACTCAGGAAATCTATCCTTTCTCAAGTGTAACCAAACAAAATCACCCGGTTCAAGTTTAACTTCCTTTCTACCTTTACTACCAGTAATCCTATATTTTTCATTCATTTTTTCAATGTTTGCCTTAGTAGTCTCATGCATTTTGACAATAAAATCAGCACGCTCCTTAGCATCATTGTGAACTCTCTCACTAGTAGGCAAAGGTAAAATATCAATAGGGGCACGGGGATTGAATCCATACACTACCTGAAAAGGACTTACCTTGGTGGTGGAGTGTTCCGCTCGATTATATGCGAACTCAAGATGCGGCAAACACTCTTCCCACAGCTTCAAATTATTCTTCAAAACAGCTCTCAACATGGTAGACAATGCGCGGTTCACCACCTCGGTTTGGCCATCAGTTTGTGGGTGACATGTTGTAGAGAACAACAACTTTGTACCCAACTTGTTCCATAGAGTACGCCAAAAGTGACTCAAGAACTTGGCATCACGATCTGAAACAATAGTAGAAGGCATACCATGCAAACGAACTATCTCTTTAAAAAAGAGGTCAGCAATATGAACGGCATCATCGGTTTTATGACATGGTATAAAGTGAGCCATCTTAGAAAAGCGATCCACAACAACAAAAATGCTATCCCTCCCCCTCTTAGTCCTAGGCAATCCTAAAACAAAATCCATAGAAATATCTGCCCACGGAATAGAAGGAACAGGAAGAGGCATATATAAACCATGTGGATTTAAACGAGACTTAGCTTTTTGACATGTAGTGCAGCGAGCCACAAACCGCTCAACATCGCGCCTCATCTTTGGCCAAAAGAAGTGTGTGGCCAGAATGTCCTCCGTCTTCTTAGCACCAAAATGTCCCATCAAACCGCCTCCATGCGCCTCCTGCAACAACAAAAGACGAACGGATCCAACTGGAATGCATAGGCGGTTAGCTCTAAACAAAAATCCATCATTGATCACGAATTTATTCCATGCTTGTCCCTCTTCACAATGCAGCAACACATCCTTAAAATCAGCATCAAAAGCATATTGTGCTTTAATAGGTTCAAGACCAAAAAGGCGACAATCAAGTTGAGACAACATGGTATAGCGTCGAGACAAAGCATCAGCAATCACATTATCCTTCCCTTTCTTGTGTTTAATGACATAAGGAAAAGATTCAATAAATTCAACCCACTTAGCATGTCTACGATTCAAATTGGTTTGACTACGAATATGCTTAAGTGATTCATGATCGGAATGAATGACAAATTCTTTAGGCCATAAATAGTGTTGCCACGTCTCTAAAGAATGAACAAGAGCATACAATTCTTTATCATACGTGGAATAATTAAGAGCAGGACCATTCAATTTTTCACTAAAGTAGGCAACATGTTTGCCTTCTTGCATCAGAACACCACCAATACCAATTCCGCTAGCATCACATTCCAGCTCAAAAGTCTTACCAAAATTAGGAAGTTGGAGCAATGGTGCGTGTGTAAGCTTGCCCTTCAAAAGATTAAAGGACTCCTCTTGTGATGGCCCCCAATGGAACACGACGCCCTTCTTTGTCAACTCAATCAATGGTGTCGCAATGGTGCTGAATTCCTTGACAAAGCGGCGATAAAATCCTGCAAGGCCAAGAAAACTCCGCACTTGGGAGACCGTCGTGGGCGTGGGCCAGATCCATATCGCCTCCACCTTGGCTCTATCAACCTCAATTCCCTGTGGAGTCACAACATAGCCTAGAAAAGAGACTCGATCCGTGCAAAAGGTGCACTTGTCAAGGTTACCAAACAAACGCGCATCTTTCAAAGCATTAAAAACAGCACGTAAGTGATTCAAATGTTCATCCATGGACTTGCTATAAATCAAGATATCATCAAAGTAAACAACCACAAATTTACCAATGAAAGGACGTAAAACCTCGTGCATTAATCTCATGAAAGTGCTAGGTGCATTAGTTAAACCAAAAGGCATGACTAACCACTCATACAAGCCGAACTTAGTTTTAAAAGCAGTTTTCCATTCATCGCCAAGTTTCATTCTTATTTGGTGGTATCCACTACGCAAGTCAATTTTTGTGAAAATTATAGCACCACACAACTCATCAAGCATGTCGTCTAGCCTAGGAATAGGATGACGATACCTTATAGTAATGTTGTTAATGGCTCTACAATCTACACACATACGCCAAGAACCATCTTTTTTGGGAACCAAAAGAACAGGAACAGCACAAGGACTAAGGCTCTCACGTACGTACCCACGGTCCAAAAGGTCTTGGACTTGTCGCTGAATCTCCTTAGTCTCTTCAGGATTGGTCCTGTACGCCGCACGGTTTGGCAAACTCGCTCCAGGGATTAAGTCAATCTGGTGCTCAATCCCTCTAATGGGTGGAAGTCCTGGAGGTATCTCATCAAGGAAAACATCTCTAAACTCCTGCAAAAGGTTAGTGACAGGAGCAGGCAAAGTGCAAGGCATATTATCAAGGGAAAATAAAGCATCTTTGCACACAAAAGCATAGCATGTATCATTAACATCATCAATTTCAGCAAGGTCTGATTTTGTGGCAAGCATAACAGAATTTTTCAAATGGATTACTTGCTGTTTTTTAGATTTATCATGTTCCTTTGCATCATTAGCAGCAGCAACTCTCTCCCTATCGGCCTCTATAATCTCAGCTGGGGTCAAAGGCAGTAAAGTAACTTTCTTTCCCTTATGCATAAAAGTGTATTTGTTACTACTACCATGGTGTAAAGCATCATTATCAAATTCCCAAGGTCGACCCAATAAAAGAGAGCATGCTTGCATAGGAACCACATCACAATCAACATGATCAGCATAACCACCAATGAAAAAATGGACTCGGCATGTTTGCGTTACCTTAGCTTTTCCAGAATCATTTAACCACTGAATATGGTATGGATGTGGATGTGGTCGCGTGGTCAAGCCAAGCTTCTTGACCAAATCAGAACTCACCAAGTTGTTGCAGCTTCCTCCATCAATGATAACACGTGCACGCCGGTTCGTGATTGCGAAGAAAGTCTGAAACAAATTATGGCGTTGAAGCTTGTCAGTTTGTTCTACTTGTGTGCTGAGGACTCGCTGCACAATGATGCTCCGTAGCGTCGCTGTGGACGCCCCACCAAGGACCAAGTCGTCATCACCACCGCCATTGTCGTCGGAGGCAGCAGCAACATCATCATCCTCCTCGACATCCGAAGTGCTTATGTAGCCTCCATCTTCTGTGGCGATGTATGCCCGTTGGCTAGGGCAATTCTTCTGCACATGACCAAGCCCATGGCAGCGATGGCACTGAATGTCGGAGGAGCGGCCCGTTGAAGCCACGGAAGAAGAACTACTCTTGGCTGGAACCTGCAAAGAATTTTTGGAAGGTGGCTTCGGTGGCGCTGCTGCAATCTTGTTCACAGGTGGTGGAGGAGAACGAAAATTCGAAGAAGACTTGGGCAGTCCCGCCGATGTAGTCATTCGCGACGTGTAGAAGGGACGTTCAGTGCGTGCCTTCGCTGATTCCTTGCGTCCCTGCAATTCTTTTTCTGCAAGCATAGCAAGGTGGAACAACTGGTTGACAGTAGTAAATTCTTTATAATCAACAATATCCTGAATTTCACGCCGTAACCCCCCGTAGAAACGACAAATCTTATCCTCCGTGTCCTCAACAACCCCACAACGCACCATACCCTTTTGAAGCTCAGCATAATAGTCCTGAACAGAACTATCACCTTGTTCTAAGCGCTGCAATTTTTTCTCAATTCAAGTTTATATGAGGGAGGAACAAAACGATTACGCATAGCTTCTTTTAACCGCTCCCATGTATCAGGTTGTAAGCGCATGGTACATAATTCATTCCACCAGATAATAGCAAAGTCCTTAAACTCACTAGTAGCTTGTCTAACTCTATGTTGTTCAGGAACCAAGTGAGAATTAAACTTCTGCTCTACCGTCATTTCCTAATCAAGATATATTTCAGCATCATAAAGACCAGAAAAAGATGGAATGGTAAACTTGACTTTAGCAAAAGGGTCATCGTTACCATGACGGTTCTGGTTATTACCTTCCATACCATGTCAGTTCTGGTTATTACCTCCCATACCTTGTCGGTTTTGCTGAAGACACCGACGTAGTCGTGCATCTTGTGTCGCCCGCTGATCAATGTTGTCATCTGCATCATACACTGTGTCATCATCATGACGATGGCCATCATCATGACGATGGCCATCATTGACAGGTGGCAGGCGTGCTTCCAATTTGTCCATCCGACCAGTGAGGTCAGCCATCCGCCGCTCCACCCGCTCAATGCCTTCCGTGGTGTTCAACTGGGCAATGGCGGCGACGATGGTGTCCAGTCTTGCGCTGAGTGAAGCATTTTGGTTGTCGAGCGTAGCTTGTAGCTGGCCGCGACTAACACACTCGTTGAAATCGCCCGGTGTCCCGTCCCCTTCGTCTCCTGCCATGGTTAGTGGGAAACACAGGAAAAACAAAAGGATTATCCCTATCAACTACAAAGGAAGGGCAGTGGAACTCGCAACGGAAGTGGCTTACCAAGCTCTTACAAGTGTTCTTACCACAGCAGCAGGTGGTACAACCGGTGGCTGGTTCGTGATACCATGTCGAGCGTGGGTACGATTGCAAGGGTCAAAACTGTGCTATCCAGAAGTAGATATATGGAGCTTGGAAGGCCAAATATGTCAGTGGAACACAAATCAATAACAGATAGTAATGCTGAATAAATGTCCAAAGCACTGGTCCTAGTTGCTGGTCTAAATGTGTCCTATATCAGGGTTAAGATATGATGAACAAGGAGTCAAGACCAGAATAGTAAGGCAGAGACAGCAACAAAGATGGTCAGGCACTGAGAGCAGAGACAGCAACAAAGATGGCCAGGCACTGAGATACTTAATTAAGCACAAAACAAATGAATTTCTGTCACCTAAAACTGTGCTCTGTCACTTTTTTTTTGCGGCCACTTTTTTTCGGCCACGGATAGCACTTTCTCTCTCTTCTCTACTATGCCGAAAATTTTCTTTTTTTTTGTCTTTTTTATTTTATTTTTTTCACAGAGCAGAGCACAGAAATAGGAACCACACAAAGTTTCACCTCAATCCGATGTAAGGTGTGGCCTACAGAAAATAATGAATGTGCTGAAAATTCGGTGATTCAATTTCGGAGCGCGAGTACTGCACTTTCCAGGCCGAATTTGGGGAAAATAAAATCGCCGAACCCGACAAAGCACGGTGATGGGAACGGGGTCCCGATCTTCCAACAGGTTCTGGATATGTTCGATTTGGTGGAGGCACGACACAATTCGATCCGGCTTCCGAACGACACGTTCCGAACCCCGCAATCACAGCACCACGTCTCCTCAGGTTATCAACCGTGCGCAGCCGGTTGACCTCACCAAGAAGGCTAATCCTTGCCTGCGAATCGAAGAACACAAGCAAGAACAAGGAAGAACACAACTGAATTGCAGATGTATTGATTTAGCACTCGAAAGTTGGGGTCTCACAAACCAATGAACGACGAAACTGTTCAAAGACAGAATTGATCTAAGCAAAACCCCTGGACGCGCCCCTAATGGGCTCCAACACGATACAAAGCCGAAAGGCCCAAAAGACGGTGGCGCAGCACCCTGACAGATTCTGAACGCCCACTTGTTTCGATGATTCCCGTCGACTCAAAAGGATTTTTGACATGGGACCAGATCCATTGGAAAGGTGGTATTCTCAGCTTTCCATACATATGTAGAACGTCCAAAACGGAGTCCGGATGCGATCTGGACGTCCGTTTTAGTGCGACCTGGTCCTGGACTCCGAATTGGATTCGAAGTCGGTTTGAGTTGGGCCTTCAACATGATTCGACCGCCCTTGCTGGACTTGTGTGCCTCGTAGTCCTTCTCCAAGTACTTCTAGGTCCTCTCCATGGTTCCTAATCATAATTAAATCATTAGGTAGCAATCGATTCTCAAATGAACAAAAAGAAGTACTTAGGAACGAGCTCACCTGTAAATTCAATTGTCGGGCGCGAGCTCTAGTGATTGGTCCTTGAATGTCAAGTGGAGGAGTGTTGTGTGTATCCGAAGAAGTGATGTCCTCATCACACGGGGCACAGGGGAAGTGGAAGGGGGCTGCTCAGGCTCCTTATAGGGGAGCGCGCGGGGGGGTGGGGGAGTGAAGCCGGGCGTAGGCAGCGGCATGGGGCAGCGGCAGCAGACTGCGGGCGGCGAACGCAGGGCAGAAGGCAACGCAGTGACGCGACAGGTCCTGGCGGAGGGGACATGATGTCGATGAGACGGGGTGGCGTGATGATGAGCAGCGATGCAAAGGATGGGAGTAAACGGCGCAGAGCAGAGAGCAGACGAGAGAGAAGAAAGAAGGTGACGCGGCGCAAGCTCGGCCATGAAGCGGGGAAAAGAAAAGGGAGAGCTAGGCGCATAGGAGGGGAGAAAAGAAAGAAAGAGAAGGCTAGGTAGGAGTCGGCCCAGCAACAAGGAGGGATGGGGGCCGCGTGGAAGAGAGGGAAGAGGAGAAAAAGTGAGAAAAGGGAGGAAGGCTAGGCGCATTTAAAATCTGGGTTTTTAATTTAAATTTTTACTTTACAGTTTAATTTATATTAGGGTTTACTGATTTTAATGTTTGCATGACATTTAAAATTTGAATCTTAATCTGCACTTCAATTATTATTATTTTGAGATCTAAGTTGGGAATATTCTTTTTGCCATTTTTCTTTTACCTAGGTAATTTGAAATTCAAATTCTTATTGTCATTATTTAATACTTAACTTTAATTTGTGTGCAGATGCTTAGATTTTCCATCTCTTATTACACCTTCCTTGTTTTTAAAATTGGGGTATGATTTCTCATCATATTACTTTGCCTACCACAAAAACTCCAGAAATTTCAAATAAATGTTCAAAAGGAATTTTGAACACCATTAAAATACAAGAAAAGTTTTAAAAACTCCATATTTTTTAATCCTCAAAATTTAGCATGTTACAAAAGCCATTGATTGCGACTTTGTCTTGCAAGAGACGATGTCGATCTCATAAGTCTTGAGTCGTGAGTACAGCGCGTCAAGAGTCAAGGTCGACAAATTAGTCATATGCTTCATGGTGGTCACTTTCATCTCCTAAACACTAAGATCTAAGGCAGCAAGCATTGTTGAGCATTATCCGAGTATGGGTAAATGAGACCATCATCTTGGAGGTTACTCAAAATCTCTTGAAATCTGCCAAAACATTCATCTAAAGACTCACCAGCAAGTATTTCAAATTTGTTGTACTCTCTTTATATTGATATTGTCAGACTATCTTGATCTGGGTGGTGCTCTTATGGAATGATGATGTTTCTTGCCTCAGCATTTGCCTCAAATGATCTGTTGGCACCCAGATGTCGTATGCCATTGAGAGATGAGATATCCAATCAAACTCAATCCGGCTAAGGCCCTAAATGATGATGTTCCTTGCCTTAGCATTTATCTCAACATCTAAAGTATTTGCAACATTGATGTTTTCATCGATAGGAACTATAAACGGAGTCTTAAACTTTTTCCAAATAGAATATCCTTGTGCCTGAATGTATGATTCTATCCTACTCTTTCAAATAGGATACTTGACCCCATCCCCATCGAAGATAGGAAGGTTGATGGAATACTTGTCTGTCGCCGTAGTTCAAAAATCAATCAAGATCTAGAAAGAGCTCAACAAGGCTCTGATACCAATTGAATGATTAGTTATGGCGACTAAAGGGGGTGAACAGGCAAAAATTAAAATTTTCCTACTCAAGTATTTCTTCTCTTGAACTCTAGTGCTATTAGAAAGACATTAGGATCAAGAACACCAAGAGTACACTAAGAACAGAGTGAACAGAATAAGAATTTCATAAACTTACAAGAAATCAGAAGAACTCAAGATAAACTTAACCAAAATTGATGAAACTTGAACCATAGTAAGATAAGATTCCTTGGGTTGTGATTCCAAAAGAAATTGCAAAGTAAAGTCTAATGGAGAGACATTTCTTGTTTCAAGTTCATGTTGCACCAAAATATGAAATTTTAGAAACTTGGCCGCTAAGAACCTCAAGAACTTAAGTTCTACTAATGCAAAATTGATAAAACTTGAGCCATAGTAAGATGAGGTCCCTAGGGTTATTATTCTAGAATAAATTATAGAATAAAGCCCAAGAAAGATATCTTTTTTGCTCAAAGTCCATGTTGCATCAAAATAGCAATTTCAGCAACTTGGTAGTGAAGAAACCACAAGAACTCACGATCTACTCATCCAAAATTGTTGAAACTTGAACCATGGTAAGATGAGATCCTCAGGACTATAATTCTAAAGGAAAGTACAAAATAATGCCCAAAGGAGAGACTTATCTTTCTTAAAGTGCAGGTTGCATCAAAACAGCAATTTCAACAACTTAGCTATGATGAAACCCCAATAACTCAAGATATACTTATACAAAATTGATGAAACTTAAAGCATGGCTAGGAAATGATCTTAGGGTTATGATTACAAATAAAATTGCAAAGATATACCCAAAGACTCGACCTTTTATGCCAATAGTTCAAGCTATATCAAAAACAACAATTTTAACTCAAGAACGCGGTTAATGCAAATACAATTTGTGTAAGATTGAGTTCTAATGGATCTCGCTAGATTGGAATATGTTCTTGATGAACTCCTCAAACTCTTACACATCCTAAATCCAATAGAACTACAACAAGTAGAAAGTGGAAAAGAGAAACTCAAGTTGTAACAAAGAAAAGCTAGAAATTGCAAGAAATAAAATAAATTTTGGAACATGTACAACCTTGGAACTTTTATTGCTTTGAGAGGAACAATTTCAAAGCCAAACTTCCTAGTAGGCAATGCTCAAAGGAGCATAAGAAAAATTCTAAATCCTTCTCAAATACTTGGTGGTGGAGGCATACCTCCACCTCTATATTTATAGCCCTTGGGGAGTAATCTCAACCCTTGGATCACATCAAGGGCTAACCCATTCATATCCACTTAGGATTCAGCTAACTCTTTTCCTTACCTAGAGTACCCTCTAGGCTAGCTACAATTACAACTCATCACTTAACACATATTATAAAGCGGCTATTACAAAATCTGAGCCCTTGGCTCTATACAACTCAACACACCCGGTTTATCTTGCCCTAAACTATCTCCAAGAGTGCGCCACGGTATTGTCCACCTCGAAGATTTCCAGTAATATGTCAATTATATCAATACCCTTATGTTGACATTGCCACCTAGAGCTACCACGTTGCTCCACCATGATGGTCTTTGCTCCTCGTTAACTTGTCATGTCTACGCCTTGTGTCTCAATCTTCGAACACCATCGCAATGCCTTGACAACACTAGGTTACTGCCAAGTCATGCTTTAAGCTAATTAACTTGACATTTGATGCACATTTAAGATTAATTATAGTGGAGATTAGCATTAAGCCAATTTTTTTATTTTTTTAGCCTAATTAACATGTCTTTTGCCTACATTTCTCTCCCCCTTTGTCAATTTAGTCATCAAGGGTCTTGTTAATGCCAATTAATGCAAAAGAGAACATGTATGCATGAAATGCTTGGGAATGCAAACCTAAAGAGCTTTGTATAGTATTCAACGTGAATATGAAGCTCTAAGTATTACACCAAGCCACCTCAATTTAGATCTTGCTACACTAGTTCATGACCAAATATATAGTATAAAGCAAAAACTAGCTAGCAAGATAAGTAATTCGCACAAATTAAGGCCAACTTTTGTATGATTACACAAATCATTAGTAAAACATGCATTATAACATTCCATGCAGCCTAGCTGAAACTCAACTCGATTTTGCGAACTTCAACAACTCTCAAACCTTCACCAATAAGTCTCAAATACTGTCAAATATTCATTACAACATGGAGAGGGCCTCCACATGGTCTCTCAGCATGCCAAATGCATGCGTCAATCCTATGCTTTTAAATCTCCAGGTGTTTATAGTTTTTCTCATGACATGAACATCAAAGAGCCTAGCCCGAGGACTCACTTTCTTGATGGCTTCTTTGATCCACCTTCTAGTGGCTTTAGATGGTGTCATGGACTTGTTTTTAATGAGCTTAGTTTTGGTCCACGTGCTACCCAAGGAACAATTTCTATCATTTTGTGGTAAACCTTATTTTCTCCACCGAGGTGTGCACCCACGGCAAAGACGTCTAAGTTCCTTTGGTGTTTTTATTGGTTCGCAACATGGAGCATCCAAGAATGACATTCATCACTTTTCTAGAGATGGCACTCATTTTCGTCATCGAGTTGTCCACTCGCGTTGTGCCACCAAGCTTGTTGTTGCCTTGTTGGATCATGTTACTTGAACATTTGTATGCATCATGCTAAACTCCATATTGGTTATTTTGCATCGAGTGGTCGTGTGTCTGTGTACCGGACACCTAGCTCTTATTTCACTAATCGTAGTACCAAGAGATAGGCTTCTTCTATCTCTTTAGTGTAGACTTTTTAAGTGAGGAGGAGATCATGTGGTTCATGTCAGCCTCATTGGGTCACCTACCTCACTTTCAGATCTAGTAATGACTTTCACTTCTTATCATGCAGCTTGCTTTGGCTATGACTACTTCAATTACATTTCACTGCCAAGTGGTGTGGTGTAGGTTAATGTTTGAGCTTTGTCAATTCCATGCTTTCATATTCAGTCTTACATAGCATTTCGGAGAGTCAAAGTTTTTAAGTCAGTTTAGGGAGTTTTAAGTCATGCTATCAGATCTTGGGGCAACAACTCCGAAACCCTCTATATGAATCACACTAGTCTAGGATAAGATAATGCACAAAGTGGATAACAAAGATAAATATCATGCATAATGACATTTATTAAATAAGTCCTAATGACCAAAGTTTATATCAGTGGTCCATAAACCAAAATTAAAAATAAGCAGCGGAAGAAGAACAATAAAGCAACAGCCCTTCTAGCCTGCCCACATGTGAATGACTGTAAGATGTGGCCTACTCGTCGTAATCCTCACCATAGTTGATGAAGGTGTCCTCTGGAAAAAGATGAATTAAGCAACATGAGTACATAAACTACTCCACAAGTTACACCAGGAGGTTTAACAGAGATAATGCATGCATAAGGATGGACAAAGAAAGGCATAGTAAGGTTAATTGAGCATAAAGCAAAATTGAAGTAAATAATATAAGTAGATTCAAAAGCCAAATAGGTACAATAGATAAAAACAAGATCTTCAACAAAATAATATCATTAGTACATGCTCTGACCAAACACCAACCTATCCACGGGCAACAGACCCGGACTATCTTTCCCCAAAAAGAACTCATATAGATTCCATCCATCCATAAGCATTTTATAAATCATTTTGAAAAAAAAACAAAGTCTAATTCATGAAAAGCTTTACTCAACTTGCCCATGACTGTGGGCACAGCTATCCAGGATAGTTATACACTCTGCAGAGGTTGTACAACTTTACCCATAAGACATGATTATCTCATATTGCCACACGATTAACACAGTTTCTTGGGTGTGCGGTGAAGAGATCATGACAAGGCCTTTTGTAATGCAAAGCCATCAACCTAACCAAACCAACACTAAGGTTTCACCTTAGTATGGAGTCCACCAGACCAGGACACCCACTTGAGCCGAGTGAGACTTCGCATGGCCTACGTCATGCTCACTTTCAACCTACAGCGAGACTCAGGTTGGGACCTATAAATTAGTTAGGCAAGATTGTCCCATATCAGTCTTGTGTTAGCACGATAGGTTTTGTATAGCTCACAGACCGGTCCTTAACTTGACTTAGACTCAAACCACATACCCCTTGTGCCTGACAATCAACACTATGTCACTGAACAATAATGCATGCCAGCACCCACCACCTAACCATTAGCCTAAGTCTAAACCAAATTTTATATTTTGTTTTGAAATATTTTATATACCTTCTTGACTCACCAAAGTCAAGAATACATTTCAAAATATTATCATTTTGTGTAAAAAAAATATCCCAACCTAGGATTATTCTAAGCATGTCAAAGCTTTGCTACAAAATGTCTAGTTAATACTATTGTACTAACTTGGTTTTACTCTATGGTGACAAGGCATAAGGAAGTTCAATGTCAAATTTGTCCATATACAAAGAATTTGGATTAACTAAAGTTTAAACCAGAATTAAATTAATTTAATTAAAAGTACGCATGCATATTAGATCAAAACAATATAGATAAGTTGAATTAATGGCTTCAACATGATCAAAGGTGTAACTTGGCTTGCTCAGATCGATTGATGTTCTTTGATGTGTAGTGCTTGATGATTGTTGCAGCCAGTGGCAAGATTGAGACTATGGAATGGGTCTTGAGGCCATGGCATGTCGTGTAAGTCTGGGTAGGGTGTCATCTCAAGTGGAGAAGCACAGGAGAACTACAAGGATTGTGAGGAGGCGAATGTGTGTATGTGGTATGCCAATTGGACTTATACATTTCAAGTAGTGACATTTCTTGGAATAGATGTATGATCTTGGCAACAAGTAATTGGGCATCTTAGACTATGATGTGATGTATTATACCATAGGACTCAGGCGTTTCAAGTGGTGACAACCTCAGAAAATGCGTATGATCTTGGCGATGAGGTGTTAGACATCACATCTTTGTGAAGGTTAGTTGGTGGCAATTGAGCGAATTATCCAGTACTAGTTGAACTGATGGTTTGCAAAAACACGGCTGGGGCTTTCCTTGTGTCATGGATCTTTCCTTGTGCTTTTGATTTGTTTGGCTTTTTTCTTGGATTTATCTCTTCTTGATCTTTCCTAGTGTCAAGGGCATGTAAGAGGTGGATATATCTCTTAGATATTAGATCCATCCATCTAGACACATTCTGTGGAGAGTTATTGAATTTTCCTAGTTTTCCTCAAGAGAGAAGGGATTTTGGGGTTTTGCTCTTGTGAGTAAATTGGCTTGAGTTCATGTTGTGGTCTAGCTTACTATGACATATGAAAACTCATCTAAGGTCATATAGACCATCTAGGACTCATGAGTAAGAATAGATCAAGATTTATCTCTTTTGTCGGATTTTGAAGCAACTCACCTTATTTTCTATAAAGGTTAGAATTTTGACACTAATCTTCATGATCCATTATTAGAATATGTTTCTCACATCATAGAGAGGGTTTTTTTGATAAGTTTCACTGTATTAGATCAGTGATTTGAGAGTTAGCTCTTCTCTTAGATTGTGTGCAGTGTTGTTGGGTATTTTACCTCAGCGAGCAGTCAGACCATAAGAAACCAAGCGGTCCAATCGGAGTGCAGTCAGATTAGTGCCTCGGGCATTTTAACGATTGACTGGTCATACCGGTGCCACGTGTGGTCCCACCGCCAAGTAGTTAGATTGAAGTTAAGCTAGCGGTCAGACCAGTTTGGTAGTGAACTCCACTGTGATTTGTGTTCTTTGGCTTTTGGTTTTGGTGAGCTTATGAGTTTGTGTTTTTGTTGCATGCGGTTGATGATACTTGGGGGAAATTTTTGAAAGAATCATTCACCCCCTCTTACTCGCCATACCGATCGTATGTAACTTTCATATTTTGTGATTTGATACTCATATTGCCAGATCCATCTTCCCATGCATGAGCTAACACGTCAGTCATTCGAAAATAGAGCATCGATTCAGATTCATCTTCTCCATGTGATTTTCTCTCCCTCGGTTCAGATTCCAATATTGTCATGTGTCACATGCTGAATTACCATTCATGTGCGTAAATAGTACCCATGTACTGTAGCAAACGCGCCTGGCGGGGTTAGATTAGTTAGGATAGAGAGAAGAATAGTTAGTTTTATTATTATATGGGGTTTCTATCTTATAGATATATTTCATCTATTAGAGATAGGTTTCCTTAGGGATAGAGATTATTTCTTATAGGTCAAGTCAAGTTATCCCGATAAAAGAGACATCATGTACCATTATCATCAAACATTAAATAATAAAGAAGTATTTCCAAGTCCCCGAATCCCAGTTTTGGTCTCTTCCTTATACCAACTACACTAGATTTGTTGCTTCCCTTAACCGGTGCCCTCCTTCTCCTATCGCTATTCTACCTCAAGTCGTTGTCTGACCTCTCTCCGACGGATATTTACCCTGTTATGAACTAAGGTTCATGACAATTGGTATCAGAGCAGTCGATCCTTTCCCACAACTTCTGCTTACCATGAAACATGCCACTGTTGTCCTACATTGGTTGCCCTCATTGTCGGCTATTTCCTCAACATCAAGCAATGCTAAGGCACTTGCGCCTTTGCCATCAATTGTCATCAACATATTATTGATGTTCCACACAAGACATCACAATTACCCACTAGATTGGGTCTACTAAAGGTTGCCACCATGGCCACCACAACAGCTCGATGATGAGCTATTGCCGAAGGGGGAGAAGTTATCACGTGCCAAATTACTATTCATGTATTGTAGCAGACATGCGTGGCGGGGTCAGATTAGCTAAGATAGTGATAAGAATAGTTAGTTTTCTTATTATATGGGTTTTCTATCTTATAGATATATTCCATCTATTAGAGATAGATTTTCTTAGAGATAAAGATTATTTCTTAGAGGTCAAGTCGAGTTATCTCTATAAAAGAGACAGCATGTACCATTATCATCTAGCAATAAATAATAAAGAAGTATTCCCAAGTTCCTGATTCCTATCTTTGGTCTCAACCTTAGACCGGCTACTCTAGATTTGTTCCTTCCCCTAACCGGTACCCTCTTTCTCCTAGCGCTATTCTACCTCAAGTCATCGTCTTCTGACCTCTCTCCGATGGATGTTTATCCTATTATCAACTAAGGTTTATGACAATTGGTATCAGAGCAGTCGATCCCTTTCCACCAGTTCTGTTTACCATGAAACGCGCCACTGCTATTCTACATTGGTTGCCCTCATTTTCGGCTACTTCCTTGATATTGAGCAATGCTAAGGCCCTCACGCCTTCGCCATCAATCGTCATCAATACACTGTTGATCTTCCATACGAGGCATCGCAATTACTCGTCAAATTGGGTCTACCAAACGCTGCAACCATGCCCGCCACTACTGCTCAAGGATGAGCTATCGCCGAAGGGGGAGAAGTTGTCATATGTCGAATTACTATTCATGTGCACTGTTCGTGCACGTGAACGGTACCTGCGTATTGTAGCAGACGTGCGTGGCAGGGTCAGATTTGCTAGGTTAGAAATAAGAATTGTTAGTTTCCTTATTTTATGGGTTTCTTAACATATATATATATATATATATATATATATATATATATATATATATATATATATATATATATATATATATATATATATTTCATCTATTAGAGAATAGAGATTATTTCTTAGAGATCAAGTCGAGTTATTCTTATAAAAGGGACAATATATACTATTATCATCAAGCAATAAATAATAAAGAACTATTCCCAAGTCCCTGATTCTTGCTCTGGTCTCTTCCTTAAACTAGCTACTCTAGATTGTTCCTTTCACTAATCGGTGCCTTTCTTCTTCTAGCGTTGTTCTATCTTAAGTCGTTATTGTTCGATCTCTTTTCGACAGATAGTTATCCTGTTATAAACTAAGGTTTATGATATCATGCCAGCAGCATGGCCTTTAGGTAAAGTCCGGGCATTCTCTAACCTACCACGGGTTTGAACGTTCAAATGTGATGTCAGGTTCGCGTACATCTCACGTATTTCAAAACATAATAGTATTAGCACACAAAAAAATTATCACATGTCCATATCAAGGATAGAAATATTGCCTTCCTTAATATACACAATCGGGAGTTCACAATGAGAAATGCATGCTGTCCTTTCGACTGAACTCCACTTAAATCAGCGCGCACATACACAGCACTGGAATAGGATGAGGTTCACCATGCACTAGTTCCATCAAACTTTATGCTTGTACATAGCTCAGAACAGTGCAAATATGCTCTTCTATTTGTTACCTCAGGACTTCTATTTGATCTCAAAAATCAAACAGAAGGTTAAGGGTAGAGAGACAAAAGGTCGTTCTAATGGTCATCAGAGCTACATCGCCAACTAAAAATATTTGGGACATCCTCTATCTGAAGTTAACAGAAAACTTACTGGGAACGAGCGGCACCAGGAATGGTTCAGACACCTCAAACAGCTACAGACCGGAAAGGTATAACCAGATTAAGGTTGCTATTTCTATAGATTCGGCATTTAATTTTTAAGTGATGACATCTAAGCATCACTACTAACACAAAAAATTAGCTATAGTATAAATTCAAATTTGAATATTTGTGCATGTCCTACTGTTTCTAGGTAAAAATTTCCTTCAAAACTGTTTCCAGGTAAAAATTTCAGTCCTTATTAAGTATTTGTATAACTATTTCAAGGGTTGAGGATGAGAAATGACAAATACAAAACTTTTAAATTTGTTGATCACAATAATCTGGAATATTGATATGCAATGAAGCCATGGGCACATACTTTTTGTGCGTTTAGAAATCAGAATGCAATAGCAAATGATAAACGTGCAAACTTTGCGAGGGGCACTGAACATTGCAGTCGGATAGGTGGTTCTTTTACTCCAAAAAATTGAAGTGGAAAATAGATATCAATAGTGTGGAAGCAGTAAAGGCAATTGAAGCTGGAATTTTTTGTACGGATAATCCATTTTTTATTCGAAATTACATAAATATACCCGCGGGAAAATTTTTTACAAAAATAGGCTCCAGTCGCCTAATGGTTGGGCGACTGGAGCTTTTCGCCCAACCGAATCGCGACAGCTGGAGAGTCTACGAACCGTTGGGCGATTAACTCCAGTCGCCCAACGGTTCGGCGACTGAAAGGAAGTCGCCCAACTGTTGGGCGACTAAAACTCAGTCGCCGAACCGTTGGGCGACTGAGGGTGGATACAAAACGCGCGCTCGGCCGCCGACCGACGGCCACTTCCTTCGGCCGCATCCAGCGCGAGCGCAGAGAAGAGAAGGGGAAAGGAGAGGAGGAGAAGAGGGAGGGGGAGAGAAAGAGAGGGAGAGGAGGAGAAGAGGGAGGGGAGAGAAAGAGAGGGAGAGGAGAAGAGGAGAGGGAGTGCGCGATTTCCAGGTAATTTTTTGTGTTATATTTTTTGTTAGTGTAGATAATTAGTGTAGAAAATTAGTTTAGAAATATAGTTAGTGTAGATAATTAGTGTAGATAATTTAGTGTAGAAAGATAGTTAGTGTAGATAATTAGTGTAGATAATTAGTTTAGAAATATAGTTAGTGTAGATAATTAGTGTAGATAATTTAGTGTAGAAAGATAGTTAGTGTAGATAATTTAGTGTAGAAAGATAGTTAGTGTAGATAGTTAGTGTAGATAATTTAGTGTAGAAAGATAGTTAGATAATTAGTGTAGATAATTAGTTTAGAAATATAGTTAGTGTAGATAATTAGTTTAGATAATTTAGTGTAGAAAGATAGTTAGTGTAGATAATTAGTGTAGATAATTTAGTTTAGAAAATATAGTTTAGAAAATGTAGTGTAGAAAATTAGTTTAGAAATATAGTTTACAAAAATAGTTTAGAAAATGTAGTTTAGAAATTTAGTTTAGAAAATATAGTTTAGAAAATGTAGTGTAGAAAGTTAGTTTAGAAATATAGTTTACAAAAATAGTTTAGAAAATGTAGTTTAGAAATTTAGTTTACAAAATTAGTTTAGAAAATGTAGTTTAGAAATTTAGTTTAGAAAATATAGTTTAGAAAATGTAGTGTAGAAAATTAGTTTAGAAAAATAGTTTAGAAAATGTAGTTTATAAAATGTAGTTTAGAAATTTAGTTTACAAAATTAGTTTAGAAAATGTAGTGTAGACAATTAGTTTAGAAATATAGTTTACAAAAATAGTTTAGAAATTTAGTTTACAAAATTAGTTTAGAAAATGTAGTGTAGAAAATTAGTTTACAAATATAGTTTACAAAAATAGTTTAGAAAATGTAGTTTAGAAATTTAGTTTACAAAATTAGTTTAGAAAATGTAGTGTAGAAAATTTAGTGTAGAAAATTAAATGTAGAAATTTAGATGTAGAAAGTTTAGTGTACAAATTTAGATATAGGAAATTTAATGTTGAAATTATTGTATAAATTTAGATGTAGAAAATTTAATGTAGAAATTATTGTACAAATTTTGCAGGTATGACTCGTGCTGGACGTGACTCCGAGTGGCAGTACACGCTGTTGCACGAGCACGTGGACCACTCTCATCGCGCTTCCCGTCTAGTGCCGCCACCGGGGAGCACGGACGAGCCGCCTCAGCTGGGAGTGGTCCGGACACGCACACCTCGCGTGGCCTGGGGACTCGACCCTCGTTGGACTGCCAGGTTTGCACTACTCCAGCGTTTAGTGCGACCGTAAGTTCGTTCCGTGCTGACCTTCACTTTGTTTGCAGGCTGCGGGATGCCGGGCTACTCCCTCTTGCCTGGATGGTGCAGGCCACGGACGAGGATGCAGCTGCTGGCGGGGACGAGGGCGGGGACGAGGCGGGCGGGGAGCGATCACGACGCTTCCCATTCGACCGTTCCCTGCTGACGGCTTTGGTGGAGCGTTGGCGGCCCGAGACGCACACTTTCCACCTCCCATTCGGGGAGATGACGCCGACCCTACAGGATGTGTCCCTGCTCCTTGGCCTTCCGATCGCGGGAGACACTGCCTTCCTACCGGAGGCCCCAGCCGACTGGCGCGCTGACCTGCTTGGCAGATTCGAGGGTGTCGTTCCACCGGGCCCTCAGCACCACGTGTTCAGAGAGGCGCAGACCCATGGGCCGACGCTGAGGTGGCTCACACAGTACCGGGTAAGTGGTTTTTACATTCGATCGTGTCGTCGAACCGTTTATTTGTGGTATTAGGTACTAATAACAACTTGTTTGAATTCAGGTGGAGCGCATGGTTCCACAGGCAGACGATCACCAGGTGTCGCGCCACCTGGAGGCGTACGCGCTGTGGCTGTTTGGTTGGGTGCTTTTCACCACCAGCCACGGCAACTCGGTGGATGCGAGCCTTATCGCTTATGCGAGGGCGATCGCTGACGGCGAGCCCCACCAGATCAGCTGGGGATCGACCGTACTTGCTGCGACGTACCGCGCCCTATGCGATGCGTGCACGAGGATCAAGGCGAACTCGATCCTCATGGGCTGTCCCCTGCTACTGCAGTTGTGGTCGTTCGAGCGCTTAAGCCTCGGGCGACCTGTGCTAGACGACATGGGTCCGTACGGGCCCGAGATGTATCCAGGGGGAGACGTCGACCGGCCGACGATGGGTTCTATCTGGTGCCGTCGTCGAGTAAGTATTATCACAGTCAACTATTTTTTTCTTATTGACGATCGTCATTCTAAACAACTTATATTTCTTGCAGGTACAGTTCGCGCACGTGCAGGTCACGCGGGCGTACCGGGTCTTTGTGGAGCAGCTCGACCGCATCACAGCCGACGACGTGCGCTGGGAGCCGTACGCAGATACGACAGTTCAGGCCCGTGCTCCTGGCGGGCTGCCCCCACTTTGCTGGCGTGACCGGGCTTTCTGGCTCACCCGCCGGAAGCTCGTGTACCTCATCTACGTGGAGGACTACGCACCCCAGCGGGTGATGCGGCAGTTCGGGCTACGGCAGCCGGTTCCTGTACCAGTCGGGCCATCGATTCCGCGCCACGTGCACGGGTGAGTGATCGTTTGTGCTAAATATTTACATACTTACTACTGTGTTCGCAAGTATCTCACATCCAGTAATGGTTCTATACGCAGGCACAGCGCAAAGGGAGTGAAAAGAGGCACAGACTGGTCGTTGAGGATGCAGCCCTGGGTCGAGCAGTGGCAGGGTGCGCTCGACGACCGCGTGGAGGAGGACAGCCCGTACGATAGCAGGGAGTACGCGGAGTACCTGCGCTGGTACCAGCCGCAGACCCGTACCAGGCTCGTATATGTGGTAGACCCGCCTGCCACACACGTCGCCGCTCCGACGGACACGTACCCCGCGCACTTCGCGCACGACGCTCACCTCGCGGTACGTTACATGTCATTTCAAAGATTCCCAAATGGTAATGTCGTTTCGATAATCGACCATTTCATGCCTTTGTGTCCAGGCTGACGTCGGTTCTGCCCTATGCGCCGACTCCGGGACAGTACTGGAGAGGCTCTCCAGTGGTGCGCACCTGACCCATGAGGAGGGCATCAGCTTTGCGCGTCGGATGCACGACGGGTGTAGACGTATCGTTAGCCTACTGTCCTGCATGAGGCTACCGGCGGTCTCCACGCCCACCGCTTCGACTGCTCATCCACCCCGACCAGCGTGGCACTACTCTGGTGCACCTACGTGGATACGTCCTCCACCACCTCACCCGGAGCAGCCAGGGGGTTCAGCCTGGGCAGGGCCTCCTACACCGGTTCACTTCACGCCTCCTACGCACACCCCTGTCTTCCCCACGCAGATGGCGCCAGCTACGGGTACGCAGAGGTTCTTATATCGTGTTTATCCGAAGACGACATGCAACGAACTAACGTTATTAATATTGCAGGTACTTACCAGCAGCACGGCGTCTCCCCAGGCCCGGACGAAGTGGACCAGTTTTTCGCGTCTACACCGGAGTGGCCTGGACACTTCTCCGACGTAGCACCGGAGGTTATCTCTGGCAGTGCCCTCCCCGGTGCACCAGAGAGCACACAGCCAGAGGTGCAGCTGACTCCACCAGCGCGGGGGCGGGATAGACACCCTCCTCCTCGTTTTACTTTTTCGGATCGTCCTAACCCGTTGCACCGGAGGAGGGCCAAGCGAGGCCGTATGGGAGGACGCGGGCACGGTGACGGGGCACACCAGGGTGACTAGTGAGGCGACGCTGCAGATGCTATATATGTTATGCATGTAATGAAAAAACATGCGGCATGTTACTCACAGTTATATTATGAAGTTTATTTAAATTTACAGAAGTCTATTATCTCTCTCCGCACATAAACTATCTCACTTAACAGTGTATGTATCGATCGTTCTGTACTCAATCTTTCATGAAAAAAAATTTTAAACTTTTTACACACCTACAATATACAATGAACATAAACTTTTATTACAACTTCACCGTATTTTTTACCCGTTCAACGTTACAAAATTCACAAAATCTAAAACAATACACGGGGGCTACATGCAGTCGCCCTACGGGATGGCGACTGCATGTTAGTCGCTTAACGGGATGGCGACTGCATGTTAGTCGCCTAACGGAAGAGCGACTGGATGTAGTCGCTCTACTGTGCAGTGAGACATACTGTGTCGCGGTCCGGTTGGGCGAAAAGCTCCAGTCGCCCAACCATTAGGCGACTGGAGGCTATTTTTGTAAAAAAATTTCCCGCGGGTATATTTATGTAATTTCGAATAAAAATTGGATTATCCGTACAAAAAATTCATTGAAGCTGTGCACATGCCCAATTACTAGCTAGAGTATAGAGACACCACATGGATAGTCTGACCTGGCCATAAGAGGGAGACAAGCATACTTCTTGTTGGAAGAGATACTTGTCCATACAAGGATTATTGCCTTCCTTATTATGCACTAATCTGGTCTATATAACCATGCTCCCCTCTTCTATATGTAGCGTCAGCACCTCTCTTGGAACTGAAAAACCAACCAGAAAATCAAGGTACAGAAAACGTTGTGCTAATGTTCATTGGAGCTTTATGGTCAACTAAACATTTCCGGCAGCCACTATCAGTCCAAAGTTGACATATAACTTAGTGAGAATGGGTGGCACTAGGAACGGTTCAGACACCGAGAAGGATGAACTGGCAGGCCTAACCAGTTTTAAGGTGTTGTTTGACCACACCATCGTCATTTGATTTGTAAGTGCTGACATCGAGGCTTAAACCATTTACACAATTATATTCATATAGTTTAAATTCAAGTATGAATATTATACATGTAGGTTTTGTAATATCATTAATTCTAACTTTCTTTTACCATTCAACTATCTGAGTCCTATGTTTTGTACGTAAAATTTGCAACCATTCTTGTAGTATCTATATAATTATTTCCTCGATCCCGTTTAACTTCCCCCCTGCACGAAGGTTGTGCTGCAGTGATGCTTTCAAGGCAATGGAAGGAACAATGGAAGATTGATTGAGCACATAATGTCTACAATCAAGATTGTATGATGAACTTCAGATCACAAAAAAAAAGGTGTTCGAGGGGCAACAGTTACTTAAAGAACGTTTTTGCTGCTTCGACTGTGTTAATCCAAGAAGTTTGAGAGAGAAGAATGAATGTTGTGGTGTGCTCTCTTATTCTCCTTATGAAGTAATTGTAAAATATCCATCCTCACGTAGCAATCAAATTAATTTTGTTCATCTTTTATGAAGTCTTCTTATCTTTGTTGATTTACTCTCTCTTTTTAGTTTTTTTTGTCTCTTCTCTCCCCTTCTTGATCTTGCTAGATAGTAAAGATGGATAAGTGATAGAGCTGACTCATATAGATTAGATCCTATTCATCTAGACACTCTGGTTTGTAAGATTTCGAAGTTGCCCAATTCTTATTTGATTTGGAGCCTTTCATATGTTTTCTTGATCTGAAAGTTTTGGCTTCATTTCGTTGGCTGGGTTTACTTGTTATAATATGTGGGAACACATCTTAAGTTATCTTAGCTGTTTTTAACTCACGAGCAAATTGTTTCTAAAGTTTTTAATATTTGCCCGGTTTTGGTGTAGCCTTACATATTTTGAGAAAATATTAAGACTTTGACTAAGATCTATGCGATTCTTGGACGAAATAGGTTCCTGAGACTTTTATCAAGGTGTGTGTAAAGTTTAATTTCATTTGATTATGAATTTTGAAGTTTCCACCAAAAGTGGTTTGGATTCGGATTGATTTTCTATTATGGGAACAAGGGAGCGGTCGGACGGATCCTAGGCTTGGTCAGACCGCTGGCTTATAGTAAGTCAGACCGCATCTCCTATAACGGTCATACCGGTTAGGTGCTGATTTTTGAGGTTTTTTTTTTATTTTGGATTGTGGTTTAGAGTTAGACTGTTAAATCTAATCTTTTTAACTCTGGAGTGAAAATTTTGAAAGTAGTTGAGAAAAATATTAAGAGAAGACATCATTCACTTTTTTATCATCATTGCCAGTCCTACAAAAACGTATTAGCGGTGTTGGGATGATTCAATATATTTTGAAGCGGCACAAATGTTTTCACCACCATTGACAATCTTGCGGCAGTGTCTGACAGAAAACACTGCGACACGAACTTGCCAAGCAACACATTCTCGGTACAAGCTAAGACCACGAAGATTGAAATGACTTCAGTGTTCAGCCCTACAGCTACAGGTTTGACTGCAGACCTAACCAAAATCCAGATATCTACTTCCCGTGCAGTTGCCTAGTGGTAGCCAAAGAAATTGTGTTGCTACATCATTATGTAACTGTTGCCATATTTTCAGTTCTTGTACATTTTCCCCCCATTCGATCTGCTTCCACGCAAGCAATGAACACTTATTCACTATTGGATCCTTGAGAGCTATTTGGTAATGTCTCAATTGAGAAAATAAGAAATAGAAAATAAAAGAATTAGAAGAGCGGCCCACTTGTCAGTTAGAGAGAGCAAAGAGATAAGGCAGCATCGGCCTCCTCGGCTATTGGTTGCTCTCCCGGCTGTTGACTCGGGCGGCGACTGGAGAGGGATTCAACCTCTGATGTAACTTCCCTCTGACGTGGGTCACTGTACGTGGGCCTCTCGCCGCGTGGTCCCACGCGTCAGTGACGGGAAGTTACGTAGAGGGTCTCATTTGACTGGGGAGGTGATGACTGGAGAGGCAACGCTGGAGGCGCGAGTAGTCCCAGGCTCCTCGAAGCCAGCCATTCACAGCCACCGCTTCGCAGATCCATGCTTCCTCTATTTAAGGCTCCTCTTCTTCTGGGTAACTCTCTCCGGATCTACTATTGGTTCTTCCTTGAATCTCCTCTTCCTGATCTGTTTTGGCTCCGGGTTTGGAGAGATTTGGAGCTCATGCGCCATTTCCTCTCAGTGCACACCTTGTCGGTTCCCCCTTATGCTCTGTCATCTGTGGGTGTCTTAGTGGGAAATCTGGTGTTGGTGAATTGATCTGAAGAAGGAAGAAGGCATTAGTTCCTTCTTGTTGCTCAAGTGCACTAGGCCAATGTGCTCCGGTGGTCTTGTGTGGCATTCCTTGTACGTTGATTTCATATTTTAGTGTATCGCAATTTGCCAAAGTTGGTATTGTATCTCCGATAACCTTGTCTGGTGATTCGCGGCATATCGTGGCAATTGGTTTTCTGGGACAACACCATTAGGTGTTTCTTGCTTGTTCTTCTTGGTGGCTTTGACTGTCATATGCTTTGTGAGTATCTCGGCTTTCAATTTTACATTACTAGCAGTGTGTGTTGTACTAGTAAATTATCTTCTGTTAATTACTCTAGTACTAAGAGACATTGCTTGTAATGCTTGTGGGTTCGGTTTTACTAGTCGATGAGGATAATTATCATATTATGAAATTAAAATGATGACCATGCCGGGCTTGAGCTATTCGAATTGATTATTATTGTCAATTGTTACTAGCAGCCAGTTCACTAATGCTTTCTGTTTCAGTTGATCTTGAATAATATTAGTTTTATAAATTTCTCTGGAAATACATTGTTAGCTGATTGTGTTTACTAGAATTGTTGAGACTGTTAGACACTTCTATTATCCGTTTATAATAGGCTATTTTGTTGAAACAATGAATCCTTTGCACTATTAATTTCTTGATTTTCTATCAAAAGAAGGTATTAGATTATTATCAGTACTATTGTCCTTGACTAAATGGAGAGAATCTTCTAGAAAGCTCAACGTGTGATTCATATTTATGATATTTAATTGGTGAAGAATATTGACAAGAAGTGAGAAGGCCAAGAATTAATCTTAAACAACTTCTCATCTGAAAGCAAAACAAATATTCTAAATCTGAGCACTATGCTGATCTTATTTGTTTTGTTGTCTCTTTATATCAACATACTGTTGGATTAATTGACATGGAAGATTTACATATTTATATATTTATCGTGTCAATTAAATGCTGCCTAAATTATGCTTTAATTATTATAATTACTGCTGAAATTAAATTAGAATATTTGCTAAATCTACACATATTACAACATTCGCTTAAAAGAGGATTTGTAAATGAGCTACTGGTTTGCATATTCAAAGAGTACCCGTAAGCTGGTAATATATGTTAGCTTGACACCATATTCGTATTGGCTTTTAAAATCCTTTTTTTAATAATATATGACTTTTCTACAGTATTTAGCATTCAAACAGAATGTCTTTTTAAGATGAAATATATTAGTCGATTATAGTATACACTGTAGTGACTTTATTTATATTGGTCAAAATCACTGTTCCTATAAGTTTCTCTATAAGCTGGTGCTGTTATTAAGCCAAATCCAAAAGCTAAAATGACTGACATTCTTCCCTTTGTTTATTGATGTCTATTTGTCAAAAATGAAAGACTGGAAATGGGGAATTAGATTTTCCTGAAACCACTGCTGTCCACTCGAAGAGACATGTATTGGCTGCATCCTTCGGAAGAGGGAAAGGACGTTCCACTCGAAGAGACGTGTATTAGCTGCGTCCTTCGGAAGAGGGACTCTACGCTGTGTTGCCTTTTCTGCTACTGGTTTCATTGACCGGTTCTTTGTTTCAGAAGTGGGGAGGATTGATGCGTCATCTCTCTTTCCAATTAATCTTTTGGACTTCTAGGCACTAATTTGTTTAATTTCTTCTATCGAGATGAAGACTTGACTTTGAGATGCATGTCTCTTACTACTGGCCACTTCCACACGCTGAGGGTCCCAAAAAAAAACAGATCCACATGCTGAGGAACTTTCTCACTGGAAGAGAGAACTGCAATTCCTGATATTAGGAGCCGTCTTCATAGACAGATTGATCAAAGGAAAATCAATGGCAGAAATATTAGGATCCGCTGTTGCAAACGAGGCAGTAAACAAAGTGTCCTCTATCCTATCAGGTAACCCAAGAGATCATGAGAGCAACGAGGACAAAGCCGAGAGATTGGAGATGGCAGTCCTCAAGATCCAAAGTGTCGTTGCTGTGTCTGAAGATTGGCAGATAGTCCACCAGCCATTGCTCAACTGGAAAGCGAATTTGAAGCGTGTTGGGAAGGAAGGTGATGACTTCTTGCATGCTTACAAAAGGAGAGTCGCAAAGTGCAAACGGAATGAGGAAACTGCAAGGCAAGATTCCATTCCTAAGCGCATCACTCGAGCGGTCAAACGCTTCATGCCTTTTGCTCGCAGAGAGGACAATCTGAGTGATGCGATGTTGCGAAGGTTCGAGAGGTTAGCGCACGGTGCCGACGAGTTCTTCAGGTATGTCCAGTTTGGAGGCCGTCCAAAGAGTTTAATGTTCTTGAAAATTCCTACGAAATCTTTACTTGCTGGCAGGACACTTGAAGTTTCCCTCAAGAAGGGCAGCCAGGATGCCCTCCTCTTGCTTCAGCCATGTGATAGCAAAGCTGGTAACCAAAAGGAGATCATTCTGTTTTTCTCCTATGATGACACTATGAGGTGGGAGAAAAATGTCAAGTTGTATGTGATATTCCATCTCTTGGAGCATATCGACATCATGGGCATCGTGCTAACTTGCTTGGAGCTCTTGCCTCCCCAATTCGGTGCTGCCTCTGTAACCATTAAAGAATTTGTCAGGGAAATGCTACTGCAAGAAACATGCCATTTCAATCCATCGGTGGTGTCAGTGTGGTGCGGTGCCACAGCATGGAAGTGTCACCATTCTACTATTGAGCCTTGTACTGACGAAGGATGCTCTAACGGCAAGCTGCAACTGCCATTGCCAATCATTCGGATCGGTGTTGTATGCTTCACCTTGCCAGAGAACTATTCATCCACACCTGCAAATAACAGTCTGCCTCTCAAATTGACATGTCAGATCACTCCCCACCTTGTTCCCAAGAAGTACTCCGACCACTACGAGCAGATCGAGCCGCAGAAACTGCAAGAGCTGTTGCCCAAAGTGACAAGTGCATCATCCTCCAAGAATGCCAGAGCGCTTGCTGGCAAAGGACACTGGTGGTGTCCTCACAGCTCGACGTATATGTCAGTGGAACCAGAGTTTTCGGTACCACCGCCAACGCTAAAGCAGTTGTACGTGATGGAAAACTCCGAGAGACCGGTGCAGTGCTCGCAGAAGTAGAACAAGCAATAAGAGATACATTTTTCTTTTTAACTACATCATTTGCACTTAGTTATAGCCTTGTAGGTCATGGAACTCCAATTATACTTTTAGTATAAATGCTTGCAAAACTGTTGGCTGTGCATCTGCATATTTTTGTTGGATTGCTGTAGTGTATCCCCCTGGCTCTAATGATGAATAAAATGTTTCATCCATAGAAGTATAGGCTATTTTCTATTAGTCATTCTTTTTGTACCTGCACAACATCTAAATACAATCATGTACTGAGATTTGTATTAAAGAAATCGACTGTGGGAAATGCTTAAGTACAAACTAACGCTGACATAAAACACCCTGTTTTAAACATACACACATTCCTTTTTTTTTAAAAAAAAAAAGAGTAGCCGGCATAGTTTGTTTTTAGTTCTGGACTTCAACATGGGCTCCAATGCAACCCTTTCGCCATTTAAATTACATGATAGAAAAGTTATTGAAAGGATAATTACGTGAAAGTTTTTTTTATGAAAATTTACTAGTTTAATTTTTATGTGATAGATCTAAATACGTTTCTGTAGAGTTGTAGTGAAATTTTAAAAATGTACTGAAAATATAATGACAGGAAAGTATTCGTGATGGAAGATCTACTAGTATAGTTATTATGTGATAGACCTAAATACACGCATTCTAAAAGGACAAGCAAAAAAGCGTGCATTACGTGTATTCTCTTTTCTGCAATTGAAAAGGGAAAGAATTTTAGATGATTTTGTTCATAGACTGCAAAATTGGAAACCACAAATTGAGTGGCACCATGAAAACCCTCTTGGTTTGGGCATGAAAAAAATATGAAAGATATCCAAGAAAAATTGTAGATGTACTTCTTAATTTACCCTACTACTGTGTAAAATTTAAAGTCCAAACATAATCTATTTTTAAATGAAAGTTTTTATGCACAACAAAATTCTCTCCTTTTTGTTTCCTCTAACATATTTTAAGTTCAAAGTTGAAACTTTGAAGGACGCTACCACACTCAGTAGACTACATCTATTTTTTTTGTTGGAATTTTCAAATTAGCTTAGAGCTCAAACCAAATGGGCTCGAGACCATCCTAGGTTCAAGACCAGGATGGCATCTCACAACGTTGATTGCACTATCGAGGTGCACCTCATTCTAACATAGTTGTCGACTCGAGGGAGCGGGGACCCTTCCCCAACAGGCTGCATAACTGAAAACCAGAAATTGAGTGGCAACATGAAAGCCCTCTCGTTTTGGGCATGAAATAAATATGAAAAATATCCAAGAAATGTTTAAGTTGTACTTCTTAGTTCACCCTACCTATGCATATAAATTCAAGTTCAAGCTCAGTCTATTTTTAGAAAGAAGGTTACTACTCACAACAATTTCTACTTTTAGAAAAGATACTATTCACAACTTCTCTTTTTTTCCTTCTAACATATTTTGATTTTAATGTTGAAACATTAAAGGGCGCTACAACACTCAGCAGACCACGTCTACTATTTTTTTAAAAAAAATAAATTGGTTCAGAACTCAAACGAAGAGTATTTCTAGATTTACATTCAGTACGTGGTTTCCACCCAGGAAAACATTCTCGGAAAAAATTTTCATCCCCCACCAATAAATCCGAATTTCGAAAAATTTCAAAAAAAAATTGTTCGAAATTTTTTATTTCAAATCTGAATTTTTGAGGGGAAATGGAAAAACGAAAAAAATGGTGCTAGTTTTGACGTTTGAACTCACAAGCTCATCTCACCCACCACAATCCCTCAGCGCTAGACTAGTTAAAGTCTTTCTTTCCTAGTATTAGTTATAAATTCTATTCAAACCTGAAATTTCAAATAAAAATACACGTCTTTGACCGATTTTCGAGCCCAGCCGAGAAAACTGAAATTCGGTCAAAGTTGTAATCCCTGGTTTCCACTAGAAATGCAGCTTTGTTCATATTTCACCCATTTCCACGAAGAGGCAGCAGCAATCTTCTCACGGTCCTGTCCACATATCTATACGTATTTTCCGTTTGATGGAATAAAGGGGAAATGTCTGGAGTTTGTTGCCTCTAAACAGGATTACAACCCCATTGCCTTCATCTACAATTCAAGAGAGAGAGAGAGAGAGAGAGAGAGAGAGAGAGAGAGACACGGTCCTGTCCACATATCTATACTTCCGTGTTACAAAAGGCAGCTAATCCACACCACAAGTCATGAGAGGAACACCATACCATCCCCTTCCGTGCAATTTTCCTCTAGTCTCTACACCATAGATCAGGCAAACACTTGTTTTTTGTGTGAGGAAAAAAAAAGCGTGGATCCACTTTGAGTGTTTAATGGCAGAAATAGTTGGCTCAGCAGTTGTCGGCGAGGCAGTGAGTAGATTATCATCTTTGGTATCATCGGACCGAAGCAACCGTGAAAGCGCGGAAATCAAAGCTGAGAGATTGGAGATGGCTGTGCTAAAGATCCACAGTGCTCTTGCCATCTCAGAACAATGGCATACCACCCACACCCCATTGCTCCACTGGAAGGGAAAGCTAAAACGCATGGCAAAGGAAGGCGATGAGATCTTACATGCTCACAAAAGGCAAGTCTTGCAAAGCAAAGAGGGTAGCAGTAGTACAACAACTGCGACCTTTAAACAACGCATCATTCAAGCAACCAAACGGTTCATACCTTCCAGTTGCAAAGATGAAGACCCGATAGACACTGCAGTGCAAAGATTCGAGAGACTAGCAGATGGTACAGATAGCTTTATCAAGTTTGTTGAGTCTGGTGGTCATCCGAAGAAGTCCTTGTTTTTGCCATCACTCACTCCAGGATCCTTGCTTGCTGGAAAATTGATGGAGTTCTCTCTACGAAGGGGAAACATAGATGCGCTTATTTTGATATGCCCCATTCTGAATCCTCAAGTTGACAATGGATTGGAGGCCTTTTTCATGTTCTCTTTTGAAAACGATGTGATGTGGGAGAAAAACTTGAAGATGTTCTTTTGTTTCCATCTCTCGGAAGCTACTGACATTTTGGGAACTGCAATGAGCTGCTTGGACCTCTTGCCTCCCCAATTCAGTGCTGCATGTGCAGCCACCAGGGGATTGGTTGCTCAAATGACAGAGCAAGACACAGAGTATTCAAATCCATCGTTGATGGCGAGGTGGTGGTGTCACCGTTTGCAGAGTGGTCATTATGTTGATTGTGAGCAATACAAGTGGAATGGACATACAGATGTTGGATCGCTGTTGCCTGACCCTGTCTTTCATGTTGGTGCCCGTTGCTACGTTTCTCCGCTCATCGACAAATCCTCCTTGCCTACAAATGATGATCGTCCTCTTGAGTTGGCATGCCATATATCTCGCCGCCTCGGGCCTGAGAAGCATTGCAATCAGTATGAGCAGGTTGAGCCACATGTAGTTGGTGAGATTCTGCCCAATGTTACAAATGGGTTCTACCACAAGGGTAGACAAGCATTGCAGAACAGTAGACAGCTGTGGTGCCCGCAAAATTTGACATTCTTGTCAGTCAGTCTGGTGCTCTCGCAACCATTGACGTTGTCGAAGGTGTACCTAATGGAGAACTCTGGTACCTTAGCTAACTCAAGCAGAGGTAGCCAGCAAGAAAACATTGCCGGAACAAGTCAAGAGCACACAGTTTGATATGAAATCATGTTGAATTTTCTTCAGGGCGGAATATAGACTTGCTAGCCAAGTATGCAGTAGCTAGTATAATGAGAGTTGAATAATTATCTTACTCTGCCATGCTTGCTTATAATACTGAAGTTGTTCTTGTTATAACTATTTCACGTTTCCTGCAATATAGGATATTTGTACAACTGGAAATTCTAGTTTTCTGTCCTTGCAAATTTCACATTTATGTTTCTACTGCTAAGTTGTTTGTTTTGTTGTCAGTGCAAAGACCTTCTACCAGATTTCTGAATTAGAATTTCAAAATCTCCAGAACACGATACCTAATTCTTTATGTATGACTATGTGGAGGTCACCCTATAATTGTGATGAGTAATTGACTTTTGGATTAGAGTATATATGAAGGTTAAGTTTGGTTTTGAGAAGTTTTGCAAAAGTTCGCTTCTTGGTCTGTTGACTGTGGTCGGTCGATTCAATTGGCTGTGTTCACTATTTTCAGCTGTGTGGTCAGGCGGTCCGATCAACAGAATGACCACGCAGTCGAAAGCTTTAGTGTCTGAACGACTATGTGTGATCAATAGTCCTAGCATGTGATCGATGATCGTAGCTTCTGCTACTTGTGATCTATAGTCATAGCTGTGATCGATAGTCGTAGCTATGATCGATGGTCGTAGCTTACTGCCTGATCGTGATCGGCAGTTGTAAGCTGTGATGTTGGTAGTCGTAACCTGTAGCGATCGATAGTCATACCCGATGTGAGCGGTGGTCGTAGTAATCGTTGCGATAGTCATAGCGATCTATGCAGTAGTCGTAGCTTCTGTCCTCGATGGTCATAGCAATCTGTGTGTTCGATGGTCACAGCGACTGGTGGTAAGCAGTCGTAGCTTCTGCTGAATGTGAGCGATAGTCGTAGCATTCTGTATGCCTGTGCATTTGATGGTCGTAGCAACTGCTACATGGTCGTAGCAGATTGCAGTGTGGTCGTAGGCTGCTAGAACGACCTTGTGGACTATGAGAATCTCATTTCTTGTGCGTCTGAATACTCGTAAGTCATATCAGACCAGTAGGTGAGCTGAGGTTGTTCATTAGAATATTGGTTTTCTTGCATGCTTACAAAAGGAGAGTCGCAAAGTGCAAACGGAATGAGGAAACTGCAAGGCAAGATTCCATTCCTAAGCGCATCACTCGAGCGGTCAAACGCTTCATGCCTTTTGCTCGCAGAGAGGACAATCTGAGTGATGCAATGTTGCGAACGTTCGAGAGGTTAGCGGATGGTGCCGACGAGTTCTTCAGGTATGTCCAGTTTGGAGGCCGTCCAAAGAGTTTGATGTTCTTGAAAATTCCTACGAAATCTTTACTTGCTGGCAGGACAGTTGAAGTTTCCCTCAAGAAGGGCAGCCAGGATGCCCTCCTCTTGCTTCAGCCATGTGATAGCAAAGCTGGTAACCAAAAGGAGATAATTCTGTTTTTCTCCTATGATGACACTATGAGGTGGGAGAAAAATGTCAAGTTGTTTGTGATATTCCATCTCTTGGAGCGTATCGACATCATGGGCATCGTGCTGACTTGCTTGGAGCTCTTGCCTCCCCAATTCGGTGCTGCCTCTGTAACCATTAAAGAATTTGTAAGGGAAATGCTACTGCAAGAAACATGCCATTTCAATCCATCGGTGGTGTCAGTGTGGTGCGGTGCCACAGTATGGAAGTGTCACCATCTACTATTGAGCCTGGTACTGACGAAGGATGCTCTAACGGCAAGCTGCAACTGCCATTGCCAATCATTCGGATCGGTGTTGTATGCTTCACCTTGCCAGAGAACTATTCATCCACACCTGCAAACTGTCTGCCTCTCAAATTGACATGTCATATCGCTCCCCACCTTGTTCCCAAGAAGTACTCGGACCACTACGAGCAGATCGAGCCGCAGAAACTGCAAGAGCTGTTGCCCAAAGAGACAAGTGCATCAACCTCCAAGAATGCCAGAGCGCTTGCTGGCAAAGGACACTGGTGGTGTCCTCACAGCTCGACGTACATGTCAGTGGAACCAGAGTTTTCGGTGCCACCGCCAACGCTAAAGCAGTTGTACGTGATGAAATCTCCGAGAGACCGGTGCAGTGCTCGCAGAAGTAGAACAAGCAATAAGAGATACATTTTTCTTTTTAACCATATAATTTGCACTTAGTTATAGCCTTGTAGGTCATGGAACTCCAAAGGGTGTACCCAGCGCCGAATCTCCCACACTATGTAGGGTCTGGGAAAGGGGATTTTTTAGGCAGCCTCTCTTCTACTTTGCAGAGAGGCTGATTCGAACCCGCGACCTCCAGCGCACAATGGAGAGACTCTACCAATTATACTTTTAATAAATGCTTGCAAAACTGTTGGATGTGCATCTGCATATTTTTGTTGTATTGCTGTAGCGTATCCCCCTGGCTCTAATGATGAATAAGATGTTTCATCCATACAAGTATAGGCTATTTTCTATTAGTCATTGTTTTTGTACCTGCACAACATCTAAATACGTTCATGTACTGAGATTTGTATTAAAGAAATCGACTGTGGGAAATGCTTAAGTACAAGCTAACGCTAACATAAAACACCCTGTTTTAATCATACACACATTTCTTTTTTTTATAAAAAAAAGAGTAGCCGGCATAGTTTGTTTTTAGTTCTGGACTTCAACATGGGCTCCAATGCAACCCTTTCGCCATTTAAATTACGTGATAGAAAAGTTATTGAAAAGATAATTACATGAAAGTATTTTTTGATGAAAATTTACTAGTTTAATTTTTATGTGATAGATTTAAATACGTTTATGTAGAGTTGTAGTCAAATTTTAAAAATGTACTGAAAATATAATGACAGGAAAGTATTCATGATGGAAGATCTACTAGTATAGTTATTATGTGATAGACCTAAATACACGCATTCTAAAAGGACAAGTAAAAAAGCGTGCATTAGGTGTATTCTCTTTTCTGCAATTGAAAAGGGAAAGAATTTTAGATGATTTTGTTCATAGACTGCATAATTGGAAACCACAAATTGAGTGGCACCATTAAAACCATCTTGGTTTGGGCATGAAAAAAATATGAAAGATATCCAAGAAAAATTGCAGATGTACATCTTAATTTACCCAACCGCTGTGTAAAATTTAAAGTCCAAACTTAATCTATTTTTAAATGAAAGTTATAGTGCACAACAAAATTCTCTCCTTTTTGTTTCCTCTATATTTTAAGTTCAAAGTTGAAACTTTAAAGGACGCTACCACAACTCAGTAGACTACGTCTACTTTTTTTTTTTGGAATTTTCAAATTAGCTTATAGCTCAAACCAAATGGGCTCGAGACCATCCTAGGTTCAAGACCAGGATGGCGTCTCACAACGTTGATTGCACTATCGTGGTGCACCTCATTCTGACATAGTTGTCGACTCGAGGGAGCGGGGACCCTTCCCCAACAGGCTGCATAACTGAAAACCAGAAATTGAGTGGCAACATGAAAGCCCTCTCGTTTTGGGCATGAAATAAATATGACAAATATCCAAGAAATGTTTAAGTTGTACTTCTTAGAGCAAGGCTAATAATACAGCTTTCAGCTGGCTGTATGAACACTTACAGCCCACTTATCAGCCCATTCATATAGTAGTTTACAGCCAGCTGAAGGCTGTATGACCAACCCTTTCTCTCACAAAGTTTCTTGGTTCTTATGCTTCAGCTGGCTGTAAACTTACAGTCCACCTCTCTTCTCTCTCCTCCTCTCTCTCCTCCATCTCAGCATACAGCCTACTAACAGCCTCTTATTATACTTGCTCTTAGTTCACCCTACCTATGCATATAAATTCAAGTTCAAGCTCAGTCTATTTTTTGAAAAAAGGTTACTACTCACAACAATTTCTACTTTTAAAAAAGATACTATTCACAACTTCTTTTTTTTCCTTCTAACATATTTTGATTTTAATGTTGAAACATTAAAGGGCGCTACAACACTCAACAGACCACGTCTATTATTTTTTTAAAAAAATTAAATTGGTTTAGAACTCAAACCAAGAGTATTTCTACATTTACATTCGGTACGTGGTTTCCACCCAGGAAAACATTCTCGGAAAAAAAATTTCATCCCCTCCATTGCCTCTAAACAGGATTACAACCCCATTGCCTTTATCTACAATTCAAGCGAGAGAGAGAGAGAGAGAGAGAGACTCGGTCCTGTCCACATATCTATACTTCCGTGGTACAGAAGGTAGCTAATCCACTCCACAAGTCATGAGAGGAACACCCTACCACACCTTCCGCGCAATTTTCCTGAAGTCTCTACACCATAGATCAGGCAAACACTTGTTTTTTGTGTGAGGAAAAAAAAGCGTGGATCCACTTTGAGTGTTTAATGGCAGAAATAGTTGTCTCAGCAGTTGTCGGCGAGGCAGTGAGTAGATTATCATCTTTGGTATCATCGGACCGAAGCAACCGTGGAAGCACGGAAATCAAAGCTAAGAGATTGGAGATGGCAGTGCTAAAGATCCACAGTGCTCTTGCCATCTCGGAACAATGGCATACCACCCACACCCCATTGTTCCACTGGAAGGGAAAGCTAAAACGTATGGCAAAGGAAGGCGATGAGATCTTACATGCTCACAAAAGGCAAGTCTTGCAAAGCAAAGAGGGTAGCAGTAGTGCAACAACTGCGACCTTTAAACAACGCATCATTCAAGCAACCAAACGGTTCATACCTTTCAGTTGCAAAGATGAAGACCTGATAGACACTACAGTGCAAAGATTCGAGAGGCTAGCAGATGGTACTGATAGCTTTATCAAGTTTGTTGAGTCTGGTGGTCATCCGAAGAAGTCCATGTTTTCGCCATCACTCACTCCAGGATCATTGCTTGCTGGAAAATCAATGGAGTTCTCTCTACGAAGGGGAAACATAGATGCGCTTATTTTGATATGTCCCATTCTGAATCCTCAAGTTGACAATGGATTGGAGACCTGTTTTATGTTCTCTCATGAAAACGATGTGATGTGGGAGAAAAACATGAAGATGATGTTTTGGTTCCATCTCTCAGAAGCTACTGACATCTTGGGAACTGCCATGAGCTGCTTGGACCTCTTGCCTCCCCAATTCAGTGCTGCATGTGCAACCATCAAGGGATTGGTTGCTCAAATGACAGAGCAAGGCACAGAGTATTCAAATCCATCGGTGATGTCGAGGTGGTGGTGTCACCGTATGCAGAGTGGTCACTACTAGTTTTCAGGTCTAGGACAACGGAGCGAAATCGTTGTAATAGGGCCAAAATAGATGCAATATGTAACTATTGCAACACTTCACTTCCGTTGGCAAATACTTGCGTGGCAAATACTTGCGTGCTTAAAAGGTTGTGCAACGGATTATGGTTTCGTTGCAATACCTATAGTTATTGCCATGAAATGTGTTGTGGCAATTATTTGTTGTTGCAACGAATGATGTCGTGGCGATATAGGCTATTGCCACGGCTGACTCCGTGGCAATAACTGCTTTTGCCACAAAGTTTGGTCGTGGCAATAGTATCATTTGCCACGAAAATATTGCGTGGTAATAGATTCTATTGCCACGCCAATTGTTCATGGCAATAGACCCTATTGCCACGGAGAGCATTTCGTTGCAACAGGATATATTGCTACGGGAGGCGTTTCGTTGCAGAAGGTTTAATTGCCACGGGAGGCGGTTCGTTGCAGTATATTTTATTGTCACGGAAGGCGTTTCATTGCCATAAAGTTATTGCGACGAAATATGTTTTGTGGCAAATAGATCCTATAGTAACGAACATTGTTCATGGAATATAGTGGAATCGCAACATAGTAGCGGCGTTGCAACAGCCTATCACAACGAAATACCAATTTTGCATACAGGTTTATCGCAACGGTAAAATTTGCGGTAGCATATTGAGCATATGATAGTTTATTATAATTTGTTGTTGCAAATTAATAATCAAATTAGGAACACGGTTGGATCAAAAACACATATATTAATTCAACACATAATAATTTAAAAGTGCCACCACTCATGCAGGAATTACATATCAATCTCCATACTTAAACTACAAAGTTTGTAACTAATAACAAAAGTACTATCACTTCCATTCCATTTGTCCGTGCTTCTTTGCCATGTTGAATTCCTGACTTGACGACGCCACGACTCTGTTTGCTCTAATCAAATTGTTTCATCCTGATAGAACATGAACAATAAAGAGGGACCTTAATGTGAGTATTGTCCAGCAGCACAATTTCATTTACCGAGTAATGTGAGCAAGTTTAGAGATACGAGTTACAGCTGAAAATAGCAATCCTGAGTTCTCTAGTTCAGTTGCGTAGCAAAGTATTTAGCAAGTGATTCCAGCAGAATTATTTAATTTCATTTCATTTACCGATATATAGTAGCCCTACTTCACCTGGCATAATTTTCTAGTAGTTTAGAACAGTATGCTATATTTGACTTAAGAACAATGACAGATGAAGATTAATCACATTTTCATTTCATACCTGTTGGTCCCTCCTTTTCTTCGAACGAGTTGTAGCAGTATTCTTCAATTGTTGTGGGGGAATGAAGTTCGATGCTCCATTATTAACAGCGACATTTTGGAAGAGGCTGCGGTTAAGATTAGAAGCTCGAGTGATGCGAATAGGTGGCCTAGCATCTTTTTGTGTGGTCAGGATACTTGCTGGGTCATTCTGCAAATGTAAAATGTAGAATAAAAAAATATTAGCATCCTGATGTGTACTACTATTAAAATATGTTCAGCATGCATGCATCAATTGAAGTTCAGGGAAGGTACACATCAGCAGGTCATCAATAGAATGTACAAAGTCCAAATCCCTTATGGCAGCAAACTATTTGCAAAATTTGTTACCTGTTGTAATGTTTCTTCCACAGGTTCAGGTGTCTTTTCTGTGGTGTTCAATGTACTATCTGGGTTAGCCTTGTCCAATGTTGTCATGTTTTCGTCTTCCTCACTTGGATTAACCTCGCTTTCCCTTGTGTTCAATATACTTCCCTGGTTAGCCTGCATATGGACCATGAGGAAAAACATTAGGGCCTGTTAGGCTGGGTGGCTGCTGCAAGCCATTAAGAACAAACAGGCAGCAGTTGCTGCTGCGTATGTACAGATGTATTACCTGTAATGTTGCTTCTCTCTGTTGTGCTAGCAATGAAATGAACTCTTGCCTAAGTTGTTCTCTTGCGTTCCTTTCCTTCTCCAGTTCCTCTTGCATCTCTCGCCTAGTTTCTTCCCTTTCAGCAACTCCATTTGCAATTTGTTCCTTTAACATTTGCACCTCATCTTCGAGCTCATTATTTTTTTCGCTGGGCTGCAGCTGAAGCACGGGATTGTTCATCGAGTCTGTCTTTCAATAGTTGGCTTCGTGTGGGATATTTCGCCATCATGAGCTTTGCATAGTTTGGTACCAGTGCTTTCCTTGTAACTTGATTGGAAAGCAATGTTTTCCTCTTCAACTGTAAGGAAGTCTTTATCTGGCTCTGTTGATAGGTCAGTAATTCTGAAGGCTGCATCATCCTAAGTGTGATAAGAGAAAATAAGAAGTTAAATCAGTTAAGTTTTATGCACAAAATTCTAAAAAATGTACTAAGTCATGAACAAATTAAATTTACTACTCACATAGACATCCCTAGAAGCGTTGTTTGACCATTCCCCGTTCTTCATGTGGGTAGTCATCCAAAGAGTCAGATCAGTTGGCTCTTCTCCAGTATTTGGGTCTC
The DNA here is from genome assembly GCA_017311315.1 of Dendrocalamus latiflorus. Classification (NCBI taxonomy): domain Eukaryota; kingdom Viridiplantae; phylum Streptophyta; class Magnoliopsida; order Poales; family Poaceae; genus Dendrocalamus; species Dendrocalamus latiflorus. The sequence goes on from CM029677.1 coordinate 7,357,079, forward strand.
TCTAAGATGGCAAACAGTGTGCCTTGTGAATAATTGATCATTTAAGAAAATAATAAGATAAGTTTAATTTTTCATTACCTGCTCGTAGCTACATTGGGAGAACGATTTGGATCCCATTAGATGCTTGGTCTTCTGTTTTTGACGGTTTTCAGAGTTTTGGCTGCTGACCCTCTGCAAAAAAGTTTACAAGTGCACTCAACAAAACATTCTTGTCACCATATATGTATTAAAAAAATAAAGTAAGACAACAATGTTCAAATTCTTCGGCTAAGATTTTTTGCGCTTGGGTTCTGCAATAGCTATGAGCAGCAATAGCTAGCTATAGCTACAGGTAACCGATCCCGAAGGTGGTGTGAGTGCGAGGAATCGAGTTTTCCCGGCGAGGATGGGTGGGATTTTGCGGGGATTGCCGGTGACCGGAGATGGAGGAGAAAGGGGCCCACCGGCGATTAAGGGCGTTTGAGCTCAATTATTTTGGTCAAGATGGAGTGCGGGAAGTGGCGAAGCGATTGGGGTTGCCCCGGGTTTTATAGGCGACGAGGTAAGGCTGGCCACGGTGGGGTCGTGCGAGCACGTCGGGGACAGCGGCGCTGTCGGGTAGCGCTTAGCAGGCGGCGGTGTCAGCGGCGACAGCGGGTGGCAGAGATGTAGCTACGGGATTCGGGGAGGCTCCCTCACGTCGCCCGTGTCACTCGGCTTTAGCCGGGTCATGCGGCTTTTGACCGAAGTCGCGCGGTCGAGAGAAGAGCGGGGCTCGGGCGTGCGGGGAAATGAGAAGGGGAAGAAGACAGCGCCGGGGGGGGGGGGGGGGGGGTTGGCCCACTGGCCAGAGAGAGAAAGGGAATGCGAGGCGGGGCCACTCGGCAGAGAGGGGAGTGCAGCATGCGCGCGTGTGCGTGGGGTTGGGCCACGCAGGTGCTGCGGGAGGGATTAGGGTTAGGCGGGCTGGGCCGGGGTGTTGGCCGGCCTGGCTCTGCCCCTTTTTTTCTTTTTATTTCTTTCTTTTCCCTTTTTATTTTATGCCTTTTCATTTTTATATATATACATATATATATAATTCTAATTTTATTTTCTCTCCTGCTTGCTCCCCTAAATTTCTGTATTTATTTATTTATTTTTAGCTCTAATATTGTAGATACCACTTTCATATTATGCATAGTTGTATGCATATATATATATATATATATATATATATATATATATATATATATATATATATATATACATATGTTTAGATTTGTTAACATTTTTATTTTGTTTACCCCTTTACTATTTATTCCATTATTTTTAAAGATGAGATTTCATGGTTAAACCAAATATTCTCCCTTACCTTTATGGGTCATCTTTTCAGATTCGTATTTTAGGTTTTATCTTTCTATTATTTAAATAGGTTTGTTTCTTCTTGATTCTTTTTATCTTTTGGAACCTTCAACCAAATTTTTCAGAGAAATGCCATAAACTCCAAATTCAAATAAATTATATTGCAAAAATAATTCAAGAGCTTTAAATTTTTAAATTCAAATTTTCAGGATGTTACACTAGGTATGGACGTACGGTGTTGGGCGGTCACGTACAATATGCCTGGCCCACAATGATCTATTGCCACGGAAAATTTTCATATTTTGCAACAAATTTATTGTGTGGCATAAAAACTTGTTTCATGCACAGTATAGAGTATGCTTTTGCAACGCAATCCAAAACTAGAACTACCCAACAAGACCGTGGCAAAATTGTCAGCCATTTGCAACGAAATTTTATATCGTGGCAATACCCCATAACTAATGCAACGCAAATCAATATTATTGCAACACAGGAATATCATGGCAATAAAGTTATACTTCTTGCAACCGTTTTCTAAATAGTGGCGAAAGATCACCTTATTGCAACGAATTAAGGTGACTATCGCAACACCATATTTAAGTAGCAATATGTGCGCATATTGCCATGATTTTGGACATAGGTTGCAATAACAGGTACCTATAGCAACTAATTTTGTGTCGTTGCAATGCATTTCGTGGCCAAAGACCCGAAATCTAGTAGTGTCACTGTGTTCCTTTTGAGCCATCTAAATTCTAAGTGGAATGGACATACAGATGTCAGATCGCTGTTGCCTGACCCTGTCATTCATGTTGGTGCCCTTTGCTACGTCTCTCCGCTCATCGGCAAATCCTCCTTGCCGACAAATGATGGTCGTCCTCTTGCGTTGGCATGCCATATATCTCGCCGCCTCGGGCCTGAGAAGCTTTGCAATCAATATGAGCAGGTTGAGCCACATGTAGTTGGGGAGATTCTGCCCAATGTTACTAATGGATTCTACCACAATGGTAGACAAGCATTGCAGAACAGTAGGCAGCTGTGGTGCCCGCAAAATTTGACATTCTTGTCAGTCACTCCGGTGCTCTCGCAACCATTGACGTTGTCGAAGGAGTACCTAATGGAGAACTCTGGTACTTAGCTAACTCAAGCAGAAGTAGCCAGCAAGAAAACATTGTCCGAACAAGTCAAGAGCACACAGTTTGAAAGGGATTCATGCTGAATTTTCTTCAGGGCTGAATAAAGACTTGCTAGCCAAGGATGCAGTAGCTAGTATAATGACAGTTGAATAATTATCTTACTCTGCCGTGCTTGCTTATAATACTGAAGTTGCTCTTGTTATAACTATGTCACGTTTACGGCAATATAAGATATTTGTACAACTGGAAATTCCAGTTTTCTGTCCTTGCAAATTTCACATTTATGTTTCTGCTGTAAGTTGTTTGTTTTGTTGTCAGTGCAAAGACCTTCTACCAGATTTTTGAATTAGAATTTCGAATCTCCAGAACACGATACCTAATTCTTTAATTTGAAATTTCTTATGTGTAAACGTCTGATTTACTTTTCTCTGGAAGGGTTTCTAATTTAATTTTCATCACTGGTTTCCTCATGTTGTTCTGAAATGAATGCGATGTTCTTTTGGTATGCTTAAGGAATAGTGTTTGAGAAATTCTTTTTGGAACTTATGCCGTTTCCCAACTAGCTCTTTCTTTTTTACCCAAAGGAAATATTAAATTGAACTACATGTCTAGTTGTCCCAAAATATGTCAGCTTATGCAGTACCTGCACAAGCAATAATGATGCTCCATTTCTCTAAAAATACAGGAATCTTCTCCACTTGTGTCTAGTCAAAGGAAATACCTGTAATAGCTCTCTAGTCAAACCGCCACCATTTGCCCAAGCGTGGCACCAAGATGGACCACTTCCCACCAGACGAAATGGTCAAATCACTATGCCGTCCATTGCCCAAGCGAAGCGCTAAGATGGCAATACACCTGCTCAAGGATGGACCTCTTCGCACCAGATGAAAAGGGCAAATCACCACGCCCTGGCCAAGTGAGGGGTGAAGCCCCTGAAGAGCAGCAACCACGTAGGCGAGCCCCTCGTCCATAGCTAAGGGGTGCAGCAGGATGCCAAAGCTCACCCGCGGCAAGGCGACCCAATGTCCCATCAAGATGCGCCGAGTAGATCCTCTAGACCAGAGCCTTCGCACCGTGCCTGAAGACCGAATGAGCAACGTGGTGAACTCGGTCCGCGAGGGTTCACCGTGAGCAAGGACAAAGTACGAAAGGGGAAAGGACTATAACGCCCCTGTAAGGGGGTAGCATAGTAATCTCCCTACCCCTTCTGATGTAACAATGTAACGGAAGAGAAAATTTTTACGCCATAATACATATAATCTTTTATTCTCTCAATCCCTGTCCGACGACCTCATAGCCTCTACCTCCCTTTTTTTTTACTATTTAGTTCCGTAGCCACAATAGTCTAGGCAAAGAAAATGCATGATAGCTACCGTCTAACTGAAAAGAGAATGACCGCTAATCCGCTCCACAATTATCGTGAGAGCAGCAGCAGCTTCCGATCTCTGTTCCTAAGGCATGTTTCGAAGTCTCTTGACTCCTATTTTTTTCTTGTGCCGAGATCTAAGAGGATGATTTTTTTTTTCAAGTCGAGAACTATGGCTGGTTTCAGGAGCACTTTGCTTAGGCTTTGACTTTTATTTGCTATAGTAAGAGGATGCTTTTTTTCAAGTCGAGAACTATGGCTGGATTCGGGAGCACTTTGCTTAGGTTTTGACTTCTATTTGCTATAGTAACTAGCTTTTAAATGGTGTATTTTTGCAAGACGGTGTATACAGGTAGATTGTAGTAGAAACTATACCGAGTTCAGATATACTAGCTAAAATTGTATATGACTATTTTTCTCTGTGTACTATCTATCACGAACAATCCAGAATTAAAAATTTAAACCACAACAAAAAAAAAACCCACCCTATATTCGGCATTCCTTGTGCTAATTCCACGCCTGCATAATTTTTCAACTTAACAAATGGTAAACAAATGGTGACATGCAATCTCTACCAAGAGAGCTGGTGCAAACTTCAGATGTAAGATTAGGGACACCAACTTCATATGGTAGATTGAATGATTAAGGGAAGATCAATGGCCGAAATAGTTGGCTCCGGTGTTTTTTATGGGATCAATAGGAGAGAACCCTACTGAAATTACACCAATAAAAATAATTTACAAAAGACAATAAAGCTGAAACATCATGAAACAAACACCTGTAACACTTAGCTATGTCATCCTTTCAAAAAACCTCCATATTAGCAAATCCATTAATGATCCTGGCGGGAGATGTCATAGCTAAGATCCGAAGACTGACATAAATTTCAAAGAGGTGTGACTGAATTTGAAAGTTGAAACTTTGAATGTAGTGGGACTAAATTGTAACATTTTGTGAAAAATGCTCCAAATTTATAGTTGTATTTGCTTTCCACACTATTGTACAACTAGCCCCGTATGTAGGTCGATACTAGCACTGTTGTACAAAGCACCAATAGAAAGTTGCATGTTCCCTAGAAGAAACATTTATTTGTCATTTCAATCTTAAGGATAAATTATATGTAAACATAAGAAACAAGAAGGTAAGGTCAGTCTTCTATAGAGGCAATGATTGTACTGCCACTACTACAAAATGGCCAATAATGCATGTCTCATCACATACGATTGACCAAAACCGTCAGTATTAAATACAATCACATACGATTTTGATTCAGTGACCGTCTGTGTTACTATCTATACTAAAAACGGTCAATGAAGAGGTAATATCATAGACAATTCATGTTAAATACTGTCTATGAAGTATCACAGATGGTTCTGAACAATAATCATATGTGATATTACTAAATATCACAGATGGTTTTTTTTTTCTTTAAACTGTCTGTGATACTTTTCATCTATGATTACTAACTCATCACAAACAGTTTGTATTAAAAATTATCTGTGATAATTTCACTTTTTACAGACCTGACCCTCACAGATCTGTCTTAAATTCTAGATCTGTTCTCACAGGTTGCTGCTTTGAGGATGTGGGGCATTGAGGCCATTTGGTGAAAAGAGATCGTGGATTTAGGAAGAGTGATTGTAGACATATTTATTCTTAACTATCTATGGTTAGTAATTTGTTCCTAATTACATTATATTCTAGATCTAGCTTGGTAAAGGAAGAATTAAAGATGGTTTAGACCTAACTTGATACAGAGAGAAGATTATTTACATCTAGCATGCTTTAGGGTTTAGACAATTCATAGTCTATTTCTACTTAATTCAATTTAATTAATTCTTGCTACATATAGCTACTTTAGATCATATATAGTATACTAATTAATTAATTAATTCAATATTTAACACTAAATTGTTATATGTGTAGCGTAGGATCGAAGCTAAATATACGCTGAGAACCGTGTGAGTAAAGAGTGTAAGTTCAAGCTCTATTAAGTTGGTTTTGGTGATAATGACAAATTTAATTATGAGACTAACTTCTTTATTAATTATGATATTGCTTAGTCTTATTTGGATAAAAAGATGAAAATCATAATAGGTATGCATTTGACATCACATTCTTATATCTTAGTGTATTCCTCAGATCTAAAATATAGATTGAACATCAACAAATAGTCTAACCTGAATATGCATATATGTTTTCATTATACATTCCTGTATGCACCATTTAAGAGGAGTTCACTCTATATTTTGGAGTTTCATTAGTACTGATCTATATTTCATTTCCACATATTAAGGATCTTTATTTTAAAGCATATCCTATGAGTATATATAGTTTGTGTAGTTCATATATATACTCATAATCAGATTGTCATCTAGTTCCTCTATTATTTGTTAATGGTTGGATGATTCATGACAATCGGATGAGTAAGCTTTGCACATATTACAACATTCACTTAAAAGAGGATATGTAAATGACCTATGGATTTGCATATGCCTAGACTAGTTTTCAACATCTATAGAAGGGACCGACGAAACTGGCGACTGTTTTCCACGAAAAATTTCTTCACGGCAGGCATTAGCAGAGCCCCATGAACCCATAAAATAAAATAGCAACAACTAACACACAAATAATAGAACCAAAACCCAATCAAAACTACATAGCTATAGAGGGATCTATAGATGCAATAGTAATAAAAACATGTACATGAAAACCATTCATCAATCACATATCTGGAACACTAACAGGCGGGCAATTAGTAGATCACAGCACGAAGAACATACCATCATATCCAGATATTTTATATGAAAAAATATACATGGTCTATTGTCAAGTACATATAAACCACAATATGAACAACACATCTAAACATCCTAAGAAACAAGAGCGTATGAAAAGTCACGCTTACAAAGTGTAGAATGGAGCGCTGCCCTCCTGAGTAACAGAGCGGTATACTTCAACAGCGACTCAATACCAGCGCAGAACAATACTCCTGTGATCTACCCTCGGCCAGGCAACAACAGACGAAAACAGAACAGCATAAAGCGCCTGCGAAAGCATGCAGATAATGTCATAAAAACAAACTGCAAGTGTGTACAAATCGAACACTACAATCTAAACAGTGCATAGATAACAACAAAACCCACACATACACCACAAAGCCTACTTACACAGCAAAACACAGCTATCCGAAACAGAAAGCAGGACCTTTAGCAGGAACAAAAATGAAAAATGTCGTGACAAAAACAAAATAGACAAACATATATGGGAATACGACAACACGAATCACAAACCAAAAAACCGAAACATAACTATCGGAAACAAACAGATCGAAAGAGGGGACTGCAAACATCAGAAAGCAAAATCTCTAGCACGAACGAAAACGAAAGAACAGCCTGGAAGCTTTCGGCAGGAAAACAAGGAACACGAAACAAGAGCACCAGCAAAAAGCGGCAAAACACAGCAGAAACCAAGAAACAACAAGGATCATAAAAAAACGGTAAACTACGTTAAACAAAAGGAGCCGACGAAACGCACCAACCGGATCGCCCACCACCCAGCAGACGAAGAACACCGCACTAACGAAAAGCACCAACCGGATCGGCCACCACCTAGCACACAAAGAACACCGGCGGAAAGCGCAAGAGCGAAACAACAGGTAAGCACAACCGGACGCACTGCCCCAAACCACAAGTGAAACGAAAACCTCTCTCACAAAATCCGCCACCCGTGCGTACGACGTCAATAAAAACAAAAGCAAAACAACCTGCACGAGGGATAAACCGACCACAACAGAAACCGAAAAAGCAGGGCCCAATCATCATACACTAACCCGCCCCTAAACCGCGTAAAAAAACCGCGCCACTTCGCCTGGAAGCTTGCAGCAGCGCCACTTGCCTCGCTGTTTGCCTGGCACGGAAGAGGAGGCAATGACCGAGCGCAGGCCGAAGCCGCGCATCGCCACCAATTCGCAACGAGCGCAGCCAGCCCGCACGCACAGCGCGCGCCCACGCGTCAGCCAAAGAGCGCACGACGCACACGTGGCACAGGCGAGAGGGCAGGGAGTCCCCCAGCTTTGATATACGGTATATATATATATATATATATATTAGAGTTGTTCTTGTAAAAGCGATTCACACAACTCGAAATTGTTAGGTTTTTTCCCTTCCAAAATCCCCATTTATGTTTCTACTGCTAAGTTGTTTGCTTCCTTGTATGTGAAAAACCCTTCTACCAGATTATTGAAAAATAATTTTAAATATCTGAGGCATGACACCTAAGTATTTAATTTGAATTTTCTGCATATATTTTTCTTTGCGAGGGTTATGAATTTATTTTTCTTCATATGTTTCCTCATGTTAGTATGTTATGAATACTATGTTCTTGTATGCTGAAGGAACAATGCTTGAGATGTTATTTATGGAACTTATGTCCTTTTTCTAGAAAAACTCGCTCATTTTTTTTACCCAAATGAAACATTTAATCGAACTATATATTCCCAATACTTGAATGGTTTTATCAATTGTGTATCTCAATCAATTTTGGCTTGGCCGGCCCCGAAACATTTGTGCAGCCAGCAGATTGTCTTGCCTTCCAGTAGGCAGGGGCAGAGACAGGGATGGGCTGGCAGGTTTGCCGCCATCATGCAAGCTACCTAAGTTACTGAAACAAAATATTTGACCATGTATTGTTATGAAAATTATCATTTGGCCTATCTAATGATTTCGCTCTTACTATGTAGTCCATGTATACAAATATTTGTGAAAATTAGCTCCGTAGCATTGCAAAGATGTAGGTCTGGACCGTTTATGTAGTTGACTTACGTGATCTTTGTAGTGCTACTAGCAATATACCCCCGAGTATTTGGATTCCAATCGTACTGCAGCTGTACTGTCTGAAGATTGGCAGCTGGTGCAGTTCCTGCGTACTGCAGCTGTACTGTCTGAACATTGGCAGCTGTACTGTCTATTGACTAACCAGTAATCTTCTCCACTGCTGTCGAGTCAAAGGGAATTAATGAAATAACTTTCTAGTCAAACCAGTGCTGTCTAGCCAAAGGAAATGCGTGCATTAGGTGCAGTCTAGTTAAGGGAGACAACGGCAGCTAATCTGCTGCACATATTTCGCGAGTAAATTAAAGCAGCTAGCTTCCCATCACCTTCGTATGTATGCTCCACACCCTCACGTTCCACGCAATTTACCAAGTCTCCAGTATCTAGAAAATAGATCACTCACGGTCCTTTTTTCTTGTGCGAATGAATGCAGGAAACTATAAAAATCGAAAATGTCCATATATAGGTGCTCCTTGAGTGGTTAGATGGAATGATATTAGTGCTCCCGAAACCATCTCTCCCTAGAGTGGTTAATGGCAGAAATTGTTGGTTCCGCAGTTGCGAGCGAAGCTGTGAGCAGAATCTCTTCTTTTGTAATAGGTGATAGAACTAGTCATGAGAGTGTTGAGAGCAAAGCTGAGAGATTGGAGATGGCAATACTGAAGATTCACAGTGTTGTTGCCGTCTCAGAAGATTTGCACATAGCCCACCGCCCGTTGCTCCACTGGAAGGCGAAGCTAAAGCGTGTGGCCAAGGAAGGTGACAGCATCTTACATGCCCACAAGAAGCAAATCTTGGAGTGCGAGCGTGGAAGCAATAGTACAGTGAGTACCTCCATTACTCAATACTTCATTCAAGCGGCCAAACGCTTTGTGCCTTTTGGCCGTAAAGACGAGGGCTTGGCTGACACCGTAGTGCAGAGATTCGAGAGATTTGCAGATGGTGCCGACAGCTTCTTCAAGTTAGTTGAGTCTGGTGGTCATCCAAAGGGGCTCATGTTATTACCATCGCTAACTCGATCATTGCTTGCTGGCAAGTCAATGGAGTTTTCCCTCCAAAGAGGAGGTGGAACTGCACTCATTTTGTTATGGCCATGGCTGGATCCTCAAGTTGGCAATGGATCATTGGGGTGTTTCGTTGTCTCTTATGAAAACGAAGTGGCGTGGGAGAAAAATTTGAAGATGGTCATTTTGTTCCATCTCACAGAGGCTGCTGACATCTTTGAGATTGCTATGGGCTGCTTGGAGCTCTTGCCACCACAATTCAGTGCTGCATGTCTAGCCATCAGGGGCTGGTTGCTGAAACGATAGCGCAACGCACTGACTATTCCAATCTATCAACGAAATCGGTGTGGTGCTGTCACCGTATGCAGAGTTATCACCTTTCTGATTGCGGGCAATCTACGGACAATGGGCACATAGGTACTGGATTTCTACTGCCTAAGCCTGTCCTTCGGTTAACTACTTATTGCTATGTCTCACCTTTCGTCGACAGATCCTGCACTCCGTCGAATAATGGCTATCCTCTTGAGTTGGTTTGCCATGTGTCTCCCTATCTTCTACCAGAGATGCACTGTAACAAATACGAGCTGGTCGAGCCAAGTGTAATGGGGGAGCTGCTACCCGAAGTTACAGATGGGTTCTACTACCAGGAAAGACGAGCACCAGAGTACAAAAGGCAAATGTGGTGCTCACAAAACTCGACATACGTGTCGGTGGCTCCGGTGATCTCGCAGCCACTGACGATGTCGCGGGCATACAGGATGGCAAATCCGGGTGCCACTAGCACAAGCAGAAGAAAGACGCAACGAACACATTCTCACAATAGGATAAGAACGCAACAACTTAGTCATTATTAATCTCCAGCACGTCAGCACCAAGAGACAATTCTCCAGTTGTATTACTGCAGTGTAGTAGCTAGGACAATGACAAGTAAAGTTGCATTAAGTAATTTCGCTGTGTATTTTTCTTATAATTCTACGGTGTCCTTGACTTGTTTTCTTATTTCTGGCATAGGTGTGTATTTATTTTGGCCTTTTCAGGTCCCAAAACCGAGTGTAGCATTTAAGTAGCTCCATGCAATTTTATGTTAAGTTAAACATCTTTCATTTTTGTATGATTCAACTATGTTGATAGCTATAAGTTTGTATGATGGTACTATAGAAAACCATGTTCGTTATCTGTAACTCGCTGCCGCAGAGGCGGAGAGGATGGAGTGAGGCCGGTAGAGGCATGTGTGACTCGTCACGAGTGAGGCATATTATATTGTATCCCGTGTTACGCGAATGGCCTTTCGTATGCATGTACTCATATTTTGCTTTGTAATACCACCGCAGAGAGTACTACCTCAGCTCGCACTATCCTTTTTTAACATAATTTCCAGAGCTCCCGTGCTATATTTAAATATTCGTACAAACAGTACACTAGGACGAATTTATATGGCAAATTCGGAGTGTAAAAAATTCTGGAGAAATTATAAAATTACGACCACTGCATCGGGATACTCCATTAAAAATTTTGTAATTTTTCAAAGTCATTTAATGCATGCAAAAATTCCTGCAAACAGCACACTTCAACGAATTTTCGAGTCAAATTCATAAGGGATACAAAGCTCATTTTGTATGTTTAAAATTTTCTACTTGCACTACGCCGAAGCGAATTCGTTGATTATGATTAATTAGCACTAATGAAGCCAGCACAGTGCACTACCGCCCCCCACCGATCGTATGGGGGCCATACGGACCGCACAGTGGCTGTGTAGCATTGGCCCACTGCAGTTGTGCGGCACCCGCCACGTGTCGTCTCCCCATCCAATCCGTGTGGTGACCATGCGGACTGGGTGCTATTTTCGCAATTCTTGTCGCCTAGGTGTTAATGTTGCAAATACTACGTTCAACAGTGTCAGTACTGGCAACAACTCTAAAGATGATGCTCGCTTGAATATACCTTTGGTTAAGTCACTCCAGCCAGTCAATTTGAATAGTTGCCTTGCCATCAGAAATTACATGACTACTTCTCTTCAATATAGCTGCTATAGTATTCCCAATGCCATAAAACCACCAAGAAGAGGTACACTGACTTCAAAAGTAATCCTTGGTGGTATGATAAAAGGATTATCAGTCACCCACTTCTTCAAATTACCAATAACACAAACCAGTTAGTGAACAGTGAACACCAAAGCCAACGACAAGAATTTGTTTAGTGCATGGAGGATACAATAGTAAGAACGACCAGTCCGGTCGATTCCTCTGCTTAATGCAAAACAAGATCAATCACAGAAGACATAATAGTAGATTGAAACACAGAGAAATAGAGAGAACTCTTGGTCTTTCTTTATTGCTTTGTTTCTGATTGCATGTACAAAATCTGCCGGTATGACTCCCTATTTATAGTCTACTGGTGAGGTGCCCACCATGGGCGAAGGCTTCCAGCCCAGGCCTAGGTTTCCTAACACTCCCCCTTGGGCACTCATCCAACATGTTCATGCCTCGTCAAAACTCCATAAAAAACCAGTGGGAAAATTTTGAAAAAAGAGTACATGATACATGTTATTTTGCGTTGCACGAATTGCTTCATTAAAAACCTTGGCCGAGAAACATCAAGAAAACTCGTCAAGAGAAAAAGAGTACAATCCACCCAATTTTATTTAATCTTCAGGACTTATTCTTTTGGGTACTTGATCTTCATGATCAAGGTTTAATAACGGACTTGGAAAAAATTCCTTCCTGAATTCTGCACTTCTCTAAGTCTCATCATTCCAATTCCCCGTATGCATATTTCAAATCTAGATATAGGGAGTAACTTAGTGAATAAATCTACCATATTCTCACATGACTTAGTATGCAGTACCTTAATCTCGTCCATCTTTTACAATTCATGAGTATAGAAAAACTTGAGGTTGATGTGCTTTGTGAGATGACTCTTCACATAGCCCGTCTGCACTTGTGCAACACAAGCTGCATTATCTTCATAAATAATTGTGGGAGCTTGCACAATATTCATCCCACATGACTGCCGGATGTGGTGAATCATTCGCCGGAGCCAAGCGCATTCTTGTGCAACTTCATACAGTGCTATAATCTCTGAGTGATTCGTCGAAGTCGTTACAAGATTTTGCTTAGATAATTTTCAAGAAATTGCAGTTCCATCACACAGGAATACATAGCCTATTTGTGACCTTGCGGTATGCGGGTCCGACAGGTACCCTACATCTGCATAGCCAATAAAGTTCAAAACTTGATTCTTTCTGTAGAACAATCCAAGGTCATTGCTTCCTTGGAGGTATCGGAAGATGTCCTTTATTCCCTGCCAATGCCTTTTGGTAGGTTATGTACTATACCTTGCTGACAAGTTTACTGCAAATGCAATGTTCGGTCTAGTGCAGTTTGCTAGATACATAAGTGCTCCTACTGCACGTAAGTATGGGAATTCCAGCCCCAGGACATCCTCCCCCTCTTCCCTAGGTCGGAACAGATCTTTTTCTTGCTGTAAAGACCTCCCGATCATCGGTACTTTTGATGGGTATGCCTTCTCAAAGCCAAACCTTTCTAACACCTTCTGTGTGTAGGCCGACTGATGTACTAAATTCCTTTTGGGACATGCTCGAGCTGCAAGCCTAAGCAGTATTTGGTTTTACCCAAATCTTTCATTTCAAATTCCGACTTCAGGTAAGAACTTGCTTCTTTTATGTCTTCCATTATCCCGATGATATTCAGATCATCTACATACACTGAGATTATACAAAATCTATTCTGGGATCATCGTATCAACACACAGGGACAATCTTTTGTTCGTATAGCCTTTCTTGCATAGAAAGTCGCTTAAGCGATTATACCACATCCTGCCAGATTGCTTCAGTCCGTACAGTGATTTCTTGAGCTTCACCCTGTATAGATTTCTATTTGCTCTGTCTTGGTTCGGGACGGGGATACCTTTAGGTACCTTCATATAAATCATCGAATCCAAGTTTCCATATGTAGTTACCACATCCATCAATTTCATTTCTAGATTCAAGTTTACTGTCATTGAGATCAAATATCTAAACGTAATTCCACTCATGCCTGGGGAGTAGGTTTTTTCATAATCAACTGCTGGACGTTGAGTGAAATCTTGTGCTACCAACCTTTCTTTATATCTTATTACTTCATTTCTTTCATTTCTCTTTCGAACAAAACCCACTTATGCCCTACAGGGTGCACATGGGGAGGTGTGCGGCATACGGGCCCAAACACCTTTCTTTTGTTTAGAGATAACAATTCAGTTTCTATCGCCTTCTTCCAATCTTTTCAATCTGATCTTTTCTTACATTCAGCGAACGATGCGGGCTCGGGATCAAGATCGATGATTGTGGCAATTTTCTTTGCGAAGTAGATATTAACATTGGCTGTTGTCCTATTCATGGACTCTCCCGTGTGCATATAATTTATAGCTATTTCTTCATGAGTTGCTTCTTCTGGAGCTTCTCCTGGCTTATCGCTTCTTTCAATTGTGGTGGCAAGTCTCTTTAGTTTTTCAGCTTCGTTGTGTGCGCACACATCCATACTGATTTCTCCCTCCAGGGGAATGTTCAAATCCGGTATGCCCTTTTCTGAGGGTGCCATACTGGTGCCAGGTTTCAACTGGCCCCCCTTCTGGTTCTGGGAAACTTCAGTGATCGGTTGTGACAAGTCCTTCTTATCCTTTTTCACCGGACGTCCCCAGTTACTTGGGATTTGAGAGGCCGGAGTTCTCGTCCTTTTATTCTGAGGCCTCTGGACGGGATTAGGGATACCTTCTACTTTCTTTGGTATTTCAACCCTCTCCGGTGCATTGCGTGCAGACACATGCGACTTAGTCACGCTCTTCAAATGACTAAAGTGATCAGACAGTTGATTTGTTAATGCTTGCGGATCAATGATTTTCTGGATTTCTCTATTTGCTTCACTAGTGCGTGGGTCATGTGCATGGAGTCCCATGGCTTGCCACGTAATTTTTCGATATTTTTCATCAAGAGGTTGATTTCCTCCCCCTAATGTTGGGAAATTATCCTCATCAAAGATGCAATCAGCGAAGCGGGCGGTACGTAAATTTCTTGTCATGAGTTCTATATACCAACGTATATCCCAGTCTTATGAAGAGGACCCATTGTAGTACGCTATGGAGGGGGTATAGGTACATAAACCAACGTATATCCCAGTCTTATGAAGAGGACCCATTGTAGTACGCTATGGAGGGGGTATATGTACATAAACCTTGCATTCAAACCTCTTGAGATGAGAATTTTTTGGTGCTGACCCTTGCGTTAGTTGCATAGGTGAATGGATGTTGTAGGCCGATGGTCTAATGTTGATGAGAGTTGCTGCATGTAGGACTACGTGTCCCCAACATATAGCTAGCAAATTACAATTCTACAAAAAGAGATCGGGCAATAAACTTAATTCTCTTGATTAATACCTCTGCTAAACCATTCTGGGTATGGACATGCAGTACAGAATGCTCAACTGTAATTCCCATCGCCATACAATAATCATCAAATGTCTTTGAAGTAAATTCTCCGGCGTTGTCCATTCTGATGGACTTTATGTGATGATCAGGGAAAACATTTCTGATGCAAATTATCCGCGAGATCAGCTTTGCGAAAGCATGGTTTCTCGTGGACAATAAACCCATGTGCGACCATTTCGACGAAGCATCGATGAGCACCATGAAATATTTGAATGGCCCTGAAAGTGGCTGAATGGGATCGCAAATGTCTCCTTGGACGCGTTCTAGGAATGCAGGGACTTCATCCTTCACTTTCAGAGTGGAGGGTCTAGTAATTAATTTCCCGGTGGCACATGCAGGGCACACAAAATCTTTGTGATTCGGGAAATTCTTTAGTTTAATATTATGCCCTTGGGAATTGTTGATTATATTTCTCGTTATTCTAAGACCTGGTTGGCCTAATCTGTCATGCCAGAGACAGAAGAGTTCAGAGCTTCTAAATACTGTCTTCAGGGTAGTATAGGCTGCAGGTGCCTTGATGTTGGTGTAGTATAGCCCAGTTTCTAATGAAGAAAGTTTTTCTAATATCCTTTTTCCATTCACTTCGCACTTCGTAATGAGCAGGTATTCCTTACCGTACTCTTCTTCAGTCTCAATGTGGAAACCGTTGGCGTGAATATCCTTAAAACTTTAGAGAGTTCTAGTCGACTCTGGGTACAATAAGCCTTCTTCAATGACCAAATTTGTGCCCATTGGAAGTATAATTGTGGCTTTTCCTAAACCAATTATATATGCATTGCTACCAGCGATTGTCGTAAGGCTGCCAGCATTCTTACGAATCGACTGAAAATATTTCGACTCTTTTAAGATGGTATTCGTTGTGTCGCTGTCAGCTAAGTACACTTTTTTCATAGGGCATCACACGTGTTCTAATATAAGGTATTTTATTAACGTGTATTAGAAGGCAATTAACACATAAATAAAATACTTCAATATCAGAATATATCATGCCATTATAAACTGAATAAATTATTCAAATATCATCCAACCATCACGAGAAAATAAAATGCTAAAGTACCATCCATGCAAGTTCTAACTTGTCCTTTTACACAAAATAAATGACAATTAAAGTCTAAATGCATTCTATGCACTAGACTGAATCTGCTAAGAAATCAGATACTTCTTCTGCTACTTTCTCGGGAGTGATATGCTCTTCGAGAGAAATCATGGTGGTGGCTGCTACTAGGTCAAAGTGGGGTGCTGCTGCTGGGATGGCCTCAACCTCCATTAGCGTAGGCAGCTGCTTAGAACTATCCTCCTCAACAGATGCAAAGTCAGCTTCAGGCTGCCCTTTGACATCCTTCTTCTTCTGGGCTTGGAAGGCATCAATTATATGCTACGACTCTTTACAGATCTGCGACCAATGCCCCCACTTGCCACACTTGAAGCAGGCTTGGTCCTGCTAGCCATAGGCCGCCTTGCCATCCCTCTTTGGCTTGCTTGCCTTATTCTCGCATGGAGCATCTGACTTGTCTTTCTGGGCCACGGCCTTACCCTTCCTTCCCCTTCTCTTCATGAAGGGCTTTCGCACCTTGTAACTTCCGGCGTTAGCTTCACAGCCAGCGGAGCTCTTAGGTGGTTGAGTGACGTAGTTCTTGCGGAGAACTTTATCCTGAGCCTCAGCAACCTGCGCTCGATGGGCGACGCGCGGACAGTGCGAATGGCCCGGATGAGAGGAGTGCGAGTGCTTGGATGAAACAGCCCGAGATACAGCCACGTCACGCCGAGAGGTTGTCTTCAACCTCTAGCTCCCCCTTCTGGCGGGAAAACAAAGCATGGCAGCTCGAGCGATGCAGCGTCGTCAAAGCATCCCAGATAAATTGGCTGCACAGAGGGGAGCGGCTTGAGCTTGGGGTTCCATTTTGGGGTTTTAGGAAGTGTGAAGATGAACGACGGTGGCTAGTGCTGGAGAAAAGGATGCGGCCTTCACAACGGCGCTAGGGTGCTCTGATGGGTTTTCGGCGAGATTAAAGGCAATTTAACCATCTGTGGGATGTCAGGTTCACAGAGGTTTCGGCCGGTGGCGATCTCGGCCGCCAGGGCTTCCGGCGAACGCTCTCATCCAAGGGAGTCCACCAGCATGATCAGGAAGTAAAGGAGACCATGCTAGAGCAAGGAATCAAAAAATAATCGACTGAAATGCAGGATTGCCGCTAGGGCTCACCGGGCGCAGGGGAGGCTACCGGCGGCAATGCGGTCGACTTGAGCTAAAATTGGCGGTTCGGTGAGGTGTGTGAGAGTAGTATGAAGCATTTAGCAGTAGTCTCTGGGCTTATAACATAGCGAGCGTCGGTGGCCACAATAAGGCAGTTGGGCACGTCTCCCGTGCGTGAGCGAGGAGATAAGGCGGGGCTCTGCCATGGAGGCGACAGCTCGGGCGAGGTGGCACTGCACGCTCTGTGATAGCTGGTGGGAGTTGACACTGTGTGTACAGTTCACGTCGTGCGTGTCGGCCGAGAGGCTATTGCGAGCTGCAGCCGAGAGAGAGCGAGTTAGCGGTGGACGCGAAGCGAGGGAGGAGTAGGAGTTCAGTGACTGGGTGATGGGGCCAAACAGCTAAGCTGTGTGAATGAGAGAGGAGGCGCGGCCGCAATCTAGCGACGCGAGCGCGCGGTGTGTGGAGGTGATGAACAGGGAGGCGGTGGAGAGACGGCGATGTATAGGGGTGCCAACGCAAGGAGAAGGCCGAAAGCCAAGCAGGGAAAGCGGGTTTTCAAGGGAACTTGCCAAATTGGGAAAGGATGGGAAATTCAAGCAAAAACTCAAATAAAATTCAAAACTTTTGAATTTTTAGGGTGTTTTAGTAGTGACGAGCGTAGCGTCATGCAGTCCCCTCTGCGCGAAGCGGCTCACCATGAGCATGAAGAACATGATACGCCGCGTGTTGTCTGGGCAAATGTTTCCAGATGGCTATAGCTGTGGATCATCTCCCCTCTCCCACACCAACTTGAATATGGTGAAAAACATGGAAGTTTTCAAAATTTCTTTAAAAACTCACTGCATACAGTAGTGGGCAATTGGGCATTTCTATGTCACTACAAAATTTCTAGATAAATTTTAATCGTTTTTTACAGGATATGAAAAAAATATTTATTGAAACAATTACATGGTTTCATCCATGTGGTATGTTCCACTTCTAGTATCTTTAAAAAATATTCCGGTGATATCTATTTTTGATTTTATGTAATTTTTATTCACATTTTCACTTAACATGCCGGCTATACCAAGGAAAAATAGGCGAACACCTCTTTCTGCTATCCGTTGAAACTACAAATACGCGTTATGTATTGATGCTGCAGGAAAATGGAAAATAATCAGACTGCTATGCTTTTCCGCGGACCACATTTGCAAGGCAAAATGGGCTGCCCTGCTTTGGGCTCCAGGAAAATGGAAAATAATCAGGCATGGGGCTTGACTTTTGGGCTTCGACGGTTAGATGCTAGTAAACACACCAGTTTGTCCAAATTTGTAATCTCAGGTAAAGCAAAGACGAAATAAACCCACCAGTTAGCTGCAAAGAATAAATTTTACTCCTAAAATTACTCCATTTTCCACTCCTTCAGTAATTCAGCTAACAATTTCTTGATTTACCACTATGTATGACTGGAGGACGTAACAGTTTGGTGCCAAAATCCACCTTTCTTCGTTTCAGAAACCAATTCAAACCGTATGTTTATTTCTCTCCGGTAACCGGTTCAGAACCAATAGCAGGAGCTGATGCGGCTCTTGTCCCTATGATTGCAGGTGTTGCATTGAGTCACGCAGCTAGCCTTTGGATGTCACAGAATAGATTGTGCCTAGGTTGAATACAATGAACAATACACGATATTTCTTCAATAAGTTTATTCATTAAGAGGGTGCAATATAGTACAACTTCATCGAAAGAGGAGAGGACTGCATGTATGCATACATGATAACATGGTAGCTATTACAAATACATAGAACGTGAGTAGAGTTCAAGGAACAACCAAAAATACTAGGAACTAGGCAAGCATATCTAACGTGGTAGGCTAGCGGATGACAAGTACTCTTGCTCCAAGCTGTAGCATGCCTTTTGGCTGCGCTGAGATGCTATATCATTAGCTCTCCCATCCAAGTTTATTATAGCTATGGGCTGGTGAGTAGTTATAGCTCCCTGAGCCAGCAATGGTTGTATCTCTTGGTTAATGGCTGGATCAACTCGAGATAAATTCATCCGTTCTGTTCGCAAAAGCTGCCATGTTATCTCCACTTGCTTCATCGTAGGCCTTTCTTCACCTCTGAGCCTCAAGCATGTCTCGGCCAGAGAAGCAACCTTACTAATCTCTTCCTCGGTTGCTTCCTCAAGAACTTGAAAAGCCACTATATCATTAATTGGTGTCCTCTTAATCTCCGAAAGGAAGTAGTTACACAAGTTTTGCTTCGTTCCTGACTCAGATGTAAAACCAGGTTGTTTTCTTAGAAGAAGCTCTAGGAGTACCACACCAAAACTGTAAACATCACTCTTCTCATTTAGCTGCCCAGTTTGGTAATATTCTGGATCTAAGTAACCAAATGTTCCTTGTACATTTGTAAAACATGGGTTTGATCAATGGGAACAGATCTCGAAGCACCAAAATTCGAAACTTTTGCAGTGTAGTTTGCATCCAGGAGTATTGAGAGACCATGTAGAGGTCATCCCGTGAGTATGATGAGTAATTGACATCGGTTTAGGAGAGTCGAGTTTGGTTTGGGTGGTTCGGACCTTGACGTTGCGTGGTGCAATCGGGCTCGGTCGGACTTGGTCAAACTTGGTCGTATGGATTAGGATGCCTATTCTGTGATTCGACAGGTTTGGACTTCATCGTGGGTAAGTATAATGCATTTACGCTTTCATGTATCGAGCGGTGCTATTTGATGTGTTTCTTGTCTGTGTGACTGCAGGACGTCGAGGCAGAGTCGTGGACCGGACTAGACACAGGTGGTGTCGAGGTCAGAACGGTCGGGAGGTGTTGAAGACGGCGAGGGCTCGAGGTGGCTGCGAGGTTTGCAAGGCAAGAAAGGAGGAAGCTTCCTGGAAGGTGTGCGAGGGGCGTTTTTGGTAAAAACGCAAAGCTGCACTAAAGGAAGCGGGTTTGGATAAAGCATCTGATTTGCTACCACCAGTACAAGCACCACGATTCGGCAAGGAGCATAAGAGCTTGGGTAAGCAAGAGGTGAGTTGTGAGTTGTTCACATATGTACATATTTGTTGTCAGTCACAGCTAACATGACAGGAACGTCGGAGAGTGTGCACCATCCTCATGGTGAGGACACTCAAGTTTCAGTGACGCGTCAAGAATTTGACCGTCAAACAAACATTTCGAAGGGAGGCTCAATCGCGAGATCATGGCGCTTGAACAGCGGTTGGAGGGCACTTTTGCGAGGATGCTCGATGAGCGTTTTCCTGCAGTGGGT
Source organism: Dendrocalamus latiflorus (assembly GCA_017311315.1). NCBI lineage: Eukaryota > Viridiplantae > Streptophyta > Magnoliopsida > Poales > Poaceae > Dendrocalamus > Dendrocalamus latiflorus. The sequence continues at coordinate 7,377,666 of CM029677.1, forward strand.
AATGGGAATCATCAACAAAACCCCGCTGCCCCACTGGTCGACGATACAGAGGGCAGCGCTCTACCCTGTGTTGCACGGGGTAGGGGCGCCCTAGGTGAAGATGGACGACCTTTCCGAGGCCGTGGTGCAGCGATCGTGGCCTTGGTCCCCATGGGCACGACATTGGAGACTACTACGATGAAGGTGATGAAGAGCGTGACGCTTTTGATCCATTGGAGCAGCCACCACTTCCTCGATGTGGTGGATACTATGGTAATGGTGGTGGCCCACACGACTACCGTTACCGAGATGATCCGGACAACATGGCTAAAGTTAAGATAAATGTGCCTTGTTTTACCGGACAGGAGAATCTGGATGCATATGTTGATTGGGAGGAGAAGTGCGATCAGATTTTCCGTATCCATGATTTTTCTGATGCAAAGAGGGTAAAATTAGCTTCTGTAGAATTTTCTGGTTATGCACTAACGTGGTGGAATCAGTTACAGGAGGCACAATATGCAGCGGGTAATGACCATATCAGTACATGGGATGGGATGAAACGTGCCATGCGACGTCGATTTATTCCTCAACATTACCAAAGAGATCTCTATAACAGATTGCAGAGCCTTAATCAAGGTTCCCACACCGTTGATAATTATTACAAAGAGATGGCATTATTGCTAATTCGTGCAAGAATTCAAGAAAGTGATGAAGCTAAGATGGCAAGGTTTTTGCGTGGTTTGAATGAAGATATTGCTGATGATGTAGAGTTGTATCCCTATAACACAATGCAAAAACTAGTACACCAAGCCATGCGAGTGGAGAAGCGAAATCAGCGCCGCGGACAATCCCATTCGTTTTCGGGCCATCCAACTATCCCGAGTTGGAGCCGTGGACAGTAACAGTCCAAGGGCCGCTCACAGGGGGCTGTAGGAGGAGGTGTGACTTCTGGACTGCCACCAACCACCACAATTGGTCGACCCATGGCATCATCGGCATCTTCGCCAGCATCTCACCCCAGTGATAGGCATCCCGTTGCATCGGCGGGAACTTCTTCTGCACTGGCATCATCTTCTTCGCGCAGTCATGATATTCAGTGTTTTAAGTGCAAAGGAAGAGGACACAAATATTCGGAGTGCCCTAGTCGGAGGGTGCTGCTAGTAAATGAAGAGGTGGGGGGCACGACCAAGTCACAAGAATCTGAAATGTAGCTTAGGTTAGCATTCACCTGATCATGTATTTGCTTAGCACGTCTTCTCATGATTGGTCCTTGAGAATATCTTGGTTGCAGAGATGATCATCTTCAGTGTGGTTATTGAAGGTTGGGATGTCCTCATCACTCAACCTACATGCTGCCGCCCTCTCGCTAGTACCCATGACTTATCGTGGCGCCCTTGCAGACCCCAACTGGCGAAAGGCTATGGAAGAGGAGTTTTAGGCTCTCCAGTCCAACAACACTTGGACACTTGTTCCCCGACCGCCCAATGCCAACATCGTTACTAGCAAATGGATTTTTCTGCACAAGCTCAACTCTGCTGGCACCCTCGATCGCTACAAGGCCCGTTGGGTTCTCAGGGGTTTCACTCAGCGACTGGGTATTGACTTTGATGAGATTTTCAATCCAGTTGTGAAGCCCTCCATAGTTCGCACAGTCCTCACTTTGGCACTCTCCCAGGACTGGCTTGTTCATCAGCTGGATGTGAAAAATGCGTTTCTTCATGGGACCTTGACTGAGACTGTTTACTACTCACAACCATCTAGTTTTGTTGATTCTTCCAAGCCAGAGTTTGTCTGCCACCTCAATAAGTCTTTCTATGGTCTGAAACAAGCACCTCGTGCATGGTATAGCCGCTTCGCCTCCTACCTACTGCAGCTTGGTTTTGTTGAAGCCAAGTCCGACACCTCACTGTTCATCTACCGCCATGAGGGTGAGAAGGTCTATTTGCTTCTCTATGTTGACGACATTTGCTTACTGCCTCCTCCACCAGAGTTCTCCGCTGCACCATTGACGCACTGCAGCGTGAGTTCCTGATGAAGGACCTTGGCCCTTTGGAGCATTTTGTTGGCATCTCTGTCACTCGCAGTCCAGGTAGCATGTTTCTCTCTCAGCGGAAGTACACTCTTGAGATCTTGAAACGTGTGGGCATGGCTGCCTGCAAGCCGTGTAGCACTCCAGTTGACACTCAGTCCAAGGTAACGCGACTTTCTACCAGAGTTTGGCTGGTGCTCTCCAGTACCTCACGTTCATGAGACCTGACATTGCTTATGCCATCCAACATGTCTGCCTCTACATGCACGTTCCCAGGGAGCCGCACCTTGCTGCTGTTAAGCGCATTCTGTGCTACCTACGCGACACCATCGACCACGGCCTTCATCTACAACGCGCCCGCTACCCGACTTGGTGGTCTACTCCGACGCCGACTGGGCGGGTTGTCCCGATACGCGCAAGTCTACCTCGGGCTATGCTATGTTTCTGGGCGACAACCTCGTCTCCTGGTCCTCCAAGTGCCAACACACCGTATCGCGTTCGAGTGCGGAGCCGAATACCGGGCGGTGGCAAATGCCGTGGCCGAAGTCTCCTGGCTCCAACAGCTGCTACAGGAACTTTATAGTCCCCTCCACCGAGCCACTCTCATTTACTGTGACAACATGAGTGCAGTCTACCTCTCGACAAACCCGGTGCAGCATCAACGCACCAAACATGTTGAGATCAACTTGCATTTCGTTCGGGAACGAGTTGCTCTTGGCGAGGTTCGGGTTCTTCATGTTCCGACGAGCTCCCAGTATGCGGACATCTTCACCAAGAGCCTTTCTACCACTGTCTTCATCGAGTTCCATTCCAGTTTGAGCGTCTCGAAGGGCACCGACAATCAAACTGCCGGGGGGGGGGTGTTAGACAAATATGGCATGTACCTATGTTTAGTCTGCATATCACGCCAGGCCGTTTCTATAAATAGGATTGGATGGATACGCGTGTGCTTAGCCTATATATATGTACCCTTGTGTTACATCTAATACTACAGCGTGATTAAGCCCAAGTCCTACGCTTTTAAAGTTCCTTTTCTCTAAAAATACAATAATCTTCTCCACTTCTGTCTAGTCAAAGGAAATGCCTGTAATCGCTCTCTAGTCAAACCACTATAAAGCACTGCTGTTTATGTCGTAAGGGTGGCCAACCGCCCCGTTGCCCAAGCATAGCACGAAGATGGTGGTACATCGTCTCAGGAATGGACCTCTTCCACCAGCCGATAGGGTCAAATCACCATGCCGTCCATTGCCCAAGCAAAGCACTAAGATGGCAGTACACCAGCTCAGGAATGGACCTCTCCACACTAGACGAAAGAGCCAAATCACCACCCTTGACCAAGGAAGGGGGTGAAGTCCTTGAAGAGCAGCAACCATGTAGGCAGGCCCAATAGGGACCACCTCGTCCATAGCAAAGGGGTGCAGCAGGGTGTCGAAGCTCACCAGCGGCAAGGCGACCCAATGTCCCCGCAAGATGCACGAAGGGGGTCCTCTAGGGTCTAGACCAAAGCCTTCGCACTGTGTGAGGAGGGTCAACTGTCGGAACCCGGAGTAACGACTCCTGGATCCTCTGTGTAAATCGCACTAGTCCAGGATCAGCTAGTGCACACAGTCACAACAAAGATAAATACCAAGCACAAACGACTGATTTTATTAAATAAAAGATACGGCCCTATGGCCAAGTCTTACATCAATGCTCATTGGCAAAAATAAATAAAGGAAATAACTGCGGAAGCAAACTGATAAATAGCGAAGCCCAAGCCTGCCCACAGGCAAACGACAGTAAGACGCGGCCTACTCGACCAGATCTTCACCGTAGTTGACGTCTTCCTTCTCTGTGTGGAAAAAGCAAGGTGAGTACAAACTTGTACTCCGCAAATCACCCGGGAAAATGCAACATAATGTTAAAGGCTTCAATGGAAGGCTTATAGGGTTAGTTTGCATAAAACAGCATTTAAGAAATACAATAAGTAGATTGAAATTGCTGAATTTAATACAGTAAGTAAAAGCATTACTTGAAATAGAAAATATTACCGTCAGTGCAGGCTCCGACCATACACCAACCTAACCACGGGCATCCCACCCGGACCATCTTTTCCAAAAGCTCACGTGTCGGGACCCCGGATTTCCGAACCCGGACCCTCTGTGTATTACAGTACTAGTCCCAGATCAACGCTAGTACACACAGTTCAAACAGAAAAGATGATACATTGCCAACAACGCTTTATTATCATAATCGAGATTACAGACCGAAAGGTCTCATTATTACAATTGAGGTTTCAAGACCTCACACCAAAAAGAAAAATTACAGCGGAAGCAAAAAGAAACTAAAGCAAGACCCATCAATACGCCACAGGCAATTGACTGGGGAAACGCAACCTAGTTCTCCGGAAAGCCTTCGACGAATCCATCCACGAAGTAGTCGTAGTTCACCTCTTGAGCTTCGATCTCCTCTGAGAGTTAATTTGAAGTGTAGCACGTGAGTACATGAATGTACTCCGCAAGTCTTGGGAAAGATGCATAGATGCAGGCTTAACAAAGGAAGGCTATATGGTTCTTTTGCACAAAGCAACATTTTAAAATTCAATTACTACTAATTATTTTCGAAGGCATCAAGTTAATAAAGTAAATGTTTTAGCAGAAACTATCATTAACTTTCTAGTGAAGGCTCCATCTACCAACACTAGCCAACCAATTACAATTGGTCAAGTTTAAAACTGCGGGTTAAATCCACCCTCTCTGGCTCCAACCGCCAGGATACCCTTCCGAGAGTTCCCTCCACTCCTGGAATACAAAACTTTTGATTTTAAAACCAAAACCAGAAATCTACCATGTGAATGCATTCCTTGCCCGCCCTTGACCGTGGGCACGGCTATTCGAATAGTTTTACACTCTGCAGAGGTTGTACAACTTTACCCACAAGAGATAAATTATCCTAAAAGTCAACACGCTTCCTTTGGCATGAGACCCAGATAAAATATCACAAAGCCTTTACCTTACTCTAATCTAGCTAGATACCACCCGCTGAGGTTTCACCGCAGGTAGGCTAACCGCCCGAACCGAAGCCCCCTCTTGCGCCATATGAGTACAGTAAATCCCTGTCCCTCACTGTGAATAACCAGTCCATCCCTGGCATCCACTTTCCACTGGTGGCACCTAAACTAGACTATCATAAGTTAGTCAGCTAGGTCGTACCCATATAGACTTGTGGTTGTACGGTTAATGCTCAGTCTGGACAAACACAAGCGTCGGTCCTTAATCGACTAGGGTGGAACATACACATTACAAGATCTCGTGCTTCCTGCACCAATCCAAACTAACCATCCACCCTAATCTAAACCAATTTTCACATTTTAGTTTATTTTAAAAGAACAGTGGCAACTCCAATTACCACTAAATTTGTAAACACAAGGGTATTACAATAAATCATAATTTCCCATTTGCAAGATTTATGAGGTATTCAATAGCATGGCTAAGCATTGTTCTACCATTCTAATACCAACAATTTAATATATTACTCTCATTAGTGAGTCAAAGGAATTTCTAGGGTTGCAAAGGTACATGGCATTCGAATTCAAATGAGGGCATAACAAGATTGGATATAACTAATGCCTTAAGATTTGAACTAATGTTTTACGTAAATAGCAATGCACATAATTTAAAATATTTAAAACATTTCAAAAACATGGGTTCAAGATGATCAAAGGAGACTTGCCTTGCTCGGAGACTTGATGTTGCGAATCGTTAAAATCGAACTCTCCGGATTAGTCGTAGTCTACACGCGAAGAACCAAACAAAATAAATTCAAATAAAACCCAATTAAAATCCAAAACTTATAAAATATATATATTGACAGATAGATTATGGTTTTAGATGAATTTAGGAGAAAGAATCAACAGATTCGGAGTTCGTATGAGGGAGATCCAATATCTGGAAGTTTTGGACATCACATGAAATGATAACAAAATACGAGGATTACTTTTTGAATAGTACGGTGTCGATTGGCTACAAAGTGGCTGGCGAATGGGCAAAATGGAATGCTGGCAATGAGGCGAAGGTGGTGACATGGGTACGGCGACGAGGAACGGCGGCAATCACCGGCAGTCAGTGAAAAACGGCACCGACTGCACGGTAGCGACAACAGCAGGTTGGAGAGATAGTACCGGGTATGGAACGTGGAGACGTAAGATGAGCGTGGGGTAGTACATGGCATGGTGAAGTTAGGAAAATTATTGGCTAAGCTGAAAATTAATCGGAGACGATACAATCGACGTTTGAATGACGACAGTGGAGAAACAGGAAAAATTTGATATCTTGGTGCTCGGTAGAGCGAATCCAAAACCATTTGAAAGGTAGCTACCTGGGATGGTTTGACACGATATGACGCGAACGGATTGGGGAAAACACCAACGGATAGACGGAGACACGAGATGCCATTGGCGGCCATGGCGAGGTATCGGAGGTGAAAATTTGTGGAGGATTTTTGGGAAAACGGAAGGAAGCACGGCGTAGAACGTGGCGAGGCAAGTCTAAGAAAAATTACGGCATGGGCTAAGGCTTACCGGAGGCGACGAATTGACGTCGGGAAGTCACAAACGGCCATTTTCACGGAAAGCTCAATTCCTGATAATTGGCTCCACGAAAAATTAAACAAAATGGTAGAAAAATTTCTTAGAGGCTAGGACACAATATGACGCGAACAAAAATCGAAGCGCTTACCAAAAAGGGGTGTACGCGCGAAGGTACAGTTTTAGTGTCTGGGCCTGACAAGATCGACGAGGACTCGGGGAATCTTTAGGCGAGGGCGATGGAAGCACGATGTAGAACGTGTCGAGGCAAACTCAACGGTGCAAACGGCTCGGCCAAAGGACATCGGATGGTGGCGGAACACGGTGGAGAAGACATTTTGCGACCGTCCGGTAGACATTGGCATTTCGGGCAAACGGAGAGGAGTTAGCATGTGAGGTTTTCGGCGAAACGAAGAGTAGAGCGTGGGGAACGTGATGCTCACCTTGGTTTTGGTCGGGCATGCACGGACGGCCGGTGGCGACGCGAGGAACGACGACGCGCTATGGCCCACGGTGGCGACGGTGCTCCGGCGAAGTTCCGGCGAAGGCGAGGTGAGCACCGCGTAGAACGCGAAGAGGCGAATCCGAGGATGTGCTCAAAAGTGGCAGGGCTCCACCGGACGAGGCGCAATAAGCCGAAGAACGCCGCTTGGTACACAAAACAAAAACTCCGATTGCGCCCAAGAGAAGAGGAGTGGGGACTTGATATTTTCGGGGTTGAGTGAGGATAAGGAGGGGCTCACGGTGCTCCCTTTTATAGGGGCGGGGGAGGTCCGAGATGGGAGATCAAGAGACCATGTCCATCAATGGCATGGGTTAATTTCTCGCGAAACGGCTCATGAATGAGGGAAAAACGGTAGGGAAATGAAAAGAGTTTGATGAGAGGAGTTGAATGCAATTTATTTCGCTAAAAACCGTTGAGAAAATCAAAAGTTATGGAAGCTTCAAAGGGTCAGCCATGGCGGCTCGCGTACGCGCTCGGTCTGGAAGAACGCAACCATTGGAAGATGAATAGTGAGGAGAGAGAAAATAATAATAATAAAAATATTTTTTTAAAAGAAAAAATAAAATAAATTCGAAAAATTCAGAAAAATTCTATAAAAATCCCTGGAAAACGAAAAGACTAAATAAAATAATTTCGGATTTATTTGAGTTATATTTTAGCCATTTAAAATATTTTTACTTTCTAAGCTTTAATTTAATTCAAATAAATTCAAAAATTCCAAAAATTTGAAAAGAGGATAGAAATGGATAGATTGGAATTTTTGATGAGTTTAGAAATTTGAATGGGCTCATTCGGAATTAAAATGAAGAAATACGATCTTTTGGAACTTTAAAAGGAGAGAAAAAGAATAAACTGATTCTCTGGAATTATTTTTGAACTGAAATGACATCATCAAGGGAAATGACTTTCAGAGGAATTATTTTTCTATGGAAAAAGGAATTTATGATATTAGGGTGACGTCAGCAGAGATTTTGATTTTCTGGCCGAATTATTTTTCAACAGGAAAAGGGTTTTATTCACTGACAGGTGGGATTTGGCTGTCGGCGAGAGGGAAGAGAAAGGAGGAACAAGTGGACGGTCGGACGAATGCCACGAGGTGAAAGAGAAATCAGGACCACCGGATTAAAACGAAGGGGTAAGTGAAGGCGGGTGGCTGAGATTAAACCGGGCGAGGATGGATTGAATCAAGGAGCGACACGTGATGGCCGAGTAGAGAGGTTGAGGATTAAATTTGATTTAGATTTTGAAATAAAATTTTGATAAATCCAAATAAAGTTCAAATACTTTAAATTAATTAATTTGAAATTAATTTTTTACAGAAAGCAAATTTCTGGGATGTTACAAACCTACCCCCCTTAGAAAGAATCTCGTCCCCGAGATTCGGACAGACTAGGAAAAAGGAAGAAGAGGAAAACTCGGCTCTTAGGTCCTCTTCACGCTCCCATGTTGCTTGACTTCGAATTGTTGCTCTACTGTACTTTATGGAACTTTATGGTCATGCTTCTAGCGCGGCGTTCAGCTTCCTTCATGATTCTATCTTATTGTTCGATGCTCTGAAGTATTCCTTTAACTGAGAAATATGGAAGAGAACAACAAATTGGATTGGTACATCTTTAGTCGCCTGCAAGCTCTAGGTTAACTTCAATTGCCCTTATCATATCGATTAATTCAGTATTCCACCAAAAGGGCTTAACTTCCACAAGTGTTCATCCGAGAAGGACATAATTATTTCAACTCTTCAAAAATTCTTGATTCCAAAATCATATACCACAAATGCACCTTATTGATTTCGACAAGTAATCTCATTAACTTTTACTCTCTCTGCTCTAATTTGAATCGACGTCGAACCATAGAATTTTTCTAACAAGAATCCAATAACATTGTAATTTGTGATTTCCACCAATTGCTTTATGATTATTATCTAATTCAACAGATCCATAACTCTGATCAAATAATATAAGATTAATCCAACCTTTAGTAATCATCAATCAAGTTTAATGTCATCTAAGCCATAATTTAACATTCATTAATCCACCAACATCAATCTCTTGATAATCATCATTTTGGTTCCACCAAATTTGAATGAACTCAATTAATCCTTATCGGGCAATCTCTCAATTACTTCTTATCGGACAATCTTTCAATTAATTATTATCAGACAATCTCTTAATTAATTCTTATTGGATAATCTATCTACCATAATTAATTTAAATCCTCCAAGCTATCCATTTGAACATCCTTAAACGATCTAGTTAATCCCATTAGTTAAAATCCAATTATCTAACAATGATCTATTAAATCCACCAATTCAAATTAACATATCAAGGTCCACTTTGCGATGATAAAATTAATCCACCAAGATATCTAAGTGTATTATCTTTTACAATTCCACTAGTATCCACTTATTAATAGGTCCACCAAACTCTAATAATCAATTAACTCCACAAACTTCATCTACTCTTCATGATTCAACCAAATCACCAAAATTTGATATCATGAATTGTTTATGATAATTCAACTTCTTAATCTTTTAATCGCTCCCTTTACTTGATCAATCTCTTAATACCAATTCTCCAATAATCACAAATAATCCCTTCAACAAAAATCTTGTTTTGCATCCAATTGCTCCTTTCAATCCTAGATAATAAATCCAAGGCAAAGTTTAGACTCTTCCCATGATCTAATTAGCTTTCCCAAATTCAACTTTGTATTTATTCTCTAGTCAACCCACAAAGCTGACACTCTTTAGATTCATTTATAATCAATTGGTATCCACAAATATACCTTTTATCTCAATCCTCTCGAATATTATTCAATCTTGTCAATTATAAATCCAAAATATATCACTCTAGCAACAATTCTCCAAATTACCTAACTTGACATGCACTGATTATGACGGCTTTCCGACAAGAGTACTTTCCATAAATTTGTTGTCTTCCATATACTCTAGGTCTACAAGAATTCTGCAAACTTCGACTGCGGTGAAAGAATTGGAGCTTGCACTATTGTGGAAACTGGGGTTAGCAAAAGATAAGAGGGAAGTAGCATAGATAAGAGATCAGGGGAATGACTAAACAACATCCCAAACAAACACACAAGAGAGAAGTAAACAACGACTTGAAAGAAACTTAGCTTGAAATCAAAATAGTTTTTTTTTCAGGATAACTGTACTACAAGTATACAAAGACTTGGTACAGTCCACCTAACACACAAGCAAGTAATATATAAGCGTTCTAAAATCGTAGGACTTTACTTGGGTACTACAACTAAAGAACTAGTCCTCGCTCCTTCATGATGTCGCGCTTCTCCAAGTGCTTCTTAGACGCAACCTTACTGAGCCGTCTATAGAAATTACAAAGGGAAGGGAGTACAATTACCATTCCAAAAGGAAACAAACAGATAGATAAGGAAGAATGCCATGACGAAGGTAAGGATAGAAAGACAAGAAAAGACAAGGATAGCACATTATTAAATTTTTATTTTATAAAATAAATTTTGAAGCTCTTCTACTAACGACCATTCTAACTAGGTCACGTCCTACAGTCAAATTGGCTCTGATACCACCTCTGTCGGGACCCCGGATTTCCGAACCCGGACCCTCTGTGTATTACAGTACTAGTCCCAGATCAACGCTAGTACACACAGTTCAAACAGAAAAGATGATACATTGCCAACAACGCTTTATTATCATAACCGAGATTACAGACCGAAAGGTCTCATTATTACAATTGAGGTTTCAAGACCTCACACCAAAAAGAAAAATTACAGCGGAAGCAAAAAGAAACTAAAGCAAGACCCATCAATACGCCACAGGCAATTGACTGGGGAAACGCAACCTAGTTCTCCGGAAAGCCTTCGACGAATCCATCCACGAAGTAGTCGTAGTTCACCTCTTGAGCTTCGATCTCCTCTGAGAGTTAATTTGAAGTGTAGCACGTGAGTACATGAATGTACTCCGCAAGTCTTGGGAAAGATGCATAGATGCAGGCTTAACAAAGGAAGGCTATATGGTTCTTTTGCACAAAGCAACATTTTAAAATTCAATTACTACTAATTATTTTCGAAGGCATCAAGTTAATAAAGTAAATGTTTTAGCAGAAACTATCATTAACTTTCTAGTGAAGGTTCCATCTACCAACACTAGCCAACCAATTACAATTGGTCAAGTTTAAAACTGCGGGTTAAATCCACCCTCTCTGGCTCCAACCGCCAGGATACCCTTCCGAGAGTTCCCTCCACTCCTGGAATACAAAACTTTTGATTTTAAAACCAAAACCAGAAATCTACCATGTGAATGCATTCCTTGCCCGCCCTTGACCGTGGGCACGGCTATTCGAATAGTTTTACACTCTGCAGAGGTTGTACAACTTTACCCACAAGAGATAAATTATCCTAAAAGTCAACACGCTTCCTTTGGCATGAGACCCAGATAAAATATCACAAAGCCTTTACCTTACTCTAATCTAGCTAGATACCACCCGCTGAGGTTTCACCGCAGGTAGGCTAACCGCCCGAACCGAAGCCCCCTCTTGCGCCATATGAGTACAGTAAATCCCTGTCCCTCACTGTGAATAACCAGTCCATCCCTGGCATCCACTTTCCACTGGTGGCACCTAAACTAGACTATCATAAGTTAGTCAGCTAGGTCGTACCCATATAGACTTGTGGTTGTACGGTTAATGCTCAGTCTGGACAAACACAAGCGTCGGTCCTTAATCGACTAGGGTGGAACATACACATTACAAGATCTCGTGCTTCCTGCACCAATCCAAACTAACCATCCACCCTAATCTAAACCAATTTTCACATTTTAGTTTATTTTAAAAGAACAGTGGCAACTCCAATTACCACTAAATTTGTAAACACAAGGGTATTACAATAAATCATAATTTCCCATTTGCAAGATTTATGAGGTATTCAATAGCATGGCTAAGCATTGTTCTACCATTCTAATACCAACAATTTAATATATTACTCTCATTAGTGAGTCAAAGGAATTTCTAGGGTTGCAAAGGTACATGGCATTCGAATTCAAATGAGGGCATAACAAGATTGGATATAACTAATGCCTTAAGATTTGAACTAATGTTTTACGTAAATAGCAATGCACATAATTTAAAATATTTAAAACATTTCAAAAACATGGGTTCAAGATGATCAAAGGAGACTTGCCTTGCTCGGAGACTTGATGTTGCGAATCGTTAAAATCGAACTCTCCGGATTAGTCGTAGTCTACACGCGAAGAACCAAACAAAATAAATTCAAATAAAACCCAATTAAAATCCAAAACTTATAAAATATATATATTGACAGATAGATTATGATTTTAGATGAATTTAGGAGAAAGAATCAACAGATTCGGAGTTCGTATGAGGGAGATCCAATATCTGGAAGTTTTGGACATCACATGAAATGATAACAAAATACGAGGATTACTTTTTGAATAGTACGGTGTCGATTGGCTACAAGGTGGCTGGCGAATGGGCAAAATGGAATGCTGGCAATGAGGCGAAGGTGGTGACATGGGTACGGCGACGAGGAACGGCGGCAATCACCGGCAGTCAGTGAAAAACGGCACCGACTGCACGGTAGCGACAACAGCAGGTTGGAGAGATAGTACCGGGTATGGAACGTGGAGACGTAAGATGAGCGTGGGGTAGTACATGGCATGGTGAAGTTAGGAAAATTATTGGCTAAGCTGAAAATTAATCGGAGACGATACAATCGACGTTTGAATGACGACAGTGGAGAAACAGGAAAAATTTGATATCTTGGTGCTCGGTAGAGCGAATCCAAAACCATTTGAAAGGTAGCTACCTGGGATGGTTTGGCACGATATGACGCGAACGGATTGGGGAAAACACCAACGGATAGACGGAGACACGAGATGCCATTGGCGGCCATGGCGAGGTATCGGAGGTGAAAATTTGTGGAGGATTTTTGGGAAAACGGAAGGAAGCACGGCGTAGAACGTGGCGAGGCAAGTCTAAGAAAAATTACGGCATGGGCTAAGGCTTACCGGAGGCGACGAATTGACGTCGGGAAGTCACAAACGGCCATTTTCACGGAAAGCTCAATTCCTGATAATTGGCTCCACGAAAAATTAAACAAAATGGTAGAAAAATTTCTTAGAGGCTAGGACACAATATGACGCGAACAAAAATCGAAGCGCTTACCAAAAAGGGGTGTACGCGCGAAGGTACAGTTTTAGTGTCTGGGCCTGACAAGATCGACGAGGACTCGGGGAATCTTTAGGCGAGGGCGATGGAAGCATGATGTAGAACGTGTCGAGGCAAACTCAACGGTGCAAACGGCTCGGCCAAAGGACATCGGATGGTGGCGGAACACGGTGGAGAAGACATTTTGCGACCGTCCGGTAGACATTGGCATTTCGGGCAAACGGAGAGGAGTTAGCATGTGAGGTTTTCGGCGAAACGAAGAGTAGAGCGTGGGGAACGTGATGCTCACCTTGGTTTTGGTCGGGCATGCACGGACGGCCGGTGGCGACGCGAGGAACGACGACGCGCTATGGCCCACGGTGGCGACGGTGCTCCGGCGAAGTTCCGGCGAAGGCGAGGTGAGCACCGCGTAGAACGCGAAGAGGCGAATCCGAGGATGTGCTCAAAAGTGGCGGGGCTCCACCGGACGAGGCGCAATAAGCCGAAGAACGCCGCTTGGTACACAAAACAAAAACTCCGATTGCGCCCAAGAGAAGAGGAGTGGGGACTTGATATTTTCGGGGTTGAGTGAGGATGAGGAGGGGCTCACGGTGCTCCCTTTTATAGGGGCGGGGGAGGTCCGAGATGGGAGATCAAGAGACCATGTCCATCAATGGCATGGGTTAATTTCTCGCGAAACGGCTCATGAATGAGGGAAAAACGGTAGGGAAATGAAAAGAGTTTGATGAGAGGAGTTGAATGCAATTTATTTCGCTAAAAACCGTTGAGAAAATCAAAAGTTATGGAAGCTTCAAAGGGTCAGCCATGGCGGCTCGCGTACGCGCTCGGTCTGGAAGAACGCAACCATTGGAAGATGAATAGTGAGGAGAGAGAAAATAATAATAATAAAAATATTTTTTTAAAAGAAAAAATAAAATAAATTCGAAAAATTCAGAAAAATTCTATAAAAATCCCTGGAAAACGAAAAGACTAAATAAAATAATTTCGGATTTATTTGAGTTATATTTTAGCCATTTAAAATATTTTTACTTTCTAAGCTTTAATTTAATTCAAATAAATTCGAAAATTCCAAAAATTTGAAAAGAGGATAGAAATGGATAGATTGGAATTTTTGATGAGTTTAGAAATTTGAATGGGCTCATTCGGAATTAAAATGAAGAAATACGATCTTTTGGAACTTTAAAAGGAGAGAAAAAGAATAAACAGATTCTCTGGAATTATTTTTGAACTGAAATGACATCATCAAGGGAAATGACTTTCATAGGAATTATTTTTCTATGGAAAAAGGAATTTATGATATTAGGGTGACGTCAGCAGAGATTTTGATTTTCTGGCCGAATTATTTTTCAACAGGAAAAGGGTTTTATTCACTGACAGGTGGGATTTGGCTGTCGGCGAGAGGGAAGAGAAAGGAGGAACAAGTGGACGGTCGGACGAATGCCACGAGGTGAAAGAGAAATCAGGACCACCGGATTAAAACGAAGGGGTAAGTGAAGGCGGGTGGCTGAGATTAAACCGGGCGAGGATGGATTGAATCAAGGAGCGACACGTGATGGCCGAGTAGAGAGGTTGAGGATTAAATTTGATTTAGATTTTGAAATAAAATTTTGATAAATCCAAATAAAGTTCAAATACTTTAAATTAATTAATTTGAAATTAATTTTTTACAGAAAGCAAATTTCTGGGATGTTACAAACCTACCCCCCTTAGAAAGAATCTCGTCCCCGAGATTCGGACAGACTAGGAAAAAGGAAGAAGAGGAAAACTCGGCTCTTAGGTCCTCTTCACGCTCCCATGTTGCTTGACTTCGAATTGTTGCTCTACTGTACTTTATGGAACTTTATGGTCATGCTTCTAGCGCGGCGTTCAGCTTCCTTCATGATTCTATCTTATTGTTCGATGCTCTGAAGTATTCCTTTAACTGAGAAATATGGAAGAGAACAACAAATTGGATTGGTACATCTTTAGTCGCCTGCAAGCTCTAGGTTAACTTCAATTGCCCTTATCATATCGATTAATTCAGTATTCCACCAAAAGGGCTTAACTTCCACAAGTGTTCATCCGAGAAGGACATAATTATTTCAACTCTTCAAAAATTCTTGATTCCAAAATCATATACCACAAATGCACCTTATTGATTTCGACAAGTAATCTCATTAACTTTTACTCTCTCTGCTCTAATTTGAATCGACGTCGAACCATAGAATTTTTCTAACAAGAATCCAATAACATTGTAATTTGTGATTTCCACCAATTGCTTTATGATTATTATCTAATTCAACAGATCCATAACTCTGATCAAATAATATAAGATTAATCCAACCTTTAGTAATCATCAATCAAGTTTAATGTCATCTAAGCCATAATTTAACATTCATTAATCCACCAACATCAATCTCTTGATAATCATCATTTTGGTTCCACCAAATTTGAATGAACTCAATTAATCCTTATCGGGCAATCTCTCAATTACTTCTTATCGGACAATCTTTCAATTAATTATTATCAGACAATCTCTTAATTAATTCTTATTGGATAATCTATCTACCATAATTAATTTAAATCCTCCAAGCTATCCATTTGAACATCCTTAAACGATCTAGTTAATCCCATTAGTTAAAATCCAATTATCTAACAATGATCTATTAAATCCACCAATTCAAATTAACATATCAAGGTCCACTTTGCGATGATAAAATTAATCCACCAAGATATCTAAGTGTATTATCTTTTACAATTCCACTAGTATCCACTTATTAATAGGTCCACCAAACTCTAATAATCAATTAACTCCACAAACTTCATCTACTCTTCATGATTCAACCAAATCACCAAAATTTGATATCATGAATTGTTTATGATAATTCAACTTCTTAATCTTTTAATCGCTCCCTTTACTTGATCAATCTCTTAATACCAATTCTCCAATAATCACAAATAATCCCTTCAACAAAAATCTTGTTTTGCATCCAATTGCTCCTTTCAATCCTAGATAATAAATCCAAGGCAAAGTTTAGACTCTTCCCATGATCTAATTAGCTTTCCCAAATTCAACTTTGTATTTATTCTCTAGTCAACCCACAAAGCTGACACTCTTTAGATTCATTTATAATCAATTGGTATCCACAAATATACCTTTTATCTCAATCCTCTCGAATATTATTCAATCTTGTCAATTATAAATCCAAAATATATCACTCTAGCAACAATTCTCCAAATTACCTAACTTG
Organism: Dendrocalamus latiflorus; assembly: GCA_017311315.1. Taxonomy (NCBI): domain Eukaryota; kingdom Viridiplantae; phylum Streptophyta; class Magnoliopsida; order Poales; family Poaceae; genus Dendrocalamus; species Dendrocalamus latiflorus. The sequence goes on from CM029677.1 coordinate 7,394,152, forward strand.
ACATGCACTGATTATGACGGCTTTCCGACAAGAGTACTTTCCATAAATTTGTTGTCTTCCATATACTCTAGGTCTACAAGAATTCTGCAAACTTCGACTGCGGTGAAAGAATTGGAGCTTGCACTATTGTGGAAACTGGGGTTAGCAAAAGATAAGAGGGAAGTAGCATAGATAAGAGATCAGGGGAATGACTAAACAACATCCCAAACAAACACACAAGAGAGAAGTAAACAACGACTTGAAAGAAACTTAGCTTGAAATCAAAATAGTTTTTTTTTCAGGATAACTGTACTACAAGTATACAAAGACTTGGTACAGTCCACCTAACACACAAGCAAGTAATATATAAGCGTTCTAAAATCGTAGGACTTTACTTGGGTACTACAACTAAAGAACTAGTCCTCGCTCCTTCATGATGTCGCGCTTCTCCAAGTGCTTCTTAGACGCAACCTTACTGAGCCGTCTATAGAAATTACAAAGGGAAGGGAGTACAATTACCATTCCAAAAGGAAACAAACAGATAGATAAGGAAGAATGCCATGACGAAGGTAAGGATAGAAAGACAAGAAAAGACAAGGATAGCACATTATTAAATTTTTATTTTATAAAATAAATTTTGAAGCTCTTCTACTAACGACCATTCTAACTAGGTCACGTCCTACAGTCAAATTGGCTCTGATACCACCTCTGTCGGGACCCCGGATTTCCGAACCCGGACCCTCTGTGTATTACAGTACTAGTCCCAGATCAACGCTAGTACACACAGTTCAAACAGAAAAGATGATACATTGCCAACAACGCTTTATTATCATAACCGAGATTACAGACCGAAAGGTCTCATTATTACAATTGAGGTTTCAAGACCTCACACCAAAAAGAAAAATTACAGCGGAAGCAAAAAGAAACTAAAGCAAGACCCATCAATACGCCACAGGCAATTGACTGGGGAAACGCAACCTAGTTCTCCGGAAAGCCTTCGACGAATCCATCCACGAAGTAGTCGTAGTTCACCTCTTGAGCTTCGATCTCCTCTGAGAGTTAATTTGAAGTGTAGCACGTGAGTACATGAATGTACTCCGCAAGTCTTGGGAAAGATGCATAGATGCAGGCTTAACAAAGGAAGGCTATATGGTTCTTTTGCACAAAGCAACATTTTAAAATTCAATTACTACTAATTATTTTCGAAGGCATCAAGTTAATAAAGTAAATGTTTTAGCAGAAACTATCATTAACTTTCTAGTGAAGGTTCCATCTACCAACACTAGCCAACCAATTACAATTGGTCAAGTTTAAAACTGCGGGTTAAATCCACCCTCTCTGGCTCCAACCGCCAGGATACCCTTCCGAGAGTTCCCTCCACTCCTGGAATACAAAACTTTTGATTTTAAAACCAAAACCAGAAATCTACCATGTGAATGCATTCCTTGCCCGCCCTTGACCGTGGGCACGGCTATTCGAATAGTTTTACACTCTGCAGAGGTTGTACAACTTTACCCACAAGAGATAAATTATCCTAAAAGTCAACACGCTTCCTTTGGCATGAGACCCAGATAAAATATCACAAAGCCTTTACCTTACTCTAATCTAGCTAGATACCACCCGCTGAGGTTTCACCGCAGGTAGGCTAACCGCCCGAACCGAAGCCCCCTCTTGCGCCATATGAGTACAGTAAATCCCTGTCCCTCACTGTGAATAACCAGTCCATCCCTGGCATCCACTTTCCACTGGTGGCACCTAAACTAGACTATCATAAGTTAGTCAGCTAGGTCGTACCCATATAGACTTGTGGTTGTACGGTTAATGCTCAGTCTGGACAAACACAAGCGTCGGTCCTTAATCGACTAGGGTGGAACATACACATTACAAGATCTCGTGCTTCCTGCACCAATCCAAACTAACCATCCACCCTAATCTAAACCAATTTTCACATTTTAGTTTATTTTAAAAGAACAGTGGCAACTCCAATTACCACTAAATTTGTAAACACAAGGGTATTACAATAAATCATAATTTCCCATTTGCAAGATTTATGAGGTATTCAATAGCATGGCTAAGCATTGTTCTACCATTCTAATACCAACAATTTAATATATTACTCTCATTAGTGAGTCAAAGGAATTTCTAGGGTTGCAAAGGTACATGGCATTCGAATTCAAATGAGGGCATAACAAGATTGGATATAACTAATGCCTTAAGATTTGAACTAATGTTTTACGTAAATAGCAATGCACATAATTTAAAATATTTAAAACATTTCAAAAACATGGGTTCAAGATGATCAAAGGAGACTTGCCTTGCTCGGAGACTTGATGTTGCGAATCGTTAAAATCGAACTCTCCGGATTAGTCGTAGTCTACACGCGAAGAACCAAACAAAATAAATTCAAATAAAACCCAATTAAAATCCAAAACTTATAAAATATATATATTGACAGATAGATTATGATTTTAGATGAATTTAGGAGAAAGAATCAACAGATTCGGAGTTCGTATGAGGGAGATCCAATATCTGGAAGTTTTGGACATCACATGAAATGATAACAAAATACGAGGATTACTTTTTGAATAGTACGGTGTTGATTGGCTACAAGGTGGCTGGCGAATGGGCAAAATGGAATGCTGGCAATGAGGCGAAGGTGGTGACATGGGTACGGCGACGAGGAACGGCGGCAATCACCGGCAGTCAGTGAAAAACGGCACCGACTGCACGGTAGCGACAACAGCAGGTTGGAGAGATAGTACCGGGTATGGAACGTGGAGACGTAAGATGAGCGTGGGGTAGTACATGGCATGGTGAAGTTAGGAAAATTATTGGCTAAGCTGAAAATTAATCGGAGACGATACAATCGACGTTTGAATGACGACAGTGGAGAAACAGGAAAAATTTGATATCTTGGTGCTCGGTAGAGCGAATCCAAAACCATTTGAAAGGTAGCTACCTGGGATGGTTTGGCACGATATGACGCGAACGGATTGGGGAAAACACCAACGGATAGACGGAGACACGAGATGCCATTGGCGGCCATGGCGAGGTATCGGAGGTGAAAATTTGTGGAGGATTTTTGGGAAAACGGAAGGAAGCACGGCGTAGAACGTGGCGAGGCAAGTCTAAGAAAAATTACGGCATGGGCTAAGGCTTACCGGAGGCGACGAATTGACGTCGGGAAGTCACAAACGGCCATTTTCACGGAAAGCTCAATTCCTGATAATTGGCTCCACGAAAAATTAAACAAAATGGTAGAAAAATTTCTTAGATGCTAGGACACAATATGACGTGAACAAAAATCGAAGCGCTTACCAAAATGGGGTGTACGCGCGAAGGTACAGTTTTAGTGTCTGGGCCTGACAAGATCGACGAGGACTCGGGGAATCTTTAGGCGAGGGCGATGGAAGCACGATGTAGAACGTGTCGAGGCAAACTCAACGGTGCAAACGGCTCGGCCAAAGGACATCGGATGGTGGCGGAACACGGTTGAGAAGACATTTTGCGACCGTCCGGTAGACATTGGCATTTCGGGCAAACGGAGAGGAGTTAGCATGTGAGGTTTTCGGCGAAACGAAGAGTAGAGCGTGGGGAACGTGATGCTCACCTTGGTTTTGGTCGGGCATGGACGGACGGCCGGTGGCGACGCGAGGAACGACGACGCGCTATGGCCCACGGTGGCGACGGTGCTCCGGCGAAGTTCCGGCGAAGGCGAGGTGAGCACCGCGTAGAACGCGAAGAGGCGAATCCGAGGATGTGCTCAAAAGTGGCGGGGCTCCACCGGACGAGGCGCAATAAGCCGAAGAACGCCGCTTGGTACACAAAACAAAAACTCCGATTGCGCCCAAGAGAAGAGGAGTGGGGACTTGATATTTTCGGGGTTGAGTGAGGATGAGGAGGGGCTCACGGTGCTCCCTTTTATAGGGGCGGGGGAGGTCCGAGATGGGAGATCAAGAGACCATGTCCATCAATGGCATGGGTTAATTTCTCGCGAAACGGCTCATGAATGAGGGAAAAACGGTAGGGAAATGAAAAGAGTTTGATGAGAGGAGTTGAATGCAATTTATTTCGCTAAAAACCGTTGAGAAAATCAAAAGTTATGGAAGCTTCAAAGGGTCAGCCATGGCGGCTCGCGTACGCGCTCGGTCTGGAAGAACGCAACCATTGGAAGATGAATAGTGAGGAGAGAGAAAATAATAATAATAAAAATATTTTTAAAAAAATAAATAAAATAAATTCGAAAAATTCAGAAAAATTCTATAAAAATCCCTGGAAAACGAAAAGACTAAATAAAATAATTTCGGATTTATTTGAGTTATATTTTAGCCATTTAAAATATTTTTACTTTCTAAGCTTTAATTTAATTCAAATAAATTCGAAAATTCCAAAAATTTGAAAAGAGGATAGAAATGGATAGATTGGAATTTTTGATGAGTTTAGAAATTTGAATGGGCTCATTCGGAATTAAAATGAAGAAATACGATCTTTTGGAACTTTAAAAGGAGAGAAAAAGAATAAACTGATTCTCTGGAATTATTTTTGAACTGAAATGACATCATCAAGGGAAATGACTTTCAGAGGAATTATTTTTCTATGGAAAAAGGAATTTATGATATTAGGGTGACGTCAGCAGAGATTTTGATTTTCTGGCCGAATTATTTTTCAACAGGAAAAGGGTTTTATTCACAGACAGGTGGGATTTGGCTGTCGGCGAGAGGGAAGAGAAAGGAGGAAGAAGTGGACGGTCGGACGAATGCCACGACGTGAAAGAGAAATCAGGACCACCGGATTAAAACGAAGGGGTAAGTGAAGGCGGGTGGCTGAGATTAAACCGGGCGAGGATGGATTGAATCAAGGAGCGACACGTGATGGCCGAGTAGAGAGGTTGAGGATTAAATTTGATTTAGATTTTGAAATAAAATTTTGATAAATCCAAATAAAGTTCAAATACTTTAAATTAATTAATTTGAAATTAATTTTTTACAGAAAGCAAATTTCTGGGATGTTACATCACGTATGGATTCCATCCATCCACACGCTTTCACTGCGCAACTCTGATGAATTCCATCCATCCACCAGGTTTCAATCTCTCACGGATTCCATCCATCCGCAAGGTTTTCGAAAGCGTTTTTGAAAAACAAAATCTAATCCATGAAAAACTTTTACTCAGCATGCCCATGACCGTGGGCACGGCTATCCAGGATAGATTATACACTCTGCAGAGGTTGTACAGCTTTACCCACAAGACACGATCATCCTTTTGTGCCACGCGAGTTACACACTTCTTAGGTGTGCGGCAAGGAGTCATGACAAGGCCTTTACAATGCAAAGCCTTCAACCTGGTCGAGCCAACTCTAAGGTTTCACCCCAGTAAGGAATCCACCAGACCGGGACCCCCTCTTGAGCCTAGACGAGACTTCTCATGGCTTAACCACGCTCGCCCAAGTGAGACTTCACATGGCACCAACCACGCTCACTTTCAACCTACGACTCAACTCAGGTTGGGACTTCGCAAATTATTCAGCCAGGGCTGTCCCATACCAGCCATGTGGTAGTACGATTAGGGCTTTGCAACAGTAGCTCACAGACCGGTCCTTAATTGACTCAGGCCCAACCACAAACCCCCGTGCACGACAATCAACCACTGCGGCTCCAACCAACAGGGCATGCCTGCACCCACCACTCTAACCAATTGCCTAAGTCTAAACCAGTTTTACATTCGTTTTCAAAATAGTTTCATAATCCTCCTTGACTCACCAAAGTCAAGAGTTCATATCATTTTATGTAAACAGGGTCATCATTTTATGCGAAAGATATCCCAAAAACAAATAATATAACTTCGCAGGGCTAAGCATTTGAATAAACTCTCTAGCCAACACTAATGTATTAACTAGAGTTTGAATCTAGGGTGACAAGGTATAAGGGATTCAATAACAATGGAGGATTTAACAAGTAGGCAATAACTAAATTTAAAACTGAATTGAAATACGTTGAATAAACATATGCATGCAATATAATTTAAATCAACATAATTTTATTTGAAAATCTGGGATCAACATGATCAAGGAGGGTGACTTGCCTTGGTCTTCAAATTGGTTTGAATCTTCGTCGAAGAAATCTCCCGAATCGTCGAAGTCTACACGTGAAAATAACCCACTAAATTCAAATAAATTCAAATTAAATTCAAATTGAACTCAAACATTTGAATTGAGGCTATAAATGGATAGAGGGGGATTTTTGATGAATTTAGAAATTTGAATGGACCAAATCGGAGTTAGAACGAAGGAGAACGGGCTCCGGGAAGTTTGAAAAGAGGGAAAATGGAAAAACTGGATTTTTGGAATTATTTTTCTACTGAAAAAGGATTTATGACGTCAGCCAGGGAATTTTGAATTTCGGCCGAATTATTTTTGTACAGGAAAATGAGGGAGAGGGGCCGACATGCGGGCCCGGTCCATGTGGACCGTGTCCACGGACTACGGCCGGGGCTGAGGTGGCACGGGTGGCGGGTCTTGCGCACGTGGCGCTGACGGGGGCGGAGGATGCCGTGGTGGCGGGGATGTGGCGCCACGTGGCTGCCACATGGGCGCCCGAGGCAACGCCGGCCGGAGGCGCACGGGGGCGGCGGGCTCGCCGGCGAACGGCGGAGCGGCGACCGGCGGCGAGGGGTCGAGGAGCGAGAGGGGAGGACGGGGAACTCGGGGGTGGGCGCGGGAGTTACCGGAGGCGGCGGGATTGAGCCGGCGGCGAGGAGGGGCGGCGGCGGTGCTTGGGTGACGGCGGCAGCGGCCTTCCGGCGGCGTTCGAGCCCTGGGAAGAGGCGCCTGAGGACGGCGGAGGTGCGAGGAAGACGACGGCGGCGCCTGCGGGGCTCGGGGGCGACCGAAGCGGCGAGGGGAGCTCGCCGGAGTTTCTCCGGAGCTCGGCAAGGGGAGGGCACGACGCGGGGGCGTTCGGCTCTCGGGGGAGGGAAGGGGAGTGGCGGGGAAGGACGAGCGAGGAGAGGCGAAGCGGGTGGGGGTATTTATAGGGGGCGGGGAGGCACGAGCCGGCGCGAATTTGTCGCCGGAGGTTGGCGGGGCGCGGCGGTTGCGGCCGAAGATGGGGGCGTGGGCGTTAGGCGCGAGCGGGTCGTGCGGGGCGTGCGGCGCACGAAGGAGGAGGGCGGAGTACGCGGGAGAGAGGGGGAGGTGGCCGGATAGGGCGGGGCGGCGCAACGGCCTGGTGGCGGCGCGGCCGGGGGAGAAGAGGCGCACGGGGAAGAAGGTGCGGGGGAGACGAAGCTGACGGGTGGGCTCCACGCGCAGCGAGAGAAGGCGCTGACGGGCGGGTCCCGCAGGGCAGAGAGAGGCGGAGGGAGGGAGTGGCTGCCGGGTGGGGCCAGGAGGAAGAGAGAGGGAGAAGGGGAAGCGGGCGGCGGGGATTTGGCCGCGTGGCCCAGGAGGGGAATCGGATGGCCGAGGGGGTTATGCGGAGCGGAGGAACCAGATGGAGCCGAGGGGCGGCGTGGCGCGGATCAGATCCGGCCACGTGGCGAGAGCGGAGGGAGGGTAGGCGGGATGGGGGCGACGGCCAGATGGGGCGAGGAGGGAGGACGTGGGCGGCAATCTGGCCGTCCACGTGGCGGCCGGAGGGTGAGGGTTGGGGATTTATATTTTTGGATTTTGATTTTCTTTTTCAGAAAAGCCTAGAAATTCCATTAAGCCTCAGAAAAATACAAAAATACCTCCAAAAATTCCAGAAAAATTCATAGAGCCTCCTGGACACTTTTTGGACTTAATAAAAATATTTCCAACTAATGTTGGTATTTAATTTTCATACTTTGAAATATTTTTTAATTTCAAAAATACATTTTTAAACTCCAGAAATTCCAGGAAACCAAATAAAATCCAAACAACTCCAAATAATTAATTTGACATAGAATTTTTATATAAAATCAAAATATCATATTATCTAATATTATTTTTGGGTTTTCACTTGAAATACTTTTCCAAATCAGGCTTTTTTCAAAGACAGAAATTCAGAGCAAATCCAAATTCAAACTTAGCCACAAAAATATTTATTTTAATTTAAAATTTTATTTCATTCCATTTTTATTATTTATTTAATTGATTTTTTTAGCAAAAATTTGGGATGTTACAAATCTACCCCCCTTAAAAAGAATCTCGTCCCCGAGATTCGGGTTGGCTAGCAAGAATTGGGTTTGGATCTTACTCTGCATGGCTTGAGCCGATATCTGATTCAGGCGTCCTTTGAAAAACTTCTTTGGCCCTCGAATTGCTGCCTGAAGGTGGTTGGCAGTCGATGCTCCTGAAGTACCATTCTTCACTACCTGCTGCTTCTTGGGGCAATTGCTGGCATAATGTCCCATCTCATGGCAGTTGAAGCAAGTAATTCCCACTGCAGGGTTTGGGTCCTTCAAGACTTGGTTGTCTTCAGTGTTGGGAGCAGTGTCAGCGGGGACTATCTCTCCTGTTGATGACGACGGCTGGAATCTGTTGGCCTGAGGTGGAACCCTTCTGAACTTGGAGAAGCTGCCGGTATTCACATGTTGAGCATGCATCCGTCTCTTACGATTCTCCATTTCTTGATGCTTGGACTCCTGGCAGATCGCCTTGCTGACAAGCTGGGGGAAGTCAGCGTAGTCGTTGGAGAGGAGTTGAACCGACAGGTCATCATTGAGTCCTTCAAGGAATCTTTCCTGCTTAGCTTCATCGGTAGCAACGTCTTCTGGTGCATAGCGTGCCAACTGGTTGAATTTCTGCAAGTACTCGTTAACGGAGCGGCTTCCTTGGCGCAGTGCTCGAAATTCCCTTTTCTTCAGAGTGACGGTGCCAGTGGGAACATGAGCTTTGCGGAAGTTCCGCGAGAACTCATTCCATGTGATAGCTTGAGCATTGGCATGAGCGGCGGTGTAGGTGTCCAACCATTCTGATGCTGGTCCATGCAGCTGGTGTGAAGCAAACAAAACTTTTTCCCGATCAGTGCATTGGATGATGTCCAGCTTCTTGCCTATGGCCCTGAGCCAATCGTCTGCGTCCATGGGTTCAGTGCTGCTGGAGAAGGTCGGGGGACGCAAGCGCATAAACTCTGATAGCCTTGATTGAGGAGCTTGAGCTGGCATAAGTGGAGCTGGTTGTGCAGGGTTGTTGATGGTCTGCGTCAGAAGTTGAATGAGTTGAGTCTGGTTTGCCATCATTTGAGCCCAATCAGGTTCATTTGCCGGTGGAAGGACGGACTGACTTCCTGGTTCTCCATTCATGCTGCTGTTGCCGTTGTTCCTTGTGTTCACCATCTGCTGGTTGCTTTTAAGAATTAGGAGAGAAGAGACTCAAGGCAAAGGAAGGAATAGGGGATATTTTGCACAACCCAAAACTTCAACTTATTAAAACCTTTGTTAACCACCTAATAGGTAATAGTTACGGCTGTCGACAAAAGAGAAAACTTGACAGCTCATAACAACGTTTTATTACTAGCCTAACAACTCATCCTAATGGGGTAAGGGTCGTCTTGGAATCATTCTTCATGGCTCTCGTGGTACGAAGCTTGATCCTTCGAGGCGAAGATGGAAGTGGCGACAGGGTCGAAGAAATCCAGCTGTTCTATAGTTGTTTTGGAACAAGGGGAGATGCAGAAATAAGTTTGTTTCAAAAGTGACATATAGACGAGAAAGAATTGAGATAAGGATAAGCAAAGATGAAGGGGTAAGATAAGCAAAACCTTTGAATATTACTGGTTTAGTAAAATAAGCCTTAGGGTCAAACCATTCTATTCTACCTACGGTCGCGTCTTAGTATCGTCATGGCTCTGATACCACCTTTGTCGGAACCCGGAGTAACGACTCCTGGATCCTCTGTGTAAATCGCACTAGTCCAGGATCAGCTAGTGCACACAGTCACAACAAAGATAAATACCAAGCACAAACGACTGATTTTATTAAATAAAAGATACGGCCCTATGGCCAAGTCTTACATCAATGCTCATTGGCAAAAATAAATAAAGGAAATAACTGCGGAAGCAAACTGATAAATAGCGAAGCCCAAGCCTGCCCACAGGCAAACGACAGTAAGACGCGGCCTACTCGACCAGATCTTCACCGTAGTTGACGTTTTCCTTCTCTGTGTGGAAAAAGCAAGGTGAGTACAAACTTGTACTCCGCAAATCACCCGGGAAAATGCAACATAATGTTAAAGGCTTCAATGGAAGGCTTATAGGGTTAGTTTGCATAAAACAGCATTTAAGAAATACAATAAGTAGATTGAAATTGCTGAATTTAATACAGTAAGTAAAAGCATTACTTGAAATAGAAAATATTACCGTCAGTGCAGGCTCCGACCATACACCAACCTAACCACGGGCATCCCACCCGGACCATCTTTTCCAAAAGCTCACGTATGGATTCCATCCATCCACACGCTTTCACTGCGCAACTCTGATGAATTCCATCCATCCACCAGGTTTCAATCTCTCACGGATTCCATCCATCCGCAAGGTTTTCGAAAACGTTTTTGAAAAACAAAATCTAATCCATGAAAAACTTTTACTCAGCATGCCCATGACCGTGGGCACGGCTATCCAGGATAGATTATACACTCTGCAGAGGTTGTACAGCTTTACCCACAAGACACGATCATCCTTTTGTGCCACGCGAGTTACACACTTCTTAGGTGTGCGGCAAGGAGTCATGACAAGGCCTTTACAATGCAAAGCCTTCAACCTGGTCGAGCCAACTCTAAGGTTTCACCCCAGTAAGGAATCCACCAGACCGGGACCCCCTCTTGAGCCTAGACGAGACTTCTCATGGCTTAACCACGCTCGCCCAAGTGAGACTTCACATGGCACCAACCACGCTCACTTTCAACCTACGACTCAACTCAGGTTGGGACTTCGCAAATTATTCAGCCAGGGCTGTCCCATACCAGCCATGTGGTAGTACGATTAGGGCTTTGCAACAGTAGCTCACAGACCGGTCCTTAATTGACTCAGGCCCAACCACAAACCCCCGTGCACGATAATCAACCACTGCGGCTCCAACCAACAGGGCATGCCTGCACCCACCACTCTAACCAATTGCCTAAGTCTAAACCAGTTTTACATTCGTTTTCAAAATAGTTTCATAATCCTCCTTGACTCACCAAAATCAAGAGTTCATATCATTTTATGTAAACAGGGTCATCATTTTATGCGAAAGATATCCCAAAAACAAATAATATAACTTCGCAGGGCTAAGCATTTGAATAAACTCTCTAGCCAACACTAATGTATTAACTAGAGTTTGAATCTAGGGTGACAAGGTATAAGGGATTCAATAACAATGGAGGACTTAACAAGTAGGCAATAACTAAATTTAAAACTGAATTGAAATACGTTGAATAAACATATGCATGCAATATAATTTAAATCAACATAATTTTATTTGAAAATCTGGGATCAACATGATCAAGGAGGGTGACTTGCCTTGGTCTTCAAATTGGTTTGAATCTTCGTCGAAGAAATCTCCCGAATCGTCGAAGTCTACACGTGAAAATAACCCACTAAATTCAAATAAATTCAAATTAAATTCAAATTGAACTCAAACATTTGAATTGAGGCTATAAATGGATAGAGGGGGATTTTTGATGAATTTAGAAATTTGAATGGACCAAATCGGAGTTAGAACGAAGGAGAACGGGCTCCGGGAAGTTTGAAAAGAGGGAAAATGGAAAAACTGGATTTTTGGAATTATTTTTCTACTGAAAAAGGATTTATGACGTCAGCATTGCGTCAGCCAGGGAATTTTGAATTTCGGCCGAATTATTTTTGTACAGGAAAATGAGGGAGAGGGGCCGACATGCGGGCCCGGTCCATGTGGACCGTGTCCACGGACTACGGCCGGGGCTGAGGTGGCACGGGTGGTGGGTCTTGCGCACGTGGCGCTGACGGGGGCGGAGGATGCCGTGGTGGCGGGGATGTGGCGCCACGTGGCTGCCACATGGGCGCCCGAGGCAACGCCGGCCGGAGGCGCACGGGGGCGGCGGGCTCGCCGGCGAACGGCGGAGCGGCGACCGGCGGCGAGGGGTCGAGGAGCGAGAGGGGAGGACGGGGAACTCGGGGGTGGGCGCGGGAGTTACCGGAGGCGGCGGGATTGAGCCGGCGGCGAGGAGGGGCGGCGGCGGTGCTTGGGTGACGGCGGCAGCGGCCTTCCGGCGGCGTTCGAGCCCTGGGAAGAGGCGCCTGAGGACGGCGGAGGTGCGAGGAAGACGACGGCGGCGCCTGCGGGGCTCGGGGGCGACCGAAGCGGCGAGGGGAGCTCGCCGGAGTTTCTCCGGAGCTCGGCAAGGGGAGGGCACGACGCGGGGGCGTTCGGCTCTCGGGGGAGGGAAGGGGAGTGGCGGGGAAGGACGAGCGAGGAGAGGCGAAGCGGGTGGGGGTATTTATAGGGGGCGGGGAGGCACGAGCCGGCGCGAATTTGTCGCCGGAGGTTGGCGGGGCGCGGCGGTTGCGGCCGAAGATGGGGGCGTGGGCGTTAGGCGCGAGCGGGTCGTGCGGGGCGTGCGGCGCACGAAGGAGGAGGGCGGAGTACGCGGGAGAGAGGGGGAGGTGGCCGGATAGGGCGGGGCGGCGCAACGGCCTGGTGGCGGCGCGGCCGGGGGAGAAGAGGCGCACGGGGAAGAAGGTGCGGGGGAGACGAAGCTGACGGGTGGGCTCCACGCGCAGCGAGAGAAGGCGCTGACGGGCGGGTCCCGCAGGGCAGAGAGAGGCGGAGGGAGGGAGTGGCTGCCGGGTGGGGCCAGGAGGAAGAGAGAGGGAGAAGGGGAAGCGGGCGGCGGGGATTTGGCCGCGTGGCCCAGGAGGGGAATCGGATGGCCGAGGGGGTTATGCGGAGCGGAGGAACCAGATGGAGCCGAGGGGCGGCGTGGCGCGGATCAGATCCGGCCACGTGGCGAGAGCGGAGGGAGGGTAGGCGGGATGGGGGCGACGGCCAGATGGGGCGAGGAGGGAGGACGTGGGCGGCAATCTGGCCGTCCACGTGGCGGCCGGAGGGTGAGGGTTGGGGATTTATATTTTTGGATTTTGATTTTCTTTTTCAGAAAAGCCTAGAAATTCCATTAAGCCTCAGAAAAATACAAAAATACCTCCAAAAATTCCAGAAAAATTCATAGAGCCTCCTGGACACTTTTTGGACTTAATAAAAATATTTCCAACTAATGTTGGTATTTAATTTTCATACTTTGAAATATTTTTTAATTTCAAAAATACATTTTTAAACTCCAGAAATTCCAGGAAACCAAATAAAATCCAAACAACTCCAAATAATTAATTTGACATAGAATTTTTATATAAAATCAAAATATCATATTATCTAATATTATTTTTGGGTTTTCACTTGAAATACTTTTCCAAATCAGGCTTTTTTCAAAGACAGAAATTCAGAGCAAATCCAAATTCAAACTTAGCCACAAAAATATTTATTTTAATTTAAAATTTTATTTCATTCCATTTTTATTATTTATTTAATTGATTTTTTTAGCAAAAATTTGGGATGTAACAGCCCAGGTTTTTGTTAAAATAAAATAAATAAAGAAATAAATAAAAATCAATTAAATTAAAATTTAATCTAAAATAAGTGTTTTGTTGCCTAAAGTTTAAATTTGGATTTGCTCTGAATTTCTGCTTTTGAAAAGCTGGATTTGAAAAGCATTTTCAGAAAAACCTTAAGTTAAAAAGATATTTTGATTTTATATAAAAATCTTATGTCAAATTAATCATTTGGAGTTAATTATATTTTATTTGGTTTCCTGGATTTTCTGGAGTTTAAAAATGTATTTTTGAATTAAAAAGTATTTCAAAGTATGCAAATTAGATACCAACAATAGTTGGAAATAATTTTATTAAGTCCAAAATGTATCCAGGAGATTCTATGAATTTTTCTGGGATTTTTGGTATTTATTTCCTATTTTTCTGAGCTCATTTGAATTTATGAGGCTTTTCTGAAAAATCCAAAAATCAAAAAGGAAAATCAAAATCCCCTCCCCTCTCCCACCGGCCGCCACGTGGACGGCTAGATGCTGCCCACGTCCACCCTCCTCGCCGCCATCCGGCCGTCGCCCCCATCCCGCCTTGCTCCCTCCTTCGCTCGCCACGTGTGTGCTCTGGATTACGCCACGTCGCCCCGCGCCCACGGCCGCCCGATCTCCCCTTTCCCTTATCTCGGCCGCCCGCGCGTTCTCCCCTCCCCTCTCTCTCTGGCCATCTGGCCCCACCAGTGGCGCTGCTCTTCCCTCTGCCTGCGGGCCCTGCCGTCAGTCGCTCGCCTCCCTCTCTCGCTGACCATCCGGACCCCACCCGTCAGCGCCTCCCCTCCGCTCTCTCTCTCTCTCTGCGCCCCGGCCCCGCCCGTCAGATCCATCTTCTCCCGCGCGGCACCCTTCTTCCCCGTGCGAGCGCCGCCCGCCCCGGCTGCAACCGTCGCCCGCCCGACCCGGTCTCCCCTGCCTTCCCGCGCGCGCCGCCCCTCTCCGTGCGCCCAACTTCCCCCGCAAGACCCGCGCCCACGCGCCCATCTCCTCCCCCTTTCCGCCCGCAATCACCGCCATGACCTCGTCTTTCCGGCGAGAAATCCGCAGCGCCCCCGTGTCCCTCCGCCCCTATAAATTGGCCCCCGAGCTCCTCCTTCCCCCTCACACCACCTCTCCGCCCTCCCCCGCCCACTCCCGAGCTCCCGGAGCCCCTCACCACTCGCGCCCCCATCTCGGCCGTCGAAGTCCCTCCGGCGAGCAATTGCGCTCGGCCCGACGCCGCTCGCGCCCGGCCGACCCCTCCCCGGACTTCTTCGCGCCTCCGCCGACGTCCTCCACCCCTCTGTCCAGCTCGAGCGCCACCGGAGCCCTGCCGCCGCGTGAAGCCCGAGCCACCGCCGCTCTTCCCTCGCCGCCGACCGCCTTCCGGCCACCTCCGGTAACCCCCTCGCCCACCCTTGGGTTCCCCGTCCTCCGCTCTCCCGAGTGCGCCACTCGCCGCCGGCCGTCACCCGCCGGAGCGCCGGCGAGCTCCCCGGGCCCGAGCGCCGCCCCGGCCGGCAGGCCACGTCAGCGTGCCCGTGTCTGCGTGGCACCCCACGTCGGCGCCACCTCGGCCGCGTCTGCCCAGTCGGCGCCACGCTAGCCCGGCCCCGCCACCCGTGCCACCTCACCTCCTCCTCTCCTCCGTGGACCCAGTCCATAGACCATGGGCCCACTGTCAGCCGGTGCTCCTCTCGGGCTGACGTCATGCTTGCGTCATAAGTCCCTTTTCCCGTAGAAAAATAATTCGGCCGAATATTAAATTCCCGCTGACGCAATAAATCCCATTTTCCTTTAGGAAAATAATTCCAGAAATCCCCTTTTTCCATTTTCTCTCTTTTCAAATTTCCCGGAGCCCGTTCTTCCTCGTTTTAACTCCGATTTGGCCCATTCAAATTTCTAAATTCATCAAAAATTCCCCTCTATCCATTTATAGCCTCAATTCAAATATTTGAGTTCAATTTGAATTTAATTTGATTTTATTTGAATTTGGTGGGTTATTTTCACGTGTAGACTTCGACGATTCGGGAGATTTCTTCGACGAAGATTCAAACCAATTTGAAGAGCAAGGCAAGTCACCCTCCTTGATCATGTTGATCCCAGATTTTCAAATAAAATTATGTTGATTTAAATTATATTGCATGCATAATTTTATTCAAGGTATTTCAATTCAGTTTTAACCTTAGTTAATACATGTTTGTTATTACCTCCTTTGACTTTGAATTCCTTATACCTTGTCACCCTAGATTCAAACTCTAGTTAATACATTAGTGTTGGCTAGAGAGTTTAATCAAATGCTTAGCCCTGCTTAATCGTATAATTTTGTTTTGGGATATCTTTCACATAAAATGATGCCCCTTTTTACATAAATTGATATGAACTCTTGACTTTGGTGAGTCAAGGAGGATTATGAAATATTTTGAAAACAAATATAAAACTGGTTTAGACTTAGGCAATTGGTTAGAATGGTGGGTGCAGGCATGCCCTGTTGGTTGGAGCCGCAGTGGTTGATTGTCGTGCACGGGGGTTTGCGGTTGGGCCTGAGTCAGATTAAGGACCGGTCTGTGAGCTACTGTTGCAAAGCCCTAATCGTACTACCACATGGCTGGTATGGGACAGCCCTGGCCGAATAATTTGTGAAGTCCCAATCTGAGTCGAGTCGTAGGTTGAAAGTGAGCGTGGTTGGTGCCATGTGAAGTCTCACTTGGGCGAGCGTGGTTAAGCCATGAGAAGTCTCGTCTAGGCTCAAGAGGGGGTCCCGGTCTGATGGATTCCTTACTGGGGTGAAACCTTAGAGTTGGCTCGACCAGGTTGAAGGCTTTGCATTGTAAAGGCCTTGTCACGACTCCCCACCGCACACCTAAGGAAGTGTGTAATCTAGTGGTACAAAGGGATGATCGTGTCTTGTGGGTAAAGCTGTACAACCTCTGCAGAGTGTATAATCTATCCTGGATAGCCGTGCCCACGGTCATGGGCATGCTGAGTAAAAGTTTTTCATGGATTAGACTTTGTTTTTCAAAATGTTTTCGAAAACCTTGTGGATGGATGGAATCCACGAGAGATGAAAACCTTGCGGATGGATGGAATCCGTGAGAGATTGAAATCTGGTGAATGGATGGAATTCATCAGAGTTGCGCAGTGAAAGCGTGTGGATGGATGGAATCCATACGTGGTCTTTTGGAAAAGATGGTCCGGGTGGGATGCCCGTGGTTAGGTTGGTGTATGGTCGGAGCCTGCACTGACGGTATTATTTTCTATCTCAAGTATTGTTTTTACTTACTGTATTAAATTCAGCATTTTCAATCTACTTACTGTATTTCTAAATGCTGTTTTATGCAAACTAACCCTATAAGCCTTCCGTTGAAGCCTTTATCATTATGTTGCATTTTCCCGGGTGACCTGCTGAGTACAAGTTTGTACTCACGTTGCTTTTTCCACACAGAGAAGGAAGACGTCAACTACGGTGAAGATCTGGACGAATAGGCCGCGTCTTACTGTCGTTTGCCTGTGGGCAGGCTCAGTGGGCTTCTTCCGCTTCGATTTTTCTTCCGCTGCTTATTACTTAATTTTGGCTTATGTGCCGTTGATGTAAACTTTGGCATTCATGCCTATATTCAGTTAATAAATGTCATTATGGTTGATATTTATCTTTGTTGTACGCTGTGTGCACTAGCTGTTCCTGGACTAGTGCGATTTACACAGAGGATCCAGGAGTCGTTGCTCCGGGTTCCGACAAAGGTGGTATCAGAGCCATGACGATACTAAGACGCGACCGTAGGTAGATTAAAAAGGTTAAACTCTAAGGACTTATTTTACTAAAGAGTAATTTCAAAAGTTTTGCTTATCCTTACCCCTTAATTTTTGCTTATCCTTATCTCAATTCTTTCTCGTCTTAATGTCATTTTTGAAAAAACCTATTTCTACATCTTCCCTTGTTCCAAAACAACTATAGATGGCAACAACTGAAATTCTTCGACCCTGTCACCACTTCAATCTTCGCCTCGGAGGATCATGCTTCATACCTCGAGCACCACGCAGGATGACCCCAAGACAACTCTTACCCTTTAGGATAAGTTGTTATGCTAGTTAATAAAACGTTGTTATGAGCTGTCAAGTTTTCTCTTTTTGTCGGCAGCCATAACTATTACTTATTATGAGATTAATAAAGGTTTTAATAAAATTGAAGTTTTGGGTTGTGCAAAATATCCCCTATTTCTTCCTTTGCCTTGAGTCTCCTCTTTCCTAGTCTTTGGAAGCATCAAGTTAGAGCACCAGCGGCCAACAACCTTTGCGAAGGGAAGTTTAAACCAAATCTCAGCTCAAGCCACACCCGGTAAGATCCAAACCTATTTCTCTGCTAGCTCGTGCGAATCTCGGGGACGAGATTCTGTTTAAGGGGGGTAGATTGTAACAGCCCAGGTTTTTGTTAAAATAAAATAAATAAAGAAATAAATAAAAATCAATTAAAATTAAAATTTAATCTAAAATAAGTGTTTTGTTGCCTAAAGTTTAAATTTGGATTTGCTCTGAATTTCTGCTTTTGAAAAGCTGGATTTGAAAAGCATTTTCAGAAAAACCTTAAGTTAAAAAGATATTTTGATTTTATATAAAAATCTTATGTCAAATTAATCATTTGGAGTTAATTGTATTTTATTTGGTTTCCTGGATTTTCTGGAGTTTAAAAATGTATTTTTGAATTAAAAAGTATTTCAAAGTATGCAAATTAGATACCAACAATAGTTGGAAATAATTTTATTAAGTCCAAAATGTATCCAGGAGATTCTATGAATTTTTCTGGGTTTTTTGGTATTTATTTCCTATTTTTCTGAGCTCATTTGAATTTATGAGGCTTTTCTGAAAAATCCAAAAATCAAAAAGGAAAATCAAAATCCCCTCCCCTCTCCCACCGGCCGCCACGTGGACGGCTAGATGCTGCCCACGTCCACCCTCCTCGCCGCCATCCGGCCGTCGCCCCCATCCCGCCTTGCTCCCTCCTTCGCTCGCCACGTGTGTGCTCTGGATTACGCCACGTCGCCCCGCGCCCACGGCCGCCCGATCTCCCCTTTCCCTTATCTCGGCCGCCCGCGCGTTCTCCCCTCCCCTCTCTCTCTGGCCATCTGGCCCCACCAGTGGCGCCGCTCTTCCCTCTGCCTGCGGGCCCTACCGTCAGTCGCTCGCCTCCCTCTCTCGCTGACCATCCGGACCCCACCCGTCAGCGCCTCCCCTCCGCTCTCTCTCTCTCTCTCTGCGCCCCGGCCCCGCCCGTCAGATCCATCTTCTCCCGCGCGGCACCCTTCTTCCCCGTGCGAGCGCCGCCCGCCCCGGCTGCAACCGTCGCCCGCCCGACCCGGTCTCCCCCGCCTTCCCGCGCGCGCCGCCCCTCTCCGTGCGCCCAACTTCCCCCGCAAGACCCGCGCCCACGCGCCCATCTCCTCCCCCTTTCCGCCCGCAATCACCGCCATGACCTCGTCTTTCCGGCGAGAAATCCGCAGCGCCCCCGTGTCCCTCCGCCCCTATAAATTGGCCCCCGAGCTCCTCCTTCCCCCTCACACCACCTCTCCGCCCTCCCCCGCCCACTCCCGAGCTCCCGGAGCCCCTCACCACTCGCGCCCCCATCTCGGCCGTCGAAGTCCCTCCGGCGAGCAATTGCGCTCGGCCCGACGCCGCTCGCGCCCGGCCGACCCCTCCCCGGACTTCTTCGCGCCTCCGCCGACGTCCTCCACCCCTCTGTCCAGCTCGAGCGCCACCGGAGCCCTGCCGCCGCGTGAAGCCCGAGCCACCGCCGCTCTTCCCTCGCCGCCGACCGCCTTCCGGCCACCTCCGGTAACCCCCTCGCCCACCCTTGGGTTCCCCGTCCTCCGCTCTCCCGAGTGCGCCACTCGCCGCCGGCCGTCACCCGCCGGAGCGCCGGCGAGCTCCCCGGGCCCGAGCGCCGCCCCGGCCGGCAGGCCACGTCAGCGTGCCCGTGTCTGCGTGGCACCCCACGTCGGCGCCACCTCGGCCGCGTCTGCCCAGTCGGCGCCACGCTAGCCCGGCCCCGCCACCCGTGCCACCTCACCTCCTCCTCTCCTCCGTGGACCCAGTCCATAGACCATGGGCCCACTGTCAGCCGGTGCTCCTCTCGGGCTGACGTCATGCTTGCGTCATAAGTCCCTTTTCCCGTAGAAAAATAATTCGGCCGAATATTAAATTCCCGCTGACGCAATAAATCCCATTTTCCTTTAGGAAAATAATTCCAGAAATCCCCTTTTTCCATTTTCTCTCTTTTCAAATTTCCCGGAGCCCGTTCTTCCTCGTTTTAACTCCGATTTGGCCCATTCAAATTTCTAAATTCATCAAAAATTCCCCTCTATCCATTTATAGCCTCAATTCAAATATTTGAGTTCAATTTGAATTTAATTTGATTTTATTTGAATTTGGTGGGTTATTTTCACGTGTAGACTTCGACGATTCGGGAGATTTCTTCGACGAAGATTCAAACCAATTTGAAGAGCAAGGCAAGTCACCCTCCTTGATCATGTTGATCCCAGATTTTCAAATAAAATTATGTTGATTTAAATTATATTGCATGCATAATTTTATTCAAGGTATTTCAATTCAGTTTTAACCTTAGTTAATACATGTTTGTTATTACCTCCTTTGACTTTGAATTCCTTATACCTTGTCACCCTAGATTCAAACTCTAGTTAATACATTAGTGTTGGCTAGAGAGTTTAATCAAATGCTTAGCCCTGCTTAATCGTATAATTTTGTTTTGGGATATCTTTCACATAAAATGATGCCCCTTTTTACATAAATTGATATGAACTCTTGACTTTGGTGAGTCAAGGAGGATTATGAAATATTTTGAAAACAAATATAAAACTGGTTTAGACTTAGGCAATTGGTTAGAATGGTGGGTGCAGGCATGCCCTGTTGGTTGGAGCCGCAGTGGTTGATTGTCGTGCACGGGGGTTTGCGGTTGGGCCTGAGTCAGATTAAGGACCGGTCTGTGAGCTACTGTTGCAAAGCCCTAATCGTACTACCACATGGCTGGTATGGGACAGCCCTGGCCGAATAATTTGTGAAGTCCCAATCTGAGTCGAGTCGTAGGTTGAAAGTGAGCGTGGTTGGTGCCATGTGAAGTCTCACTTGGGCGAGCGTGGTTAAGCCATGAGAAGTCTCGTCTAGGCTCAAGAGGGGGTCCCGGTCTGATGGATTCCTTACTGGGGTGAAACCTTAGAGTTGGCTCGACCAGGTTGAAGGCTTTGCATTGTAAAGGCCTTGTCACGACTCCCCACCGCACACCTAAGGAAGTGTGTAATCTAGTGGTACAAAGGGATGATCGTGTCTTGTGGGTAAAGTTGTACAACCTCTGCAGAGTGTATAATCTATCCTGGATAGCCGTGCCCACGGTCATGGGCATGCTGAGTAAAAGTTTTTCATGGATTAGACTTTGTTTTTCAAAATGTTTTCGAAAACCTTGTGGATGGATGGAATCCACGAGAGATGAAAACCTTGCGGATGGATGGAATCCGTGAGAGATTGAAATCTGGTGAATGGATGGAATTCATCAGAGTTGCGCAGTGAAAGCGTGTGGATGGATGGAATCCATACGTGGTCTTTTGGAAAAGATGGTCCGGGTGGGATGCCCGTGGTTAGGTTGGTGTATGGTCGGAGCCTGCACTGACGGTATTATTTTCTATCTCAAGTATTGTTTTTACTTACTGTATTAAATTCAGCATTTTCAATCTACTTACTGTATTTCTAAATGCTGTTTTATGCAAACTAACCCTATAAGCCTTCCGTTGAAGCCTTTATCATTATGTTGCATTTTCCCGGGTGACCTGCTGAGTACAAGTTTGTACTCACGTTGCTTTTTCCACACAGAGAAGGAAGACGTCAACTACGGTGAAGATCTGGACGAATAGGCCGCGTCTTACTGTCGTTTGCCTGTGGGCAGGCTCAGTGGGCTTCTTCCGCTTCGATTTTTCTTCCGCTGCTTATTACTTAATTTTGGCTTATGTGCCGTTGATGTAAACTTTGGCATTCATGCCTATATTCAGTTAATAAATGTCATTATGGTTGATATTTATCTTTGTTGTACGCTGTGTGCACTAGCTGTTCCTGGACTAGTGCGATTTACACAGAGGATCCAGGAGTCGTTGCTCCGGGTTCCGACAAAATTGTTACTAAAAAAATTTCCCGAAATTGTTTACGCACCTACAACATACAATGAACATAAAGTTTTATTACAACTCCAGTAGACTTTTTCCCAGTTTAAAACTACAAAATTAACAAAATTTAAAACATTCACAGGGGACTGAGTGCAGCCGCCCAATGGGGGCCGACTGGCTGCAGTCGCCCAAGGGTAGAGCGACAGGGACTCTGTCGGCCCCTAGTTGGGCGATAGGCTCCAGTCGCCCCCCATTGGGCGACTAGAGCCTATTTTTGTAAAAAAAAATTCTGCGGGTATATTTCTGTAATATTGAATAAAAAATGGATTATTCGTACAAAAAATTCCCGAGTTCACTATGTTGCTTGTTCGGTCTTCAGGTTGGGTTGACCCTCCTCGCACAGTGCGAAGGCTTTGGTCTAGACCCTAGAGGACCCCCTTCGTGCATCTTGCGGGGACATTGGGTCGCCTTGCCGCTGGTGAGCTTCGACACCCTGCTGCACCCCTTTGCTATGGACGAGGTGGTCCCTATTGGGCCTGCCTACATGGTTGCTGCTCTTCAAGGACTTCACCCCCTTCCTTGGTCAAGGGTGGTGATTTGGCTCTTTCGTCTAGTGTGGAGAGGTCCATTCCTGAGCTGGTGTACTGTCATCTTCAGGAGAGGTCCATTTTTGTGCCTAAGTTTTAAATTTGGATTTGCCCTGAATTTCTGTTTTTGAAAAAGCTGGATTCGAAAAGCATTTTCAGGAAAACCTAAAAATATTATTAAAAAGATATATTGATTTTCTATAAAAAAATGCTATGTCAAATTAAAAATTTGGAGTTATTTGGAGTTTATTTGGTTTCCTGGTTTTTCTGGAGTTTAAAAATGTATTTGTGAAATTAAAAAGTATTTTAAAGTATGAAAATTAAAAACCAACATTAGTTGGAAATAATTTTATTTAGTCCAAAAAGTCTCCAGGAGATTCTATGAATTGTTCTGGAATTTTTGGAGTTTATTTGGTATTTTTCTGAGGCTTAATGAAATTCCTAGCCTTTTTTGAAAATCCAAAATCAGGAAAATAAAAATAAAAACCCTCTCCTTCCCCCCCCCCCCCCGGCCGCCACGTGGACGGCCGGATTCCTCCCGCGCATCCCGCCTCCACCCCTTCCGCTCTCGCCACGCGTCCGGCCCGATCAGCCCGCGCCCATCCGCCTCGGGCCATCTCACCCGCTCGCCTTCCCTCTCTCTGCGCCTCCGGCCCCACCTGTCGGCACGCCGGCTCCCCCTCTCACCTCCTCCCCGGTCCCACCCGTCAGCCTCCCTGGCCCCTTCTCTCTCTGCGTGTGGACCCCGCGCGTCAGGACCGTCTCCCTCCCCGCCCTTTTTCCTTCCCGCGCCGCCGCCAGGCCGTTGCGCCGCTCCCGCCCTACCCGGCCACGCCTCCTCGTCCCGAGCGCGTCGCCACTCCCCTCCCGCACGACCCGCGCCCCTCGCCCACGTCTCCCACCCTCGGCGCCCACCTCCTCCCCCATTCTCGGCCGCAACCACCGCCCACCTCCCGATCTTTCCGGCGAGGAATCCCGCCGCGCCTCCACCCCCTCGGCCCTATAAATACCCACCCCGAGCTCCGCCTCACTCCGCCCCACACCGCTCCGCCCTCCGCTTCTCTTCCCCGTGAGTCGAGCGCCTCGGCAACGTGCGCCATCGCCTCCGCCGCCTCCTACGACTCCGGCGAAGAATCGCCGCCGCCTCGGAGCTCCCCAGGCCCCGCCGTCGCCTCTGCGAGCTTCGACGTGCCCGCGCGCACCTCGGGGACCTCTCGGCCGCCCCTCCCCGCCGCCAGAACCCCCTCGCCGCCGAAGCTCCCGAGCCGCCGCCGCCTTCCCTCGTCGCCGGCCCACCTCCGGCCACCCCGGTGAGCCCGCGCCCCTTCCCCGGACTCCCCGCAGCTCCCTCTCCCTCCTGAGCCACTCGCCGCCGGCTGCCGCTCGCCGGAGCACCGCCGTCGCCGCCGTTCCCGTGCGCCCTCCGGCCGGCCTGCCGTGCTGACATGGCAGCCGACGTGGTCGCCACGCAGGCACCACGCGCCGGCCACCTCGGCTCCCCGTGCCCTGTCGGCGCCACGCCAGCCCGTCCCGCCACCCGTGCCACCTCAGCGCCTCCCCCTCTCAGTGGACCTGGTCCATGGACCAAGGGCCCACCGGTCAGTCGGCTCCACTCGGGCTGACGTCATGCTGGCGTCATAAGTCCCTTTTCCCGTTGAAAAATAAATCAGCGGAAATTTAAATCCTTGCTGACGCAATAATTCCATTTTCCTTTAGGAAAATAATTCCAGAAATCCCTCTTTTTCCATTTTCTCTGAATTTAATCTTCCCGGAGCCCGTTCTCCCTCGTTTTAACTCCGATTTGGCCCATTCAAATTTCTAAATTCATCAAAAATTCCCCTCTATCCATTTCTAGCCTCAATTCAAATATTTGAGTTCAATTTGAATTTATTTGAATTTATTTGAATTTGGTGGGTTATTTTGACGTGTAGACTTCGACGATTCGGGAAATTTCCTCGACGAAGATTCAAGCCAATTTGAAGAGCAAGGCAAGTCACCCTCCTTGATCATGTTGATCCCAGTTTTCAAAATAAAATTATGTTGATTTAAATTATGTTGCATGCATATTTTTATTCAGCGTATTTCAATTCAGTTTTAAATATAGTTAATGCCTATTTGTTAATTCTCCCATTGTTATTGAATTCCTCATACCTTGTCACCCTAGAATCAAACTCTAGTTAATACATTAGTGTTGGCTAGAGAATTTAATCAAATGCTTAGCCCTGCTCAATCATATAATTTTGTTTTGGGATATCTTTCACATAAAATGATAACCCTGCTTACATAAAATGATGTACTCTTGACTTTGGTGAGTCAAGGAGGTTTATGAATTATTTTGAAAACAAATATAAACCTGGTTTAGACTTAGGTAATTGGTTAGAGTGGTGGGTGCAGGCATGCCCTGTTGGTTGGAGCCGCAGTGGTTGATTGTCGTGCACAGGGGTATGTGGTTGGGCCTGAGTCAGATTAAGGACCGGTCTGTGAGCTACTGTTGCAAAGCCCTAATCGTACTACCACATGGCTGGTATGGGACAGCCCTGGCTGAATAATTTGCGAAGTCCCAACCTGAGTTGAGTCGTAGGTTGAAAGTGAGCGTGGTTGGTGCCATGTGAAGTCTCACTTGGGCGAGCGTGGTTAAGCCATGAGAAGTCTCGTCTAGGCTCAAGAGGGGGTCCCGGTCTGGTGGATTCCTTACTGGGGTGAAACCTTAGAGTTGGCTCGACCAGGTTGAAGGCTTTGCATTGTAAAGGCCTTGTCATGACTCCTTGCCGCACACCTAAGGAAGTGTGTAACTCGCGTGGCACAAAAGGATGATCGTGTCTTGTGGGTAAAGCTGTACAACCTCTGCAGAGTGTATAATCTATCCTGGATAGCCGTGCCCACGGTCATGGGCATGCTGAGTAAAAGTTTTTCATGGATTAGACTTTGTTTTTCAAAAATGTTTTCGAAAACCTTGTGGACAGATGGAATCCACGAGAGATGAAAACCTTACGGATGGATGGAATCCGTGAGAGATTGAAATCTGGTGAATGGATGGAATTCATCAGAGTTGCGCAGTGAAAGCGTGTGGATGGATGGAATCCATACGTGATCTTTTGGAAAAGATGGTCCGGGTGGGATGCCCGTTGATAGGTTGGTGTATGGTCGGAGCCTGCACTGACGGTATTACTTTCTGCTACAAGTAATGCTTTTACTTACTGTATTAAATTCAGCAATTTCAATCTACTTATTGTATTTCTTAAATGCTGTTTTATGCAAACTAACCCTATAAGCCTTCCATTGAAGCCTTTAACATTATGTTGCATTTTCCCGGGTGATTTGCGGAGTACAAGTTTGTACTCACGTTGCTTTTTCCACACAGAGAAGGAAGACGTCAACTACGGTGAAGATCTGGACGAATAGGCCGCGTCTTACTGTCGTTTGCCTGTGGGCAGGCTCAGTGGGCTTCTTCCGCTTCGGTTTTTCTTCCGCTGCTTATTACTTAATTTTGGCTTATGTGCCGTTGATGTAAACTTTGGCATTCATGCCCATATTCAGTTAATAAATGTCATTATGGTTGATATTTATCTTTGTTGTACGCTGTGTGCACTAGCTGATCCTGGACTAGTGCGATTTACACAGAGGATCCAGGAGTCGTTGCTCCGGGTTCTGACAAAGGTGGTATCAGAGCCATGACGATACTAAGACGCGACCGTAGGTAGAATAGAATGGTTTGACCCTAAGGACTTATTTTACTAAACAGTAATTTCAAAAGTTTTGCTTATTCTTACCCCTTAATCTTTGCTTATCCTTATCTCAATTCTTTCTCGTCTATATGTCATTTTTGAAAAAACCTATTTCTACATCTTCCCTTGCTCCAAAATAACTATAGATGGCAACAACTGGAATTCTTCGACTCTGTCGCCGCTTCAATCTTTTCATGGAAGGATCACGCTTTGTACCTCGAGAGCTGCGAAGGATGACACCAAGACAACTCTTACCTCTTTAGTTTAAGTTGTTAAGCTAGATAGTAGACGAGGTTATGAGCTGTCAAGTTTTCTCTTTTGTCGACAGCCATAACTATTGCTTATTATAAGATTAATAAAGATTTTATTTAAGCTGAAATTTCGTTTTGGGTTGCACAAAATATCCCCTATTCCTTCCTTTGCCTTGAGTCTCCCCTTTCCTAGTCTTTGGAAGCATCAAGCTGGAGCACCAACTGCCAACGACCTTCGTGAAGGGATGTTTAAACCAAATCTCAGCTCAAGCCACACCGGGTAAGATCCAAACCTATTTCTCTGCTAGCCCGTGCGAATCTCGGGGACGAGATTCTGTTTAAGGGGGGTAGATTGTAACAGCCCAGGTTTTTATTAAAATTAAAATGAATTAATGAATAAATAAATAATATTAAAATAAAATCTGAATTAAAATTAAGTATTTTTGTGCCTAAGTTTTAAATTTGGATTTGCCCTGAATTTCTGTTTTTGAAAAAGCTGGATTCGAAAAGCATTTTCAGGAAAACCTAAAAATATTATTAAAAAGATATATTGATTTTCTATAAAAACCGGAAGCCATTCATTTACTCAACTCTCCACTACCACACTCTCTCTCTGTTTGGTCTGTAACCACAACAGTTGGCGCCGACCGTGCGGAGGACAAGAGCAAGCCACCAGGTCGGAAGGAGGATGGCACCAAAGAAAGCTTCACTGTCGGCGGCGAAGAAGAAGAAGGCGGAAGCGGCGAAGTCTCGCGTCAGCACTAGGGCTTCGGCTTTAGCAGCCGTAGGTACGAGCGGTGGTGCAAGTGTGACCGGGAACCCCGCCATCGACGCAACGCCCAACCCCGCCACCGACGCGACGACCAACCCCGCCACTGACGCGACGACCAACCCCGCCAGCGACACAACGCCAGACCCCACCAGCACCGCCCCGGCGACCAACCCCGGCGATGGCAACGCAGGCGCATCCCTTTTTCCACCCGATGCAGAAGTGGTGAATGGCCCCAGCGGCGACGTGAATCTCGTCCCGGGAGCGCAGGCCGTGGTCACCACCGTGCCGGTAGCACCGCCAAGTGCACCAACGGCCCCAGCCACGCCCGCGGTGGAGGCTGCCCTGCTGGCAGCCCTCAGCGCGTTTCAGCGGGAGCTAACAGACCTCCGTGGAGCTATGCGGCACATGCAAGAGGCTCGGAGCCAACATGCCCCCCCGGCGGTGGCATCCGAACCCGCTCCAGAGAGGGCGGATAGCCGCGACGCCCCTACGTCTAGTCGCGCCCCATTGCGGCGCGTAGACCTGGAGTCCCCGCTCTCCGCAGGACTACAGCAGGCGGCATGGCCTGAAGATTTCAAGTTCCCAAGCGTCATCGAGGCCTACAAAGGCGACTCCGACCCGCGAGAGTTCGTGCGTGTGTACGAGACCGCTATCGAAGCCGCTGGTAGAGACGACACCACGAAGGCAAAAGGACTCCCTCTCGCGTTACAAGGGGTGGCGCTGTCATGGTTCTTCACCATTGAACCACAGTCCATCTACGCGTGGGAACAGATCCACGACCGACTCTACAACAACTTTCATGGAAACTACGTCGAGCGTGTCGATGCGGACCAGCTCTTCGCAGTCAAACAAAAACCCGAGGAAAGGTTCCGGGATTACTTCAAGCGCTTCACGAAAGTGCGCTGCCAGGTCAAGGACGTCAACGAAACAACCGTCATCAACGCAGCTATACAAGGCCTCCGGCCGGGACCGATGGCCGAATACAACGCGCGCAAGCCCATTAAGACGGTCGCGAAGCTCTTCGACAAGATGGAAGAGTACGCCAGAGCGGAGGAGGACGCGCGGAGGCGACACGGTGATGACTCCGACACCAACAAGGCGAAAGGCTCGGCAAAGAGCGAAGGCTCGCCGAAGCAGGGCTCTTCGAAAGGTAAGCGCAAGCAAGAGCAGCCGAAGGGCGCCTCCGAACGCAAGGACCCCCAACACAATGACCCGCCAGGCGATAGGCCCAAGCGCGACCAACGCAAGTCCAGGAAGCCTCGTTACGTCTTCGACATCGAGGGCGGCTCCGAACACAACACCTCCGTAGGTCGCGGAGGCAGAGGGCGCCGAGGACGGGGACGTGGCCGCGGTCACGACGACAGAACCCGCGAAGAGTACGGCGACCAGCACCACGGGCTGTGGTGCGAAATCTATGGCCGAGGCAACCACGACACGCGTGCTTGCGCCACTATCGCGGCGCTGCGACAGAGCATCGCCAGGGACAAAAACCCGGATACAGGCGCGCCCGTGGTGGCCCACATCCAACACCCCCAGGACAAAGGAATGCAGCCCCAGGAAGGCCTCCTGCGAATTCAGTTACAAGCCCCGGAAGGAGCCCGGCGTAGGATCATCAACGTCATTTCCGGAGGCTCCTCGCTGGAGTTCGCCTCGGCGCGGCAACGGAAGGCTTACGCGAGGAGGCTGCACCACGTCGCGGCATACCCGGCGCAGGTGCCGCCGGAATGGGCACAACACGAAGTCACATTCACGCCCGCTGACGCCGAGGGCGTGGAGTTTCCCCACCAAGACCCTTTGGTCGTCCGGGTCCTTGTAGCCGGGTGCGAAGTCAGGCGCATCCTAGTCGATGGAGGAAGCTCCGCGAACATCGTGTTCGCCGCGGCCTTCGGCCAAATGGGGATCCCTCGGAGTCGATTGGGCCCTTCAGGCATCCCGTTGCAAGGATTTGGAGGGCAACCCTTGCGCGCTCTGGGCCAGTTATGCCTCCAAGTCTCCTTCGGCCAAAACGACAACGTGAGGAGCGAGGACGCCATCTTCGACGTGGTCGACATTGCATACCCCTACAACGCCATATTAGGGCGGCTGCTCCTAAATACCCTCGGGGCAGTCCCGCATCACGGCTTCCTGTGCATGAAGCTTCCCGGACCGCGAGCCATAATCATCGTCCATGGCGACCAGGACATGGCTCGGCGTATAGAGCTTGGCGCCAGAGATCCATGCCACGCAGCTCACCAAGGCACCTAAGCCGGGTGTGCAGATGCGGAGCCCTCGGGCACCCCCCGAGAGCGTCTCACGTTCCTCGGGCACAAGGTTGCCCCGGCAGCAGCGGCTCGTTAGCGGTAGCCCCGTCTTCATAGTGGTTAGTGGTCGGTATCCCCCCTTTTTTGTAATTTCTCACCCGCGCAAACGGGGATTTAATAAAGGGCATCGTTCATGCAAATTCTTTCGTTTTCATACCAAAAGCGCGCGAAGGATCACCTTCGTGTGCACTGTGCATGAGCATGAATAAAGACGCGCGGGGGGACGCCTCCGCGTGCAGTCTACGGACTCTAAATAAGACGTAGCGTCGAGGTCCGCCTCCGCACGCAGTCTACAGAGTATAAATAAGACGTAGCGCGAGGTTCGCCTCCGTACGCAATTTCACCGCCTGCAACGCGCGAAGGCTCGCCTCCGCGCGCAGTCTACGGGCTCTAAATAAGATGTAGCGTCGAGGTCCACCTCCGCACGCACTCTACGGAGTATAAATAAGACGTAGCGCGAGGTTCGCCTCTACACGCAATTTCACCGCCCGCAACGCGCGGAGGCTCGCCTCCGCGCGCAGTCTACGGACTCTAAATAACACGTAGCGTCGAGGTCCGCCTCCGCACGCACTCTACGGAGTATAAATAAGACGTAGCCCGAGGTTCGCCTCCGCACGCAATTTCACCGCCCGCAACGCGCGGAGGCTCGCCTCCGCGCGCAGTCTACGGACTCTAAATAAGACGTAACGTCGAGGTCCGCCTCCGCACGCACTCTATGGAGTATAAATAAGACGTAGCGCGAGGTTCGCCTTCGCACGCAATTTCACCGCCCGCAACGCGCGGAGGCTCGCCTCCGCACGCAATTTCACCGCCCGCAACGCGTGGAGGCTCGCCTCCGCGCGCAGTCTACGGACTCTAAATAAGACGTAGCGTCGAGGTCCGCCTCCGCACGCACTCTGCGGAGTATAAATAAGACGAAGCGCGAGGTTCGCCTTCGCACGCAATTTCACCGCCCGCAACGCGCGGAGGCTTGCCTCCGCACGCAGTCTACGGACTCTAAATAAGACGTAGCGTCGAGGTCCGCCTCCGCACGCACTCTCCGGAGTATAAAAAAAAGACGCGGATGCTATCCTTGCGCACTCTACGAAGTATAAATAAGACGCGAACCCCGTGCACGCATGGGCGTTGCCCCAGTGCGTACTCTTCGGAGTATAAATAGGACGTGGATGTCGATCCCACGCACTCTCCAAAGTATAAAAAAAAGACGCGGATGCTATCCCTGCGCACTCTACGGAGTATAAACAAGACGTGAACCCCGCGCACGCATGGGCGTTGCCCCAGTGCGTACTCTTCGGAGTAAAAATAGGACGTGGATGTCGATCCCACGCACTCTCAGGAGTATATAAAAGAAGACGCGGATGCTATCCCTACGCACTCTACGGAGTATAAACAAGACACGAACCCCGCGCACGCATGGGCGTTGCCCCAGTGCGTACTCTTCGGAGTATAAATAGGACGTGGATGTCGATCCCACACACTCTCTGGAGTATAAAAAAAGACGCGGATGCTATCCCTGCGCACTCGACGGAGTATAAACAAGACGCGAACCCCGCGCACGCATGGGCGTTGCCCCAATGCATACTCTTCGGAGTATAAATAGGACGTGGATGTTGATCCCACGCACTCTCCGGAGTATAAAAAAAGACGCGGATGCTATCCCCGCGCACCCTACGGAGTGCAAAGGGCACCACGGGGGCCCACTCCCGCGCGAGCGCACCCACCAGCGCACCCGCGAGCGAGAAACACCAGAGGCTGTTCTTGCATAATCTTGCGAAGGAGCGCTCGCGCGTCTACCTCGACCAAGGCGCCAGCCCCGCTGCCACCACTTCGAAGGGTAGGGGACGGAGCGCTTGCGCGTCTACTTCGACTAGGCGCCAGCTCCGCTGCCACCACTTCGACGGGTAGGGGACGGAGCGCTGGCGCGTCTACTTCGACTAGGCGCCAGCTCCGCTGCCACCACTTCGAAGGGTAGGGGACGGAGCGCTCGCGCGTCTACTTCGACTAGGTGCCAGCTCCGCTGCCACCACTTCGACGGGTAGGGGACGGAGCGCGTGCGCGTCTACTTTGACTAGGCGCCAGCTCCGCTGCCACCACTTCGAAGGGTAGGGGACGGAGCGCTCGCACGTCTACTTCGACTAAGGCGCCAGCTCCGCTGCCACCACTTCGAAGCGTAGGGGACGGAGCGCTCGCGCGTCTACTTTGATTAGGCGCCAGCCCCGCTGCCGCTGCTTCGAAGGGATATCGGACTGAGCGTGTGCTCGGTTATTGCAACTACACGTCTACCTCGATCACACTGCCCTCGCAAGGCGAAATCGTCGCATACAAGCGATCGTAGTAACCCTCCGAGTTTACCATGGGACAGCGTAGCCGGAGGGGCGGAGGTGCACTTCGCAGGATCTAATCAAGACTGTTCTTTGCATTCGCTGAAGATGATTACAAAGGCGCACGAACACCTCCGGCGCACCAGGCCGCTACTCGGCAGGCTCATTCTTAACATGCGTCCGTGCCAAGGCTCCACTCGAAGACGTCCGACCTGCCCAGAAATCCAACGCTTCCTCGGACCTTTGCCAGCGCCGAAGACGCCGTCGGGTTGCAAGGTCGGAGATTAGCAGCCGGCCCTGGCTATGTAGCTGCTCAGGACAAGGGGGCAGGAATCAGCACAGCGGGGAAACAACTCCGTACTTTATCAAGAAAAAGAGACAACCCGAGCTTCGGTTACAATGCACACCAACACGCGACAACCTCCTATCACACCTGTAGGTTCGCGGTGTCCTCCGGGGCCGCAACGCCATCCTCATCACGTCGGGGGACCTCGTCTAGAAACCGACCAAGGTTTCCCTCATCGTGCAAGTTGTTCCGCAGCTCGACCATGGCTGCGGCCTCGCCGCAGTATTCCCATATCCGCTCACGGAAGAACTTCACAGCGCGGCGTATGGCGCGCACGACGCCGGACATTACCCCACCCCCAGCGGGCATCTCCAGTCGAGGATCGGCTAGCCCGGCAACATGTTCACAACTGTGGTGTCGCAGGAGTGCGCATGTCAGACACGATGCCACGTAGGCGCAGTGATTGCCGAAGATCGCGGCGGCGCCGCGTGCAACGTCGGCTGCATCTCCAATCCACCGGAGTGACCGCGACAGGTCCTCGGGCCCGAAGGAGCGCGCCGGCACTTCGGCGACAAGCCCCTTAAGGGTATCTTCCAGGGCCAGCGTGGCGTCCCAGGCGGCTACCGAAGCATCGCCCAAGGCTCGATCTCGCTCCACGAGAGAGGCAGCAAGCTCGCTGTTTTTCCCTTCTAGAGCAGCGATTTGTTGCAGAAGGTCATCCCGCTCTGCAGCAGCTTCTTGCCGCACCGCCTCCGCGGTTGACGCTCGCGCTGCGGCAACGAGCCCCTCAGTGCGCATCTTCATCTCCGCGCACTCCAACTCCAGGCGGCGTATACAAGCATCCTGGGCGGACCGCCCTCCTGTAGCCCTCTGCAGCTCCTCTTCGGCGGCCTGCAGCCTACTCCGCAGCGCTGCTCTCTCACGAACGTAAGCACCTCGCAGGGCCTGGGCCAACACGAGTGTCTGCGCGGCGCAAGAGTTAGCAAGCGCTAAACGGAGGCAAGTGGTCTAAAAGACAAGCACTTACCCTCACTCCCGACACTTCCAATGCATCTCCAAGGCGCCCTGACCCGTAGGTCTGCAACGCCTGTTGGCCGATGCTGGCGGCCGCGTCTTCCGCAATCCCGCGCCATGCCCTCAGAGCATCTGACGGAGGGACGAAGTCCACTGGGTTCGGGGCGCAGCAACTGTGTCGCCAGCACCAGGAGCCCCGCGCTCAAGGAACGACTCCTCCTCCGGGATAAGTGCCGCTGCAAAAAGGAAGTAGACATTTGTCACGGGGCGTGCAAAAATTGCTGAAGGAGTGCCGTCATGACCTACCTTCGGTGGCAGACGGGGGACTTCGCGTAGACGTCTCCCTAGCCACAGGCGGGACCGCTTCTACTTCGGCCCCAACAGGCGGCGTTGTCTCGCTAGTCCTGGGGACCTCCAAGTCGGGACCTAGCGCCAACCGATTCTGCGCCACGGTCGCTGTGGCCCGAGCGGCCGGGAGGGCGTGGGGTGGAGGAACCTCGGTGCCCAAAGCGGAGTCCCACAAGCTCCCAACACCGGTCGCCACAATGAACCCTCGCGAAGTCCGCGGAGGGGGGGACTGCAGGCGCAGCCGCTTCGCTTGAGAGGAAGGTACCACCTCGGTACCCGCCACAGAAGGAGCCCCTGCTGCGACAACATTCGCCGAAGGGGTCTCCACGGCTACAACGACAGCGGTCGGGGCCTTCGCCCCCACGACCTCTGCGAGGAACACTTCAGCCTCGGCCGCCGCTATTAGCAAAGGCTGCACTCCACACACTCCCGCGGAGGATAGCCCCGCCACAGCCATGGCCGGAGACGAGGACTCCGCACCGGTGCCACCAGCCCGCATCACCACCCCGGCGACGGTTGCGGGCAGCGAGACCTCCGCGGCACGCCCTCCGCCATCGACGCCTTCGCCCTCGGTACCCGCGCCCTCCAAGTCTGAGTCGGCATACTTCGCCGAACCCGACTCCGGGCTCGCCGTGCTGGCAGGAACAGCGGCAACTGCCGTACTGGGCGTGGTCGCAGTGCTCTGGGTCCTCTTGCGGGATGACGCCTTCGCCTTCACGGCACCGTCATCCTCATGTTGCTGGTCCGGAGGGGTGCGATCCGGCACAGGAAGCCCTAAGGCCTCACACACGTGGTTTATCCGCCCCAATCTGGCCTCCGCAGTCGCAGCTGCGCGCTGCCCGTGCTCTCTGCCGGTATACGGCCCGAGGAACACGCGCGCGGCGCGCTCTGCGTCTTCAAGGCGAGTCCCTGCGCTGGACAGAGCACATTTACACAATGCAATACGTACGAACGAAGAGGAAGACGTGGTCAAGGCTTACGAAGACCGGTCGGCACGGGCAGCGAGCAAACGGACAGGCGAACGTTATCATCCCGACGTTCACCGGCCATGAAGCGCCAATCGTGGGAGAGCGGCGTCGCACCGAGCATCATGTACTCCTCGGCGAGGTCGCGCATATTGAAGCGGGCGGCGACCCCCACGAGTCTTCCTGGCCAAGCGTTAAGCCGGAGGAGGTCTTGAATGTAATCGGCCCGCCTGCGCACTCAAGGCCACTGCCACTCGTCACACGATTGTAGAACCACCGCCTCGCCCAGTTGACCTCCCACTTCCCTCGGGTCGCGTTCGCGGGGAAGAGCTTCCCACATGACGTCCGCGGGATGAAGTTGACGCTGCCAAACTTCGACAGCATACCGTCCTTCCGCTCCTTCGGTTGGCACCGGGCTTCATGCAGATACGCGAACAGGGAGGCGCTGGGCCAACACCCCTTCGAGCGCAGGGCCCAGCTGTACACGGCAAGGCGAGCCACCGCGTTCGGAGTTAGTTGTGACAACTCCAGCTTGAAGGTCCACAGCACGGCCCCAACAATTGCTGCGAACGGGATGCGAAGTCCGGCTTCGAAGTACGCGACAAAGACAACCGCCTCTGACTTCTTAGGGCGCGGCTCTGTCTCATCCTCGGCGGGCAGCCGCACCGCTTGGCGGTCCGATAGCCTCCCCTCTCGCAGCAGTGACCGGATCGTGTCCTCCGTCACGAGCATGCGCCCCAGCTCGCCGGAGTACGAACCTTGACTCTTCTTTGCCGCCCACCACTTGTCTGCCGCCGCCGGGTCGCGCTCCTCCAGCGCGTACGTCACCTCGAGCGGTGAGGACCGCCTACGGATGGCATAGGCGCCCACTTGACTACGCTCGTCGTGAGTCGCCATCAGCATCCACGGGGAACTCAGCGGCGAAAAGGAGCGCAGGAACAGGGCGAGCGAATGCGGGGGGCGGCGTGAACAACCAGAGCGTGAGGAGGTGCAAGCACAATGCCTCGGGGGCTACTTAAAGGCCTCCCGCCTCCCACCATGGGTAAGCGCAAACGACGAGCGACAACCGGTCACCTCCCCACGTGCGAAGCCGAAGCGTCGCGGCGGTACACGTAGCCAGCATGCGACCGTGGTCGTACAGAGTCCTGTCACCACACGATGCCTCACTAGTGTCCCACCGCGTGTCGGTCAGCGCAAGGAATATACGCAGGTCGCGCAACCCGACATAGCCTTCGGCGCGCGTCGGCGTGGCTCTTCGAACCCTAAACCGCGACAGCCCAAACGGGGACGGAGCACTCGCGCGTCTACCTCGACCAAGGCGCCAGCCCCGCTGCCACCACTTCGAAGGGTAGGGGACGGAGCACTCGCGCGTCTACCTTGACCAAGGCGCCAGCCTTGCTGCCACCACTTCGAAGGGTAGGGGACGGAGCGCTCACGCGTCTACTTCGACTAGGCATCAGCTCCGCTGCCACCACTTCGAAGGGTAGGGGACGGACCGCTCGCGCGTCTACTTCGACTAGGCACCAGCTCCGCTGCCACCACTTCGAAGGGTAGGGGATGGAGCGCTCGCGCGTCTACTTCGACTAGGCGCCAGCTCCGCTGCCACCACTTCGAAGGGTAGGGGACGGAGCGCTCGCGCGTCTACTTCGACTAGGCGCCAGCTCCGCTGCCACCACTTCGAAGGGTAGGGGACGGAGCGCTCGCGCCTCTACTTCGACTAGGCGCCAGCTCCGCTGCCACCACTTCGAAGGGTAGGGGACGAAGCGCCCCCGCGCTTACCCCCACGCACGTAGCACCCCCGGACCACACCGCAAACGCCTGCTCTCCGCGGCTACTATCCTCCAAGGCAGGAGACAAGCGGCTTCGGAGCACCACCTCGCTGCCCGCCTTGTAGGCACCGCCTTGGCAGGACGGCACGTCCGACGGTATTCTCCACACCTCGCACCGGGGCAGGTTATGTCACGCCAAGCTTTGGCTTGTTCTCATAAACAGGCCACCTTCAGTGCATCAATATTCTCTCGAAAGACAGGCTTGATTACAAGCCCCGACTGAAGGTGAGCCTGTCTAAGAGAACAGGGCAAACCTTGCCGTTATAGCAGAAATACAGCGCAAGCACAGCAAGTGCGAGCAGTTGCTGTTAACAGACGCTAACCAAGCTCCCGAGAAAAATAGGCCTCCATCAGTACATAAACATTCCCCGAGCCGCGTGGTGCCGCCATGGAATGTGGATGCACTGAAGAGGCCCATTTTAGGGGAGCAGCACCTATCCGAGCACACAATGCAGGTACAGTGTTACACCAGCACGCTATATATACCCCATCAGTGGGGAAGCCAACCGACAGAAGTCCAGCCGGTGGAAGTCCAACCGGCGGGGGAGCGTCGCAGCATCGTACCACCGTGATGCTCCAAGATCCGCGCCGGGAGAAGGAACGTCGCAACATGGTATCACCGCGCCCCCTCAAGCCTCGCGACGCGTCAGCCAAGCCCCGCTGGGTAGGCTGGCAGTCGCTTGTCGTCAAGGGCGCTCGACGCCAAAGACGCGCGCGCGCGCGACGACTTATGACCCGCTAGACCCCCTATGCCGACGCATTTGGCTCCGCCAACACCCCCAATTCGCCCCCTGGTGGCGAGGCCAACCTCGACTTCGACCTTCGCTCCGGACGACAAATCCGACCCCGCCACGGCAGGACTCTGTGGGTGACGAAGCCTTCGCCAAGCCGCCTGGCGCCATACCTTCGCAATAAGGTGAACACTACACATCGAACGTTGGAAAAGCTCACAGACCGCAGGGACGGAGGGGGCCAAAGGACTCGGCAACATGGCTTCGGCCCGTGAAGCCCTTCACCATGAGAGGCTCCTGTTGTAGGGGTGGCCCCCACCTAAGCCCAGCAGGCCTGTTAAGAGAGTGTAAGGCCCAGAATGGGACATGTATAATGACATAGGTACCCCTGAGGGAGGTACTCACGTGTAAGGGTATAATTGTAAAGGCACTCCCTATGTGGATGTATATATGTAGGACATAGGCCATGGGAAATGACCGGAGGCCATTCATTTACTCAACTCTCCACTACCACACTCTCTCTCTGTTTGGTCCGTAATCACAACAATATACATAAGTATATATATATATATACATATGGTAGAGAAAGCAAAAATAAGAAAATAACTGATAAAAAAAGAAAAAGGAAAACAGTGGGGCTCAGACCAGGCTAGCTGGCCCAGCCCAACCCTTGCGCGCCTGCCCCCACCAGCCGGCCCAACCCCATCCCCAATCAATTCCACCGGCCGACCACCCCTCAGTTTCCCTGCCCGAGCGGCCCATCTCCTCCCCCCCTCGCGCACTGTTCTTCTTCTTCCCCTTTTCCCCGAGTCTCCCTTTCTTTCCCTGCCGAGCCGTAGCTCACGCGCTCGTGAGCTCGCCCCGCAGCCCAGCCCGGCTT
Organism: Dendrocalamus latiflorus; assembly: GCA_017311315.1. Taxonomy (NCBI): domain Eukaryota; kingdom Viridiplantae; phylum Streptophyta; class Magnoliopsida; order Poales; family Poaceae; genus Dendrocalamus; species Dendrocalamus latiflorus. The sequence goes on from CM029677.1 coordinate 7,431,840, forward strand.
TCTCCCCCCCAGCGTGCTCAGACCAGGAGTCGGCGCACTCGGATCGAAGGTTGCTGCCGCTCTGTCCGCTTCCGACCGATGGAGCCGCCACTGCCTCTTTTTCTCGCCCAGCCCAGTCTCATCCCGCGCGGTGCCACCTTTTTACAGCACGGCACGCGCGACGCAGGTAATCATGCCGAACCTGCTCTGCCCCGCTGCCTGCGCCTGCTGTTGCCCCGCCGCTCACCGACGTGACAGCACAAAGGGGCCCTCGCGGCAAGCCCCGTCCGCTCGCCTATAAATGCCGCCAAGACCTTCCCCGAGCTCCCCACACCTCAGACCACCTCCACCGACATGCAATCGGGTTTTCAAGCACACTAACCGCCGCCCTCGCTTTTCTTCCTCACCGCTGGCCACCGGCCTCCTCCGCCAAATCCCACTGCAAAAATACAATTACCTCCTCCCGCGCCATCCCCGGAGTGACATGAGCTCACCCCCGGCCTTACCCAAGCCTCCCGTGGCCCGTACCTCGCCGGCGCCGGAGCTCCCTCCCGAGTCGTCGCCGCCGCTCGCCGTTGGCCCGCTCCGAAGCCCCCTGGGCTCCGCTGAGGCTTCCATCAGCTTCCCCTGCCCGTGAGCAACCCATTTCCGCCATCGCCCACTCCCCTCCGGCCACCCCCCCCCCCCGGCCGGCGAAGCCACCGACCGTATCGCCCCCAAACTTCCTCTACTTCCAGCATCGGACGCTCGGTTTAACTGCGTTCTTCCTTCCCCTTGGGTCAAGTAACACCCGAGCTCGACTTGGTTTGCTGGGAGCGCGTTCACCCGTGCCACCAGCGTTCGAATCCCATGACCGCAATAATATGTGGATTTTTGATGCTTTTGCTAAGCTGCAGGAAAGAGGCGATTAAGAAAGTAATTAATGTGCAAACGAATTATTAGAGTGTAGGTAAGTTTAATTAATGCTCAGACATGGTTAATAGATACTAATAACAATTAATTAGTGATTAAATAAATACTAATGTTGGATTTGAACTGGAGGCTCTCACTGACATGTGGGCCATGCCCCATTTATTTAAATAATAGTCGGGCCCACCTGTCATAGACACAGTGCATAGACAATAAAAATAAAAGAATGAATTAAAAATAGCCAGTAGGGCCCACCTGTCAGGGATTTCTTATTTTCTGGAATTTCATGGGACTGAGAACTTTAGTACTGCTTAGATATCAGGGGCACCAAAAATGCCCTGAGCCTCACTTTGAATCTTAAGAAATTGGTTTAGGCAGTCATGGTGAAAATGACTGGTATATTTGGTATGGATATTTTATGCTCCCAAAAACCTCAAGTTGCTTAATTATCGGGGCGGATCAGAGTGGTGCAGTGGAAGCACAAAGTGGTTAGTGATAGACCCGCCCGGATAACCCTAAGGACCGAATCTTGTCATGACCTCCTGTGTAAAACAAGTACAACCACAAGTCTGTAAAGTACAACATGGCTTAGTAAATTTACCAGACCCTGATAGTCATCATCATGGCAGTAGTGCAAGTGGCAACCTGGGTGGCAGGCTTGAATGGGACTCCCGCAAGTGGCGGCCTGGGTGGCAGGCTTGAGGGAGAAGTTTTCTTACGACACGCCAGCAGTGTGGGTAGCTAGCCAGCTGCTAGGTGCATAGGAAGGGAGCATCCCGCACAACGAATGGGTCCCACGCAAATGGGAGCAACCTAGGGGGTGAGATGATGGAAGTGGCGAGGTACTTCGAACGGTTACTGTGATGGTCTGCTCAACCGCATGGCTAAGGAATCATGTGGGGCAACGAGTGATCTGTCTCTTGTGGGTAAATTGTGCAAACTCTGCAGAGTTAAAACTATTCGAATAGTCGTGCCCACGGTTAAGGGCGAACATGGGAACTTAACTAGATATAGTTCTATTTAAAAATGTTTGAAGAATGGGAATGGAATTATGGAGGGCAACGGAAAGCCCTAATTTGATTTGTCCTCGGTGTCGTCCCAGTGGTAAGATAAGTGGCTATAACGCTGAAAGATGCTATATGGTGCAGATGGCGTGTAACGGTGGATGGCATCTGTGTCGATTATAAGATAGTCTTACTTCACAAATTTAAGTCATGAGTTTAAAACTGCTAGGTCGTAGGGATTTTTAAGTAATTGTATTCAAAAGCACTCTACGCAAAATAAAAATAAGCCCAAGCCTTCCTTTGATAAGCTGAGCATGTTAAATATTGCATTCTGTGTGTTGGCTCGCTGAGCACGGTGGATTGTGCTCACACTTGCATCACCCAACACAAAAACAGGGACGCAGGATCATTACGCCAACGAAGATACCCCTACCACTTATGGAAGGACACATGAAGGGAATTAGGGCGTAGGCTTCGTTTCTAGCCATAGACAAGTTGACCCAAGGCATTGTGTGCACATATATTATTGGATTCTCGGTAATATATACTGCACACATTACCCATCAGTCGCTTGCCTGTGGATATGGTCTCACTTTTGCTTCTGTTTCCGCTGCTTGTTTGTAATGAAGACAATTGGCCTAATCGGCCCTTTTGTAAATTCTCATCCGATGCGGTGTATTTTAATTCTGTAATATTATTATTAATGTTCATGCGATGTATGATGTGATTCAGCAATGTACCTGTGTGCACTATCTATTGATCCAGGGAATAGTGCAGTAAACACAGTAGATTCTGGATTGAAAAATCCGGGTCTGACAGAGCTGGTATCAGAGCATACGACTGTAGGGTAAAAAGCCTTAGGATGGGTATAGGATCACAATATTTGAAGAACTTATAAAAATGAATTTGAAAATATAGCATACTATCTCTTTTCGTATCCTTCTTAGATATACTCTACTCTACCTTTCATTAATATTTTTGAAAATTTACTAACACTAAAATTTAATCTACAGATGGTAGACGAAGCCAACTGGGATTTCCTAGCCCATGGAGTTTATAAGGGAGAGTTCGCAAGTATCTTATGCAAGCTTCTGCATTACTTGGGCTATAAGGAGCGGCCTATTTATCGCGGCCTTAAGACCATGAAAGAAGGAGTAGGTAGAGTAGTGCCGTACTTGCCATGTGTGGTGCAAGTACTAGTTCCTGTATTGTAGTAGGATGTATTAGTCCTTTAGTACTATAGTCGTTATCCTGTCGAACCTTAATATATTGTGTAACTGTAAAGTCCAGCCTAAAAGCTGGCTATGTGGATGTTCGTGTGCTTAATGTACGGCCAGACATAGGCCTTATGTTGAAAGTTGTTTTGCCGTTTGTCTTATCGTTTTCATTTGTGACATGGGTTGATACCCTTCTTTTTAACTACCTAGCCTTAGTACTAAATTGCGAAGCTCTAACTACAGATGGCCAGTCAAAGGATCACCAAGGCTCAGGCCAATGCTAACCTCAACCAAACCGAGGTAGACTCTACCCAAGGAGCCTTGCCCGAAAGGCAAGGCAGGAGCCAAAACGAAGGCGATAACCTTCCGACCCCTGTAGTTAACCCCACTATGGCACAAGTTATGGCATAGCAGACTCAACTGCTGCAGGCCATTTATGCCGGACAACAAGGAAACTCCCGTGGGCGTAGAGCAGATTTGGCTGACTTTCAAAGAACACGGCCACTTACCTTTTCCTCAGCAGATGAGCCACTCAAAGCCGAGGATTGGCTTCGGGACACGAAACAGAAACTACATTTGCCCAAATGCGCAGAGGAAGACAAGGTCATATTTGCCACGCATCAGCTCCAAGGAGCTGCAGCGGTGTGGTGGGAAAATTATCTGGCCGCCAGAGGCCAAGAAGATGCCACTACAGGAAATGACATGGAAGCCATTCCCTGGTCGGAGTTCAAGACAGCTTTCAAAGCTAATTTTGTCCCAACAGGAGTAATGAGAATGAAGAAAAATGAATTTCGCACCATCAAGTAGGGGAATATGTCAATAAATAAATACCTTACCAAGTTTACACAACTGGCCCGCTATGCTCCAAAGGATGTAGCGGATGAAGAGGAAAAGATTGATAGATTCTTCGAAGGGATGAGCGAAGAAATAAGGGTACAATTGATAATCCAAGATTTCGCCAGCTTCCACCAGCTGGTAAACAAGGCTTTGATTTTGGAGAATGAGAAGAAGAACCTGGAAGCCAGCCGCAAGCGCAAGCAAGTGGCTTAGCAACCCCAGGGGAGGTTTATCCAGAAGCTCTTCAACAATCCATCCTTCTCAGGATCAACCCAGTCTATGAGTTCCTCTCTGACCCTCCGTTCAAGTGACAGCTCCTTTCAGACGCCACGCCCCCAGGCCAGTCCACCAGGACGAGCTCTACCACCGGTAGAAGCTATTACAGATGTGGAGAAACGGGGCACTTCATCAGTCAATGCCCACAACGGCAGATTACTCCAGTAAAGTTCAACCTAGGAACCACTCCAAACAGAGGACAAGCGTCAGTACTCAGCAAGGGGAGCCATACCCCGAAAGCCAACAAGACTACCTCAGCTCCAAACCTAGGGAGAATCAATCACATTACCGCAGAAGCGGCTCGGGAGGCCGTAGGAGTTTTGCTGGGTATGTTCTTTATCAATTCAATACCAGCACATGTTCTTTGAAATCTGGGGGTTTCACATTCATTTGGAGGAAAAAGACTTGTGGATAAGCTGGGGCTATCCACATAACTCTTTTTTAGAAGCTACTAGGACTTAGCTCACCCACTAGGATCATCAACACTTAATAGTGTAACCCACCCAAACCCTGGACATCATACTTGTAATAGACTGGCTAGCAAGGCACCCAGGAATAGTGGACTGCGCCACTAGGAGAAGTAGCTTACCAGCTAGAATTGTCTGCAAGTCTAGAGGATGTGCACATAGTATTCCAGGTATCCCAACTCAAGGAATGCCCTCGAGTACCAGAGGATCAGACCTAGTAAGAAACAGTCGAGCTTGAGAGTGACCTGACCTACAAGGAATGGTCCATCAAGATTTTACATACGGTAGAAAAGAATGTTAGGAATCAGACTACCCACTTATGCTGAGTTTAATGGAACCATCATACCAAGGAAAGGGCCACCTGGGAGCGTGACGATCAGCTGATGAAAGATTAACCGTACTTATTCGCAGCTTAGGCTGAATCTCGGGGTCAAGATTCTTTTTAAGGGGGGTAGGTTTGTAACATCCTAAAAATTGGAATTTAAAAATATGAAGCTTTTAAATTATTTTGCAGTGTGTTTTATTTGAAATTGGAAATTTGGCTAGGGTTCCCAAAAATAAAAATAAAGAAATACAAGAGAGGAACAAATATGTTCAATTAATAGGAAAATAAACTTTAAAAAGATGATCCATGGAAGGAGGAAGAACTTTGAATTAAAATACAAAAATTGTATAAGGACAAAAATTTCAAAGGCAGTAAAAATATATATACGAAGGCATATGAAAAAAAGGTCTAGTAAATAATCAAAACCTAAAAATACATATATATATATACACACACAAACAATATGGGCTGAAAAAGGAAAGGTATATATATGAAAATAAACACATGAATTGGAAACAAATATATATATATATATATATATATATATATATATAGAAATATATGCAAATATATATATACACATAAGTAATATGGTAGAGAAAGCAAAAATAAGAAATAACTGATAAAAAGAAAAGAAAAAGGAAAACAGTGGGGGTCAGACCAGGCCAGCTGGCCCAGCCCAACCCCCGCGCGCCTCTCCCCACCGGCCGGCCCAACCCCATCCCCACTCAATTCCACCGGCCGACCACCCCTCAGTTTCCCTGCCCGAGCGGCCCATCTCCATTCCCCCCTCACGCACTGTTCTTCTTCTTCCCCTTTTCCCCGAGTCTCCCTTTCTTTCCCTGCCGAGCCGTAGCTCACGCGCTCGTGCGCTCGCCCCGCAGCCCAGCCCGGCTTTCTCCCCCCAGCGTGCTCGGACCAGGAGTCGGCGCGCTCGGACCGAAGGTTGCCACCGCTCTGTCCGCTTCCGACCGATGGAGCCGCCACTGCCTCTTTTTCTCACCCCGCCCGGTCTCATCCCGCGCGGCGCCACCTTTCTGCCGCACGGCACGTGCCACGCAGATAATCATGCTGAACCTTCTCTGCCTCGCTGCCTGCGCCTGCCACTGCCCCGCCGCTCACCGATGTGACAGCACAGAGGGGCCCTCGCGGCAAGCCCCATCCGCTCGCCTATAAATGCCGCCAAGACCTTCCCCGGGCTCCCCACACCTCAGACCACCTCCACCGACATGCAATCGGGTTTTCAAGCTCCCTAACCGCCGGCCTCGCTTTTCTTCCTCACCGCCGACCACCGGCCTCCTCCGCCAAATCCCGCCACCAAAATACAATTCCCTCCTTACGCACCATCCCCGGAGTGCCGTGAGCTCACGCCCAGCCTTCCCCAAGCCTCCCGTGGCCCGTACCTCGCTGGCGCCGGAGCTCCCTCCCGAGTCGCCGCCGCTGCTCGCCGCCGGCCCGCTCCGAAGCCCCCTGGGCTCCGCTGAGGCTTCCCCCAGCTTCCCCTACCCGCAAGCAACCCATTTCCATCGTCGCCCACTCCCCTCCGGCCACCCCTCGCCGGCGAAGCCACCGACCGTATCGCCCCCAAACTTCCTTTGCTTCCAGCATCGGACGCTCGGTTTAACTGCGTTCTTCCTTCCCCTTGGGTCAAGTAACACCCGAGCCCGACTTGGTTAGCTGGGAGCGCGTTCACCCGTGCCACCCGCGTTCGAGTCCCGTGACCGCAATAATATGTGGATTTTTGATGCTTTTGCTAAGCTGCAGTAAAGAGGCGATTAAGAAAGTAATTAATGTGCAAACGAATTATTAGAGTGTAGGTAAGTTTAATTAATGCTCAGACATGGTTAGTAGATACTAATAACAATTAATTAGTGATTAAATAAATACTAATGTTGGATTTGAACTGGAGGCTCTCACTGACATGTGGGACATGCCCTATTTATTTAAATAATAGTCGGGCCCACCTGTCATAGACACAGTGCATAGCAATAAAAATAAAAGAATGAATTAAAAATAGCCAGTAGGGCCCACCTGTCAGGGATTTTTTATTTTCTGGAATTTTATGGGACTGTGAACTTTAGTACTACTTAGATATCACGGGCACCAAAAATGTCCCATAGCCTCACTTTGAATCTTGAGAAATTGGTTTGGGCAGTCATGGTGAAAATGACTGGTATATTTGGTATGGATATTTTATGCTCCCAAAAACCTCAAGTTGCTTAATTATCAGGGCGGATCAGAGTGGTGCAGTGGAAGCACAAAGTGGTTAGTGATAGACCCGCCCGGATAACCCTATGGACCGAATATTGTCATGACCTCTTGTGTAAAACAAGTACAACCACAAGTCTGTAAAGTACAACTTGGCTTAGTAAATTTACCAGGCCCTGAAAGTCATCATCATGGCAGTAGTGCAAGTGGCGACCTGGGTGGCAGGCTTGAATGGGACTCCCGCAAGTGGCGGCCTGGGTGGCAGGCTTGAGGGAGAATTTTTCTTACGACGCGCTAGCTGAGTGGGTAGCTAGCTGCTAGGTGCATAGGAAGGGAGCATCCCGCACAACGAATGGGTCCCACCGCAAATGGGAGCAACCTAGGGGGTGAGATGATGGAAGGGGCGAGGTACTTCGAACGGTTACTGTGATGGTCTGCTCAACCGCATGGCTAAGGAATCATGTGGGGCAACGAGTGATCTGTCTCTTGTGGGTAAAGTGTGCAAACTCTGCAGAGTTAAAACTATTCGAATAGCCGTGCCCACGGTTAAGGGCGGACATGGGAACTTAACTAGATATAGTTCTATTTAAAAATGTTTGTAGAATGGGAATGGAATTATGGAGGGCAACGGAAAACCCTAATTTGATTTGTCCTAGGTGTCGTCCCAGTGGTAAGATAAGCGGCTATAACGCTGAAAGATGCTATATGGTGCAGATGCCGTGTAATGGTGGATGGCATCTATGTCGATTATAAGATAGTCTTACTTCACAAATTTAAGTCATGAGTTTAAAACTGCTAGGTCGTAGGGATTTTTAAGTAATTGTATTCAAAAGCACTCTACGCAAAATAAAATAAGCCCAAGCCTTCCTTTGATAAGCTGAGCATGTTAAATATTGCATTCTGTGTGTTTGCTCGCTGAGCACGGTGGATTGTGCTCACACTCGCATCACCCAACACAGAAACAGGGACGCAAGATCATTACGCCCACGAAGATACCCCTACCACTGATGGAAGGAAACATGAAGGGAATTAGGGCGTAGGCTTCGTTTCTAGCCATAGACAAGTTGACCCAAGGCATTGTGTGCACATATATTATCGGATTCCCGGTAATATATACTGCACACATTACCCATCAGTCGCTTGCCTGTGGATATGGTCTCACTTTTGCTTCTGTTTCTGCTGCTTGTTTGTAATGAAGACAATTGGCCTAATCGGCCCTTTTGTAAATTCTCACCCGATGCGGTGTATTTCAGCAATGTACCTGTGCGCACTATCTACTGATCCAGGGAATAGTGCAGTAAACACAGTAGATTCTGGATTGAAAAATCTGAGTCTGACAATATATAGTGCTAGTGCTAATGCCCATTTGGGTGCTAACATGCTAATGCTACTCAGGATCGTTAGATCTACTCCCTACGGCCTGGATCCCTGAGGGTGGAAGCACCCAATCCACTTACGCAAATTTGCCAAAACCCCCCCGCCGTCCCATCATCTTTTTTTCCTCCTCCGCCTCTGATCTCCCTCGCGTGACGCCCATCTCCGCAGCCTCGCCCAAGCGGGCCGCCTGGACGACATCGACGCCGCCCCTCGCGCCGCTCCTCCCGTCCCACCCCATCGCCGTGCTCTCTGCCGCTCCTCCCGGCCCACCGCCGTGCACCTCAATGCCCTCCTAGGCCCGCTCCTCCGCCGCCGTCATTTTTTTTCCTCCCCCGCCTCTGATCTCCCTCGCGCGGTACGGCTGGTGTTGCTTGTAGAAGGAGTCGATGATGGCGGTGTAGAGTTGGAGGGAGGGCGGCGACTGCCCCTGGAGGAGGTGCAGCGCGGAGTCGGCGCCAGAGGTGAGGCAGAGGGATTTGGCAAGGATGGAGTCCGTGGCGGCGTCGCGCGGGGCGGAGGGGTGCGCGGCGAGAAGGGAGGGCACGAGGCGGTCGAGGCGGCTGCGGAGGAGCGGGCCCAGGAGGGCGTTGAGGTGCGCGGCGGTGGGTGATGGGGTGGTGAAGAGAAGAACGGAGGCGCGGTCGGGGAGGCCAAGCGAGGAGAGGGCAGAGAGCGCGGCGACGAGGTGGGATGGGAGGAGCGGCGTGAGGGCAGCGTCGATGCGTCCAGGTGGCCCGCTCAGGCGAGGCTGCGGAGATGGGCGTCATGTGAGGGAGATCAGAGGCGGAGGAGGAAAAAAGATGACGGAGCGGCGGGGGGTTTTTGGCAAATTTGCGTAAGTGGATTGGGTGCTTCCAGCTTCAGGGATCTAGGCCGTAGGGAGTAGATCTAACGATCCTGAGCGGCATTAGCATGTTAGCACCCAAATGGAATTAGCACTAGATACGTTCCCTATATATATATATATAGGGAACGTATATATATTAGAGTTGTTCTTGTAAGAGCGATCCACACAACTCGAAAGTGTTAGGTTTTTTCCCTTCCATCCCCCATTTATGTTTCTACTGCATGGAACTTATGCCCTTTTCTAGAAAAACTCGCTCATTTTTTACCCAAATGAAACATTTAATCGAACTATATATTCCCAATACTTGAATGGTTTTATCAATTGTGTATCTCAATCAATTTTGGCTTGGCCGCCCCGAAACATTTGTGCAGCCAGCAGATTGTCTTCCCTTCCAGTAGGCAGGGGCAGAGACAGTGATGGGCAGGCAGGTTTGCCGCCATCATGCAGGCTACCCAAGTTACTGAAACAAAATTTTTGACCATGTATTGTTATGAAAATTATCATTTGGCCTATCTAATGATTTCGCTCTTACTATGTAGTCCATGTATACAAATATTTGTGAAAATTAGCTCCGTAGCATTGCAAAGATGTAGGTCTTGGCCGTTTATTTAGTTGACTTACATGATCTTTGTAGTGCTACTAGCAATATACCCCAGAGTATTTGGATTCCAATCGTACTGCAGCTGTACTGTCTGAAGATTGGCAGCTGGTGCAGTTCATGCGTACTGCAGCTGTACTGTCTGAAGATTGTCAGCTGTACTGTCTATTGACTAAGAAGATTGGCAGCTGTACTAGTAATCTTCTCCACTGCTGTCGAGTCAAAGGGAATTAATGAAATAGCTTTCTAGCCAAAGGAAATGCGTGCATCAGGGAGACAACGGCAGCTAGCTTCCCATCACCTTCCTATGTATGCTCCACACCCTCACGTTCCACGCAATTTACCAAGTCTCCAGTATCTAGAAAATAGATCTCTCAAGTTCCTTGTTTCTTGTGCGAATGAATGCAGGAAACTATAAAAAAATCGAAAATGTCCATATATAGGTGCTCCTTAAGTGGTTAGATGGGAAGATATTAGTGCTCCCGAAACCATCTCTCCCTAGAGTGGTTAATGGCAGAAATTGTTGGTTCCGCAGTTGCGAGTGAAGCTGTGAGCAGAATCTCCTCTTTTGTATTAGGTGATAGAACTAGTCATGAGAGTGTTGAGGGCAAAGCTGAGAGATTGGAGATGGCAATACTGAAGATCCGCAGTGTTGTTGCCGTCTCAGAAGATTTGCATATAACCCACCGCCCGTTGCTCCACTGGAAGGCGAAGCTAAAGCGTGTGGCCAAGGAAGGTGACAGCATCTTACATGCCTACAAGAAGCAAATCTTGGAGTGCAAGCGTGGAAGCAATTGTTGGATTAATTGGGCTTGGTCCATTTTAATTTAGCAATTAATCAAATGAACTTCGTCCGTTTGTGGGCGAGTAGGCCTCCGGAACTTCGTCCGTTTGTGTACCTGCACGGGTAGGCGGGCGATCAAGTTTTTGGGGAGCGCATCGGTGCGACTACTCAATCTGCGACGTCTACTTCCTGGTGGTGAACCGTTCGTGGGACTGCACTGCGAACATCTTCCTGCATCAAGCTTCGTCCTGCATCACGCCTTGATCGACTACATCGAATAGGCCATCATGTCGACTGATGGTAACGGCGCCTCCGGTGTCTTTGGCACTGGCCCCGCCCGAGGGTATAAATTGAAAAACTTTTCTGGTGTATTTGTTTCTGTGCGCTATGAATATGTTAATAGATGTTTCTGTTATCTTGTTCGTTAGCGAATATGAATACATCGTTGATAGATCACTCATGCATGTTTATGTCATGTTTTATATGCTGAATTTCTGGATTAAAATATGCCGAAAATTGACTAGATTTCCAACAATCCAAAAACTTGATAGGTCTTTTTCGGTAGTTGGCTTTGCTGCGTCGCTTAAGCCATACCCTCCGTTTGATGGTTCAAATTTTAAGAGATGGCGTGCACGCGCAATCCTGTGGTTTACTGCCATGGAATATTTTCATGTTGCACAAGGCAAGCCCGCTGAGCCTCTGTCTGATGAGGATGAACGCAAGTTCAATGCAGCGGATAACTTGTTTCGAGGTGCACTTGTCAACATACTGGCGGACAACATTGTGGATGTGTACATGCATTTGCTTACGGGCAGAGAGATGTGGAATGCACTTGAGGCCAAGTTCGGAGTTTCCGATGCTGGCAGTGAGCTGTATGTCATGGAGCAGTTCTATGACTACAATATGATCGATGACCGTTCTGTAGTAGACATCCCCATAAATCTTCAAAGAAGACTGAGCAACTGAACCAAGTTTAGGAAGGGAAGCACAGTTAAGACTTGGCTGGTCTTTCCTTTTTCTTTTTCTTATGCTCACTACATAATTAAGCTTAGGAACTACGGGTGCTACTGTGGTGAAAATTTGAATATTCAAGCAAGGTGAAGCTTCCAACAACCTACATGTATTAATAAAAGGCAGTGACTAAAAAAGTGTGAATGCATATAAAACGGACCTTAAAATGCCATACTTGTAACATAACAACCAACAATATCTTTCACAATTGCATAGTATGTAACCATTAAACATAAAACTGGTATACCTCAAACATCATATTATATTTCCCTTCCCTGTTCCGCAATCTCAAATAAGATTAGCATGCTTCTGGATCTTCACCTGGTGCAAGTAGGTATATATCATAAGTTTCTTCATTGGTTTCTATTTGACCTTCACCAAAAAGAGCTTTGATTTGATCGGGTGTCAAGAAACCTTGGTGACTACAAGTGTAGACATTGAAGAGTCGAGTTGTTGTGGTCGGTGGTGGTGGCTATAAGCTCTAATACTAAATGTTGTGGTATAGGCCTGAGTATCGAGGGTAGAGCACTCGTTTTTAATTGGCTGGCCATGCCACCGTCAAGACTTTGAGGCATGTTAAAGAAGAGAGGTAGACTAGAGAATTTTATTTATTTCTTTGCTTTCTGATAATAGTACAATACTATCCCTCTTATAGGGATGGTTAAACTTGACCCTTAAGAAATATATCTCTATATTAAGAAAACTATTCCCTAATAGTACGAAACTTATCTTTAATATATGAAAATAATCTAAAAGAAAATAAGCCCAAATAATAAGGAAACAAATTATTATATTCCTAATCCGCGATATATCGGCGAACCACCCAAATTCGCACGTGCTACAGTACCCACGAGTACTGTTCACATGTTTATACAGTACCAGTGCAGTGCTATTCACGGTTGCTGCAGTGCTTGCGGTGCTTTTGCTCACCTGTTGCGTGTATGCCGAGATCCTAGGCCATAATATTACACTCCTCACGGCGAGACAGCTCATCCTTGAGCCATCAAGTGGTGGCCATGGTTGAAGTGCTTCATAACCCTATGTCGACGAGAAAGCACAATGATAACCTTATGTCGCATGAAAGAAAATTAACGAAACTCCAATGAACAACAACCTCTGGGCTTGATTTGATAATGCAGGAGACATTGAGGATATGGGCACCCAGTGCGGGCAACAACATTATCCTTCTTGTCTCAAAATGCAACGGTTGTGAAAGAGATGTGACGACATCGCTAACCCCCACATGCCAACCGTTGTGCTCCACACTTGTGGAGGCACAGTGTCGTGCGGTCGCATGAAGATGACCGCCATAAGACAGCGACAATCTTCCTCATTGGCAAAGGCATCAAAGGTGAAGCCTAAATAAGAGTCGTCGTTGGTGACGTGGCCAATGGCAAAGTTGGCGCCAGGGAAGGTGGTGGCAGCGCAACCATTGCAATGGCATGCGACGCCTCTTCCTGCTCCTTTAATTTGTCCACCAACTCCATAGTCTTTTCTAAGGTGGCCATCATATTATCGAGTAAAGACTCTATTTTCATGTTGCTAGCCATCAACATGTCTAAGAAAGATAATTCAGTATCGGAAGCCATAATGAGTGGCTCTGATTTCAAATATTGTGGTCGGTGGTAGTTGGGTACGGGTCCAAGGACCGAGGATAGGACACTCGCCCTTGATCAGCCACCATATCACCGCCAAGGCTCTAAGGCCTATTGAAAAAGAGAGGAAGATTAGAGAATTTTGCTTATTTCTTTGCCTCCTGATAATAGGTACAATGCTATCTCTTTTATAGGATGGTTAAACTTGACCTCTAAGAAATATATCTCTATATTAAGAAAATTAATCCCTAATAGTAGGAAACTTATATCTAATACATGAAAATAATCTAAAAGAAAATAAGTGTAAATAATAAGAAAACTAATTATTATATTTCTAATCCATGATATACCGATGAACCACCCAAATTCGTATGTGCTACATACCCATGGGAACTATTCACACGTTGCTATAGTACCCGCGGATACTGTCCACACGTTGCTATAGTACACGTTCGGTACTCTTCACGGTTGCTGCAGTGCTTCCAGTGCTATTCGCTCGTCTGCTGTGTGTACGCTGATATTCTAGACCATAACACGGGTCACCTTGATAAATCATAAGAAAACTATTTAATATTACAGTTATCCTATTGGTGAAAAATTCAACAATTAACCATCTTGCCATCAGAAAATAGTAGATTACCAGGACACGTATGACAAAAGAAGAGAACATAGGCACTTAGGAAAGAACATCTTTTGTGCACAAAATTTGGGTGGATGTAGGAAAGAATGCAATTCCCCCTTTTTATACGAGTACAGAAAAGTACCGGTGTAATTATAAATTATGAATCAATTAATAGGCAGTATAATTTGAACCATAAATTAACTACATTTCAAAATTTGCTCATTTCAACAGGCTATGTTTGCCGACCAATTGGCTTATGACGGCACAATGTTTTCCTATCTTCAAGTAGGACTCACTTCACATGGTCACTGTAAATAATTATCTTAATAATTACAGTATGAAGGAAATCATGTATAATATATTTCTAGAAAATTGATGAGACTAAAGGCATGTACTTTGCTTTGAAGGCTAGAAATTCTGACATAAATCTTAATCATAAAATCAGAGACAAAAAAAATCGATAAATTATCTCGCTAATTGAGAGAAAAAGAATGTCTTAAATGGCCACATATAATGATAATTGTAAGGATATTTCGATACATAAAATTAATTTGATCACCGAATATGTGATCAAGCAGCCCATATGGAACAACTAAAAGTAGGGAAACAAATCTCGGCAAAAATAATCTTGCTAAGTCCTTTATAAATGCTTTGGTACTCTTCATTTGTCTGTAAATGATTCTGTTTTAAAGTAGGGCACACAATGATTGCAAATGTATAATAAATCCGATATGCTTAGTGTAACATCCTAAAATTTAGGTAGCTCAAAAAAGTGAAAATTTTAAAACTTTTTACTTGTATTTTGCTGACATCTAGTTTTCCTGTCTTTTTTTTATGAATTTTCTCTTGAGAATAATTTATAAACACTAATTTAGGAATATAATTTACAATTGATGAATGTGCAATTTATAAACACAAATATAAGTTCCTTATGCTGGAAACAAAAGTTG
The DNA here is from genome assembly GCA_017311315.1 of Dendrocalamus latiflorus. Taxonomy (NCBI): domain Eukaryota; kingdom Viridiplantae; phylum Streptophyta; class Magnoliopsida; order Poales; family Poaceae; genus Dendrocalamus; species Dendrocalamus latiflorus. The sequence continues at coordinate 7,446,846 of CM029677.1, forward strand.
GAACATTTTTTAACTTGTTTCTAAAATTTTCCAAATTCAAATATTGCCTTTAGAATAAAGTAGTGACATTTAAAGAATTTTTGAGGAAATTTAAAGTAGATAAAATTCTAGAAAAATCACAGAACAATCAACACTTTGTCAGGAGCCTTCACAAAATTTTTTATAATTTTTAAAGCTCGTTTGCAATCTTTAGCAATTCCAAAAGGCAGTCAGCCACCGAACCCACCTTCTTCACTTACTCTTTTCTGCTTCCGATTTTGCAAAGGTGTATTTTTAGGAATACTTCTTCTCTCTGATATCTTGGTTCCTGTTGCTAACGAGTGGGACTGGATCCCACACATCAGGCCTCTTTGTCCACCACACACCCATGCCACCGTGGCTATGCCCGCTCGCCCGTGACGCCTTTCCTCTGCTCCTCCCTCTACCTTCGCACCAGTGCCACAATAACCCTATCTTCGCACGCAACCTCTGATCGCCTAGCGCCACCAGAGTCGTGACGATCGTAGCGTCATGCAGTCCCATCACCCTGCGTCTTTCCCCACTCTGCGCGAAGCGATTCACCATGAGCACGAAGAACAGATATGCCGCGTGTTGTCCAGGCAAATATTTCCAGACGGCTATTGCTGTGGATCGTCTCCCCCTCTCCCACACCAACTTGAATACGTTGAAAAACGTGGAAGTTTTCAAAATTTCTTTAAAAACTCACTGCATACAGTAGTGGGCAATTGGGCATTTCTATGTCACTACAAAATTTCTAGATAAATTTTAATCGTTTTTACAGGATATGAAAACAAATATTTATTGAAACAATAACATGGTTTCATCCTTGAGGTATGCTCCACTTCTAGTATCTTTAAAAAATATTCCGGTGATTTCTAAGTTTGATTTTTATGTAATTTTTATCGGATTCACATTTTCACTTAACATGTCGCCTATACCAAGGAAAAATAGGCGACACCTTTTTCTGCTATCCATTCAAACTACAAATACGTGATATGTATTGATGCTCCAGGAAAATGGAAAATAATCAGACTGCTCTGCTTTTCTGCGGACAACATTTGCAAGGCACAATGGGCTGCACTGCTTTGGGCTTCGACGGATGCTAGTAAACACACCAGTTTGTCGAAATTTGTAATCTCAGGTAAAGCAAACACAGAATAAACCCACCAGTTAGCTGCAAAGAATAAATTTTACTTGTAAAATCATGCCATTTTCCACTCCTTCAGTAATTCAGCTAACAATTTCATGATTTACCACTATGTATGCCTGGAGGACGTAACAGTTTGGTGCCAAACATTCACCTTTCTTCGTTTCAGAAACCAATTCAAACCGTATGTTTATTTCTTTCCGGTAACCGGTTCAGAACCAATAGCAGGAGCTGATGCGGCTCGTCCCTATGATTGTTAACTAGAATAGCAATGCAGGTTTTGCATTGAATCATGCAGCGAGCCATTGGTTGAATACAATGAACAATACACGATATTTCTTGTTATCATAAAAAACACGATATTTCTTCAATAAGTTTATTAATTAAGTGGGTGCTATATAGTACATTGTACTACTTCATCGAAATAGAAGAGGACTGCATGTATGGCATACATGCTAACATTGTAGATATTACAAATACATAGAACATGAGTAGAGTACAAGGAACAACCAAAAATATTGGGAACTAGACAAGCATATCTAACGTGGTAGGCTAGTGGATGACAAGAACTCTTGCTCCAAGCTATAGCATGCCTTTTGGCTGCGCTGAGATTCTATATAGTTAGCTCTCCCGTCCAAATTGATTATAGCTATGGGCTGGTGAGTAGTTATAGCTCCTTGAGCCAGCAATGGTTGTATCTCTTGATCAATGGCTGGATCAACTCGAGATGAATTCATCCTTTCTGTTCGCAAAAGCTGCAATGTTATCTCCACTTGCTTCATCGTAGGCCTTTCTTCACCTCTAAATCTCAAGCATGTCTCAGCCAGAGAAGCAACCTTACTAATCTCTTCCTCAGTTGCTTCCTCGAGAACTTCAGCAGCCACTATACCATTAATTGGTGTCCTCTGAATCTCCGAAAGGAAGTAGTTACACAAGTTTTGCTTTGTTCCGGACTCAGTTGTAAAAACAGATTGTTTTCTTAGAAGAAGCTCTAGGAGTACCACACCAAAGCTGTAAACATCACTCTTCTCATTTAGCTGCCCAGTTTGGTAATATTCTGGATCTAAGTAACCAAATGTTCCTTGTACATTTGTAACAACATGGGTTTGATCAATGGGAACAGATCTCGAAGCACCAAAATCTGAAACTTTTGCAGTGTAGTTTGCATCTAGGAGTACATTAGAGGACTTCACATCACGATGGAAGATTGATATTGATGCTGCAGAGTGGAGATAGTTTAGAGCTCCAGCAATTTCTGCAGCAATCCTTAGGCAATCACCCCATGACAAAGAGAATATACTGTTTGAATCAGGATGAAGAATTCCAAATAATGAACCGTTGGGAATAAAGTCATACACCAATAAGGGAACCTCAGTTTCAAGATAGCATCCAAAGAGTTTAACGATATTTCGATGATTTATTTGAGAAAGGATTGCAACCTCGTTGATGAAATCATTGATCTCACCTTCTTTGATGACCTTCGACTTTTTTATAGCTACCACATGTTGGTTAGTTAAGATACCTTTGTAAACTGTACCGTGCCCTCCGTGGCCAAGGATACGTGTGGGATCAAAATTATTTGTTGCCCTTCTTAGCTCTTCTATGGAGAAAATCTTTGTCTTCTCATTTGCATTTTTGTCTGATAAAATCAATTGTTCCAAGAGAAGACCTTGATTCTTTCGAAAATACTTCCTCTGTAGTTTCTTTTGGACGTCTCTTTTCCATCTTCGAAAGAGAAAAAATCCACTTAAGCCGAGAAGTAGCGTGCCAAAGCCACTACTGAGCCCAATTATAATACCTACAATGATGAAAGCCCTCAAAACGTATATCTATTGAAAAACCATTTTTCAGTGCAGAACTGACCATTATGGGACTCACCTAAGAAGAAACTTTTCTTTCTTGTTGAAGTGCACTGCATTTTTATAATATCATACTCTGTGTGATCAGGACACCTGGTGCAGCTGTAGTTTCCTATGGTATTTTTGCAAATTCCTCTGCAAAGGCCTGGTGTCCGTTTACACTCGTCAACGTCTGCAACCGCATCTCGGTAAGGTCATACATAATATTATACAATAAAAATATTGCATTGTCTAACAAATGGAAGTAGATACCTGAACTCGTTTGTAATTATTATTGTATAACAAACATTGAGAAGAGATTAGAGTCTTCAAGTCTGCTCGAGAGAGTTCTACGGTACATGGCAAAATGCTCACTTGGTTTGCAAGCACATTTTCTGTATTAGTAATATAAAAAAGGGAGTTGTTCTTTGCTACATCCACCTTGTATTTGTTTACACAAAACATTCTTAACCGCTTTCATCGTCTATATGTAATGGCTAATATCCATTTCGTATCCTGCCATACATGTCTGATTTAAGCCATTGATCTTTGTAATCCAATGGTCCAGATTTGTTTCATACCCTAACAGCAATTATGATAGTAATTAAACATTTAATAACTCACTAATACCCTATGTCACTAATCCTGCCCCTAATTCTCCCCTTTCAATTCGTAGACAGAGGCGGCCCTCACCGCCGTTCCTGTCCTCGTCTACGACCACTCTACTCCTAGCTTCCTCTCTGCAACGCCCAATCGCGCCATCTTCGCTTTCGCCGGCATCATCCCCTGGTTCGTCTCAGTGGCTTCCTACTCTGCCTACTGGACAATGGTGTTGGCAGCTTTGTCCAAAAGGTGAAATCATGTTCCGTTACCTCATTTGATTTAGAAATTTCTTTCTGGTGATTCTGGATTGTTGTTTCATTATTATTCTTTGTGCAGGGTTGGTATGAGAACACTGTAGATATCTATACACTTATTCTAGCGTCTGTCCATTCCCATACAAGATAGTCAGGTACCTCATGGCATTTAGCATTTTGCTAACTACAACCTGCTTTACTAGCATCTGTCCATTCCCATACAAGATAGGTACCACATGGAGTTTAGTATTTTGCTAACTACAACCTGCTTTTACGCTTAATGGTATGCCAATAATTCACTGGACTGTGTAAGTGCAACACTACTGAAATCTGGTATTGATATTCTGCAAAAAAGCACTTTTCTACTTTTTACGCTGTAGTTTGGTTTTTCATTTATCAAACATGACTGTTTGGACAAGTCAGAATGGTATCTGGTACCTCCAGTCACTTGAACAATACATACACATATATGTTGAAGTCTTGAGGACTAATGACATAAGTATTTTTGAAGGACTATGCGAGAAGGTCCAGATTAATGTTGTCGTGAACCATTACCAAGTTTGTAGAGTGGATATTTAAATTTTTACAAAGTTTACATTTTGTCGGTTTTTTGTCAGACAATCCAGTATGACCGCTGGCTTAATGCCGGTCTGACCGTAGGCTTACTACTGGTTAGACCACCACTGTGGTGCCAGTTAGACCGCTCCAGGCAGTATGACCGCAGCGGTCAGACCGTCAGCGGGTAGTACCAGAGGTTAGTTGTCGGTTGCAATATTTCAGAGAGGGTTGTTTTTGCACTGTCGGTCCAAGTAAGGCGAGGTCCAGTGGAACCGGAATGGGAGAGACTTGCCAATGTGAGGCAAACCATTGGTGCACCTACACATGACAAGCATGGTGATTGCTTGCAATAGAAGATTAAGACTAAGTCAAGACAAGAGTATGTTGGTAATTTACCAAATACCAAAAACCGTGTTGGATGAAAACTATGACTGTTGTGGCTACAGACCAAACAGAGAGAGAGATGGTAGTGGAGAGTAATGAAGATAAGTGTTCTGGCCTGGGTCCTCCCCAGGGCTTACCGCCATATATATATGCACATCAGGAGTGCTTTTACAATAGTGCCCTTACATTGGAGTGTCCCTTTAGGGGTGTTTATGTCATTACACATGGCCTATTCTGGGCCTTGTAACCTCCTGCCAGGCCTGCTGGGTTTAGGTGGGGGCCACCCCTACGACAGGAGCCTCTCATGGTAAAGGGCTTCAGAAGGCCGAAGCCATGTCGTCGAGTCCTTTGGCCCCCTCCGTCCCGCGGCCTGTGAGCCTGTCCAGTACTCGACCCGGGGCTGTGCTGCGGCCGAAGCAGACGTGCGCGCTGTTGCGACGCTCGGACTTCCGGGCGCCCACGTGGTGCAGCGTGCTTGGCGTGGTGCGGGCGTTGAGGCGTCGTGACCATTAATATGGCGGCGGACTTCCGGTGGTTGGATTTCCGCCGGTTGATTCCCCTGCTGATTGGGGTATATATGTGGCGCTGCTGAGGCGTTGCTCCTGCGTATATTGTGATAGAAGCTGTTCCCCTAAAATAGGCCCCTGCCGTGCATCAACATTCCTGGGTGATGCTGAGCGGCTTGGGGAATGTTGATGCACAGAAGGAGGTCTATTTTTCCTGGGAGCTTGATCAGCGCCGGTTATCGACAGGCCGCCGCGCTTCCTGACCCCGCACCGCGCTGCCGTAGGCGACGGCGAGGTCTGCCCTGTTTTTCTTAACAGGCCTACCTACAGTGGGTGTTCCTGAGGGAGCCCGCCGGCATTACCTTGTATGTTGATGCACTGTAGGTGGCCTGTTAAGGAAAACGAGGCAGATTTCGCAGGACAAGACGCTAGTCAGCGAAGCTGACGCCTAGTCGAAGTAGGCGCACGCGCTCCGTCCGCTACCCTTCGAACGGGTGGCAGCGAAGCTGGCGCCTAGTCGAAGTAGACACGCGCGCTCCGTCCGCTACCCTTCGAACGGGTGGCCGCGAAGCTGGCGCCTAGTCGAGGTAGGCGCGCGCGCTCCGTCCCCTACCCTTCGAACGGGTGGCAGCGAAGCTGGCGCCTAGTCAACGCAGGCGCGCGCGCGCCGTCCGCTATCCTTCGAACGGGTGGCAGCGAAGCTGGCGCCTAGCCGAAGTAGACGCGCGCGCTCCGTCCGCTACCCTTCGAACGGGTGGCCGCGAAGCTGGCGCCTAGTCGAAGTAGACGCGCGCGCTCCCTCCGCTACCCTTCGAACGGGTGGCAGCGAAGCTGGCGCCTAGTCGAGGTAGGCGCGCGCGCTCCGTCCCCGACCCTTCGAACGGGTGGCAGCGAAGCTGGCGCCTAGTCGAGGTAGGCGCGCGCGCTTCGTCCGCTACCCTTCGAACGGGTTGGCAGCGAAGCTGGCGCCTAGTCGACGTAGACGCGCGCGCTCCGTCCGCTACCCTTCGAACGGGTGGCCGCGAAGCTGGCGCCTAGTCGAGGTAGGCGCGCGCGCTCCGTCCCCTACCCTTCGAACGGGTGGCAGCGAAGCTGGCGCCTAGTCAACGTAGGCGCGCGCGCGCCGTCCGCTATCCTTCGAACGGGTGGCAGCGAAGCTGGCGCCTAGTCGACGTAGACGCGCGCGCTCCGTCCGCTACCCTTCGAACGGGTGGCCGCGAAGCTGGCGCCTAGTCGAGGTAGGCGCGCGCGCTCCGTCCCCTACCCTTCGAACGGGTGGCAGCGAAGCTGGCGCCTAGTCGACGTACACGCGCGCGCTCCGTCCGCTACCCTTCGAACGGGTGGCAGCGAAGCTGGCGCCTAGTCGAAGTAGACGCGCGCGCTCCGTCCGCAACCCTTCGAACGGGTGGCAGCGAAGCTGGCGACTAGTCGAAGTAGACGCGCGCGCTCCGTCCGCTACCCTTCGAACGGGTGGCAGCGAAGCTGGCGACTAGTCGAAGTAGACGCGCGCGCTCCGTCCCCTACCCTTCGAACGGGTGGCCACGAAGCTGGCGCCTAGTCGAGGTAGGCGCGCGCGCTCCGTCCCCTAACCTTCGAACGGGTGGCAGCGAAGCTGGCGCCTAGTCGACGTAGACGCGCGCGCTCCGTCCGCTACCCTTCGAACGGGTGGCCGCGAAGCTGGCGCCTAGTCGAGGTAGGCGCGCGCGCTCCGTCCCCTACCCTTCGAACGGGTGGCAGCGAAGCTGGTGCCTAGTCGACGTAGGCGCGCGCGCTCCGTCCCCTACCCTTCGAACGGGTGGCAGCGAAGCTGGCGCCTTGTCGACGTAGACGCGCGCGCTCCGTCCCCTACCCTTCGAACGGGTGGCCGCGAAGCTGGCGCCTAGTCAGGTAGGCGCGCGCGCTCCGTCCCCTACCCTTCGAACGGGTGGCAGCGAAGCTGGCGCCTAGTCGACGTAGACGCGCGCGCTCCGTCCGCTACCCTTCGAACGGGTGGCCGCGAAGCTGGCGCCTAGTCGAGGTAGGCGCGCGCGCTCTGTCCCCTACCCTTCGAACGGGTGGCAGCGAAGCTGGCGCCTAGTCGACGTACACGCGCGCGCTCCGTCCGCTACCCTTCGAACGGGTGGCAGCGAAGCTGGCGCCTAGTCGAAGTAGACGCGCGCGCTCCGTCCGCAACCCTTCGAACGGGTGGCAGCGAAGCTGGCGACTAGTCGAAGTAGACGCGCGCGCTCCGTCCGCTACCCTTCGAACGGGTGGCAGCGAAGCTGGCGACTAGTCGAAGTAGACGCGCGCGCTCCGTCCCCTACCCTTCGAACGGGTGGCCACGAAGCTGGCGCCTAGTCGAGGTAGGCGCGCGCGCTCCGTCCCCTAACCTTCGAACGGGTGGCAGCGAAGCTGGCGCCTAGTCGACGTAGACGCGCGCGCTCCGTCCGCTACCCTTCGAACGGGTGGCCGCGAAGCTGGCGCCTAGTCGAGGTAGGCGCGCGCGCTCCGTCCCCTACCCTTCGAACGGGTGGCAGCGAAGCTGGCGCCTAGTCGACGTAGGACGCGCGCGCTCCGTCCCCTACCCTTCGAACGGGTGGCAGCGAAGCTGGCGCCTAGTCGACGTAGACGCGCGCGCTCCGTCCCCTACCCTTCGAACGGGTGGCCGCGAAGCTGGCGCCTAGTCGAGGTAGGCGCGCGCGCTCCGTCCCCTACCCTTCGAACGGGTGGCAGCGAAGCTGGCGCCTAGTCGACGTAGACGCGCGCGCTCCGTCCCCTATCCTTCGAACGGGTGGCAGCGAAGCTGGCGCCTAGTCGAAGGTAGCCGCGCGCGCTCCGTCCCCTACCCCTCGAACGGGTGGCCGCGAAGCTGGCGCCTAGTCGAGGTAGGCGCGCGCGCTCCGTCCCCTACCCTTCGAACGGGTGGCAGCGAAGCTGGCGCCTAGTCGACGTAGACGCGCGCGCTCCGTCCCCTACCCTTCGAACGGGTGGCAGCGAAGCTGGCGCCTAGTCGAAGTAGACGCGCGCGCTCCGTCCACTATCCTTCGAACGGGTGGCAGCGAAGCTGGCGCCTAGTCGAGGTAGGCGCGCGCGCTCCGTCCCCTACCCTTCGAACGGGTGGCAGCGAAGCTGGCGCCTAGTCGACGTAGACGCGCGCGCTCCGTCCGCTACCCTTCGAACGGGTGGCAGCGAAAGCTGGCGCCTAGTCGAAGTAGACGCGCGCGCTCCGTCCGCTACCCTTCGAACGGGTGGCAGCGAAGCTGGCGACTAGTCGAAGTAGACGCGCGCGCTCCGTCCGCTACCCTTCGAACGGGTGGCCGCGAAGCTGGCGCCTAGTCGAGGTAGGCGCGCACGCTCCGTCCCCTACCCTTCGAACGGGTGGCAGCGAAGCTGGCGCCTAGTCGACGTAGGACGCGCGCGCTCCGTCCGCTACCCTTCGAACGGGTGGCAGCGAAGCTGGCGCCTAGTCGAAGTAGACGCGCGCGCTCCATCCGCTACCCTTCGAACGGGTGGCAGCGAAGCTGGCGCCTAGTCGAGGTAGGCGCGCGCGCTCCGTCCCCTACCCTTCGAACGCGTGGCAGCGAAGCTGGCGCCTAGTTGAGGTAGGCGCGCGCGCTCCGTCCGCTACCCTTCGAACGGGTGGCAGCGAAGCTGGCGCCTAGTCGAAGTAGACGCGCGTGCTCCGTCCACTACCCTTCGAACGGGTGGCAGCGAAGCTGGCGCCTAGTCGAGGTAGGCGCGCGCGCTCCGTCCCCTACCCTTCGAACGGGTGGCAGCGAAGCTGGCGCCTAGTCGACGTAGACGCGCGCGCTCCGTCCCCTACCCTTCGAACGGGTGGCAGCGAAGCTGGCGCCTAGTCGGCGTAGACGCGCGCGCTCCGTCCCCTACCCTTCGAACGGGTGGCAGCGAAGCTGGCGCCTAGTCGAAGTAGACGCGCGTGCTCCGTCCACTATCCTTCGAATGGGTGGCGCGCGCGCTCCGTCCCCTACCCTTCGAACGGGTGGCCGCGAAGCTGGCGCCTAGACGAGGTAGGCGCGCGCGCTCCGTCTCCTACCCTTTGAACGGGTGGCAGCGAAGCTGGCGCCTAGTCGACGTAGACGCGCGCGCTCCGTCACCTACCCTTCGAACGGGTGGCAGCGAAGCTGGTGCCTAGTCGAAGTAGACGCGCGTGCTCCGTCCACTATCCTTCGAACGGGTGGCCGCAAAGCTAGCGCCTAGTCGAGGTAGGCGCGCGCGCTCCGTCCCCTACCCTTCGAACGGGTGGCAGCGAAGCTGGCGCCTGTCGAAGTAGACGCGCGCGCTCCGTCCGCTACCCTTCGAACGGGTGGCTGCGAAGCTGGCGCCTAGTCGAGGTAGGCGCGCGCGCTCCGTCCCCTACCCTTCGAACGGGTGGCCGCGAAGCTGGCGCCTAGTCGAAGTAGACGCGCGCGCTCCCTCCGCTACCCTTCGAACGGGTGGCAGCGAAGCTGGCGCCTAGTCGAGGTAGGCGCGTGCGCTCCGTCCCCTACCCTTCGAACGGGTGGCAGCGAAGCTGGCGCCTAGTCGAGGTAGGCGCGCGCGCTCCGTCCGCTACCCTTCGAACGGGTTGGCAGCGAAGCTGGCGCCTAGTCGACGTAGACGCGCGCGCTCCGTCCGCTACCCTTCGAACGGGTGGCCGCGAAGCTGGCGCCTAGTCGAGGTAGGCGCGCGCGCTCCGTCCCCTACCCTTCGAACGGGTGGCAGCGAAGCTGGCGCCTAGTCGACGTACACGCGCGCGCTCCGTCCGCTACCCTTCGAACGGGTGGCAGCGAAGCTGGCGCCTAGTCGAAGTAGACGCGCGCGCTCCGTCCGCTACCCTTCGAACGGGTGGCAGCGAAGCTGGCGACAAGTCGAAGTAGACGCGCGCGCTCCGTCCGCTACCCTTCGAACGGGTGGCAGCGAAGCTGGCGACTAGTCGAAGTAGACGCGCGCGCTCCGTCCCCTACCCTTCGAACGGGTGGCCAGCGAAGCTGGCGCCTAGTCGAGGTAGGCGCGCGCGCTCCGTCCCCTAACCTTCGAACGGGTGGCAGCGAAGCTGGCGCCTAGTCGACGTAGACGCGCGCGCTCCGTCCGCTACCCTTCGAACGGGTGGCCGCGAAGCTGGCGCCTAGTCGAGGTAGGCGCGCGCGCTCCGTCCCCTACCCTTCGAACGGGTGGCAGCGAAGCTGGTGCCTAGTCGACGTAGGCGCGCGCGCTCCGTCCCCTACCCTTCGAACGGGTGGCAGCGAAGCTGGCGCCTTGTCGACGTAGACGCGCGCGCTCCGTCCCCTACCCTTCGAACGGGTGGCCGCGAAGCAGGCGCCTAGTCAGGTAGGCGCGCGCGCTCCGTCCCCTACCCTTCGAACGGGTGGCAGCGAAGCTGGCGCCTAGTCGACGTAGACGCGCGCGCTCCGTCCCCTATCCTTCGAACGGGTGGCAGCGAAGCTGGCGCCTAGTCGAAGTAGCCGCGCGCGCTCCGTCCCCTACCCTTCGAACGGGTGGCCGCGAAGCTGGCGCCTAGTCGAGGTAGGCACGCGCGCTCCGTCCCCTACCCTTCGAACGGGTGGCAGCGAAGCTGGCGCCTAGTCGACGTAGACGCGCGCGCTCCGTCCCCTACCCTTCGAACGGGTGGCAGCGAAGCTGGCGCCTAGTCGAAGTAGACGCGCGTGCTCCGTCCACTATCCTTCGAACGGGTCGCCGCGAAGCTGGCGCCTAGGCGAGGTAGGCGTGCGCGCTCCGTCCCCTACCCTTCGAACGGGTGGCAGCGAAGCTGGCGCCTAGTCGACGTAGACGCGCGCGCTCTGTCCGCTACCCTTCGAACGGGTGGCAGCAAAGCTGGCGACTAGTCGAAGTAGACGCGCGCGCTCCGTCCGCTACCCTTCGAACGGGTGGCAGCGAAGCTGGCGACTAGTCGAAGTAGACGCGCGCGCTCCGTCCGCTACCCTTCGAACGGGTGGCCGCGAAGCTGGCGCCTAGTCGAGGTAGGCGCGCACGCTCCGTCCCCTACCCTTCGAACGGGTGGCAGCGAAGCTGGCGCCTAGCCGAAGTAGACGCGCGCGCGCCGTCCGCTACCCTTCGAACGGGTGGCCGCGAAGCTGGCGCCTAGTCGAAGTAGACGCGCGCGCTCCATCCGCTACCCTTCGAACGGGTGGCAGCGAAGCTGGCGCCTAGTCGAGGTAGGCGCGCGCGCTCCGTCCCCTACCCTTCGAACGCGTGGCAGCGAAGCTGGCGCCTAGTCGAGGTAGGCGCGCGCGCTCCGTCCGCTACCCTTCGAACGGGTGGCAGCGAAGCTGGCGCCTAGTCGAAGTAGACGCGCGTGCTCCGTCCACTACCCTTCGAACGGGTGGCAGCGAAGCTGGCGCCTAGTCGAGGTAGGCGCGCGCGCTCCGTCCCCTACCCTTCGAACGGGTGGCAGCGAAGCTGGCGCCTAGTCGACGTAGACGCGCGCGCTCCGTCCCCTACCCTTCGAACGGGTGGCAGCGAAGCTGGCGCCTAGTCGGCGTAGACGCGCGCGCTCCGTCCCCTACGCTTCGAACGGGTGGCAGCGAAGCTGGCGCCTAGTCGAAGTAGACGCGCGTGCTCCGTCCACTATCCTTCGAATGGGTGGCGCGCGCGCTCCGTCCCCTACCCTTCGAACGGGTGGCCGCGAAGCTGGCGCCTAGACGAGGTAGGCGCGCGCGCTCCGTCCCCTACCCTTTGAACGGGTGGCAGCGAAGCTGGCGCCTAGTCGACGTAGACGCGCGCGCTCCGTCACCTACCCTTCGAACGGGTGGCAGCGAAGCTGGTGCCTAGTCGAAGTAGACGCGCGTGCTCCGTCCACTATCCTTCGAACGGGTGGCCGCAAAGCTAGCGCCTAGTCGAGGTAGGCGCGCGCGCTCCGTCCCCTACCCTTCGAACGGGTGGCAGCGAAGCTGGCGCCTGTCGAAGTAGACGCGCGCGCTCCGTCCGCTACCCTTCGAACGGGTGGCCGCGAAGCTGGCGCCTAGTCGAGGTAGGCGCGCGCGCTCCGTCCCCTACCCTTCGAACGGGTGGCAGCGAAGCTGGCGCCTAGTCGACGTAGACGCGCGCGCTCCGTCCCCTACCCTTCGAACGGGTGGCCGCGAAGCTGGCGCCTAGTCGAGGTAGGCGCGCGCGCTCCGTCCCCTACCCTTCGAACGGGTGGCAGCGAAGCTGGCGCCTAGTCGACGTAGACGCGCGCGCTCCGTCCCCTACCCTTCGAACGGGTGGCAGCGAAGCTGGCGCCTAGTCGAAGTAGGCGCGCGCGCGCGGCTTGGGCTTTTTGATGCGCCCTTGCGCTATACAGGTTCCTTGAATCACGCCGGTCCCTGGCCTGACAGGGTTAGGTTCCCGTACCGTGCGACCTGACGCGCCCGGGGCACGCGGCATCCTATGACTGCTGGGCGGCGGGATGTGGACGGTTGCGTGTTTGCAGCCGCTCGCGCCTTCCCTAGGCAAGGGGGACACGGGGCGTGCAGCGAGTGGCGCCCGTGAGGCGTTGCGCCGTATGGGCGCTTGTACGACTGTGGTTGCGCCCCGTGCACGGACCTCCGCGACCCTTCACTTTCTATTACGGGGAAGCGTGCCGGGCGGGCCTTTACGCCGCTGCGGTTGCATCCTGCACGCGGATCGTTGCGATGCTTCAGTAGCGGCGGTACGGGCGAGGCGGCTTGAAATAGCCCCCCGTAATAGCGTCCCCGCACCCTTGCGCCCTCTTTCCTGTTTGCTCGGCCTTCTCCACCTTCGCGCTATCTTCGCCGTACTAGTCTCGTCGTGGGAAGCGATGGCCTCCAGCAGCGAGCGCGGCCAGGCGGTTGGTGGCCCTGACATTCACCGGCGATCCTCGCCGTTGGAGGTAAAATACGCGCTCGAAGAGCGCGACCCGGCGGCGGCTGACCAGGAGCGGCTGGCGGCGGAGGAAGGCACGTTTTCCGGCGAGCTAGGCCCCTCGCTCGTGACCGAGAAGACGATCCAAGGGCTCTTGCACGCGGGGAAGCTGTCCGGGCGCCACGACGTACGATTGCCCGCCAGCGACGAGACGGAACCGCATCCCGAGGGGTCGGAGGCGATCGTATTCGTTGCCTTTTTCGACGCGGGGCTCCGGATCCCAGCGGCGAGCGTGGTGGGCGACGTACTGCGGACCTTCGGGCTGGAGTTGGCGCAACTGACTCCAAACGCCGTGGCCCGGCTCGCGGTGTACAGCTGGGCCTTGCGCTCGGGGGAGTGCTGGCCCAGCGCGTCGCTGTTCGCCTATCTCCACGAGGCGCGATGCCAGCCGAAGGGCCGGAGGGGCGGGACGCTGTCGAGCTTTGGCAGCGTCTCTTTTACTCTCCGCTCGTCTTGCAAGAAGCTCTTCCCTGCGAACTCAACTCGCGGGAAGTGGGAGTCCTCCTGGATGAAGCGGTGGTTCTACCACCGTGTGGAGAGCGGGAGCGGCCTCGCGTGTACGGGCCGACCGATCGCGTTCAAGCCGTCGCCCGGCCGAACGCTCGATGATGATGACAAGCGGAGGGTCAAGCGGCTCGTAGGCATGGCCGCCCGCTTCAATATGCGCGACCTTGCCGAGGAGTATGTGATGTACGGTGTGGCCCCGCTTGCCTACGACTGGCATCTTGCCGCCGAGAGGCGTCGAGATGACAATGTTTCGCCGTGGGTTTGCTTGCTACCAGCGCCGCCCGGTCCCCGTAAGCCTCGATTGCGCTCCTGCTTTTGCTGACGCGAAATGCGTTGTATGCTGATGTTGCTCTCCTTTGCTTCAGGGGTTCCTTTGGAGGAGGCGGAGCAAGCCGTGCGCGTGTTCCTGGGTCCGTACACCGCCAGGGAGCACGAGCAGCGCGCGTCTGCTATTGCCAAGGCAGGGCTGGGGCGACTAAACCGTGTGTGCGAGATCTTGGGCCTTGCCGCGCCGGACCGTGTCGCTCCAGCCGATGGTGGAGCGAAGAAGAAGAAGGCCTCGTCTCGGAAGAGGGGCCGCAGCGGGGCACCTGCCGCGCCTGCTGCTAGTGTTTCCGAGGACGCGGCGGACGCGGAGTCAGACTCTGCGAGGTACGCCGATTCGGGCTTGGGTGGCGCAGGCGCCGAAGGTGAGGTGTCTTCGGCAGGCGTCCCGGACGGTGGGTTTGCCGCGGGCGGCCGGAGGGGGGAAGCCTCACCACCCGCCGGAGTCACCGAGGCGGATCCCGTGCGAATCAGCGATGCCGAGGTGGAGGCCTCAACGGCGGCCGCTGCGGTGCCGGAGGCACCCTCCGCGAGGGCGCACGTAGCCGTGCTGTCCTTGCCAGCGGTAGCGGGGACTGAGGTGGCCCCTTCGACGACTGCTACCATGGGACCTTCGCCTCCGGGCGTAGCAGCCGCGGAGTCTTCCCCAGCTACGGCTGCAGGGGCAGTGGCGCTGCTAGCTGCCCCAGCCAAACGGTCATGCGTGCGGCCGGAGCTCCACCGGACACCGCGGGGATTTGTCGTGGCCACGGGCATCAGAAGCCTGTGGGACGCCAGCGCGAGCACCGGAGGCCCTGCGGCATATGCACCTTCCGGCCTCCCGACGACGCCGTCCACCGCGCGGGGGCAGCCACCGGCCTCCCCGAACGCGGAGGCTTCCGTCCGCGGCGGAACCATCCCTTCGGCCACTGAAGGTAAGGTGGCCGAGCTTACTCTGATGTATGATTTTTATGCCTTGGAGTGGTCACCCGCCTCCTTTTTTACAGCGTTGCTCATCCCGGAGGGGGAGCATCCGACGGAACCCGGGGCCTCCGAGCCCGTGAACCCTGCGGACTTCGTGCCGCCTCCGGAGACGCTGAGGGCGTGGCGCGGGATTTTGGATGACGCGGCCAGGAGCGTCGACCCGCAAGTGCTGCAGGCCTACGGCGTGGGGCGCCTCGAGGACGCTTTCGAGGTGTCTGGGGTGAGGGTAAGTACTCATGCGACCACGCTTGAGTCTAGCTGAGTTTGCTAAGTCTTGTCCCTTCTGCAGACACTCGTGCTGGGGCAGGCCCTGCAAGCGGCCTATGCTCGTAGCCAAAAAGCGCTCGAGGATAGGCTGCGAGCCGCCGAGGGGGAGCTGCGCGAAGCCTCTGACGCCCGCTCTGCCCAGGACGCCTGCATCCGTCAGCTGGAAGCGAAATGTGCCGATGCGAGGGCGCACGCCGACGGGCTTGTTGCGTCGGCGCAGGAATCAGCCGCAGCAGCTGCTGATGAAAAGTTCGCGGCGGAGCGGGACGGGCTCCTGGAGCAGGTCGGCGCGCTAGAGAAGGAGAAAGGCGAACTTGCCTTGGCTCTAGCGGAGCGCAACCGGACGCTGGGCGACGCCTCGATGGTTGCCTGGGACGCCATCCAAGCGCTGGAGAGCCATCTTCAAGGGCTAGTGGCGGAGGTGCCGGGACGCACCTTCGGTCCGGAGGAGCTGTCTCGGGCGCTCCGCTGGATCGGGGATGCCGCCAACGTCGCGCGCGACGCGGCGACGTCCTTCGGCACCCACTGCGCGTACACTTCGGCCTGCTTGGTGTGCGCGCTCCTCCAGCACCGCGGCTGTACGCATGTCGCCGGGCTGAATGACCCCCAGCTGGAGATGCCTGGCGGGGCCGGAGTAATGTCCGGCGCCGTCCGCTCCGCTCGCCGTGCCCTTGGACCCTTCTGCGACCGGATCTGGGGTCCCGTCGGGGCGGAAGCTGTACGGATCGAGCTCCGGAAGTCGCTCTACGGGACGGGGAGCCTCGGCCAATTTCTGGACGGGGTCCCTCGACGCGGTGATGGCGGCGCTGGGCCCTCCGAAGGCGCCGGGAACCCGCAGGTCTGATGTCGCGGCGCCTAGGTGTAGGCGTGCGTTGTACTGTCCCTTGTTTTTGTTAATAAAGCGCACACTTTCTGCATGCATGCTGATTTTCACCTATATCCCGGGCAGCTTGCTTGCTGGGGCCGGCTTCGGGCGGCCGACCTTTCAACCCGACGACGCCTTCAACGCTGGCGAAGGGCCGAAGACTCGCTCGACTTTTGGGCGAACCGGCCTTCCTCGAGCGAGGTGCCGCCTTTGGCGCGCGTTAAGGACGAACCCGCGGGGTAGCAGCCTAGAGCGGCCGGGATGTTGGCGGACCTTTGTATATGTGACTCTTTCGGTAAGCAGGCCTCCTGGCACTTTAAGTTGTGTGCCGTGTGCTGATGCCGCCGTTGGCGACGTAGCTGCGCCAGGGTTCCGTAGAACGGACAGTCCGCAGACCGACGTGTGCGGAGGCGGACCTCCGCGGTTTGCCTTGCTTTGTAGTCCGGAGACTCGCGCGTGCGGAGGTAGGCCTCGACGCTACGTCTTATTTAGAGTCCGTGGACTATCGTGTGCGGAGCTAGGCTCGACGCTACGCCTTCTTTATAGTCTGGAGACTCGCGCGTGCGGCGCTACGCTCGACGCTACGTCTTATTTAGAGTCCGTGGACTATCGCGTGCGGAGCTAGGCTCGACGCTACGCCTTCTTTATAGTCCGGAGACTCGCGCGTGCGGAGCTACGCTCGACGCTGCGTCTTATTTAGAGTCCGTGGACAATCGCGTGCGGAGCTAGGCTCCACGCTACGCCTTCTTTATAGTCCGGAGACTCGCGCGTGCGGAGCTACGCTCGACGCTACGTCTTGTTTAGAGTCCGTGGACTATCGCGTGCGGAGCTAGGCTCGATGCTACGCCTTCTTTATAGTCCAGAGACTCGCGCGTGCGGAGCTACGCTCGACGCTACGTCTTATTTAGAGTCCGTGGACTATCGCGTGCGGAGCTAGGCTCGACGCTACGCCTTCTTTATAGTCCGGAGACTCGCGCGTGCGGAGCTACGCTCGACGCTGCGTCTTATTTAGAGTCCGTGGACTATCGCGTGCGGAGCTAGGCTCCACGCTACGCCTTCTTTATAGTCCGGAGACTCGCGCGTGCGGAGCTACGCTCGACGCTACGTTTTGTTTAGAGTCCGTGGACTATCGCGTGCGGAGCTAGGCTCGACGCTACGCCTTCTTTATAGTCCGGAGACTCGCGCGTGCGGAGCTACGCTCGACGCTACGCTCGACGCTACGTCTTATTTAGAGTCCGTGGACTATCGCGTGCGGAGCTAGGCTCGACGCTACGCCTTCTTTATAGTCCGGAGACTCGCGCGTGCGGAGCTACGCTCGATGCTGCGTCTTATTTAGAGTCCGTGGACTATCGCGTGCGGAGCTAGGCTCAACGCTACGCCTTCTTTATAGTCCAGAGACTCGCGCGTGCGGAGCTACGCTCGACGCTACGTCTTGTTTAGAGTCCGTGGACTATCGCGTGCGGAGCTAGGCTCGACGCTACGCCTTCTTTATAGTCCGGAGACTCGCGCGTGCGGAGCTACGCTCGACGCTACGTCTTATTTAGAGTCCGTGGACTATCGCGTGCGGAGCTAGGCTCGACGCTACGCCTTCTTTATAGTCCGGAGACTCGCGCGTGCGGAGCTTGCTCGACGCTGCGTCTTATTTAGAGTCTGTGGACTATCACGTGCGGAGCTAGGCTCGACGCTACGTCTTCTTTATAGTCCGGAGACTCGCGCGTGCGGAGCTACGCTCGACGCTACGTCTTATTTAGAGTCCGTGGACTATTGCGTGCGGAGCTAGGCTCGACGCTACGTCTTCTTTATAGTCCGGAGACTCGCACGTGCAGAGCTACGCTCGACGCTACGTCTTATTTAGAGTCCGTGGACTATTGCGTGCGGAGCTAGGCTCGACGCTACGTCTTCTTTATAGTCCGGAGACTCGCGCGTGCGGAGCTACGCTCGACGCTACGTCTTATTTAGAGTCTGTGGACTATTGCGTGCGGAGCTAGGCTCGACGCTACGTCTTCTTTATAGTCCGGAGACTCGCGCGTGCGGAGCTACGCTCGACGCTACGTCTTATTTAGAGTCCGTGGACTATTGCGTGCGGAGCTAGGCTCGACGCTACGTCTTCTTTATAGTCCGGAGACTCGCGCGTGCGGAGCTACGCTCGACGCTACGTCTTATTTAGAGTCCGTGGACTATTGCGTGCGGAGCTAGGCTCGACGCTACGTCTTCTTTATAGTCCGGAGACTTGCGCGCGTGAGGGCGTCCCCCCGGTGCGTATTTCGTTTATACTCAGTCCCGTCACCTTGGCGACGGCGAGTGCACACGCGAACGTGCGTCTTTGGTTTATACTCAGTCCCGCCCACCCTGGCAATGGCGAGTGCACACGCGAACGTGCGTCTTTGGTTTATACTCAGTCCCGCCCACCCTGGCAACGGCGAGTGCACACACGAACGTGCGTCTTTGGTTTATACTAAGTCCCGCCCACCCTGGCAACGGCGAGTGCACACGCGAACGTGCGTCTTTGATTTATACTGCGGGGGCGCGCGCGCTGGCCAAGCCGGCGCGCGCCCTTGCCGCGTGCTCGTATGCGACGAAGAATTAACGGCAAACGGCGATCTTCATTATATCCCCGTTTGCGCGGGTGAGCGACTACAAGGGGTGAACATACTGACCGTTTACGCTTGATGCTGCCGCAGCCTCTAGTCGCTAGACGTCTGCAGGGCCCGCACAGGCGCCTATGGACGACCCCACGGACCTCCGCGCTGTGACGTCGGCTCTAAGGGCGTCGTTGGGCCTCGCGGCGCGGGCCTCTGGTGCCTGGCTCGATGCGCCGAGCCATATCCTGGTCGCCTCGGACGGTGATGATGGTCCTGGGGCCCGGGATTTTCATGCATAGATAGCCATGATGTGGTACCGCGCCGAAGGAGTTGAGGATTGGGCGCCCCAGAATGGCATTGTAGGGATACGGGAGGTCGACCACGTCGAAGGTGGCCTCTTCGGTCCGCATATTGTCATTTCGACCGAAGGAGACTTGAAGGCCGATCTGGCCCAGCGCCCGCAGGGGCTGTCCTCCGAAGCCCTGCAGTGGGATTCCCGAGGGCCCCAGGCGGCTTCG
This sequence comes from Dendrocalamus latiflorus, assembly GCA_017311315.1. Taxonomy (NCBI): domain Eukaryota; kingdom Viridiplantae; phylum Streptophyta; class Magnoliopsida; order Poales; family Poaceae; genus Dendrocalamus; species Dendrocalamus latiflorus. Next base: position 7,466,022 of record CM029677.1, read on the forward strand.
AGGAATCCCCATCTGGTCGAAGGCCGCCGCAAACAATACGTTCGCGGAACTACCCCTGTCCACCAATGCGCGCCCCACGTCGCATCCCGCGATGGTGACCCGAATGACCAGGGGTCCTGATGAGGGAAGTCCACACATTGGGCGTCATCAGGTGTGAATGTCACCTCGTGGCGCGCCCATTCCGGCGGTGCTTGCGCTGGATATGCCGCCACGTGATGTAGTCTTCGCGCGTAGGCCTTCTGCTGCCGCGCCGAGGCGAATTCCAGCGCAGAGCCGCCGGATATGACGTTAATGACCCTGCGGTAGGTTGCGTCCAGGGCCTGCAACGATAGGAGGCCTTCCCGAGGTTGCTGCACGTGAGCTTGGATCCGCAAGGTGCCTTCCTGGGGTTGCATTCCCTGCGCCTGTACCTGCATCCCCTGCGCCTGTACCTGCATGGGGGCCTCGTATGGGAATTGGACGTGGGCCACCGCAGGCGGGCGCGCCTCCGGGTTCCTGTCCCGAGCGACGCTGTCGCGGAGCGCCGCGATGGAGGTGCAGTTACGGGTATCATGATTGCCGCGGCCGTGGACTAAGCACCACAGCCCCTGATGCTGGTCGTCATAGTCTCCACGACCCTTATCGTCGCGACCCCTGCCACGGCCGCGGCCCCGGCCGCGGCGCCCTCGGCCGCCTCGGCCCGCTGGAGCGCCCTCGTCGGACCCGCCTTCGATGTCGAGGACGTACCAGTTTCGCCTCGACCTTTGTTGGCCGCGCTTGGGCTGATCCGCCGACTCCTTATGCGGGTTGTCCCTGCGGTCGGGCGCGTCCCTGGACGACTCCTGCTAACGCTTTCCTTTCAAAGAGCCGCCCTTCGGTGGATCTTCGGTTTTTGCCGAGGCTCCGGCCTGGTTAGCGTCGGAGTCGTCACCTTGCCTTCGCCGCGCGTCTTCCTCCGCCCTGGCGTATTCTTCCATCTTGTCGAAGAGCTTCGCCACCGTCTTGATTGGCTTCCGCGCATTGTATTCGGCCATCGGGCCCAGACGAAGGCCCTGTATGGCTGCATTGACGATGGTGGTCTCGTTGACGTCCTTCACTTGACATCGAATCTTGGCGAAGCGTTTGAAGTAATCCCGGAGTTTCTCCGAGGGTTTTTGCTTCACGGCGAAGAGTTGGTCCGCCTCGACCCGGTCGACGTAGTTTCCCTGGAAGTTGTTGTGGAGGCGGACGCGGAGCTGCTCCCACGCGTAGATGGAGCCCGACTCTATGGTAAAAAACCAAGAGAGCGCCACTCCTTGTAGCGCAAGAGGGAGTCCCTTTGCCTTCGTGGTGTCGTCTCCGCCCGCGGCTTCGATCGCGGTTTCGTATACGCGCGCGAACTCACGGTCCGTGTCGCCTTTATACGAGTCGATGGCGCTAGGGAACTTGAAGTCTTCGGGCCATGGCGCCTGCTGCAGCCCCGCCGAGAGCGGGGACTCCGGATCCACGCGCCGCAGCGGCACGCGGCTGGACGTGTGGGCTTCGCGACTGTCTGCCCTCTCCGGCGCGGGCTCGGACGCGATTGCTGGTGCGGCCGGCTGACTCCGAGCCTCTTGTATATCTCTGACGGCTCCACGAAGGTCCCCCAGCTCCCGTTGGAACGCGTTGAGAGCCGCCAGCAGGGCACTTTCCACCGCCGGTGCAGGCGGGGTCGCCGTTACTCCCAGCGGGCGGACCGGCGCGGGGACGACCGCGTCGCGAGGTCCCGAGCTGCCGGTCGCCCCGTCGTGGCTACTTCGGACCACCCGGTCCGCGCCACCGGTGAGGGTTGCCGCGGGGGCTGCGAGGTCGGCGGCCGTTGCGTCGGCGGGGTCGGTTGTCGCCGCACCCGCGTCGACGTCTTCGGCCGCGGGGCCCGTCCCCGCGACGCCGGTAGCTGGACGGGTCGTCGCGGTGCCGGCGCCGGGGGCGATCGTCGCGGTGCCGATGACGAGGTTGGTCGTCGCCGCGCGAACGCCGGCGTCTTCGGCCACCACGCCTGCGTTGACGCCCGCGTCCGCCGCTGCCGATGCCGAAGCCCTGGTGCTCATACGGTGCTCCGGGCCGACCACCTTCTTTCCCTTCGCCGCCGCTGAAGAAGCTTTTTTCGGTGCCATCTTTTTCCTTCGGTCTTCAGGCTTGTCTCCGTCCTCCCCACGGACGGCGCCAACTGTTGTGGCTACAGACCAAACAGAGAGAGAGATGGTAGTGGAGAGTAATGAAGATAAGTGTTCTGGCCTGGGTCCTCCCCAGGGCTTACCGCCATATATATATGCACATGAGGAGTGCTTTTACAATAGTGCCCTTACATTGGAGTGTCCCTTTAGGGGTGTTTATGTCATTACACATGGCCTATTCTGGGCCTTGTAACCTCCTGCCAGGCCTGCTGGGTTTAGGTGGGGGCCACCCCTACGACAATGACACTTGGAAAAACGGTTTAGGTCAAGAAGATACTGAGAAGATCAAGTGGATCAAATGATAAAGGATTAGTGGATTTGAGCGCATGTGTTTTGAAAAGCATGCATGAGTTAAATGAGTGCGAGTAAAATCTGTGTTGTAATGCTAGTGAATAGTATATATTAGGGTTAGTTGTATAGTATCCATTAGGGTTAGATATAGACTGGTTATCTCATCTATTTAACAGATTAGGATGGCAACTTGCAAGTTAACTACCTAACCATCTCTTATTTCAACCTTGTGTTTTAGTGTTAGCGTTAGAATAGTAAGTGTTGCGATGTGCTCTCTTATCCTATGGTGAAGTGGCTGTAAAATCTTCATCCTTAAGTAACAATATATCAACTTTTTTTTTGTCTCTTATGGTGTTTCCTTAGTTTGGTTGCTTTGCTCTTGTTCTTATTGATTTTGATCTCTTCTCTCACCTTCTCAACCTTGTTGTGTGCCAAGAATGTCTTAGTGATAGAAATGACTCATGGAGATCAAATCACATCCATCTAGGCTCCAAGTCTTCAAGGATTTCGAAGTTGTCCACTTTTGCATGATTTTGAACTCATCTTGAAGTTTCATAATCTCAAGGTTTTTGCTTCAAATCATGGGAGTTCTTAATTGCTGTGACATATGAAAATACATTTAGAGCCATCTTGCTCATCTTCTACCCACGAACAAGTCATATTCTGAGTTCGATTTTGGTGCAACTTTGCGTATTCTTGAGAAAGGTTTTGAACTTTGACAAGAACTTAAGTGATCCTTAGATATAATAGGTTTATAAGACCCTAATCAAGGTGTGTGCAAAGTTCAATCCTATCTGGCTATGGACTTTTGGAGTTGCTCCAAAAGTAATTGGATTCAAGTAGATATTCTATTCTGGTAATAGGGGAGCGTACAATCTACTTCTGGGCCTGATCAGACCGCTTGACTTTAGGCTTCCCTTCGTGCCTCTCATCGTCAACCATTGTGTCATATTTTTAGGTATCTTAAGGACACTCTTGACTTTGAACTATGATATTTTCAAATTCTGTACTCTCTCTTCTAGCCTTTTCTGATGCTAATTTTGCAGGGTGTAGAATAGATGGAAAGGGTATGTCGGCACCTATCATTTCTTAGGCACATCTTATCTCTTGGTCATCTAGGAAGCTGTGCTCTATTGCATAGTCCACTGTAGAAGCGGAGTTTGTAGCTGCTGCTAGTAGTTGTTCTCATGTTCTCTAGATCTTATCTATTCTAGCGACCATGGGTTAGCCTTAAGTAGTGTTTCACTCCTGTGTGATAATCCTAGTGTTATCAACATTGCCAAAAACCTAGTGCAACATTATAGTACTAAGCACATGTTATTAGATACCATTTCCTTAGAGAACATGTAGAGAAGAGGAATATTGTTCTTCAGTTTGTAGAGTCTGAGCATTAGCTTACCGATATTTTCACTAAGGCTCACAATTCTTCTTGATTTACTTCTTTGTGGAGGGGAATTTGGATGTCACCTTGATTTGAGAGGGAGTTTGACTCTTTTTACATTTATTGTATCATATTACATATTTAAATTTCAGCAACTTAAATTGTATAATTTTAATGGAGGTTTGACTATTATCCCCATACGATATGATATCTTGCTTTACATTTTGCCATATTTTGTGACAGTTTGCTAGATTACTCATGTCTTTCTATGTGTAGTCTAGCTTTGCCATATTAGTCTGCTTAAATGTGCAAAACTTAAACAAAATCTTGTCAACGTTGGATCTTATGACTAGTTTTGCTCTTATGATTTTCTTATGATTTATGCCATGTCAAATAGGCTAAGTTGAGTCTAGAAACTAATTTGAGCTTTAGATTGAGCTATGCAAGTTCTTTGTTAAGCATGAAATCACTTCTCCTAGGTTTTGCGGCTCTGGTCGAGTAAAGCTTACGAACTCAAGAGTAACTCATTGTGCTTGAACTAAGCAAACAAAATAAAAAAATAGTCTCTTTTTATGCGAAAAAACTAATCTCACCAATTTTTTCTCATGAGATGACTCGCAATTGCACTACACATGAATTTAGTGGGTGTTTTTGATGACCATGATCATTCTCTTCAGCTCCTTCCTTGGGATGGTTAGAATAAGGCTTGAGATCTAACATATGCAATAGGTTTTGGAGGGCTGTGAAATTATTCGATTTTGCATGATTTTGACCTCATCTTGAAGTTTCTTAATCTCAAGTTTGTTGCTTTGAATCTTTAGAAGCTCTTGATTTTAGTAACATTTGTAAATACATCTAGAGCCATTTGGGTCATTTTCTACCCACGAGCAAGTCATATTCTGAGTTTTGAATTTTTGCCTTGTTTTAGTGCAACTTTGTACGTTCTTGAGAAAAGTCTGAACTTTGACAAGGAGTTGAGTGATCCTTAGATGGAATAAGTTTCTAAGACCTTAATCAAGGCGTGTGCAAAGTTTCATCCTATTTGGCTATGTATTTCTGGAGTTGCACCATAAGTAGTTTAAATTAGGACTAATTTTCTATTCTAAGAATAGGTGAGTGGTCAAACCGCTTTTAGACCCAGTCAGACCACTTGCTTGTTGCCCTAGCTGAGGGAATAAACGCACACGAATGGAGAACGAGTAAATATAGGAGAGAATTCTTTTGTGGCAACACATGCCTTTTCTTCTTTCTTTGCTATTCACTCATTTCTCAAATTGCTCAACATATTACATGGCTTAAATAGACACAACGGGGCCGCACATGCAGACTACTCACCCACTATAGCCACACGACTCCCTGTGATCTAGTTTTATCGGCCATGATTCCTACGACTCGTGCACACCGCGCGTTACCTGCAAGACTTTGCCAACTCATTCACTTAGCCATTACTCGGACGCCCAACCTCGACCACAGCTGCTCGACCATGACACTTCGACCATGGCTATCTGACCACGGAACTTGGACCATGGCTTCTCGACTACCTCGATGCAACTTCGGTCATATCGCTCACACAGAGCCAATACTACTGGTCTTTGATCACGTAGGTCTTCGAGCACTAATTGAGTATTGTAGCTTACAACTACCGACCAGTTACTGTAGCTTATGGCTACTAACTAGTTATTGTAGCTCTGACTATCGACTAGTTACTATAGCTCTAACTACCGACTAGTTACTGTAGCTTATGACTACCAACCGGTTCACCATAGCTTATGACTCCAGGGCCTTTGACTGCTCTCTGACATCGGGGTCTCGACTTCTACAGTTCTTGGATACACTCAACACACAACTACACAGTACTCGAACACTGAGTACTCGAACACACGAGTACTCGACACACAACTACACAGTACTCGAACACACGAGTACTCGATGCCGACCACTATCAACAACAAGATTAGTTCCAACAATCAACCCCTTAATCTTGTTGTCATTATTTGTGAGTATCTCCTCACCGAACCTTAGAGTAGTGCCTTTTCTTCATACGCTACAGCAAGATGTGCCTCCTACTTCCTCGGCTTGTGGCACTTACTAGCAAAATGCCTACGTATACCACAGTTGTAGCACTTCACCTTCTTCTTGAAATTGCGTTCACTGGTGTCAGAGGTCGCTGTTGTCCTCATCGTCATCATGGTTGTCTCTATGACCACCACCACCTTTGATGTGGCCATCACCACAGTCATAGTTCTTCTTTGCGTTGCTGCCTATCATATCTCTATTCTTCTTCCCCTTGTTGAAGGTCTCCCACTGCGTGCGTGTGAGCAACAAATGCTCACTCTTCTTTGCCTCACCACCAAACCTTACTCAGACGTGCTCATCGTAGGCTTTGTACTGGCCAATGAGGTCTTCGATAGTGAGAATCTTTAAGTCCACACACTGCTCGATGGAGCTGACGAGCTGTATGTAGCACGCCGAGGCAGCATGAAGAAACCTAAGAACAATGGCAATTTCAGCCACCATGGTGTCACCCAACGCACGGATATCGGTGACAACAGATGTCATGAACCGGCAAAGTTTTCAGCCCCTTAAAGTACCTCTTGAGGGTCTGTAGCTTGACTTCGCACACACACTCGTGCCCCATGTGTATCGTCTTGATTGCCTCCCATGACGACTTCATCGTGTCTTTCCCAACAAGGGAAGACATAACTTCCTCCGGCATGACTTGATAGATGGCGTACAATGCCATCCGATCCTTCTGGTACTTTGCGGCACTAGGCTCCACTATTTCTCACACATTCTGAGCCTAAAGAACGACCCGCATCTTCATTTCCCAAATCTTGTAGTTCGTGTGGGTGGGTTGTGGGTGTGACAACATCACTGTGCTCTCCCTCTTCACCACCTACGAGCTAGAGGTGGACAGACCACCTTGCAGCAGGACTCGCACTGCTAATAGAGACACACTCCTTCCTTCCCTTGGCATCTTCTCTGACTAATAGGAATCAACAAGGCTTCTTCTCCGATGCACATAAATCTTCCCTCAGCTTCCTCTCCAACACACAGAAAGCACTAAGGGTCTGATACCAATTGTTGGCCCAGCCGAGGGTATAAATGCACATGAGTGGAGAATGAGTAAACACAGGAGAGACTTTTCTTGTGGCAACACACACCTTTTCTTCTTTCTCTGCTATTCACTCACTTCTCAAATTTCTCAACAGATTACACGGTTGAAATAGACACAATTGGGCCGCACATGCAGACCACTCACGAACTACAGCCACATGACTCCCTGTGATCCAGTTTTGTTGGCCACAATCCCTACAACTCACGCACACCATGCACTACCCGCTAGACTCGGCCAACTCATTGACTCAGCCATTACTCAAATGCCCAGTCTCAACCACAGCTTCTCGACCATGGCATTTCGACAACGACTTCTTGACCACAGTACTTTGACCACGACTACTCAACCACGGTACTTTGACCACGGCTTCTTGAATATGACACTTCGACCACGGCTTCTCGGCCGCCTTGACACAACTCTGGTCATACTGCTCACACAGAGTTGGTACAACTAGTCTTCGACCACACAGGTCTTTCGAGCACCGACTAGGTACTATAGATTATGACTACCGACCATGTACTGTAGCTCACGACTACCGATTAGATACTATAGCTCCATCTACTGACCAGTTACTGTAGCTTACGACTACCAACTAGTTCACTATAGCTTATGACTCTGGGGCCTCCGACTGCTCTCTGACTCCGGGGTCTGGACTTCTACACATACTCAGACACACAAGTACTCGACACATGACTACACAGTACTCGAACACATGAGTACTCGACACACAACTACACAATATTCGAACACAAGAGTACTCAAAAAATGACTATGCAATACTCGAACACACATGTACTTGACACTGACCACTATCAACAACAAGATCTAGCACATGGATCTATAAAAAAATGTGAAAATGGTTCAAGCTTAGAAGGCATTTATGGATGGCTCATAGTTTAGGACTTATTTTACTAAGATACGACCAAAAATGTATTTCAGAAAGTGCCAATTGTACTCAAATCCAAGTGTTTGAACAAAATGATTCAATATTGAACTTATAGCACTCTAAATTGACTCAATATTAGCATCTTAGTTCCATTTAGTTTATTGACATGGCTTGGCATATTTTTGGATACCTTTAACTAAACTATGAATTTGAGCAACTAGACATGCTAAAAATCTATTTAATTTCATATTCTTACTCATTTGACTTAGCTTTGCTATATATATGATTGCCATAAAAGAGATATCTTCTTCACATAATATAGCTTAGTGTAATACTTGTAAAGTGAGAGACCATGTGGACGTGCCCCATGTTTGTGATGAGTGATTGACGGTTGCTTTTGAAAGTTTGAGTTTGATTTGAGTGTTTTCTGCAAAGTCGTAGCTCTTTTGCTGTGGTCGAAAGTCGGTCGAAGTGTTTTAGACCACTTTGGCCGTGGTCGGAAGGCTGTACGACCACGTTGTGGCGTTTATGACCACTCTGGCCGTGGTCGTAGGTCACCAAGGAAGGTTACGACTGGGTTGGCCATGGTCGGAAGGCTATTCGACCACGTTGGCTGTAGTCGAAGCCTGTTACGACCACGTTGCTCGCGGTCGGTGATCGTAAGTCGAAGCTACGACTGCTGCGGTCAGAAGTCGGCGCTCGAATGAATGACCACGTTGGCCATGGTCGAACGCTGCTACAACCACGTTGGTCGTGGTCGAAAACTTGGTTCACAGTTTACGACCATGTTGTGTCGTTTACGACCACTCTGGTCGTGGTCGAGCGCACTCATGACTACGTTAGTCGTGGTTTGAAGTCGTTAGTCAGAGCTACGACCGCAGCGGTCGAAAGTCGGCGCTCGAAGTTACGACCACACTGAGTAGTCATGGCCTACGACCACGTTATCGCAGGAAGCGGTCGGAAGCACTCGGGTGAAGTCGTAGTGCGGTCGGTTGTGGTTGAAAGCCCATTCGATCACGTTTTAGACATAGGCTGAAAGTCGTAGCTTCTATTATCTGGTCGTATGGCTTCCAGAAGTGGTCGTTTCAGCTGGGAATCGGTCGTAAAGTCTTATGAGGTGGTCGTAGACTTTGTGCATTAATGTTTAAGTGATTTCGACTGATTGTAATATATGTACGACTTTGTGGAGTGTGGTTTGAGCTTTGTTTTCCGATGCAAATGGATGTTATCCTTGTCTAGTGCGGTGCTATGTGATGTTTTCCTTGTCTGTGATGGTTTGCAGGACTTTGAGACTAGTCGTGGTGAGGCATGGATGGCCGAGACTAGGCACAGGGGTGCTGAGGTCGTGAGTGGCTGGGAGATACCAAAGACGACGAGGTCTGTGAGGTGGTTGCAAGCGTGATTGGCAAGGCAGGAGGAAGCTTTCGGGAAGGCAGTGGAGTGGCATTTTGGAGAAATGCGAAAAGCTGCAAAGGGAAGCTGTGTCTCTGCCAATGCACAGGAGTTGTTGGCGCTAACGGGCAAAGCAGTGGAGCCGTTGGGTTTAACGGGTAAAGCACTGGAAGCTTGTTTTCGCTAGTGGTTAAAGCAAGTGGTAAAACCCGGTGTTAGGTGGGGGTTTACGGGTTCCCCCTTCCCGGTAGCAGAAGGGTATAAATAGAGAGGGTAGAGCTCGGGTGCTCGTGGAGGTTGTCCCCGAGTCGCTCTGGCCTTTTCATATCTGTTTTGTAAGGGTTGTCTCTGGTAGAGCACGGTTGCTCGTGTACCTCCGATGGAGTGGTTGTAGAAACCTCCATGTTCAATTGCGTATGGGGATTCATCTATCTATCTGGGTTTCATTTCGCTTGAGATGCTTTGATTTCTGTGTCTATTTTCTCTTGTGTTTCTTTGCGTTTTTGGTGAACTCCAGTTGATCTGTCTCTTATCCTTTAAGTAGAGTTCTTTGCCAAAGTTGTTTTGATTTCTTCTGCTCTGAACTGGGATTCATTCTCAAGACCACTTGGTCGGTTCATTCCGGAGAGCAAGGGTCGAATCGGGGAAGAATTTGTCTTTCGTGGTCGTGCGCCTCAAATGCTCTGTTTCGAGTACGACCATGTCGTTCCATCCGACTGAGGCAAAGACTTTTGATTTTCTTGGTAATTTCTCTTCCAAAGGATGTTGACACTCTGTGGTTAAAATATCTCCTCTTCTAGTTCAAAAGTCATCAGTTGGCTGTCTTTGGTTTCCAGTAGACCTTCTCTTTTTGCCTTCATGGCTCATTAGCTATTAGAGTTGAAGAGGTGTGTGAATACTTAGGGGGAAATTTTTTAAAGGGCATCATTCACCCCCCCTATGTTGCCATTTTGGTCCTACATAAAGTCATTTTGGATAACTTTCATAGCTCCTTATTAAACTTATAATGAATAAAATGTAGCCACTTCATTTTATTTGTGTAGGATACAGTGAAAGTGACATGGTTGAAGATGTTGATGATCGTAAAAGCACCACCAGTGTACTGTATATGTGTGGGAGCACCATTTAGCCACCTGCCTCGACGACCGCCTACCCCGGACTATCCGTGCCTTCCTCGGCCTCCTACGCCCATTTGCTGACAACTTTGACCGCCCGCCTGACATCCATATATCGTAAGAGGCAACGAGCTCAAATGTCTCCCAAGGAGGCCTAACTTTGCCATGTGGTTCTCAAGAGTTTTGACTGATTATTGATAATATTAGGAAAACATACATAGGCCCTATTTGTTTTGGCTAGCTTATAAGCACTTAGCTTTTAAGTAAGTTAGGTATAGGTCCTGTTTGTTTAGGCATAGGCTTTCTAGCTTTTCCTTAGCCTTCAATCATGCATGAACACATAACAAATTCATAATTAATGCACGAACACACAATAATCGGCGGCAGCGAGCGCGGGGAAGAAGGAGGCCGACGGCGTCGGGCACGGGGAAAGGGAGGCCAGTAGCGTCAGGGCGCGGGGAAGAGGAAGGCCAATGGAGGTGGGCACGGAGATGAGGTAGGCCGGCGGTGTCGGGGCGTGGGGAAGAGGGAGGATGGCGGAGGTGGGGCACGAGGCAAGGGAGGTCGACGGAGGTGGGGGCGCTGGGACGAGGGAGGCCGGCAGAGGTGGGCAGGGGGACGAGGGTGTCCGGCAGCGTTAGGCGCGGGGAAGAGGGAGGCCGGCGGTGGTGAGCGCATGGAAGAGGGAGGCTGGCGTTGAGCATCGTGGGGGAGATGGTGAGGGAAAAGAAAACGGAGTTGGAAGGAGGAAAAAGGAGAAAAAAAAAGGAAAGGATTTGGAGTTATATATGAATAGCATCTGGTGGGTAATTTTAGTGAACTTGAGTGGCAAAGGGATATTCCATTCCGTAAAAGCTAAAAAATACCTCCAATGGCTTTTGGCTTTTAGGGCCTGTTTGGCAGAGCTCTACCAACTTCAGATCCACCAAAAACAGCTCCACTCTACGAATTTTTACCCAAACGCTCCAGCTCCACGAAATCTGGATCCACCAAAATACTGAATCTAGCTCCAGATTCATGAAATCCATAGAGCACCTCAAGGGGTGCTCCACGAAACCTTGTTTCGTACCTACTCGTGGAGTTGGGTGGTAATTACCCACCTTTTGCCACTGGTTACACACCCCATCCCATACCACCATAAAACCCATGGGCAAAACAGGCTATTCCCACCAAAAACTCAGTTTCGTGGATCTGGAGTTGTTGTGCAAGCCAAACAGTTTTGTCTAGCTCCATGGTGGGATCCCAGATTCACGGTGGAGCTGTTTTTGATGGATTTGCTGCTCCAGATTCATTTTTTCAGTGGTGGAGCTCTGCCAAACAGGCCCTTAGGCTTAAAATGACTTAAGTTTTTTATAAACTGGATGAAAAAGCCACCTCTTTATTTAGACTTTGACTTTTTTTGCCTATAAACCAGAAAAAAGCCAAAACAAAAAGGGCCATAGTACGTACACATTTACCAGTAAAACCAAGAGTAAGAAAACATAACTATTTGTAGTCAACTTCCAATATTAAAAGTAAGAAAAACTCATGGTGGATTATATTTGCCAAATTAATGATGTCTATCAATGCAGAAGTAATTTTACACGGGAAATATAAATACATCTTAAAATACATGTGTCCATAATAATACAGAGATATTCCTCTTCACCAGTTATGTTCTGCCTAGAAATTCTTTAGAATTGTATATATAATTATAAGTTATCCAAAAAGCGTGTTTCATTAAGGAAGGTAGAAAATAAAGTTCTTATTGTACAAGGCTTTAGGACGACAAAATGCAACGGTCACGCCCAGATCACACCAGGGGGTACTAGCAAACAACTACCGGCCTTCCAAAAAATTGTAGGTGAACTGGCGACTCAAATTCACATATGAAAAACACATACTACGATTGGAAAGCGAGGCAGCGAGCCTTCTGTTTATGTGTGTCATATGATTTCTATAATGCCTTGTATCATAAAAAATAACAAAACAGTTACTCTATATAGTATTTTGGACAATAGTAACTATTATATATCCACCTTCCTTTAGGACTGTCCCATCGCAATTTATACTACATTTATAAGCATGATATTTTTGTTTAATTAATGTTTTCACAATACCTTTTTTTTCGTTTGTGTTAGTGTGTGTGTGAGAGAGATTACCATGACAAATCAGCCATTTTTGTTTCATTTGGAGTACGGAATTTTCATTATTCGTAATAGTAACCATTTTCTTTTGTTTGCGTGTATGAAAGAGAGATTACCTTGACAACCATCTGGGATGTATGGATTTCCTTCAAAACCGGGCAAGCATGCGCATCTGTAGCCAACATAGCCTTCCGTGGAGCTAGTGACACTCACGCAGGAGCTATTGATACTTACACATGCATATCCAGAGCGGTTCTGTTGCGCCTGTTGGCATGTTAGATTGGCAACAGCCCATCGGATAGAGGTTGATTCCAAATAATCGACGTACAGGTCAGGTTCTTTAGAAGCTCTGTTGATCTGTCCCAGGTACATACTGACTTCCATTTCTTTCGTAGACGGGTTGTATTTGATGCCTACCAGCCCCTCGCTCACATTTATATACGTTACTTCAAGCTTGTTATTGTACTGGAGGACGGACCTCCAGTACAGTGACAAGCTTGTGTCTGAGCAGTTGAGCTGAAAAAGTTCTCTCGCAGAGCAACCTTCTTCTAGACCAAAAGGAAACCGGACAGTAATATTCCCACAGCTTCGGGAACAATTCACCTTTTGTGGTATTGGATTATATCCTATTTAGAATGAAAAATCAATGAGATTAGCTGAACTAAAACAAGGCCACTTTATTCAATGATGACAAATAATTTGATCCAGTGTTTTCTTGCCACTTCCCCTCCTCTTCGGGAAAGGGTGGCAGCGAATTGAAGGCCCAACTACAGTGGCTCTACGTAAGGTTAGTCCACACCTATGGAGGGCTCCTTGGCGATAAGGCTCTATTGCTGCTCCACCTATGGAGACTCAAATTTTTTTTCTTGCAATTTTTCATGGTGATTTAGTGCTCAAACTGAAAAAACTTTCGAGCCTTGATAAACATGATGGTTTTCACTAGATATTCTCCCATTATACAAACTCATAAAAAGATGTATGAACTAATGAAATTAAGAAATCTAATAGAAGTTACGATAGAGGAAATTACCATAGTCAGGCGAGCAGCCATTGGAAATGTAGGGATTGCCTTCATAGCCTCTATCGCACTGGCAGACATACCCAATGTCACTAAACAGGGACGTCGTACAGCGGCTGTGGTTGCTGACACAGGCATAGTGCCTCCTATCTTCCATGTTGCTGGGACATCTTGTTTTGTCCACGATACTCCACACGAGCATGGTCCGAGTAGTTATATTGATTCTATCCCACAAGATGCTAAGATTTGAGTGTGTTTCAGTCTTACCCCTTTTATGGCGAACAAATTGTAATTGAAGGGCACGAACAGGTCTTTCAGAAGACATGGAGCAGTGTCCAGGGCCATCGGGATCCTGCCTATACACCATCTCTGCAATCTCTTTGTTGGGGCAGTTCACCTTGCAGACCAACTTAGCACTACCTGTGTCTTGATCTACCAAGTACATATCCAAGTTGCAACTGACGATATAAAACCTCAGGATCTCCACAATGGAAAAAGAATTCCCAGGAGCCTTCCATAACATGTTGTAGATATCAACACCAGATTTCATGGGGATTATATGGGAAAGGGAGACCCAAAACTGGTTCACGTGGAAGTATCCGGTCAACTCAGCACCGACGACATCAATATTTGTAATAACCTCAGTGGTGCCATCGTGTAAGAGTAGTTTGGGGGGCTGATCAGTGCTGTTGTTGCAAGTGAGACTGAAGTCGGGGTGTAGGAAGCAGCCGGCTCCTACGCCAAATGGATAGTCGAAGCTCAACTCACCGCATGTCATTGGACAACCAGTGGGTGTGGTAGCAGATGGAATGGTCCCATTAGAACTTGTTTGGGGACTATGGGGCCGGGCAGTAGTCCTCTCCGTACTTCTCACAACTGCAGATGCTCGTGCTTCCGCCATCCATATTAATGGAAGTATGAGCACAGTAAACCTGGTGTTAAAGTGATCCATCTCCAGTCGTGCTCAGCTACTGAGACTTTCGAGAATTTGAAGTTTAGACTTGTGTAAGTATTTGGGTAACAGTATAACACAGCACATGTGTAGCTGTATATGGCTTTGGCCATAGGCGGTCCTCTATATATAAACGGACATAAAAGACATGCCATGATTGTCAATATCGTGGAAGTTTTCTACTCAGATAAACTAGTCATCGTAAACGCAAAATTCACATTAAAATTTTTTGCAAAATTGTAAACAATTATCTTCAAGTATGACTCACTTCACATGGTCACTATAAACAATTATCTTAATAATTACAGGATGAAGAAGATCATGTATAATATATTTGTAGAAAATTGATGAGACTAAAGGCACCTCCTTTGCTTTGAAGGCTAGAAATTCTGACATCAAAATCAGTGAAAAATCCACAAATTACCTCGCTAATTGAGAGAAAAAGGATATCTTAAATGGCGACATATAATGATAATTGTAAGGATATTTCACTATACAAAATTGTATTGATCACCGAATATGTGATCAAACAAGCCCATATGGAACAACTACAACCAGGGACACAAATCTCGGTAAAAATAATCTTGCACAAATCCTTCATAAATCCTTTGCTACTCTTAATTTTTCTGTAAATGATTTCGTTTTAATGTAGGTCACACAATGAATGCAAATGCATAATAAATCCGATATGCTGATCATGCAGTCAGGCGATATTTCAGCTAGTGCTGAAGACATGAAAGTCTTGACAAAACGTTTTCTGGTAGCATCCCGTTGGAAAAGAAGCAAATGCGGAACATCATTGCAAGTGCGAATTCTGTAACTGCTAACGCACTCACCAAATTAGTCTAGCCCCTGAAATGGGGAATTGAACAATGGATGCTAGCTCCTGTTGCAATGATGTCTTTGGAAATCCCCTTGCAATGAGGTCTTTGTTGAAAAACGAGAATACCATCTAGGTATCTGTTGAGGGAGGGTCCGCATATTACCTCGGGCTCACGACAACTTCGGCGGGACGACACATGGGGGATCCACCCTGGGCGAGGTCCGCAACCCTAGACAAGGTCTGTAGGCAACCCCGGACAAGGTCCAGGGTCCAACCCAAGACGAAATCTAGAGGCCAACCTTAGATGAGGTTCGGGGCCCAATCCAAGACGAAGTCTGGAGGCCTACCTCAGACAAGGTCCATGGGCAACCCTGAATGTGGTGTGGAGTCCAACCCTGGACGAGGTCCGAGGGTTAACTCAAGAAGAACTCCAGAGGCCAACCTCAAATGAGGTCCACAGGCAAACCCAAATGAGGTCCGGAGTCCAACCCCAAACGAGGTCCAAAGGCCAATCTAAGATGAAGTTCAGAGGCCAACATTGGACAAGGTCTGCAAGCAACCCCAAACAAGGTCCACGGACCAACCCAAGACGAAGTCTGGAGGCCAACCTTGAATGAGGACTGCGGGAAACCCTAGATATGATACAGGGCAACCCATGATGAAGTCCGAAGGCAACACCATATGATGTCCGCGGGAAACCCCGGATGTGATACAGGGCAACCCATGATGAAGTCTGAAGGCAACACCATATGATGTCCGCGGGTAACCCTGGACTAGGTCTAGAGTCTAACCCCAGACGTGGCCCGGGGGCCATCCCAAGACAAAGTCTAGAGGCCAACCTAATTGGACGAGATCCATAGGCAACCCCAGACGATGTTCGCGAACAACCCCGAATAAGGTCTAGAGTCCAACCCAGGACAATATCGTGGACAACCCTACAAGTGGTCCGGAATGCAACCCCGAGCAAGTTCCGAGGCCAACCCAAGACGAGGTCCTAAGGCCAACCTCGGATGACATCCGTAGGCAACCTAGGTGCAGTATGAAGTCCAACCCTAGACAAGATACACGGACAACCCCAGATGAGGTCTGGAGTCCAACCTTGGAGGAGGTCCGCGAACAACGTCGGATTAGGTCTAGAGTTCAACCCTGGATGTGGTCTATGAGCAACCCAAGAGAAAGTCTGGATGCCTACCCCAGAGCCCCTTGGATGCGGCGGGAACCGCTTGGTGTGAAGGACAAAAATACACATAGGAGTAAGCTAGGCCCTAAGGACAAACTTTTAACTTTACTCACCTCCTCCTCCCAATCTATAAATAGAGCCCCTTGTAAATAGAGGGAGGAGGCCATTTTGGTAATCCTAGTTACCCATATGCAATACACTTGTTCATTCGTGTGTGATTTTTATTATGTCCACTCGCATCCTCAGTGGTCTTCGAATCCAACAAGGGGTGCATATAAATGCACTCTCCGATCTCTTGTTGACAGTAGTTGCCATCGTTCGTGGGTGCTTGGGCAAGAAGTTATGCCGCTTAAGAGCCACTTCGCTTTGCTCCCTGGACCACTCCGAGTCCAGCCTCCGTTGCCCCCCAGACCCCCTTCGGGGCCATCCTTGCTTCACATCGTGGACTCCCTCTGGGTCTGGCCTTGCTCCACTCCACAGACCCCCTCTGGGTCCATACTACTTTGGCCCCTAGCCCCAGACCCCCTTTGGGTCTAGCCTTCTTTGCCCCCAGACCCCCTCCGAGTCCAAACCACTTCACACCATTAGACACCTTCTTGGTCCAGGCTACTCCACGCCCCCAACCCCCTCTAGGTCCAGACTACTCTACTCCCCCAACCAACCTTTGTTTTTGGCTTACCATTGATTTTGATTGGCCTTCACCTCTACATCTCGGTCTACCTCGGCTCTTGGTTGGCATCAACCCCTGGTCGGCCTCTCCCCTTTGAGGTTCCTTGCCTTCGTGACCCGGAACCCCTCTAGGTTAGTTGCCTTGGCGTCCCAGCCCCCCACCGAGGCTCCATACATTTAACATCCTAGACCCCCTTTGGGTCCCCGTGCCCTTATTTCCCTGGACCATCGTGCGCATCTTGGACTACCTTGGCACCCTGAACCATTGAGCTCTGCCCTGAACTACCTTGTACCTTGGATTACTAAGCTCTACCTCGACCGGACCATCGTGCACCTCCCAGAAAGCTGAGCTCTACCCCAGACTATCATGCGCCTTGGCTTCACACTAGTCCACCTCCACCGTGCACTGGACCACCCTTGTTTTCTCTAGGACCTCTCCGTGCATGCTCCCAATACCCCTTTTGGTGCATGACCGTGAAATGCCTCCAGGTGCCTTCGTCCCACGCCTTGGCTTTGTTTGGATCATCGTGCGTCAGACCACCCCTACACTCTCCAGGATGCCTCTGCACATGCACTCCTAGACCCCCTTTAGGCGCCTGACCCTAGACTGCTTTGATGTCCTCGGGTCTGGACCACCTTTAGAGTCCCCATGTTCAGAATTCTCTCTGAACCGCCCGTGAAGTCCTCATATCTGGGCTGCCTCAGGAGTCCCCATGTTCAGAGTTCTCTCTGAACCGCCCGCGAAGTCCTCATATCTGGGCCAACTCTGGAGCCCTCACTCTAGATTTCCATCAAATTCTTCTTGTCCAAACTACGCTCCTCTGTGCCCTCTAGACCCCCTGCTCACTCACGCCCATGAGCCCCAACATGCTTTGATGGCTTGTCCTTGGCATGGTTTTGCTCAGCCTCGATGGCTTTGCCTCAGCCAACCTTCACTTCACCTTGATGGTGTCTCCTCGACTAGGGGCTCCCTAGCTCGATGGATCCACCTCAGCAAGCTCCAACATGCCTCGATGGCTTGGCGTGGTTTTGCTTGGCCTCGATGGCTTCACCTCAGTCGAGCTTCACTTTGTCTCAATGGCATCTCCTCTACTAGGGGCTCCTCCTAGCTTGACGGATTCACCTCGGTGAGCTCCAAAATGTCTCGATGTCTAGCCTCAGCATGGTTCTGCTCGTCCTCGACGGCTTCACCTCGGTCGAGCTTCACTTTGTCTAGATGGCATCTCCTTGATTATGGGCTCCCCTAGCTCAATGGATTCACCTCGGTGGGCTCTAACATGCCTCGATGGCTTGGCCTTGCCATGCTTCTGCTTGACCTCGATGGCTTTACCTCAGCCAAACTTTGCTTCACCTTATTGGTATCTCCTTGACTATGGGCTCCCACTAGCTCGACAGATTCACCTCGGTGAGCTCCAACATACATTAGTGGCCTGGTCTCAGCATGGTTCTATTCAGCCTCGAAGACATTGCCTCAGCTAACCTTCACTTCACCTTGTTGGAGTCTCCTCAACTAGGGGCTCCCCTAGCTCAATGGATTCATCTCAATGACCTCTAACACACTTTGATGGCTAGTCCGTGATGTGGTTTTTCTTGGCCTCAATGGCTTCACCTTGGGCGAGCTTTGCTTCCTCTCGATAGTGTCTCCTCAACTAGGGGCTCTCTTTAGCTTGATGGATTCACCTCAATGAGCTCCAACATGCCTTGATGGCTTGGCCTCAACGTGGTTCCACTCGGCATCGATGTCTTTTCCTTGATGGTATCTGCTTGACTACGGTCTCTACCTAGCTTGACAGATTCACCTTAGTGAACTCCAACATGCCTTCATGGCCTTGCAGTGGTGTGGTTCCACTCAGCCGAACTTCACTTCACTTCGATAGCTTCTCGACTAGGGACTCTGCCCAGTTCGATGGATTCACCTCGGTGAGCTCCAACATGCTTTGATGGCTAGGCCGCGGTATGGTTCCACTCAGCCTTAATAGCTTTACCTCCACCAAGCTTTGCTTTGTCTTGAAGGGATCTCCTCGACTAGGGGCTCCCACTAGCATGATGGATTCACCTCAGTGAGCACCAACATGCCTTTATGGTTGGGCCTTGACATGGTTTTGCTTGGCCTCGATGGCTTCACCTCGTCCAAGCTTCCCTTTGTCTCAATGGTGTCTCCCCAACTAGGGGCTCTCCCTAGCTCAATAGATTCACCTTGTTGAGCTCCAACATGCTTTGATGGCCTAGCGTCGATGTGGTTTAGCTCAGCCTCAATGTCATTTGCCTCAGTTGCCTTACACTCACCGTCCAGGGTTAGGTATTTGATAGCTGAGTCATCTAATACTCACCTTCTGGGGTTGGGTTTTGGACAAGTCACCCTTCGTAGTCGAGTCACCTAACACTCACCCTCTGGGATCGGTTCTACGACAACTCGCCTTCCAGGGTCGAGTCACCTAGAACTCACCCTCAGGTGTTGAGTCACCTAGCACTTACCCTCAGGGGTCGAGTCTGTGATAACTCATCCTCTAGGGTCGAGTCGCCTAACACTCATTCTCTATTGTTGGGTCTACGACAACTTGCCCCTCCAGGGTTGAGTAGCCTTACACCTACCCTCTGGGATTGAGTCGATGATCGCTCACCATCCTAGGTCAAGTCTACTCTGCCTTACACCCACCCTCCTGGGTCGGTTCTCTGACAAGTGCTAACTTCTTTTTAGATGGGAGACATCGATGTTCTCACCTACCTCACTGACTAGCTACTCACAATCTTTGTCCCGAGTACCAAGTTTTTTCCAATGGGTGGCAATGACATTCTTGTCTCCCTGACGGACCAGTCACTTGTGAGCTTTGTCCCAAGCACCAAGTTTTTTCTAATGGGAGACAGCGATGTTCTCACCTCCCTGATCGACTAGCTACTCACGAGATTTGTTCTGAGTGTCATCTTTTTTTTGATGGGAGATGGTGATGTTCTCACTTTCCCAACTGATTAGGTACTCAGGAGCTTCATCCCGAGCACCAAGTTTTCTAATGGGAGATGGTGACATTCTCGCCTCCCTGATCGACTAGCCGCTTGCTGGCTTCATCCTGAGTGCCAAATTTTTTCGATGGGAGGTGGTGATGTTCTCGCCTCCTCGATGGACCAGCCGCTCACAAGCTTCATCTTGAGAGCCAATTTTTTTCTGTTGAAAGATGGTGACATTCTTACATTCCGAATAGACTAGCCTCCTGTGAGGTTTGTCATGAATGCCAAGTTTTTCCAATGGGAGATGGCAACGTTCTCGCCTTCCTAACCGATTAGAGACTCACAAGCTTTGCCTCGAGTGCCAAGTTTTTTTGATGTGGGACAGGGTAGTAGAAAAACCCTAGTAAGAAGAAGTGGATGAGCTTCATTTCAACATTAGGCAAGCAACAATAGCACAAGCGTAGTAAACAATACAAGTAGTTGTAGTCCCTTAGCACCTTTGCCAAAGAAACACCGGATGCCTACTAGACAAAGCAAAGCCATCTCGACACTGTGCCATGTCGGTCGAGGTCCAAGCCAACATTATTCCTTACGTAAAAATGAGTCCAAAGTACCAAGTTTCCCGATGGTGCCACACACTGTCATTTGGGCTCAATTTCCATCACACACCATGATCATAGATTAGATTGACTAAACAGCCCCCACTGCTATTTGGGCTTGACCCGGTGGAATCCACCCACTATGGTCTCAAGTGTCACCTCTGCTTCAACCGTGCCATGCATCAAGTGCGAGTTTGGGCTAGGGACGGTAGACCCAGTCATGATGTCATCACCTTTCCTATCCTCTTGGACACTGCCCCCCAGACTAGGCCCAAGCTGAGCTAAAGATAAGGTCTGCATCATTCCCAAGAAAGGTGGTTCACTACACTCGCTGCCTTGGCCCTTTTGCCTCGATGGCTTCACCTCGACCGGACTTCACCTCGATTATGTCTCCTTGGCCATGGGCTCTCTCTAGCTCTACGGATAACCAAGTAATAACAAATTATCCTCTTCTATCGAGGGCCACACCCTGTTTTTTAGTACTCCTTGCCTCACGATCAATGCCTCGATGAGTCAATCATGCAAGCCTTGATGAATCAACCCCCTTGCATTTGGGTGCATATCTCCTCACCTCAAAGGTCAGCCCTCAATTAGTCAAGAACTCCTCATGAGACCATACCTAAGATGATCATGGGAACACCTCTGGGAGGCAGTTAATAGGTGCATTGATTCATGCCTCCTCGCCTCACAA
The DNA here is from genome assembly GCA_017311315.1 of Dendrocalamus latiflorus. Taxonomy (NCBI): domain Eukaryota; kingdom Viridiplantae; phylum Streptophyta; class Magnoliopsida; order Poales; family Poaceae; genus Dendrocalamus; species Dendrocalamus latiflorus. The sequence continues at coordinate 7,487,380 of CM029677.1, forward strand.
GCGACTCATCAATCCCTAGTACATCGTGCCCCAGCGCACTCCTAGTCATCATGTTAGTTCTCCTAGTAAGGGGTAACACTCCACAATAGCTTCACCTCTATATGATATGAATCAACATACAGGGCATTCCCTCAACCAAACTCCGCTTGATCTATTGGCATCCCCTCAATTATGCATTTGTGCTAGATTGATTGCTTCACCTCAAAAAGTGCCAACATGTTACCTAGTCATGATGTGATCAGCCTCAAGGGCCATCCCTTGATGAAATATAGCTTCGCATTGAGCACTCCTTACTTCATAGGTTGCACCTTTGTAAGCCAAGCATGTGGCACACCTCCAAGCTTCTAGCACCATGCCTCGACAAATTGAGCATGTTAGACTATATGGATGGTCGTGATTAAAGTGATGATGAATAATTACTATTTGGATTGCATTGAATTTTGTGTTTGTGAAAGTTTATTTTTGCTCCAAGTGGTAACGGACCAATCCGAGTGGTTTTGATTAGCTCCAAGTACTTTCGGATTAGTTCGAATAGCTTTGCTCAGTTAGGAGGTACTCAGTGGGCCGATTAGCCAGTCCGTTCAGATACAAGTGGCATCGGACGGTTTTCAAGTAACAACGGTTGGTACTCGAAAGAGTACTATAGCAGACCACGACACTTCGATCACGTCCGACTTCGACTACGACAGAACAACCACTAAAGGTAATCATAGCTACAATACTTATTCATGGTCATAACTACAGTAACTAGTCAGTACTCGGTACTCCTAGACTTCATGGTTGGTAGAATTATTTCAATTATTATGATTTTTGAGTACATCGAGTACTCGTGTTGGGCTAGTGGTTAACTAGTCTGTGTATGATGGTCGGTGCTTGGTGGTTAGTGCTATAGTACCAGGTAGGTACTCGATGATTGGTGAACAGTATTCGGATGAACGGTTCTCATAGTCAGAAGGATTAGGTGCTCGTGATCGATGAACAATGTTCGGAGGAATGGTACTAATAGTTAGAAGGACTCGATACTCGGTTGCTATAGCGATGCTTGTTAGGCCTGAGTGTTTGGAGCGGAGCGATGGTAATTTTTGAGTACTTGTTGAGGTAGCGGTCGTATTGTGTAATCTAAGGCTGATTTCTAGGTAGCAATAAGGTTTGTAATCGTGTATGACCTGGTTGATGGCCGTGGATTGTTTGGCACTCGTCTAAGTATGGACAAGGGTGTGCTTTGTATATGTGTGCTGATGACAGTCAAGTTGGGAAGAACTTGTACAAGAAAATATTTCTTTGGTCCTTGCATGTGTAGGTCAGTGTCGAGACGATCATGGTTAGTGACGAGGAGGACCGAGACTAGGATGGAGAGATCTAAGATCCAGACGGTTGAGGATGTCATGCAAGATGGTCGGGCTAACGCTGGAGTACATGAAGATCAAAGGTGGTGATGTGTGGAAAAGCTACGGGCAATGTAGTCCTAGAGGCTTCTACATGGAGGTTGATGATGCGAGATGGAGGTGGTGTGCTCCTAGAGGCTTTATCACGTGATGAGATCAGAAATGTTATGGAAGGAGTCCATAATGGGAAGGTTTAGAGATATGATGAAACCCATGTTAGGAAGGGTTTCGGGTCCCATGATTTGAAGTAGAGATAAGATTATGTGTTCATGTTTGAGTTGAACACAATTCAGGGTTTTAGCCATGGCTATGGGAAGAGGCTTTGTGTGCGAGAGTTTTGAGGGGTGTCGTGAGCGTGCTTTGTAGCCTCAAATATGATACAGAAATAATAGATCAGATCTATTCCATGGAAAGTTCATCAGCGGTGTGTTTTCTTGAGCATTCCTATTCTATGTTCTCGGTGGAGTGCTACGAGCATGGTGTTGTCTTCAGCTTGTGCTAAACATTCGAGTGATGAAGAGCGTCCGACCAGTCGAAGCTTTTCAAGGGGAGTGAGGTTTCGACTACGTGCAACAGCGATCATAGTGAGCAGTCAATTGAGCGGTTGAATAGCTTGCGGAAATTTAGATTGCTTTTCTTCTAGTTTGAGTTTTTGGTTTTAGGTTTCAAAGAGCGAAGACAATCATTCAGCCCCCTCTAATTATGCCAAACGATCCTACAAGTGGTATCAGAGCTAGGTTGCAATGGCATTAGATCGGGATCAAGTCTCTGGTAAACCACCATTTTTTGATGGAACAGATTATCTCTACTAGAAAACTCGCATTGAGGTCTTTCTACAAGTGCAAGGCAATGCGATTTGGCAAAAAGTTGAAAAATCGCATGAATTGCCTTCTATCGTTACCATTGATAATATTGCTGATGTAAAGGCTAATGGTAAGGCTAGAAATGTTGGACCGAAATGGCGACAGAGGGGGGGGGGTGAATGTCAACTTCTAAAAGTTCATCCCCCTTAAGCACTCACTTCTCAAACTCTCCTCCAATAGCTATAGAAAGCTATGGAGAAGAAAACAAACACTCTCTGGAACTTAAAGGAAGGCCAAAATAAAACAAGAGAAACACTCAAAGAAAAATGGAGGTCATCACAGAATTCAGGAGGGAGCGGCCTGACTTCAACCTGCCGGGCGGTCAGACCGCAGTGGCCAGGCCGGTCTGACCGCCCCTTTGCCACTGGTCAGACCGCCGGCCATATGCCGGTCTGACCGCCCCATTGAAACCGGTCTGACCGGCCTACAGGATTCAGACAACAGCAAGAGCAGAAATTCAGTTTGCAACCAGAGAACTTCACACAACTGAAAAATCTGATACTTTCTTTTGATCTCCTCAGCCCAGACCAGAAAGAAAATGACCACAGTAGCCAGAGGATCCTAGGAGACCAAAGAAATTCAACCCAAGACCAAGAAATCAAGAATTGGGCAAAATCTGAAAATATACAGAGAGCAGCGCAAAAACTCAAATTCCCATTTCATCTCTGATCCTTTGGCCACGAAACTTTGAGGATAGCTACTTAATATCCTCTGGAGTCAACATGCCAAATTTGGTGCCATCTCATGAAGGGAATCAAAATTTAGCTCAAACCCTCGAAGGCAAGATAAAGAACAGGGGGAGACCAAAAAGCAAAACCTGTGATTAAATGCGATTTGCTCTGGGAAAAGTTGATCAAATGATCTTGAGGCAACATCCCAACATAGAGCAACCCATTTTGGCACTCCCCAACAAGAAACAATAAGAAAACGAAAATCTCAAGAATCCAACACAGAGAGCATCGATGAGAAAAGAGTGCACGGGAGAAAAACTTCAGATTTTCATTCCAAATCAAAAGACGAATACAGAGGAGTCCCCGTACGCATGGACATTAGAACAAGAGAAATGATTACATGGATTCTCCACTCATCTCCAACCTCTCCCTCTCTCTAAATCAAGAACTCCACTCAAGAACATAGAGAAAGAAAGAGCTACGAAGGGGACATGGCTCTGCCCTTCTCACCCACTTCCAACCACTAAAGAGCAAAGGCAAACCACCTCCTAAAGACTCTTTTGACCAATGGAAACCCTAACTCTCTCCCAAAGCCATGGAGGTGCATGTAGCCCCTCTCCCCTATTTATAGCCCTTGGCTAATGGGTCTCCAACCCGTTACGCCCGCTAAACCCGAACGGAGCCCGCTCCCGCTTGTGCAGCCTCGCGAAATGACTAATTCGCCCCTCCTGCACCTTCTGGGAAGCTTCCGCGTTTCTTGTCATCCACGACTCGCAACCACATCGAATCACCGCCGTCTTCGACACATCCGACTGTTCTGACCTCGACACCGCTCGTGTTTAGTCCGGTCACCTCGTGTCTCGCCACGACTCCGCCTCGACGTCCTGTAGCCAACACAGACAAGAAACACATCAAATAGCACCGCTCGATACATGTAAGCATAAATGCATTAAAATAGCCCAAACCTGACAAGTCGACATAATATGCATCCTAACCATTTTGACCAGGTTTGACCAAGTCCGACCGAGCCCAATTGCACCACGCAACGTCAAGGACCGAACTAACAAAATAAATCTCGACTTTCCTAAACCGATGTCAATTACTCATCACACACATGGGATGACCTCCACATGGTCTCTCAATCTCCCCCTTGATGAGTATATTGACAAACCCAGAAAAAGCATGAAGTTGAGTTTGAGAACGAAGTCAAACATGGTCCAAAGGAAAGAGCAAAAGAGGCTCATGACCATTTCGACAAAGGAGCACTAGAGCTACACAAGAAAGAGCAAATTTTTCTCCAAAGCTCTAGAAATCTTCCCAAATGGCTTTTTCTACCACTATTCTCCCCCTTTTGGCAATAAACACATCAAGGATGCAAGGAAGAGAACAAGTCTAGGAAAATGGATGAATTGGCTGAAGTTTGATTATTTTAAACATTTAGAGCCGTGAAGATTATCCAAAATGACCATAAAGTATTACACCAAGCCATAACTCGAGAAAATGCTATCTAGATCATGACAGGATATATATAAGCCAGCTAAACCAAATAGATGACAATTTGAAATTTAGTGCAATTTGTGAGCATGTCAAGTCATCCATGATCAAAGTCTAGCTAGAGGTATCCAAGGATGATGCAAACCATGTCAATAAGCTAAGCGGAACCAAGAAGCTAGTGTTGAGCTAAAATAGAGTGCTACAAGTTCTAGAATGAGACATTTGTTTAAGTACTTGTAATCTTTGTAATTTTAGCAAAGTGAGCACATTTGATAAATTTTTCTTTAGAAATCTTATGATTGTTGCCAACCAGATGTTTGTTTTATCATTTGCTAGATCTCAAGCCTTATGCGACCACTCCAAGCGAGAAGTTTAAGGAGATGATCTTGGTCATCCAAAACTCCCCTTTATTTCACGTCGAGTGCAATGGCAAGTCATCTCATGAGAAAGAATTGGTGAGATCAGTTTTTTCGCACAAAATAGATCTTTTTGCTCCATAAGTGATTGTACTAACTTATGCAACATCAAGAACTATCATAGCTCGATCTAAAGCTCAACAAAGATTCAAGACTCAACTCAACCTATTTGACATGGCATGAATCATAAATGGATAGCTAAAGAAAGACTAATCTCGAGAGCTGGCATGACAAGTTTTAATTCAAGTTGAGCAATTTTAATTAACTTATCATGGCAAAAGCTAGTCTATACATATGAAGTCATGATAAATCTAGCAAATAAGCACCAACTTGCAAATAAAATTTGGTCTACTCTAGCCGACTGTCATGAAGGATCTAAATCTATTGTGTGCAACAAAATCAATTTGAAAAGGAGTATTCTAAATTTGGGATGAAACCTGGATCAAACACCAACGAGTGGTCGAACAGCCAGCGTGATCGGATGCAGTCAACAACCAAAATAGTCAACGTGGTCATAACCTACGTGGTCGTAAGCCAATGGAATGGTTGAACAACCAAGGTGGTCAGAACCAAACTGCAACCACAAGAATAACGTAGTCGTAACCTACGAGGTCGAACAACCAACGTGGTCGAACAACTAACGTGGTCGAAAACACGTGAAGCAATTGAAAGACTGAATGTGATCGAAGATAGAGCGATACGATCTGAAACTCAACCGTGGTTGAAACCAACGTGATCGTAAAAGCGATTGAGACTTCAGACAGTAAACATCGTGACTGTTTTAGATCAGAATGAAAACTAAAGATCATGCAGTGACCGGAAGCTTGAACGTGGTTGAAAAGCAAAGCGATGCGGTCTAAAACTTGACCATGGTCGAAACTAGATGTGGTCGTAATCGAAGCAGAATAATAGAGACATAACAGAACAGCGCACGATCACAAGATCCAAACTCCACATAACTTTCGATAGAGTCATCATCTGGTCATGAGACTTTGTACACAATAAGGTTAAGGTCTCAAGAGGATGCTCTACTCTTTGATTGAAAACATAGCAAGCAAATAGAGAGCTTTCTACGATTTCACCAAGAATGCACAAAATCGAAGTCGAGAGGGAGAAAAGACAATCAGATCATGCTTGTGGGAATAGAATAGCCAAGATGGTTTTGAGTATGACATCTACTTCTCGAGCTGTTGCCTAATGGTAGTGAAACAATTTGTGTTGCTATATCATTATGTTACTGCATGTTGCCATACTTTCAGTTCTTGTATATTCGATCTGCTTCTATTCAAGCAATCAACACTTGCTCACTTACAAGAGGATTTGTAAGTGAGTTGATTGGCTGATTTGCATAATGCAAATATGCCTAGACTAGTTTTAACTTTCGAAAAGTACCTGTAAGCTGGTAATATATGTTATATATTCTAAAATCTTTTCTTCTATCAGGCGACAAGGATGAGTGTGAGAGCACCGACGACAAACTATAAAGAATGGAAATTGCAGTGATTATGCTCCACACTGCTGTTTGTTTGAAAAATTGCCATGTCATGCACCTCTCCATCTGTTCCACCACAAGCAATAAATCCTTCTTCCCTTGGTTTATTGATGTCTATTTGTCAAACAGAACAATGAAAGACTGGAAATGGTGAATTGATTTTCCTAAAACTACTGCTGTCCACTCGAAGAGACGTGTATTAACTACGCCCTTTGGAAGAGGGAATCTACGCTGCGATGCCTTTTCTGCTACTGGTTTCATTGACCGGTTCTTTGTTTGAAAAGTGGGCGGATAGTCCAAGAGGAGTAAATTCAAATTGAGCTGAAATATTTGTGATCGGCTTATACTCTAACCGTGGTAACCGATAATTCCTATTTTCGGTGATTTTTGGTCGGTACTGTAAACCCTGATTTGATGTGCGGAGGATTGATGCATCATCTTTCTCTTTCCAATTAATCTTTTGACTTCTAGGCACTACTTTGTTTAGTTTCTTGTATCAAGATGAAGACGTTAGACTTTGAGATGCACGTGTCTTACTACCGGCCACTACTTTGAGATGCATGTGTCTTATTGCTGGCCACTTCCACACGCTGAGGGTCTCAAAAAATAGATCCACATGCTGAGGAACTTCCTCACTGGAAGAGAACTGCAATTCCTGAGATTAGGAGCCATCTTCATATGGTAGACTGATTGACCAAAGGAATGTCAATGGCAGAAATATTAGGATCCGCTGTTGCAAGTGAGGCGGTAAACAAACTGTAGGACCAAAATAGCAAAAGAGAGGATGAATAGTGTATTTAAATTTTCTTCCAAGTAATCATTTATCCTTCACTTCTATAGCTACAAAACTATAAATATTTAGGATGAAAATCCAACACAAAAGCTAGCAAAACAAGAAACCAAAAATCTGAGAAATTCCAATCCCACCAGTCAGACCTCCCCTTAATTTCGGTCAGATCAGTGAACAATATCTGTTAGACCGGTGAACACTAATGATCAGACTGATGAACAGTAAAATCAACATAATTTCAACACTAAGAAGCAATGTAACTTTTGATCCATATATCCAAATGACTTACAATTTAGTATACACTTTTTCTAGAATGTCACAAACGTATTTCAATCAAAGATCGAAAAAATCGTTGTTAAAATTGGGAAGGATTTACTAAAACCGGGCAAGAAAGGAAAATGAGAAATAAAACTTGCTCACGGGTGAAGAATAGCCAAGATGATTCTAAATGTATTCCTACATATCACAGCAAGTAAGAACACTAAAGAAATCGAGTCAAGAACACTCGGATCAAGAAATCACTCGGAGAGACCACATCAAGCCAAAACCAGGCCTTAACAAACCTGATGCCTAAATAGATGAGGACTGATTTTCAAGATATATCTCCATCACTTACTCGTCCTTAGCATCCAGCAGGAAAGAGAGAAGATTAAAATAAGCCAAATCAAAAGAAAATCAAACAAAAGAAAATAAATATATATAGGAGATGAACAAAATTAATATATTTTTACTTGAGGATGAAGGTTTTATAACCACTCCACATGAGGATAAGAGAGCACACACAACACTCACTGCTCAAACCCTAACCCTAGAACACTTAGGTTCAATGAGCAAAGGTTGGATAGTTGGATAATTATCTAGCAAGTCTCCATCCCAATTCGTTAAATAGACAAGGCAACCAGTTCCATCTAATCCTAATAGATACTATCTATTTAGCACATATGAGAAAATCAATAACCCCATACAACACATATATTACTCAGACATTACACTTATGCGCACTTTGTAAAGTACATAAGTCCGAATCTACTAAGTCCCTAGCCTTTTATCTAACTTAATCTTCTCAGCTTCTCCTCGACCTAAATCGCATTTGAATCAAGGTAGTTTCTAGCATTTTGAACAACTTGCCAAAATACCTTTTCTTCACTCGGTTTTCATCTTTCCTTGCAAGAAATCACCATGCTTGCCATGTGTAGGTGTACCACTAACTTGCCATATGTCAGTAAGTCTCTCTCATTCTAGCTCCATCGGATTGCGCCTCACTTGGACTGACAAAGCCATATGGTTCAACCCGTTATTCAAACTTTTCTTCAATATTTTCCACTTTCCTTGTGCCATGCTTGAGCTCAGCCATCTCATCTGGCATCCTTGATCATTCTGGATCTCAGCTCCTCTATGAGTGTAACTCTAATTCTCGTCGTTGACTATGATGGACTCCAAGCTTTTCTGCACATTCAAAGACCAAGAAATCTTTTTCAGACACAAGTTCTTCACAACCTGACTCGCGCTAGCTAAACACATGCATCATACAACTCATATGCACTAACCTAAGTCAAACCAAATCATCTCATAACTCAATTTCCTAAAAACCACAATTCAGCTGGAATGAAAATGCATCTGCTGGTCTGACTGCCAGCCCTGGCCAATCTGACCGCTGGTGGCGACCAGTCTGACTGCCAGGGTAGGCCGGTTTGACCCCAAGGATTGCAGCAAATGGAAAAGTGACTTTTTTTTAATAAAATTCAAATGCCAAAACCTCCAATATAACAATGGTTCATAGCAACAAAAACTTAGACCTTCTCACATGGTACGTCACTAACTGTCCTCTATCCTATTAGGTAACCCAGGAGATCGTGAGGGCAACGAGGACAAGGCTGAGAGATTGGAGATGGAAGTCCTCAAAATCCAAAGTGTTGTTGCCGTGTCTTAGATTGGCAGATAGTCCATCAGCCGTTGCTCAACTGGAAAAGCGAAATTGAAGCGTATTGGGAAGGAAGGTGATGACATCGTGCATGCTTACAAAAGGAGAGTCGAAGAGTGCAAATGGAATGAAGAAACTGCAAGGCAAGATTCCATTCCTAAACGAATGACTCGAGCGGCCAAAGGCTTCATGCCTTTTGCCCGCAGAGGACAATCTCAGTGAAGTCGTGTGTGATATTCCATCTGTTAGAGCATATCGACATCATGGGCATCGTGATGACTTGCTTGGAGCTCTTGCTTCCCCAATTCGGTACATGTTACAGCCTTTACGACTGTGCCCAAGATCTTATGACCACGTTCTGGCCGCTACGACCACCTCCTATAGCCATATGACAATGTTGTAGTGGCTACGATCACCTCCTGTGTCGCTACGACCGCTCTATTGGTCCTCCGAGCACACAGACAGTTATTACGACCAGACTGCAATCTCCCCGATCACGTTTCGCTGCTACGACCATGTAGTTGTAACCTTTAGCAGAAGTTACAACCACGTTCACTGCCTCTTGCTGCACCTCCTTCGACCACGGCCGATCACTGTAGTCGTAGCTCCTTACGACCACGCAGTGATGTTATCGACCATGACGAAGGCTCTGTCAATGCTGTAGCTATAATGCCTTACGACCACAGCTTCTGCTTCACAACCGTGGTCATAACTCCTTATGACCACAGCTTCTGCTTCACGACCATGGTCATAACTCCTTACGACCACGCTTTCCTACGGACACTTCCGCTCGTCACCGTGGTCGTAACTCCTTACGACCACGTGTGATACTCCTGTGCACACCGCTGCTCGATCACCGTAGTTGCAACTCCTTTACAACCACGCCTGTGATCCCCTACTCATTGTGGTCATAAGTCATTTATGACCATGTCTGAGAACACACTGAACTCGATAGATTTCCAGAGCCAAACTGCTCTTCTCCTCTTTATTTCTTCCTCTTGATCACACAAATCACTACGATCACCCTGATCGTCCTCTCTCTCTTGCCTCTCGATCACACCGATTGCCTTGGCCTCTCTTGCCCGTCTCACCTTGCTCTCTCGGTTACATGGCTCCACCTTTTATACCCTACTCTACGACCCCGACTCGGTTACGACCACGACTACTATTCAAACTCGGCTACGACTATGAAACAGACCCGAACTCAACTACGACTGTGGAGCGGACTTGCATACGACCACGACATGAACTCGTATACGACCATGGCCAAACTCGTAAATGACTCTGACCACTCGTACATGGCTAGAACTACGACCACGACTAGAAAAACAAGATTACAACCCTAACAGTGCAGCTTGTGTAACCATTATAGAATTTGTTAGGGAAATGCTAATGCAAGAAGTACTCGGTGGAGTCAGTGCGGTGTGGTGCCACAGCATGGAAGTGTCACCATTCTACTATGGAGCTTGTACTTACAAAGGATGCTCTAACTGCATGCTGCAACTGCCATTGCTAATCATTTGGATCGATGTTGTATGCTTCACCTTGCCAGTGAATTATTCATCCACACCTGCAAATAACAGTCTGCCTCCCAAATTGACTTTGTCATATCACTCCCGACCTTGTTCCCAAGAAGTACTCGGACCACTGCGAGCAGATCAAGCCACAGAAACCTACGTTACACAGATACTTTCCAAAATCGATGTATCCATATCAGATAACATATCAGATACGGATACTCCACTGATACACTCTAATACGTATCCTACATGTATCCTCGAATTATTGATTTTTTGAAAATAAGAAAATAATTCCTAATACTTCTCCAATACTTCTCTGATACTTCTATGATATCTCTTGAGCTAATATCCTGGTTCCACTCGTTTCGGTCAATCCCTTCCATCCCTTTCCGCAACTTGACTCTTTCGACTCCTCTCCCCGCCCTTGCCGCTGCTAGGATGGCGCCGCCAACCCCGCACTTCCGCTGCCGCCAAGATGCCACCACCGCTGCTCCCTTGTCAACCGCTCCCTTTCCCTTCCCTGCTGACTCCCCTTCCGTCCCTGGCCCTCCACTACCGCCTATAACCTTCATGTTGCCAAGACACTTTTCTTCCCTCCCTGGCTCTAGAGATGACATCGGCGATTTCCATGGTGACTACAAAAAGAGCTCCCCTTCGTTCACTGCTCCCTTCAAGGTTTGTTCTCGCTCGCCTAACCGTATTCTCTGCCCTTAGCCCTAACCCTAGATTTCGCCTCATCCACTAGTGTCCTCTCACCATCCACCGGCCTCCTCTCCTCCACCACTGGCCTCCTCTCGCCGTCCACTGGCCCTAAAATTTCCCCCGCCCCAAACTATTGAGTGTGTCCTTGCAAGAGGAGAGAGGTTGGATAGCTTGGTTGAGAAAAGTTTAGATCTGAGTGCTGCTTCACAGGCAATTTTATCTTTGGTTTGTACCTGATGAATGCTTTTACGTAGTAAAACACAGCTAGGTTTCACTACTCACTATTGATTGTCAGCATGATACATCAAGCATTCAACATTGTTGATGTTTTAATATTGATCTTACGTATGATTTGTTTGGATTCGGGGATTCTCTCGATAGACCTAGAGTATGCATATGCAGAGTGAAGACACGGGAATCTTTATCCAGGTTCGGGCATTCTTTTGAGAGAATAATAACTCTACGTCCTATGTAATTGCTAATCACCAGAAAAAAAATTACAACAGATAATCATACGAATGGCTGGCCCTCTCTCCCCTTTCTCTCTTTGACGTTAACCATTATATAGCGAGTGAAGCAATGGCCATTGTCCCGCACCAGAAGACAACTCAACGCTTTGGATGATAACCGCCTGATGGAAGTTACTATCAGAGAGACGTAAAATGTCGTTCACCATGTAGCAGTTATTGTTAGAGAGAGATTGTGTGCGGTTAGTAGATAAACGCACGTTCTAACTGCCTTGTCAGACGAACCAACAATGTTGTTCATCGTCGTAGATAAGTTGGTTGGAGATAGATTTGTCATAAGAATTCCCACGACCAAAGAGTGGTGACAGTAAGACTTACGACTGTGTGGTCTTAGAAGGAATTACGACCAGATGAGTAATCGCAGTAAGACTTACGATTACGTGGTCATAGAAGGACTTATGATCAAGGGATAATTGCAGTAAGTTTATGACTATGTGGTCGTAGAAAAGCTTACGACCATCCTTTCATATTTACCTCTTATCGATAAGGGGTATATTCATGGAATATAATGACGTAATAATTTGAGGATTATTCTATCCTCATCATCTAGCTCCCCAACTTCAAATGAAAATAACTTATTCGACTAAGTATGGTCGTACATAAAAAGTGGTGAAAAACAAAGCCTTTCTCGACCCTTATCGACTAGGAATTGGCTTTCTTGATTTGGTAATTTTGTGTAGAGACCCGAATATGCAAATCCGCACTTTTTGGTGTATTCTGCACCAGTCCAGGATCACGCTAGTGCACACAGTATAAACAAAGATGGAATATCGATCATATCACGATTCACTAAGAAAAGACTTAAATATTATTAATAATTACTAGAGTTACGACCTTATGGCCAAGCTTACAAATACCAGCCTGAAAGGCTTAAAGAAACTAGCAGTGAAAAATAAGAAATAAGCACAGTAGCCATTCGACATACCCATAGGCAATCGACTGAGGAGCGAAGTTCTAATCTGCGAAGTCATCGAAGTATCCTCCTTCTAGTAGCTCCTGTTGATCCGGTCCTTCGTCAACTGAGCAAATATGGATGAAGTTGTGAGTACATTGAGTACTCAGCAAGTCGTTTGTAATAAAGAATGAAATATAGTATGCAATGCTTATCAATGGATGGCTGAAAGGTTAATTTTGTAGAAAGCAACAATTTAAAGTAAAATACAATAAATAGATTGAAAAGCGAACTTTGAAGATGACAATAAATAAATAATCAAAGGAATTGAGACAAACCATAAGTGAACCGACCATTCAATCCATGAATCACCCGTGAACCAAGATTCACATAATGAACTACCAGTGAACTAACCATTCACTCCCCAACTTAACCCAACCAGATTTTTATGAAAACTCTACCCCTCGTGTGAAATCACCGAGCATTGTCCATGACCGAGGACACGACTATTCAAATAGTTTTACACTTTACAGAGGTTGTACAACTTTACCCACAAGACATGATCATCTCATATTGCCACTAGATTAACACACTTCCTTTGGTGTGTGGCAAAGAGATCATGACAAGGCCTTTACAATGTTCAATCCCAACCCGAATCTGCCCGCTAGGGTTTTGCCTCACACCCCCTTGCACCTCATAGAAATTAGCAACCATGTTCATCACAATGGCGGAATCGAAATTGAAATATCACAAATTAGTCAGCCAGGTCTATCCCATACTAGATATGTGGTTGTATGGTAAAGCTCAGATCAATGACGCACAAAGTTAAGCCCTTAAGTATTACCCAAGTGAAACATCCACATCCCAATGTGCAAACTGCAACCCCTTTAATGCACGATCATTCGCCCAGGTGAAAACCGATTTTGTATAACCAACACCAATGACACTCCCATGTCATGGTACTCAGATTTTATAACGGTGTCTAACCACCACGTTCCAATATATCATTAAGTCAAAATTAATTAATTGATCACATGTGATGATAAACCCAGGGTAACTACAGGCATGGCTAAGCAATTTAAATGTACAACCCATGTGACAATTAATATTACATCACTAAATAATTACCCATCCTATGATGATAATAAAATCATGGTATTCAAATTATCAAGGAGGAATAATCAAATTGGACAATAGCTACCAATACATGATAATTTAAAATAAAATAATAAATAATAAATTTGAAAACTAGGTTCAACATGATCAAAGGACATGACTTGCCTTGGCCTTGCTCAGTTGCTAGCTCTTGATCTTCAAATATTTCTTTAGCTCCTTCGAAGGTGTGATCTAACGAGAGAGAAAATGAAACGAAACAAAATAAATTCAAATATAATTCAAATGAACTCCAAAAACTTCAAAACTAGAACCAAAGGTAGATCTCAAATTTAGATGAATTTAGGAGAAAGAATCGGGTCAAACGGAGCTAGGACAAAGGAGAACGGACTCTCAAAAAATCTAGTCTGGAGAAAAGTGCTGAAAATCGGAAAAGCTACTGTGTTGCAGACTCAGCTCATAGAAAAGCTGGTCTACGGTTAACCCAGCTCATGGAACAATACAAGACCGACTAGGCTGATGACGCGCGGCTAGGGCATGGTAGAGATGTGGTAGGACATGTGTACGCTAGGACTGATGTGGCACACTGACATGGCATGACACGTGGTAGACACGTCGGCCTAGGGCTGACATGGCCGCTGAGGTGATAGCTGACTAAGCATGGCTGACTGGGCTCAGTCTATGGTCTACAGCACAGTGCTTTGACAAGTGGGCCCCAAGTATCAGTCACACGGCTCACGTGGATGCCGACTACGGGAAGATGAACCGACGCAGCACGGGGTACAAGATGACGCTGACGTCAGCTGGGACGAGGACCAGGGCGACGTGGCTAGCGATGGTTGATTGAGCGAAGTGGTAGGGTCGGCGAGACGGCGGCTACGGCGGATCGACGAGGTAACGACAGTTGAACGGCGGCTGCAGAACTCACCGGTGGCGGTGAACAACGGCAGAGGTTGGACGAGCATGATGGCCACCGAAGATGAAGACGATGACTTCAACGACGAACTCCGATGGCGACGGCGCACGCACAAGAGAGAGAGCGACTCAGAAGATGCGAAAGCCGAGGGGTCAAGCGGCTTTTATAGCATGGACGATGAGGTCGTGCTAGGCATAGATGCCGAGTCTAGGATGGTGACGGCTTAGAGTCCATGGCGAAGAGGACGCGGACACTGAGGCGAACACAAAGATGACGGCGGCTTCGACTAGGACAACGATGAACTGTGCGTGACCTCCCCGATGCTCAACACGTGGACAGGGGAGAGATCTGGCGGCTGCGATGTCCACGGACTGGATGGCTGATGCGTGGCTAGAAGCAAATTGGACGGACAAGGGTTGATGAGTTGAAGGAACAGTAATAGGCTCGGCCCATTATTGTTTAAAGATTTTCTGGGGATTTTTTATTTTTAGACATTTAAATAATTTCATTTGAGCTCTAGAAAATAGCAAATAAACCTGGAAAAATCCAAGAAAATTTTAGAAAATTCTTTGAGACTCAAGGAATCCAAATAAAATACTTTTGACAAATTTTAATGTTTAGTTTAATCATATTAAATCCTTTTAATTAATAAAAATTTAATTTAAGCTTTTATTAACTTTAAAAAATCCAAATGGTGAATTTTATTTGAAAAGCTTAAAAAAGGCTCCGAAAATCAGGATGCTACGTTTTGCTTAAGTTGTCAAGATAGATAGACATCAGATAGAGGAAATGCAATCAATTTCCCTCGACCTATCCGTTGAATCGGTTCCCAAAGCGAACGTTCGGTTCCTAAGAGAAGTAACCGATGCATTGGTTATAAAGATTTTCTGGGGGTAACTTTTGGTTTTTCACTTTCCCCATTTGCTCCAATTCGTTCGAGCTCTCTGCCTCCAATCAATCTCCATAATCTTCCTCAATCTCGCACAACTCACTTCTAATCACCCGAAAGAATGACGAAGTCTTCATCAACCTAGGCTGAATCGGGATGGATTATGCCAAGATGAAGGCATTAGAGATTGCAGAGAAGATCCCTCCATGGTGATTTGTTAGATGGATCGAAGCCGCCCGGCAAACGCTTGCCATTCGGACAAATCGGAGAGATTTCGGTGTTCCAGGCATACTATGAGTGTGGCCTGCGTCTCCCTGCTCATCCCTTCTTGACGGCCATTCCCGAGTATTTCAGGGTTGAATGGTGAACTTGGTTCCCAATTCAATCACAATGCTCAGCGTCTTTGTATACCTATGCAAGGCGTCTCAAGCTCTTCTGGTTCTACTACGAGATGAGCCGACAAACAGGGATTACTAGGAATTGTGGATTGAAGCTCCATAATGGCAAGACGGAGCTTTACGTCCCCATATTTACCCAATCTTCATGGCCGGGATGGAAGAAGAGGTGGTTCTACTAGGAGACGACTAGTGAAGACAGCCTCTTCTTCATCGGGAAGGCCGCCAAGAAAAATAGTCTTTGGAACTCAGCCCCCAAAGACATCACAAGAATAGCCCCTACATCTCTACTATTAAGGAGCTGAGGGACAAGGGGCTTACGAGCTGGCATGTAGTGAAGGACTTCATCACGCGCCGTATTAGTTTCTTGAAGTGTCGAGCACATCCTATGTGGATGTACTCGGCAGTCTCGGATTCGACCCAGGACTACAAGAATGATAAGTGATACTAGCACTCGTATTCATAACCAGGTTATATTTTTTATGTACTTTTTATTGACTACCATGTTTACTTGTTCAGACCTTGATTTGGAGGAAATCAATTCTTGAGTCAAGGCCATTTGTGAGAAGGCTCCATCCCTTGAGGTGGAGGCTCCTCATATTATGGTGGGTGTTTTTGCTAAAGAGAGGGAAGAACGCTTAAAGGTAATCAAAAAATCGACTTCATCTTTAAGACTTCTTAGTCGTAGAGCATGACCAAGTGGCATCTTAATCTTCGATAGAGCGTAGGTATGAATTTGCGTCAAGACGACCAAGGGGTCGAATTGATGGTGGTCAGTGGAGAAGTGGAAAGAATGAAGGCTCCTCCGGCCAAAAGGCGTCAATTGGTTAAGTCGGTTGATAAGAAAAAGGGGGGCACAAATGCTACTGTCACACTTAAAATTCTTCCTCCAGCTACCTCGAGTGCTCCTATTCAGCCATTTATTGCGGACATAGGCATAGCAAGTGAAATAGGGGCAGCTATATTGAAGCAATCGACTCCTAAGATCAAGGTATCCTTTATTATAACATCAAAACTGACTCAATTGGACTTTCTGAAGGCTTTATCAAGTGTCTTAAAAAGATAAACTAGAAGAGTTTTGTGTCTTTTATGAAGAAAACTGCCACGTTGGCAGAACCTGTGATCGAGAAGGAGATTGTCCTGATAATCGAAACTGGTTCCGACCATCAGGAGGTACAAGAAAAGGAAAAAACAACAACTCTTGCTGTAGACCTTCGACCAGACATGGTTGAAAGGGCTCAAGACTCTCGACCGGATGCGATTGAAGAGATCCTCATTCTTCCATAACCAGACGTGGTTGTGGGAAAGAAATCAAAAAATCCACTCTCTAGGAGGGTTTCTTCCAAATTCGCGCTGAAAGTAATGACTCAAAAGTATAAAATGCAAGTACATATACTATATTTTACCTTTGTTTTTTCAACTACTGATTCATTTCTTGTGATTGTGGTTTGGCCTCTCTATCACTTAAGGATGCTTCTACTAAGAAACCTCCTGTGGCTCTACCAGCCATCGAAGGTACCGTGGAGAGGATGGTCGAAGAAATGACCACTACAACACCAAAAAGCTATGGCCAAAACTACAAAGACTACGACCACTAAAACGGTCATAGCAAAAGAAGGTGCTGGAGAAGAAGAAAAAGAGGAAGAACAACCTAACTTCTTCTCCTTGTTTTTTTATCCTCCCTTTGTGGTAAGAACTTCTTCTAGTCAAGCTCGGAACCAAGTTCCACACCCCAAGGACCTTCCAAATAAGTGGTACATCTTCGATGACAAACATCTTGAGAAGGTGTGGTGGAGTAGGGTTGAAGAGCTTGACCAATTCAGAGATTCCGAACGAGTGCTCGAAAATTTTGCTCATAGGAGTATGAATGTGAATATTGACAATTCGAATGTTCTTACTTTGTCTCTTCTTATTTCTCACTACCTTTTCTAATCCAGAGAGCATTAGAAGACATGGCATCATGGCTGAGTACCACAGATAGCTAACACTCCTATGACAAGAGAATGTCAAACTCTCTCAGAAAGTAGCGGCATCATAAGTCTCTTAACTTATGTAGTAGAATTCAGTCTTGACCACACAACTAGAATTTCAAGTCTACCTTTAACCTTTATAGGTCTTGTCTAGATACAGAGGTCTTGGCTGTTGCACTCGAGAATGAGAAGGCTGATGCATAGAGGCTGAAGGAAGAAAATGCTAATTTATCGACAAGCCTCATAAATGCCAACTCCGCTGCCAAAACCTTATAAGTGAAAATAAACAGTAAGCCCTGAAGCTTAAATCTATTTATGTATGCATCTTTTTGGCCTTGCTTTTATCTTTCTCTTTTCAACAGAAAGAGAGATTGAATCGAGTAAGCTGCTCACTGAGGTCGAAGTGAAAACCAAAGTGATCAGAGAACTTACTCGTATTAGCAAAGAAAAAGGCAAGGTTCCTTAAGTCAGGCCATCACATCGTGGAGCCTTTGTACAATTTCTTCAGTGAAGCAGTCATACCTCGGTGCTCGAGCAAGCTCTTGAGTTGGATTCTCAAGCAAGTCATTGACCCGTTGAAGCTCTCGTGCCTCTTTGGACTGGTACTGGACCCGCCTAGGCAAAGCACTCTAAGTGGCAAGTCAGCTTTGCCGAGCAGTCTCAGCATCCTCGACCCCTGATGCAAACTAGAGCTACTTCAGAGGAGAGTGAGTATTTCTAGGATTTCTCCCATACTCATTAGAGTACTAATTTGGCTCATCACTTGAGGTCTCATCACCATTTCCATGAGAGGAGGGAGAGTGTGATCATTGGGGAGCATCCTCAGGCTTTCCTCCTGGAGGGTGATGAGAATATAAGGGTAGGGCAAAAACCTACTGCTTAGAATCTTCACTTCTGAGGGATGCCTCCTCGTCCAAAGAATCATCAGGCAAGATTGCCTC
This sequence comes from Dendrocalamus latiflorus, assembly GCA_017311315.1. Taxonomy (NCBI): domain Eukaryota; kingdom Viridiplantae; phylum Streptophyta; class Magnoliopsida; order Poales; family Poaceae; genus Dendrocalamus; species Dendrocalamus latiflorus. The sequence continues at coordinate 7,506,277 of CM029677.1, forward strand.
GCGGCCTGGAGTAAACCCTGCCAGGTAGGGGAAGTCTAGGATATAACCATCCCCAGCCTGGTTTGTTCCCTACGAGAATACGGACGAACACGAAGTGTGCCCGCCCATTGCATTCGCCGGGTCGACCGAAGAGTCACCACTAGCAGTTGGCAATGTGTTCCTTGATCGACAGAGTCTGGGGCCCTCCGAAACTGCAAGGGGTGACACCGTGGGACTTGAACGCTTGGGAATGGACCCATCGTCGCATTGCGAGTCCCCATCATGGTCGGGTTGACCCTTGCCGCTTGGGGGAGATGAGTAATCCATTGGGCATACTGCTATGGGGGAGTTTGATCCCTCATTAGCCTTTCTAGCGGCGTTGTCTCCAGGATCACCAGATCAATCTCCAGGGAGATATTCAACGTCGGAAGCAAGTATGGTCTACTCGTAGTTGTAGCAGACCTCCATGTTGATACTCGCGTAGTGACCAAGTCAAACCAGTTCTCTTTGCTCCATTCATCTGCCATGAGGGCATCAGCAAGAAAGAAGGGAGGATTTGACGATAAGGCAATTACTGGAGTCTTCAACGAAGGTCTCAGAAAAATCCCCACAGACGGCGTCAACTGTCAATGTTTTAATATCGATCTTATGTATGATTTGTTTGGATTCGGGCATTCTCTCAATAGACTTATAGTATGCACATGCAGAGTAAAGACATGGGAATCTTTATCCAAGTTCAGGCTTTCTCTTGAGAGAATAATAACCCCACGTCCTGTTTAATTGCTAATCACCAGAAAAAGAATTACAACAGAGAATCATTCGAATGGCTAACCCTCTCACCCCTTTCTCTCTTTGACATTAACCTTTATATAGCTAGTGAAACGATGGCCATTGTCCCATACCAAAAGACGTCTCAACGCTTCGAAGGGTAACTGCCTAACGGAAGTTACCGTTAGAGAGACGTAAAAGGTCGTTCACCGTATAGCGGTTGTTGTCAGAGAGAAATTGTGTGCGGTTAGTAGATAAATACACATTCTAACCGCCTTGTCAGATGAACCAACAATGTAGTTCATCGTCATAGACAGGTTGGAGGGAGATAGATTTGTCATAGGAATTCTCACGACCAAAGAGTGGTCACAGTAAGACTTATGACTGTGTGGTCTTCAAAAGACTTACGACCAAAGGACTTACGACTACGTGATCGTAGAAGGACTTGTGACCAAGGGATAGTCGCAATAAGTCTTACGACTATATGGTCGTAGAAGAGCTTATGACATATGGTCGTAGAAAAGCTTACGACATATGATCGTTGAAAAGCTTACAACCATCCTGCCATATTTATATTTTATCGATAAGGGGTATATTCAAGAAATATAATGACATAATTATTTATTTTATCCTCGTCAAACATCTTTAAATTTCTTTTGGACTATGCACTGTTTCTCAGACACCATGTACTCTGTTAAATGCCTAATGTTAACTTGTTTAGTTGAAACAATCACCATCCGCGGAGTATTGCATAAGCAAGTTAATTTTCCATGGAGTCTGTTAGTGATAGTGCTATGCCATTTGTGGCATATTTGTGGCATTTGCATAAATCTAGTTTTTCACATGCTTTGGTCACCTTGATCTTTACTACCAAGTTTACTCTAATGCTGGAGTAGCAACACTGACCTGGGTCCTGTGACCCTTGTGGGTGTAGCATAGAGGAAGTAAAATCTGTCTTGTAATACATGTTTCTAGAATGCCATAATCCAATTTCCAGAAAGTTATTGTTTGATATAGTGTAAAGATGTAACTGCAGCAAAATATGAAAAAAAAAGGCCGGCCCTGTTCCTCTAGGCTCTACCATTTGTATATTGCAGTCATAAAACTGCTCGAGCCTTTTCAACGTACAGAAAATATTAATTTTACCAGTCGCATCATTTCACAGTTCGCTTGCTTACTGGTTATCTCTTCTATTCGATAGATTCTTTTAGACTGTTATAATTTATGACTTATAACTTAAAATTTTTAATTCTAAATATTCACAAAAGGCAGTATGCAAAAGAAAATAGTTGTATGTGGCTTTGGCCAGTACAGCTTAACTCAGTACACTTTTTATTACAATCTTTTTATTGACCCTATCTTAACAAAACATATTATTTAAAAGTTAATTACTATAGTATAAGTTATAAGTGGAAAAAGAGCTAATTGTTGAGAGATATTTCTCAATATTATTGAGAGATATTGTTCTGTCCTTTTCAGATGTTCTACAAGCAGACAAAGAAAACAAACCAGTGTTGTACTATATATGCTTTAAACTCTGGTCCTTTCAGTCATGTTTGCAAGACTCCATGTTAATGCTGTTTCCATCATAATATGTCATTTTCTGTCAGAGTTCAACTTTTCACCTTTTGTTCTATCTGCGTAATTTCTCAACACTTTGTATTCCGTCTTCAGAAGCAAAATCAGCCAGTGTTGTATTGTACTGTTGAACTTGAATACTTACACTAGTTGTAGTCTTTTAGACTTATGTCGTTTATGATTATCAGATTATATACTAAGTGGTTGAACTATTATTTACTAAATGGTCTGTTGAATACTTGTACTATCTACCTAACTGTGATTTTGTAATTTATTTGTATATATATTTTTTAATTTTTCGCAGATGGTTCATTATATTTTTTTCGTCATCTTGTATGTGGCTAACAGGCAAGAGGGAGAACCAGAGAACCAAACAATTTGCTTATTGCTACATCAATATTAAGGTATTCTCGGTTTCTCAAATCCTTATAAGAATTCCTTAATTTTTGATTTTTTTATATTTATTACGTATATAAATATATTGTTGTATCGGTGTTTTTTAAAAATAATAAATCATGGTATCATTGTATTATGTATATATATCGGGGTATCCGGACATAAACTGCAAGAGATGTTGCCCAAAGTGACAAGTGCATCACCCTTCAAGAATGCCAGAGCGCTTGCTGGCAAAGGACACTAGTGTGATGGTGTCCTCATAGCTCGACGTATATGTCAGTGGAACCAGAGTTTTCGGTCCCACTGACAACGCTAAAGCAGTTGTACGTGATGGAAAATTCCGAGAGACCGGTGCACTACTCGCAGAAGTAGAACAAGCAATAAGAGATACAATTTTCTTTTTAACTACATCATTTGCACTAGTTATAGCCTTGTAGGTCTTGGAACTCCAATTATACTTTTATTATAAATGCTTGCAAAACCGTTGGCTGTGCGTCTGCATATTTTTGTTGAATTGCTGTAGTGTATCCTCCTGGCTCTAATGATGAATAAAATGTTTCTTCCATACAAGTATAGGCTATTTTCTATTAGTCATTCTTTTTGTACCTGCACAACATCTAACATAAAACACCCCGCTTTAAATATACACACATTTCTTTTTAAAAAAAGTAGCCGAAATAGCTAATTTCTAGCTCCGGACTTCAACATGGTCTCCAATGCAACCCTTTCGCCATTTAAATTACATGATAGAAAAGTTATTGAAAAGATAATTACATGAAAGTATTTTTGATGAAAAAATTACTAGTTTAATTATTATGTGATAGATCTAAATACGTTTATGTGGAGTTGTAGTCAAAGTTTTAAAAATGTACCGAAAATATAATGACAGGAAAGTATTCATGATGAAGGATTTACTAGTGTAATTTTCATGACGAAAGTACTCTTTTCTGCAATTGAAAAGGGAAAGAATTTTAGATGATTTTGTTCATAGGCTGCAAAATTGGAAACCACAAATTTGAGTGGCACCATGACAACCCTCTTGGTTTGGGCATGAAAAATATCCAAGAAAAGTTGTACATGTACTTTTTAATTTGCCCTACCACTGTGTAAAATTTCAAGTCCAAACTTAATCTATTTTTAAATGAAAGTCATTATTCACAACAAAATTCTCTCCTTTTTGTTTCTTCTAACATATTTTAAGTTCAAAGTTGAAACTTTAAAGGACGCTACCACACTCAGTAGACTACATCTACTTTATTTTTTGGAATTTTCAAATTAGCTTAGAGCTCAAACCGTGCTCCAGCCCATCCTAGGTTCGAGATCAGGATGGCGTCTCACAACGTTGATTGCACTATCGAGGTACACCTCAATCTGACATAGTTGTCGACTCGAGGGAGCGGGGACCCTTCCTCAACAGGCTGCATAACTGAAAACCAGAAATTGAGTGGCAACATGAAAGCCCTCTCGTTTTGGGCATGAAATAAATATGAAAAATATCCAAGAAATGTTTAAGTTGTACTTCTTAGTTCACCCTACCTATGCATATAAATTCAAGTTCAAGCTCAGTCTATTTTTAGAAAAAACAGTTACTACTCACAACAATTTCTACTTTCAGAAAAAGGTACTATTTACAACTTCTCTCTTTTTTTTCTTCTAACATATTTTGATTTTAATGTTGAAACATTAAAGGGCGCTACAACACTCAGCACACCACGCCTACTATTTTTTTAAAAAAATCAAATTGGTTTAGAACTCTGAGAGACCATGTGGAGGTCATCCCATGTATGTGATGAGCAATTGACATCGGTTTAGGGAAGTCGAGTTTGTTTTGGTTGGTTCGGACCATGTCGTTGTGTGGTGTAATGGACTCGGTCGGACTTGGTCAAACCTGGTCAAAGGGTTTAGATTGCATATTATGTCGACTTGTCAGGTTTGGGCTATTTCATTAATGCATTTATGCTTAAATGTATCGAGCGGTGCTATTTGATGTGTTTCTTGTCTGTGTTGGCTGCAGGACGTCGAGTGGAGTCGTGGCGAGACACGGAGGACTGGACTAGGCGCAGGTGGCGCTGAGGTCAGAACAGTCGGGATGTGTCGAAGACGACGTGGACTCGAGGTGGTTGCGAGGCGTGCGAGGCAAGGAACGCGGAAGCTTCCCGGAAGTTGCAGCAGGGGCGTTTTGGTAAAAGCGCAAGACTGCAAAAGGAAGCGGGTTAGCGGGCAAAGCACAATGTAAACCTATCAAGGAATGCTATAAATAGGAGTGTGTTTCCTGGTTGTTGGTAAGACTAGGAGAGGGGTTTTAGGGCTTTTTGCTTTGTGCTTTAGTGGTTGAGAGAGTGGGTGAGTCTTCTATGCATGTGTGCTATGAGTTCTTGATTCTCAAGCATGTATGGGGATTTGTTAGTGGGAGATTGAGAGAGATGAGCTGAACAACTATGTAATCATTCCTCTATTGTAATCATGTATATCTCCATATCAAGTTTAAGTTCTTATGTTTGAGTTGTTCCTCGCGTGTGTTTCTTTGTATGTTCAGTCTGTGTTTCTTGGTCTCAAGCCTTGCTCTATGTTCTTGTTTTCTGCTCAGCTGTGTTCTAGTTCTCGGTTTTTCCTGTGTCAAGGTTTTTAGGTGGCAAGACTAAATTATTTGGCTCTCAGTCAGACCATGAATTTGCTGCAGATATGACCGAGCTCAAGTCTTGGTTCAAGTAGTATATTTGGTGCTGTTTGATCTTTCCAAAGCAAGAAATAGAGCTTTGGTTCAGTTTTTGTTTTAGGCTACAGAGTACTTTTTGGTAGTACGGTTTTTTTTCAGGCAGCAATCCTTTTCTTTTCTCTTTACCTCTCTGCCATCCTTGTCTTTTTGGTAGCAATTTTCAGTTGGTCTTCTTTCCTGAACCGCCGTAGTCGTTCTTGCTTTTCTCCAGCTTGGGGCAGTTTGCCCGAATGTGGTTGGGGCCACCACACTCGAAGTAAATCACGGGTCCTCCTCTCTTTCTGTCCCTCCTCCCCTTGTAAGCATGGGAGAATCTTCGAGCAAGGAGGGCCAGCTGATCATCCGCAAGCTGCTCTAACTGATCATCAGTTATGTCACAGAGAGCAGCAAGGGAGAAACCAGAAAGAGAACCAGAAGAAGAGGAACCAGAAGCCAACGTGGGATCAGTGACCAAAGCCATCGACTGTGACTTCGACCTACGAGAGACAACGTCAATCTCGTGAGTCTTGAGGCGCGAGTACAGCGCGTCAAGAGTCAAGGTCGAGAGGTCTGTCGTGTCCTTGATGGTGGTCACTTTCATCTCCCAAACACGCAGATCAAGTGCCGCAAGCATCTGACGAGCATTGTCCGAGTCGGGGTATGTGAGACCGACCGCTCGGAGGTTGCTCAAGATCTTATGGAAACGCGCGAAGCACTCATCGAGGGACTCACCAGCAAGCATCTCGAATTTGTTGTATTCTCGCTTGAACTGGTCCTGTCGAACCGTCTTGATCTGGGTGGTGCCCTCATGGTATGCGTCGAGGGTCACCCAGATATCATAGGCGGACGACAGGTGGGAGATGCGATCGAACTCGCTACGACTCAGGCCCTGGATAATGATGTTCCTTGCCTTAGCGTTTGCCTCAACATCATGCATATTCCCAGCATTGATGTTCTCATCGGCAGGAACAACAAACCGGACCTTGACCTTGCGCCAGATAGCGTACCCCTGAGCCTGGATGTATGTCTCCATTCGGCTCTTCCAGAAGGGGTAATCGATGCCATCGAAAACGGGCGGCTTGGTCGAGTACTTGTCCGTCGCCATGGCTCTTGAGACCGGTTAAGATCTATTGAAAAGAGCTAACCGGCTCTGATACCAATTGTTGGACCGAAATGGCGACAGAGAGGGGTGAATGTCGGACAATTAAACTTTCAACTCCTTCAAGTACTTACGAAAATTCTCCTCTCCAATAGCTAAGATGAGCTATGAAGTGGATGAGCAATGAGACTCTTGAAACTCAACTCAAAGACCCAACTAAAAGAAGCTATAACAGAGAAGGACTAAATCAAAACAAGTGATGGCTTCCTTCAGACAGTATTCATGAGAGCTTCTTGAGACTTCTCCAAAATCAGACAAAGCTATAAGAAAGAAAGACTAACACACTTGAAAGGCCTTAACCATAGAGAAGGAACCCTAGCACCAAATATCAGAAAGAACCAAAACCAGAAGCTCTGAAATTTCAGACTGCAGATTAAAACTTCACTTTACTTGCCCAAATCAAGAAGATACCGAGATGGCTTCCATTCTTTTAAGACCAGATCACCTGGGAACTAAACCAAATAATAGGGAGGCCTTAATCAACACTAGAAACACCCAAAAGCACTGGAATTTCAGATTATGCCCAACAAACTGTAACTTACAAAGAGCAGCACCAAAAATCGAATTACTCTCTAACCCTTGATCCCCTGACTCTGAAATTTTGGGGATATGATAGCAATATCCTCAAGAGTCTACAGCCCAAATTTCAAGTCATCCCAAAGTGAGAAATAGAATCTGGACAAAACCCTAGAAAATAATGCAAACTTCAGAGAGAGGCACTAGAGATCAAATTGCTCAAAGGTCTTTAATCCTTGGCTCTAGATATTTTGCAGTTACGTTAGCAATAGCCCAAGGGATTCTCAGACCAAAGATTAGGCCATCTTCTCAAAGGAATCAAGAACTGAACAAAACCCTAGAAATGAAGAACATGAACACAGAGGGCTCAAAACTGGAAAACTGAAATCAAACATGATTTGCTCTGAGGATTAACTAGCCAAATGGCTTTTGAGCGTCACCCATGTCATAGCAACCCATTTTGGCACTTTCTAGCAAACAAGAACTCAAAGCAACGAGAATCAAAAATCTGCAGAGAGGAACATCGAAGGAAATAAACAACAGGGAGCCTGGGAATCAAACAAACTCAAATAAAACCATCTTGGATTGATAATGAGGAAGAGAGATACATGATTACAAGAAGTATCAGCTCATACACTTCCTACAACCCCATACATGCTTGGAATGATCAAGAACTCTCCATCTCCTCTCTCAAGAACTCGCAGAACACTCATACTGGATACATCGAAGGAGACCAAGGGAACACACAGGGAACACCCACTGCTGTATACACCAACTCTCACCCACTAAAGGGCAAAGGAGAAACAACCTCCCAAAGCCTCTTTTGACTACCAAACCCTAATTCCCTCTTCAAAGTGTTCAAGTGGGCATGCAGCCCCTCAATCCTATTTATAGCCTTGGCTAACGGGTCTCCGCCCCATTACGCCTGCTAAATCCAACGGCGCCCGCTCCCGCTTGTGCAGCCTCGCGAATTTCCCGATTCGCCCCTCCTGCACCTTCCGGGAAGCTTCCGCGCTCCTTGCCTCGCACGCCGCGCAACCACCTCGAGTCTACGTCGTCTTCGACACATCCCGACCGTTCTGACCTCAGCGCCACCTGCGCCTAGTCCGGTCCACGTGTCTCGCCACGACTCCACCCGATGTCCTGTAGTCACACAGACAAGAAAACACGTCAAATAGCACCGCTCGACACATGAAAGCGTAAATACCATCACACTTACCACAGACGAAGTCGAAACCTGTCGAAACATTAGAATATACATCCTAAGCCCAAATGACCAAGTTTGACCAAAGTCCGACCGAGCCCGATTGCGCCACGCAACGGCTCGACTCCGAACCACTCAAACCAAACTCGACTATCCTAAACCTTTGTCAATTACTCAACATTCACATGGAGTCACGACCACCTGGTCTCTCAATCTCCCCCTTGATGAGTATATTGACAAACTCAGAAAAAGCATGAAGTTGAGTTTGATTTTGAAGAATCCAACATGGTCCAAAGAAGAGAATGAAGCTAATGACCATGTCGACAGAAGGAACACTAGAGCAACAACTGAAAGAGCAAATTGATCTCCAAAGCTCTAAACTGTTCCCAACAGAATTTTTCTTCTCTATTCTCCCCCTTTTGGCAATAAACACATAAAGATGCAATAGAGAGAATATGACATGTCAATGGATGAATATGGCTGAAGTTTGTTTATTTAAGCATTTAGAGCCATGAGAATTATCCATATTGACCATAATGTAATACACCAAGCCATAACTCAAAAAAACGCTATCTAGATCATGACAACATATATATAAACCAGCTAGAGCACAAAGATGACAATCTGAAATGTAATGCATTTAGTGAGCAAGTCAAGTCATCAATGAGCAAAGTCTAACTAGAGATATCTAAGGATGACTCAGGCCATGTCAATAAGCTAAGCGGAAACAAGAAGCTAGTGTTGAGTCAATTAGAGTGCTACAAGCTCAAGAGTTTATCATTTGGTTAAACACTTTTCATCTTTAGGTGATTAAGCAAATCTTGCACATTTGACATATTTTCTTTTAAAGCTTATAGCTGTTTCCAACCAAAAATTTTATCATGTGCTAGATCTCAAGCCTTATGCGACTACTTCAAGCGAGAAGCTTAAGAAGATAGTCCAGGTCATCCAAAACTCCCCCTGAGTTCATGCCTAGTGCAATGGCAAGCCGTCTCATGAGAAAGAATTGGTGAAATCAGTTTTTTCGCACATAAAAAAGAGATCCTTTTGCTTTTCAACAGATTGTGCTAACTCATGATGTATCAAGATGCTAAAATAGCTCAATCTAAGATTCAACCTAGATTCAAGACTCAACTCAGCCTATTTGACATGGCATGAATCATAAAGGGATAGCTCAAGCAAGACTAATCTCGAGTGCTAACATGACAAGTTTTAATTTAAGTTGAGCAATTTTAATTAACTTATCATGGCAAAAAGCTAGTCTACACATATGAAGTCATGATAAATCTAGCAAGCTAAGCACAAGTCATGGCAAGGTGTAAAGCATTGAAGCATGTCATAACAGGATAATAATCAAGGCTCAATGCAGATTGATTATAATGCTAGAATGCTGAAAATGGAAGAAAGTCCAGCTCCTCCTCAACATTAGATGCAACTTTTAGTTCAAGTTGAGTTATGTCAAAATTAAGCTTCAGAAGCTCCCAAATGAACTCCCCCTGAACCAAAGCAATAAAATCGAGAAGCTGGCAAAGAAAACCAAACAGGCAGTCCTTAAAGCATAGAAAAGATATAGAAGCAACTATGGCTTAAACTGACTCTCATCTACCCCAAATGACTCCAGGACTAACAGCTGATCGTCGAACACACACTAGAGAGCAAACACGTACCCTGTCTACCCGAGGGTGGCCCAACCCTCGCTAGAACCTACAAGAAGTGAGTGAGCTCAACCTAGTGAGATAAGAAATAGCTACTCCTGGAAGCACAAGATAAGAGTAAGAAGTCTAAGCAACTCAACACAAGAAACACTCTAACCTATGCTAGAAGGACTTAACCCAATGCACCCGCAAATGCAATGCAACAGAAATGAGACAGAAGCATAATTAATATAATAAAGCAGTAAAGCCCAATCTCCCCCTCACTACAGTCCGTAAGGACAAACCACCCCAAGCTCTCCTCGCAGAGCTAAAAACCTCGAACTGTCCAAAGGCTTGGTGAAGATATCAGCCAACTGGTGGTCACTCTCCACAAACTGGAGCACTATGTCACCCTTCTCTACATGGTCTCTAAGGAAGTGGAAGCGAATATCAATATGCTTGGTCCGAGAGTGCTGCACTCGGTTTTTAGCAATGTTGATAGCAGACGTGTTATCGCAAAAGAGTGGAACACTGTCTAAGGCTAACCCAAAGTCCCGCAGGGTCGAAACCATCCAAAGTACCTGGCTACAGCAACTGGCAGCAGCAACGTACTCGGCCTCTGCAGTGGACTGTGCAACACCGGACTGCTTCCTCGAAGACCAGGAAACGAGAGAAGTGCCAATGAACTGGCAGGTGCTGGAAGTGCTCTTCCTATCTATCCTACAGCCAGCAAAGTCTGCATCCGAAAAGGCTCTCAAGGAAAGACAAGATGAGGAAGAGTACCAGATACCATAGTCAATGGTAGCTCGAAGGTACCGAAAGATGCGCTTCACCGCCTGGCGGTGAGATACGCGAGGAGAAGCCTGAAAACGAGCACACAGACACACGGAGAAGTGTATGTCTGGTCTCGAGGCAGTGAGGTAAAGAAGGGAGCCGATCATACTTCTGAACTCTTTCTGATCAACTGGCTCGCCATCCTCATCTGGGTCAAGATAGGCTGTAGAAGCCATGGGAGTCGACACAGGCTTACCATCGCTCATGTCGAAGCGTCTCAGGAGGTCACGAGTGTACTTTCCCTGATGAAGAAATGTACCCTCCTGAGTCTGCTTGATTTGGAAGCCAAGGAAGAAGGTCAACTCGCCCATCATACTCATTTCAAACTCGGTGCTCATGACATCCGAGAACTGTGAAACCAGAGTATGGGAAGAGCCGCCAAAGATGATGTCATCGACATAGATCTGGACGAGCAGAAGGTCATTGCCATGACGGCGGATGAACAAGGTCTTGTCTACTTTACCCATTTCAAACCCATGACTCAACAAGTAGGACTTAAGCCTCTCATACCAAGCTCTGGGGGCCTGCTTAAGTCCATACAACGCTTTGGAAAGCTTGAAGACATGGTGTGGGTATTTGGGGTTCTCGAAACCTGGAGGCTGTCTGACGTAAACTTCTTCCTCAATGACTCCATTAAGGAAGGCACTCTTGACGTCCATCTGGTAGAGCTTGAAACCCTTAGAAGCTGCAAAGGCAAGCAGGATTCTAATGGCCTCAAGTCGAGCTACAGGGGCAAAGGTCTCCTCGAAGTCTAGACCCTCAACCTGGGAAAACCCCTGAGCTACCAGTCTAGCCTGGTTTCGAATAACCACTCCATCCTCGCTCTACTTGTTCTTAAACACCCACTTAGTCCCAATAATATTGTGACCTCGCGGGGGCTCGACAAGCGACCAGACATTGTTCCTCTCGAAATTTTCTAACTCCTCATGCATGGCATTGACCCAAGACTCATCGGAAAGAGCATGGAAATATCCTTGGGCTCAAAGGAGGCAATGAAAGCAGAGTGGAGACAGAATTGAGATAAGCCAGATTTTGAGCGAGTAACACGTTCGAACAGGTCTCCAATCATCTGCTCAGAAGGATGCCTTTTCTGGATATGTCGGGGAGGTCCAGGATGAGATGAAGAAGTGGCCTCTACCTCGTGAGCTGACGAGGTAGGAACAGAGCCACTAGCTCCAGAGGAAGCAGAAGGCATGGGCTGATCACCTGGAGGTGCGGTAGAAGACGGCACCTCAATGGGTGGATAAGGGACTGGATCGGGTAGACAACCCTCATCTCCATCGTCCTCGTCATCCACGAAGATGGTCTCGGACTGCTCTAAAGAACCTGAGATATCAGGCCTAGTCCCCGGACTGGCCTCGTCAAAGGTCACCTCACATGTCTCTACCATTTTGCTAGACTCGCAGTTCCAGACCCTATAAGCCCGCGAAGAAGGCGAGTAACCTAGAAAGATCCCATCACAAGAACGTGACTCGAACTTATCTAGGTTCCCGGACTTCAGAATAAAGCACTTGCAACCAAACACACGAAAATGAGAGACGCTGGGCTTTCGCCCGTATCTCAGCTCATAAGAAGTGCGATGCAAGTGTGCCCTCAGAAAAACTCGATTTGAGACATGGCACGCGGTGGCTATAGCCTCAGCCCAAAACTTCCGCGGTGTAGAGTACTCATCAAGCATCGTCCTGGCCATCTCGACCAAGGTACGGTTCTTCCTCTCCACAACGCCATTCTGCTGAGGGACGTATGGAGAAGAGAAATGGTGCTCTACACCTGTCTCACCACAGAAACTTTCAAAGTAGGAATTCTTGAACTCCGTGCCATTGTCACTGCGAATCGCTCGTAAGGCACCTGGGAGCTCAACGAAAAGCCTACTGAAAAGACCTCGGAAATGTGAAAACGTCTCATCCTTCGAGGCTAAGAAAAACACCCAAGAATACCTCGAGAAGTCATCGACCACAACAAGAACATACCACTTCCCTCCTGCTGACTGCACTCGAGCTGGTCCAACTGTGTCCATATGGAGCAGCTGTCCCGGTGCATCGGTCATAGTAACTGTGACCGGAGGATGAGAAGCGGCAACCATCTTGCCGTGCCGGCATGGAGTGCAAACAAGATCTTTGACCATCTTGAGTTTCGGCAGACCACGAATGAGATCGTGACCGCTAACTCGAGTCAAATGGTCAAAGCCTATATGACCAAGTCTCCTATGCCAGAAAGAGAGATCGCGGGACTCAGAAGCAACTAAACACCTGAGAGGATCGCCAGAAGACTCAGAAAAATCAGCACGAAAGATCCTCCCAAAACGAGAAATCCCGCAAACCAGACTCCCCGAAGAATCAAGAATTTTGCAATTGTTTTTCTTAAAGCTCACCTCGAAACCGTCATCGGTAAGCTGAGAAACTGACAGCAAATTATACTGCAGCTTACTAACCAAGGCTACATCTTTTAAAATGAAAGAATCATTAATGCGCACTGTACCTTTGGCGATGACGCGCCCAGATGAAGCATCTCCGAAGGTGATCGTCTCATCACCTGGAGCACGGGCAAGGGAAGAAAACCAACGGGAGTCTCCGGTCATGTGTCGTGAACACCCGGAGTCTACAAGCCAAACCTTTCCCTTCCCTGCCCGGCGAACCTGAGTCAAGCAGAGAGTAAAGTCTCAGTACTGGGGTAAATCAAGAGAGATTTTGGCACCCAATACTGAACAACACGTCGAGCAGATGAAGTAGTCAAGCACGACTGACCTCTATCTACCCTACGCTATCTGTCACTCACAGCAGAAGGTCTGTGAGCAGACCTGAAGCTGTTGCGGGGTCCAACTGCTACGGGAGAGCGAGTCGGAACACCGGCAACATGCTGATCACGCCGCGGGTAGCTATCTCGATGGATGAAACGAGATCTACCCTCAGGACGGCGGAAGTCACGACCCGGAGCAGCATGAGGACGAAAACCAGAAGACTCAGAAAAACCAAGTCCTCGATGCTGCCCAAACCCGTCAGAAGCAAACCTGGACCTCGTGCTAGTCTTAGGTGCACTCAGGATCTGGGGCTGACCCTGAATACGCCTAAGTGCCTCTGCACGGTCTCTTCGCGCAATCCTGGCGTGCCTGAAGCATCTCTCGATCGAGTGCCCAACCTTCTGACAGAAGGTGCAGTGGTACTTCACCTTCTGAGAGGTGGAAGTAGCACGAAGAGGCTTCGCCTTCTGAGAGGCCGAAGCAACAGGTGGAATCACCTTGCTGTCAGAGATCCCTTGGACAAAGCCCGCTGATTTGAATTTAATCTCATCAGACCTGGGCTCAACCTCGATCGCACCTCCTACTATGGGTCTGAGAATAGCAGGTGGATGCTTCCTCATATCCTCATAGAAATCATATCCTAGACCCTGATTAAACTTGCAAATCTTGGATTGGTCTAGAATAAGATTGAGCTTCTTCTTGCCGCCTACAAATCTCTCGAGAGTGTTCATAAGATACTGATACTCCCGAAAGAGAGAGGTGCAAGAAGAGCAGGGGGAAGAGGGAACAGCAAGAGGTAAGGAAGCAGATGAAGAACCAATAGCAGAGGAACGAATGGCTTGTGCATGCACAGCCGACTCAGAATGGACAGTCCTACTGCTAGCAGGCTGGCTCACGTCACTAAGCGTCTCTACCTTACCCTGGGGCTTCTCCCCCTCCTCAGCAATCACATCACAAGAAGTTGATGACTTCTCTAATAAGTCCTTAGTTAGCTTCACACATTTATCATTCAAAGCAACGAGTTCAAGTTTTAGTTTGTCACAACTAATGCATGGTGAGCTAACAGGATCCTTAGTCGCAAACTGAGCCGATTTGTTGTTTTGATCAATCATCTCTTGGAATTGCTTAGAAACAGATTCAAGTTCAAGGGTTAATTTTGGACAATTGGTGCAAGAAACAACAGGCTCAAGTAAAGAAGCATGCAACTCAGCAATCTTGTGATCTGCCCGTTTTAGGTTCGACTTCAGCTTATTGCAATTTTCACATGACTCGGGCAGATCAAGCAACATGGTATAAAGGCCTCTAAAAGCATTGTCCTTATCCTCACATGAGGTGCAAGCACTAGTCTCAACAGGAGCAGATGAAATAGAAGCAATCCAACTCATCTCTAGTTCAGCCAACAGACTAATGTTCTCCACCTTAACAGTATCAAGCTCGGAGGACAAACTATCATGCGAGGTCCTTAACTTCTCCAAATCACCCAACAAAGCAGAGCATGTATCACAATCATCACTAGGAGGAGCAGATGTAATAGCAATAATCTCTAGTGACAATCTATCTACTTCCTTCTCTAACTCGGTACACTTAGCCCTAGCTCTAGCATGAAAGCCACCTAGCTTAAGGAAAGCATGATTAAGCTGGTCGTATGTGGGGCATACCTCGTCCGAGTCGGAGTACAGCTCGCTGTCGCTCAGTTCGCCCTCGAGGGCCATGAAGCACATGCCGGAGAAGTCGTCACCGCCATCCTTGGGCTCTTGGTCACCCGTCCCGTCGTCATCGCTCCATCCCTCCACCTCGCTGAGGTCGAGGTCGTCGAAGGCGGTGAGGACGCGGTGGAAGAGCTTCTTGGCCTTCCCGAAGTTGCGGAACTTCTTCTTTCCCGGCGTTTGAGCTGGAGGCTTCTTGTTGCGGTTCTTGTCGGTGTAGTCGATCTTGCCCGAACCGCCGTAGTCGTTCTTGCCTTTCTCCAGCTTGGGGCAGTTTGCCCGAATGTGGTTGGGGCCACCACACTCGAAGTAAATCACGGGTCCTCCTCTCTTTCTGTCCCTCCTCCCCTTGTAAGCATGGGAGAATCTTCGAGCAAGGAGGGCCAGCTGATCATCCGCAAGCTGCTCTAACTGATCATCAGTTATGTCACAGAGAGCAGCAAGGGAGAAACCGGAAAGAGAACCAGAAGCCAACGTGGGATCAGTGACCAAAGCCATCGACTGTGACATCGACCTACGAGAGACAACGTCAATCTCGTGAGTCTTGAGGCGCGAGTACAGCGCGTCAAGAGTCAAGGTCGAGAGGTCTGTCGTGTCCTTGATGGTGGTCACTTTCATCTCCCAAACACGCAGATCAAGTGCCGCAAGCATCTGACGAGCGTTGTCCGAGTCGGGGTATGTGAGACCGACCGCTCGGAGGTTGCTCAAGATCTTATGGAAACGCGCGAAGCACTCATCGAGGGACTCACCAGCAAGCATCTCGAATTTGTTGTATTCTCGCTTGAACTGGTCCTGTCGAACTGTCTTGGTCTGGTTGGTGCCCTCATGGTATGCGTCGAGGGTCACCCAGATATCATAGGCGGACGACAGGTGGGAGATGCGATCGAACTCGCTACGACTCAGGCCCTGGATAATGATGTACCTTGCCTTAGCGTTTGCCTCAACATCATGCATATTCCCAGCATTGATGTTCTCATCGGCAGGAACAACAAACCGGACCTTGACCTTGCGCCAGATAGCGTACCCCTGAGCCTGGATGTATGTCTCCATTCGGCTCTTCCAGAAGGGGTAATCGATGCCATCGAAAACGGGCGGCTTGGTCGAGTACTTGTCCGTCGCCATGGCTCTTGAGACCGGTTAAGATCTATTGAAAAGAGCTAACCGGCTCTGATACCAATTGTTGGACCGAAATGGCGACAGAGGGGGGGTGAATGTCGGACAATTAAACTTTCAACTCCTTCAAGTACTTACGAAAATTCTCCTCTCCAATAGCTAAGATGAGCTATGAAGTGGATGAGCAATGAGACTCTTGAAACTCAACTCAAAGACCCAACTAAAAGAAGCTATAACAGAGAAGGACTAAATCAAAACAAGTGATGGCTTCCTTCAGACAGTATTCATGAGAGCTTCTTGAGACTTCTCCAAAATCAGACAAAGCTATAAGAAAGAAAGACTAACACACTTGAAAAGGCCTTAACCATAGAGAAGGAACCCTAGCACCAAATATCAGAAAGAACCAAAACCAGAAGCTCTGAAATTTCAGACTGCAGATTAAAACTTCACTTTACTTGCCCAAATCAAGAAGATACCGAGATGGCTTCCATTCTTTTAAGACCAGATCACCTGGGAACTAAACCAAATAATAGGGAGGCCTTAATCAACACTAGAAACACCCAAAAGCACTGAAATTTCAGATTATGCCCAACAAACTGTAACTTACAAAGAGCAGCACCAAAAATCGAATTACTCTCTAACCCTTGATCCCCTGACTCTGAAATTTTGGGGATATGATAGCAATATCCTCAAGAGTCTACAGCCCAAATTTCAAGTCATCCCAAAGTGAGAAATAGAATCTGGACAAAACCCTAGAAAATAATGCAAACTTCAGAGAGAGGCACTAGAGATCAAATTGCTCAAAGGTCTTTAATCCTTGGCTCTAGATATTTTGCAGTTACGTTAGCAATAGCCCAAGGGATTCTCAAACCAAAGATTAGGCCATCTTCTCAAAGGAATCAAGAACTGAACAAAACCCTAGAAATGAAGAACATGAACACAGAGGGCTCAAAACTGGAAAACTGAAATCAAACATGATTTGCTCTGAGGATTAACTAGCCAAATGGCTTTTGAGCGTCACCCATGTCATAGCAACCCATTTTGGCACTTTTTAGCAAACAAGAACTCAAAGCAACGAGAATCAAAAATCTGCAGAGAGGAACATCGAAGGAAATAAACAACAGGGAGCCTGGGAATCAAACAAACTCAAATAAAACCATCTTGGATTGATAATGAGGAAGAGAGATACATGATTACAAGAAGTATCAGCTCATACACTTCCTACAACCCCATACATGCTTGGAATGATCAAGAACTCTCCATCTCCTCTCTCAAGAACTCACAGAACACTCATACTGGATACATCGAAGGAGACCAAGGGAACACACAGGGAACACCCACTGCTGTATACACCAACTCTCACCCACTAAAGAGCAAAGGAGAAACAACCTCCCAAAGCCTCTTTTGACTACCAAACCCTAATTCCCTCTTCAAAGTGTTCAAGTGGGCATGCAGCCCCTCAATCCTATTTATAGCCTTGGCTAACGGGTCTCCGCCCCGTTACGCCTGCTAAATCCAACGGCGCCCGCTCCCGCTTGTGCAGCCTCGCGAATTTCCCGATTCGCCCCTCCTGCACCTTCCGGGAAGCTTCCGCGCTCCTTGCCTCGCACGCCTCGCAACCACCTCGAGTCTACGTCGTCTTCGACACATCCCGACTGTTCTGACCTCAGCGCCACCTGCGCCTAGTCCGGTCCACGTGTCTCGCCACAACTCCACCTGATGTCCTGCAGTCACACAGACAAGAAAACACGTCAAATAGCACCGCTCGACACATAAAAGCGTAAATACCATCACACTTACCACAGACGAAGTCCAAACCTGTCGAAACATTAGAATATACATCCTAAGCCCAAATGACCAAGTTTGACCAAAGTCCGACCGAGCCCGATTGCGCCACGCAACGGCTCGACTCCGAACCACTCAAACCAAACTCGACTATCCTAAACCTTTGTCAATTACTCAACATTCACATGGAGTCACGACCACCTGGTCTCTCAATTTTTTTTGTCTTTTGTGCAGTTTTCAACCTTGCTGCATGCAGTCCAAATGACTTTATTTTCAGCTGTAATTTTTACTGTTTATTTGCTGATCTAAGCTGATTTCAACCATGCTGCATGCAGTCCAGATTCTCATTTCCCCTGTTAGTTTCGGCTAGGTTCAAGTTCTCCATTTCCTTGCTCTTTCGTTAGGCAGTTCACGGCAAGGCAGCTTCTCTTTGTACCTTCGGTTTCTTTAAGTTTTCTTCTTTGTGTTTTTGTTGGTCCAATAGATTCATCCATAGAACAAAAATCCTTCTCTTCATAGATTCTATATCTATTGGAGAGAAGATTTTTGTCGATACTTGTTGGGGGATAATTTTAATTTACGACATTCACCCCCCTCTGTCGCCATTTCAGTCCAACAATTGGTATCAGAGCCGGTTAGCTCTTTTCAATAGGTCTTAACCGGTCTCTAGAGCCATGGCGACGGACAAGTACTCGACCAAGCCCCCGGTCTTCGATGGGATCGACTATCCCTTTTGGAAGAGCCGGATGGAGACCTACATTCAGGCTCAAGGCTACGCCATCTAGCGTATGGTCAAAGTACGATTTGTTGTTCCTGCCGATGAGAACATTAATGCTGGGAACATGGCTGATGTTGAGGCAAACGCTAAGCTAAGGAACATCATTATCCAAGGGTTGAGTCGTAGCGAGTTTGACCGCATCTCTCATCTTTCGTCCGCCTTCGATATTTGGGAGACCCTCAATGCTTACCATGAGGGCACCACCCAAATAAAGACGGTGCGACAGGACCAGTTCAAGCGAGATTACAACAAGTTTGAAATGCTCGCTGGCGAGTCCCTTGATGAGTGCTTTGCGCGTTTTCACAAGATCTTGATCAATCTCCGAGCGGTCGGTCTCACATACCCCGACTCGGATAACGCTCAACAGATGCTCGCTGCACTTGATTTGCGAGTTTGGGAGATGAAGGTGACTACCATCAAGGACACCACGGACCTCTCGACTTTGACTCTTGATGCGCTGTACTCGCGCCTCAAGACTCACGAGATTGACATTGTCTCTCGCAAGTCGAAGTCACAGTCGATGGCTCTAGTCACCGATCCCAGTTCGGCTTTAGGTCTTTCTTCTTCCGATTCGCTTTGTGGTTTCTCTCTCGCTGCTCTCTGTGACGTAACTGATGATCAGTTAGAGTAGCTTGAGGATGAGCAGCTGGCCCTCTTAGCTCGGAAGTTTTTCCATGCTTACAAGAGGAGGAGGGACAGAAAGAGAGGAGGACCTGTGATTTGCTTCGAGTGTGGTGGCCCCAACCACATTCGGGCAAACTGCCCCAAGCTGGAGAAGGCCAAGAACGACTACGGCGGTTCGGGCAAGAACGACTACACCGACAAGAACCGCAACAAGAAGCCTCCAGCGCACCCTCAAGGCAAGAAGAAGTTCCGTGACTTTGGGAAGGCCAAGAAGCTCTTCCACCGCATCCTCACCGCCTTCGACGACCTCGACCTCAGCGAGGTGGAGGGATGGAGCGACGACGACAGGACGGGTGACCAAGAACCCAAGAGCGGCGATGACTTCTCCAGCATGTGCTTCATGGCCCTTGAGGGTGAACTGAGCGACAGTGAGCTATACTCTGACTCGGACGAGGTATGCCCCACCTACGACCAGCTTAATCATGCTTTTCTTAAGCTAGGTGGATTTCATGCTAGAGTTAGGGCTAGGTGTACCGAGTTAGAGAAGGAAGTAGAGAGCTTGTCACGGGAGCTTACTTCACTTAGATCTGCTCCCTCCCGTGATGATTGTGATGTTTGCTGTGCTCTGTTGGGTGACATGGAGAAACTAAGGACCTCGCATGATAGTTTGTCCTCCGAACTTGATATGATTAAGGTGGAGAACATTAGTCTTCTTGCTGAGCTTGAGATGAGTAGGGTAGTTCCTGTTTCATCTACTTCTGTTGAGACTGTTGCTTGCACCTCATGTGAGGATAAGGACAACGCTTTTAGAGGTCTTTATACCATGCTTCTAGATCTGCCCGAGTCATGTGAAAATTGCAATAACTTGAAGATGAACCTAAAACGGGCAGATCACAAAATTGCTGAGTTGCGTGCTTCTTTACTTGAGCCTGTTGTTTCTTGCACCAATTGTCCAAAATTAACGCTTGAACTTGAATCTGTTTCCAAGCAATTCCAAGAAGTGGTTAATCATAACAACAAGTTGGCTCAGTTTGCGACTAAGGATCCTGTTAGCTCACCATGCATGAGTTGTGAAAAACTAAAACTTGAACTCGTTGCTTTGAATGAAAAATGTGTGAAGCTAACTAAGGATTTACTAGAGAAGCCATCAACTCATTGTGATGTGATTGCTGAGGTGGGGAAGGAGCCCAAGGGTAAGGTGGAGACGCTTAGCGACGTGAACCAACCGGCTAGTAGTAAGACTGTCCCCTCAGAGTCGGCTGTGTGTGCACAAGCCATTCTTTCCTCTACTGTTGGTTCTTCATCTGCTCCCTTATCCTCTGCTGTTCCCTCTTCTCCCTGCTCTTCTTGCACCTCTCTCTTTCAGGAGTGTCAGTACCTTATGAACACTCTCGAGAGATTTGTAGGAGGCAAGAAGAAGCTCAATCTTATTCTAGACCAATCCAAGATTTGCAAGTTTAATCAAGGTCTAGGATATGATTTCTATGAGGACATTAGGAAGCATCCACCTACTATTCTTAGACCCATAGTAGGAGGTGTGATCGAGGTTGAGCCCAGATCTGATGAAGTTAAATTCAAGTCTGCGGGCTTCGTTCAAGGGATTTCTGACAGCAAGGTGAGTTCACCTGCAGCTTCGGCCTCTCAGAAGGCGAAGCCATCTCATGCTACTTCTGCCTCTCAGAAGGTAAAGTATCATTGCACCTTCTGTCAGAAGGATGGACACTTGATCGATCGATGCTTCAGGTGCGCCAGGATTGCGCAGAGAGACCGTGTTGCAGCACTTAGGCGTATTCAGGGTCAGCCCCAGACCTTGAGTGCACCTAAGACCAACACGAGGTCTAGGTTTGCTTCAGACGCTTCTGATGGTTTTGGGCAGCATCGAGGACTTGGTTTTTCTGAGTTTTCTGGTTTTCGTCCTCATGCTCCCTTTGGTCGTGACTTCTGCCGTCCTGAGGGTAGATCTCGTTTCCCCCGTCGAGATGGCTACCCACGGCGTGATCAGTGTGTTGCCGGTACTCCGACTCGCTCTCCCGTAGTAGTCGTACCCAGCAACAGCTTCAGGTCTGCTCACAGACTTTTTGCTTCTTTAAGTGACAGAGAGCGTAGGGTAGATAGAGGTCAGTCGTGCTTGACTACTTCATCTGCTCGACGTGTTACTCAGTATTGGGTGCCAAAATCACTCTTGATTTACCCCAGTACTAAGACTCGCCGGGCAGGGAAGGGAAAGGTTTGGCTCGTACACTCTGGGTGTTCACGACACATGACCGGAGACTCTCATTGGTTCTCTTCCCTAGCCCGCGCTCCAGGTGATGAGACGATCACCTTCGGAGACGCTTCGTCTGGGTGCATCATCGCCAAAGGTACTATGCGCGTTAATGATTCATTTCTTTTGAGAGATGTTGCCTTGGTTAGTAAGCTGCGATATAATTTGCTTTCGGTTTTTCGGCTTACCGATGACGGTTATGAGGTGAGCTTTAAGAAAAACGCTTACAAAATTCTTGATTCTTCGGGTAGTCTGGTTTGCGGGATTTCTCGTTATGGGAGGATCTTTCGTGCTGATTTTTCTGAGTCTTCTGGTAATCCTGTCCGGTGTTTAGTTGCTTCTGAGTCCCGTGACTTGACTTTTTGGCATAGGAGACTTGGTCATATCGGATTTAACCATTTGACCCGAGTTAGCGGCCACGATCTCATTTGTGGTCTGCCGAAACTCAAGATGGTCAAAGATCTTGTTTGCGCTCCATGCCAGCACGGCAAGATGGTTGCCACTTCTCACCCTCCAGTCACAGTTACTATGACCGATGCACCAGGACAGCTGCTCCACATGGACACAGTTGGACCAGCTCGAGTGCAGTCAGCAGGAGGGAAGTGGTACATACTTGTCGTGGTCGATGACTATTCGAGGTTTTCTTAGGTGTTTTTCTTAACCTCGAAGGATGAGACGTTTACCCATTTTTGAGGTCTTTTCAGTAAGATTTCTGTTGGGCTTCCGGGTGCCTTACGAGCGATCTGCAGTGACAATGGCACGGAGTTCAAGAATTCCTATTTTGAGAGGTTTTGCGATGAGACAGGTGTAGAGCACCAGTTCTCTTCTCCGCACGTCCCACAACAGAATGGCGTCATGGAGAGGAAGAACCGTACCTTGGTCGAGATGGCTAGGACAATGCTCGATGAGTACTCTACATCGAGGAAGTTTTGGGCTGAGGCTATTGCGACCGCGTGCCATATTTCCAATCGAGTTTTTCTTCGAGCACACTTGCATCGCACTTCCTATGAGTTGAGATACGGGCGAAAGCCCAGTGCCTCTCATTTTGGCGTATTTGGTTGCAAGTGCTTTATTTTGAAGTCCGGGAACCTAGACAAGTTCGAGTCACACTCTTGTGATGGTATCTTTCTATGTTACTCAACTTCTTCGCGAGCTTATCGGGTTTGGAACTGCGAGTCTAGTAAGCTGGTAGAGACCTGTGAGGTAACCTTCGACGAGGCCAGTCCGGGGACTAGGCCCGATATCTCAAGTTCTTTAGAGCAGTCTGAGCCCATCTTTGTGGATGATGAGGACGATGGAGATGAGAGTTGTCTACCCGATCCAGTCCCTCATCCACCCCTTGAGGTGCCTTCTTCCACCGCACCTCCAGGTGATCAGCCCATGCCTTCTGCTTCCTCGGGAGCTAGTGGCTCTGTTCCTACCTCTTCAGCTCATGAGGTAGAGGCCACTTCTTCTTCTCATCCAGGACCTCCCCGACATATCCAGAAAAGGCATCCTTTCGAGCAGATTATTGGAGACATCTTTGAGCGAGTCACTCGCTCAAAGTCTGGCATGTCACATTTCTGTCTCCATTCTGCCTTCGTTGCCACCTTTGAGCCCAAGGATGTTACTCATGCCCTTTCAGATGAGTCTTGGGTCAATGCCATGCATGAGGAGCTAGAGAACTTCGAGAGAAACAAGGTCTGGTCGCTTGTCGAGCCCCCGCGAGGTCACAATGTCATTGGGACTAAGTGGGTGTTCAAGAACAAGCAGAGTGAGGATGGGGTTGTCATTCGAAACAAGGCTAGACTGGTAGCTCAGGGCTTCTCCCAGGTTGAGGGTCTAGATTTTGAGGAGACCTTTGCCCCTGTAGCTAGACTTGAAGCCATTAGAATCCTGCTTGCCTTTGCAGCTTCTAAGGGTTTCAAGCTTTACTAGATGGACGTCAAGAGTGCCTTCCTTAATGGGTTCATTGAGGAAGAAGTCTATGTCAGACAGCCTCCGGGTTTCGAAAACCCCAAATACCCTAACCATGTCTACAAGCTTTCCAAAGCGTTGTATGGACTTAAGCAGGCCCCTAGAACTTGGTATGAGAGGCTTAAGTCCTATTTGTTGAGTCATGGTTTCGAGATGGGTAAGGTGGATAAGACCTTGTTCATTCGCCGGCATGGCACCGACCTCCTGCTCGTCCAGATTTATGTGGATGACATCATCTTTGGCGGCTCTTCCCATGCTCTTGTTTTACAGTTCTCGGATGTCATGAGCACCGAGTTTGAGATGAGCATGATGGGTGAGTTGACCTTCTTCCTTGGCTTCCAAATCAAGCAGACTCGGGAGGGTACCTTCTTGCATCAGGGCAAGTACACTCGAGACCTCCTGAAGCGCTTTGATATGAGTGATGGTAAGCCGGTGTCCACTCCTATGGCTACATCAGCTTCACTCGACCCAGATGAGGATGGCAAGCCAGTTGATCAGAAGGAGTATCGCAACATGATTGGCTCCCTCTTGTACCTCACTGCCTCGAGACCGGACATACACTTCTCCGTGTGTGTATGTGTTCGTTTTCAAGCTTCTCCTAGCGTATCTCACCGCTAGGCGGTGAAGCGCATCCTTCGGTACCTTCGAGCTACCATAGATTATGGTATCTAGTACTCTTCCTCTTCCTGTCTTTCCTTGAGAGCCTACTCGGATGCATATTTTGTTGGCTATAGGATAGATAGGAAGAGCACTTCAGGCACCTGCCAGTTCATTGGCACTTCTCTCATTTCTTGGTCTTCGAGGAAGCAGTCCGGTGTTGCACAGTCCACCGCAGAGGCCGAGTACGTTGCTGCAGCCAGCTGCTGTAGCCAGGTGCTCTGGATGGTCTCGACCCTGCGGGACTTTGGGTTAGTTATCGACAATGTTCCACTCTTTTGTGATAACACTTCTGCGATTAACATTGCTAAGAACCCATTGCAGCACTCCCGGACCAAGCATATCGATATTCGCTATCACTTCCTTAGAGACCATGTAGAGAAGGGTGACATCGTACTCCAGTTTGTAGAGAGTGACCACCAGTTGGCTGATATCTTTACCAAGCCATTGGATAGCTCTAGGTTTTCAGCTCTGCGGGGAGAGCTTGGGGTGGTTTGTCCTTACGGACTGTTGTGAGGGGGAGCTTTGTGTTTTACTGCTTTATTATATTAATTATGCTCTTGCTCCTTTTTGTTGCATTGCATTTTGGGTGCATTCAGGATAGTCCTTCTAGCATAGATTAGAGTGGTCTTCTTGTCTAGCGTTTAGACTTCTTGCTCTTATCTTGTGACTCTAGGATGCTTCTTGTCAGCTGTCTCTCTTCTCTCAAGGTTGAGCTTACTCACTTCTTGTGGGCTCTAGCGAGGGTTGGGCCACCCTCGGGTAGACAGGGTACGTGTTTGCTCCCTAGGTTGTTAGTAGACCAGCTGATAGTCCTCGAGTCATATGGGGTAGATGAGAGTTAGTCTGAGCCATAATATCATCTATATCTTATCTATGCTTTAAGGATTGCCCTTTCGGATTTTCTTTGTCAGCTTCTCTTGTTTATTGCTTTGATTCAGGGGGAGTTCATTTGGGAGTTTCTGGAGCTTAATATTGACATAACTCAACTTGAACTAAAAGTGCATCATCTGTTGAGGGGGAGCTGGATTTTCTGCATTTTCTAGCATTCTGCATTGTAATATAACTACATGGAGCCTTGATTATTATCTTTTATGACATGTTTACAATGCATTACTCTTGCCATGACTTGTGCTTATTTGCTAGATTGATCATGACTGCATATGTGTAGACTAGCTTTTGCCATGCTAAGTTCATTAAAATTGCTCAACTTGAATTGAAACTTCTCATGCTAGTCCTCGAGATTAGTCTTTCTCTAGCTATCCTTTTATGATTCATGCCATGTCAAATAGGCTGAGTTGAGTCTTCAATCTCTATTGAGCTTTAGGTTGAGCTATGCTAGTTCTTGATGATGCATCAGTTAGTATAATCCTTATGAATGCAAAAAGATCTCTTTTGTGCGAAAAAACTGATTTCACTAATTCTTTCTCATGAGATGGCTTGCCATTGCACTAGGCATGAACTCAGGGGGAGTTTTGGATGATCTAGACT
Source organism: Dendrocalamus latiflorus (assembly GCA_017311315.1). Classification (NCBI taxonomy): domain Eukaryota; kingdom Viridiplantae; phylum Streptophyta; class Magnoliopsida; order Poales; family Poaceae; genus Dendrocalamus; species Dendrocalamus latiflorus. The sequence continues at coordinate 7,532,150 of CM029677.1, forward strand.
ATCTTCTTAAGCTTCTTGCTTGGAGTAGTCGCATAAGGCTTGAGATCTAGCACATGATAAAAATATTGGTTGGAAACGACCATAAGTTTCAAAAGAAAATATGTCATTTATGCTCAATTTGCTTAAACTACAAAAAGAACCAAGTACTTGAACCAATGTTTCAATCTTGAGCATATAGCACTCTATTTGGACTCAATATTAGCTTCTTGGTTCCGCTTAGCTTATTGACATGGCCTGCATCATCCTTCGATATCTCTAGCTAGACTTTGATCATTGATGACTTGACATGCTCTCAAAAATGCTCTACATTTCAGATCATCATCTATTTGCTCTAGCTGGCTTATACATATCTTGTCATGATCTAGCTAGCATTCTATTGAGTTATGGTTTGATGTAATACTTGTTGGTCATTTTGGATAATTCTCATGGCTCTAAATGCTTAGAATAAATCAAACTTCAGCCATTTCATCCATTTCCATGACTTGTTCTTTTCCTTGCATCCTTGATGTGTTTATTGCCAAAAGGGGGAAATTAGTGGTAGAAAAAGCCATTTCGGGAGCTTTGAGGAAAACTTATTCTTTCTTTTTGCTCCTTATGTCGACATGGTCATTAGCTTCATCTCCTTCCTTTGGACCATGTTTGCCTTCTTGCATTTCAAACTCAACTTTGTGCTTTTTCGGGGTTTGTCAATATACTCATCAAGGGGGAGATTGAGAGACCATGTGGAGGTCATCCCATGTATGTGATGAGCAATTGACATCGGTTTATGGAAGTCGAGTTTGTTTTGGTTGGTTCGGACCATGTCGTTGCGTGGTGTAATGGACTCGGTCGGACTTGGTCAAACCTGGTCAAAGGGTTTAGATTGCATATTATGTCGACTTGTCAGGTTTGGGCTATTTCATTAATGCATTTATTCTTAAATGTATCGAGCGGTGCTATTTGATGTGTTTCTTGTCTGTGTTGGCTGCAGGACGTCGAGTGGAGTCGTGGCGAGACACGGAGGACTGGACTAGGCGCAGGTGGCGCTGAGGTCAGAACAGTCGGGATGTGTCGAAGACGACGTGGACTCGAGGTGGTTGCGAGGCGTGCGAGGCAAGGAACGCGAAAGCTTCCGGGAAGTTGCAGCAGGGGCGTTTTGGTAAAAGCATAAGACTGCAAAAGGAAGCGGGCACAAGACTGCAAAAGGAAGCGGGTTAGCGGGCAAAGCATGGAGGGTAAAACGGGCAAAGTAAAATGTAAACCCATCAAGGAATGCTATAAATAGGAGTGTGTTTCCTGGTTGTTGGTAAGACTAGGAGAGGGGTTTTAGGGCTTTTTGCTTTGTGCTTTAGTGGTTGAGAGAGTGGGTGAGTCTTCTATGCATGTGTGCTATGAGTTCTTGATTCTCAAGCATATATGGGGATCTGTTAGTGGGAGATTGAGATTGATGAGCTGAACAACTATGTAATCATTCCTCTATTGTAATCATGTATATCTCCGTATCAAGTTTAAGTTCTTGTGTTTGAGTTGTTCCTCGCGTGTGTTTCCTTGTATGTTTAGTCTGTGTTTCTTGGTCTCAAGCATTGATCTATGTTCTTGTTTTCTGCTCAGCTGTGTTCTAGTTCTCGGTTTTTCCTGTGTCAAGGTTTTTAGGTGGCAAGACTAAATTAATTTGGCTCTCGGTCAGACCATGAATCTGCTGCAGATATGACCGAGCTCAAGTCTTGGTTCAAGTAGTATATTCGGTGCTGTTTGATCTTTCCAAAGCAAGAAATGGAGCTTTGGTTCAGTTTTCGTTTTAGGCTGCAGAGTACTTTTTGGTAGTACAGTTTTTTTTCAGGCAGCAATACTTTTCTTTTCTCTTTACCTCTCTGCCGTCCTTGTCTTTTTGGTAGCAATTTTCAGTTGGTCTTCTTTGGTTTAAGAAGGGATGCAGGCAATCAATTATCTTTTCGGCAGCTTATTCATTGGGAAAATTAACTATGCCGATTGCTATCAAAGTACTGCACTCTTTATTTGCTAGCTAATCTTTTCTCTTCTTTATTTGTTTACGGCAGCAAGCTTGTTTATTCCTGTTCCCTCCTTGCACTAAAAGACGATTGGATTTTTTTTGTCTTTTGTGCAGTTTTCAACCTTGCTGCATGCAGTCCAAATGACTTTGTTTTCAGCTGTAATTTTTACTGTTTGTTTGCTGATCCAAGCTGATTTCAACCATGCTGCATGCAGTCCAGATTCTCATTTCCCCTATTAGTTTCAGCTAGGTTCATGTTCTCCATTTCCTTGCTCTTTCGCTAGGCAGTTCACGGCAAGGCAGCTTCTCTTTTTACCTTCGGTTTCTTTAAGATTTCTTCTCTGTGTTTTTGTTGGTCCAATAGATTCAAAATCTTTCTCTTCATAGATTCTATATCTATTGGAGAGAAGATTTTTGTCGATACTTGTTGGGGGATAATTTTAATTTACGACATTCATCCCCCTCTGTCACCATTTCGGTCCAACAAACTCAAACCAAGTGGTGATCATTTGGGCTTTTTTTAGTGGCTTATGGCTGAAAAGCACTGTAGCAGGCTGAAAAAACACTGTAGCTGACAGAGGCTTATTTAGCATAATTAAATTTAAAAAATTTAAAAATAGAAAAAACTTATTAGCCCATCATGTATAATGCAAACAAATACGGGAAAAAAAGAACTGGCAAAAAAGCTCAAAAAAAGCCAAAAGTTCAGAAAAAAGAAATTTATGAATAGTGAAAAATAAGTCAGAAGTCAAAAGCTGAAGCCGAAACGAGCGGGGTATTAAAGTATTTCTACATTTACATTCTGTACGTGGTTTCCACTAGAAATGCAGCTTTGTTCATGTCACCCATTTCCACGAAGAGGCAGCAGCAATCTTCTCACGTCTCATGAGAGGAACACCCACACGTCACCTTCCAATCAAGACTCTAAAGTCATGTTTTCCGTGTGAAGGAATGAAGGGGGAAATGTCTGGAGTTTGTTGACTTTAAACAGGATTACAACCCCATTGCAAGAGAGAGAGAGAGAGAGAGAGACACGGTCCTGTCCACATATCTATACTTCCCTGGTACAAAAGGCAGCTAATCCACTCCACAAGTCATGAGAGGAACACCCTGCCATCAGCTTTGCGTGGAAGGAAAATATCGAGGGTGGCTTTTGTTTTTTCAGTTTGTGGCTTAGCTTATGTTACAGTAAATAATATACAAAAGGCAACAAAGCTGAGACATCATGAAACAAACACCTGAAACACTTAGCTAGGTCATCCTTTTAAAAAAAAGCTCCATGTTTAGCAAATCTATTAATGATCCTGGCGGGAGATGTCGTAGCTAGGATCCGAAGACTGACATAAATTTCAAAGCGGTGTGACTGAATTTGAAAGTTCAAACTTTGAATGTAGTGGGACTAAATTGTAACATTTTCCCAAAAATGCTCCAAATTTATAGTTGTATTTGTTTTCCACTATTACATACGCGGTTATTGTAGCACGCGTGTACTGTTTGTGGGTATAAGGGAGACTTAAACATGAGCATTAGCATTAACCCCAGATCTGAAACATGAACACCTAGGGCTTTAGGATTCAAGGGGGGAAACTCACGGTCGCCGATGAACGCCATGGAGCGAAGACCCGTGCCTGCGTGATGCAGGCGTGAGGTAGAGTCGGTGCGGTGCAGAGGGTCGTCGCCGGCGAGGTCCTGCAGTGGCGGCGCCGGCCTTCCCGTTGCTAGCAGCGCTTAGGAGATCGGTTGTCACTTAGGGTTTGTTAGGGGTGATGAACTCTCACGGGAACCAATCTCGTCGTGAGAGGCCGGAACCCATCCTTTTATAGCGCTGCGCAACGGGGGACCGTAACCAAAAGTCGGTTAGGCACCCCCGATCAGGGCGCGAGAGAAAAACGGGAGACGTGGGCATCACCCCACGTCTCTTTCAACCGTTTTAGCCTGAGATCAAAATCCAACATTCTCCCCCTTGATCGTAAGGCTAAACATCATAAGCCCTCTCTCAATAAAAGTTCACACCAAAGTAATGCGTCACAGCAGTCAATTAAGTACCGCTGGACATCAGTACTTATAGTGATCCATTCTATATTGATCGGATAACATAATACTTCATGGGAGTTGGTTACTTTATATGGTCCTCTTATTCCAGGATCACAGGCTCTCCAATAAACCCATGCCGGCAACATGATCACGAAAAATATTGGGTGGTAAGCCTTTTGTGAGCGGATCCGCAAGCATAAATTTAGTTCCAATATGCTCAACCTTAATTGTTTGATCCTGGACTCTATCTTTCACAACATGATACTTTATGTCAATGTGCTTGGCAGCTGCACTTGACTTGTTGTTACTCGAATAGAAAACTGCGGGTTGATTGTCGCAGTACAAAATGAGTGGTCTAGAAATGCTGTCTACCACTCTTAATCCCGGGATAAAGTTCTTAAGCCATACAGCCTGCCCGGTAGCCTCATAACATGCCACAAATTCAGCCTGCATTGTCGACGATGCAGTAAGTGTTTGCTTTACACTTTTCCATGAAATTGCTGCTCCTGCGAGGGTGAAAATATAACCTGATGTGGACTTCTTAGTGTCTTTACACCCCGCAAAATCAGCATCAGAATAACCGACAACCTCAAGGTTATCACATTTTCTATATGTGAGCATGTGACCTTTAGTGCCTTGCATATAGCGCAGGACTTTCTTAACAGCTTTCCAGTGGTCCGGTCCTGGATTTGACTGATATCTGCCAAGCATCCCGGTAACAAAAGCTAAATCAGGGCGTGTACATACTTGAGCATACATAATACTTCCGACAGCAGAAGCGTAAGGTATAGCCTTCATCTGATCAGATTCATAATCATTCTTTGGGCATTGAAATTTCCCAAACTTATCGCCCTTAACAATAGGAGCAGGCGAGGCAGAGCATTTATGCATATTGTATCTCTTTAGTACTCTGTCAATGTATGCCTTTTGTGATAAACCTAATGTTCCTTTGGACCTATCTCGGTGAATTTCAATACCAAGAACATAAGATGCTTCACCGAGATCTTTCATGTCAAAATTGGACGAGAGAAAACTTTTAGTTTCTCGCAGCATGTCCACACTGCTGCTGGCCAATAATATGTCATCCACATAAAGAATTAAGAAGGTGTAATTACTCCCCCTGAACTTAACATATGTACAATTATCAACATCATTCTCCTTAAATCCAAATTTCCTTATGACTTCATCAAACTTAAGGTACCATTGCCTAGAAGCTTGCTTCAGGCCATATATGGATTTCCTTAGCTTGCATCCTAAATGTTCCTCGCCTTCCACAACAAAACCTTCCGGTTGTGTCATGTAAACGTCTTCATACAAGTCTCCATTCAGGAATGCAGTCTTAACGTCCATTTGGTGCAACTCTAAATCGAAATGTGCTGTGAGCGCCATTATTATTCTAAATGAATCTTTAGTTGAGACAGGAGAAAAGGTTTCATTATAGTCAATGCCTTCTCTTTGCGTAAACCCTTTTGCTACAAGTCTCGCCTTAAACCTTTCGATATTCCCTTTGGAGTCACGCTTGGTCTTGTAGACCCATTTGCAGCCTACTATTTTGGCTCCATTAGGAATTTCCACTAAGTCCCATACGCCATTAGCGCCCATAGACTCAATCTCATCTTTCATGGCATCTAACCATTTAGATGAATCTTTATTCTTCATTGCTTCCTTATAAGAGCTAGGATGATCTGCCTTTCCAAGATCATCCTCATTCAAGTAAACCTCATAATCACTTGGGATAGCAGATCTCCTCACTCGTTGTGATCTCCTGACAGGTTCATTAGTAGGCTCATCAGGTTGTTCATTAATTGTCACAGAGGGCTGTGAAGGCTCAGCATTAGGTATTGCACTTGTATTTTCAGAGCCCTCAACAAAAGGAGTAGCCACAGAATTAACTGGAGATGCAACAGGAGTTGCAACTACAGGATCAACTATGGGCACAACCACTTGGGGCACAGGAAAATCAGTCTGTCGGATTAGCGGTGAAGCAACATAAATCCGTTTCTCCTCAAGATCAATTTTCCTGGGCTCCAAGTCCCCACTGATGCCATCATTTTCCAAGAACACAGCGTGTCTTGTTTCTACAAATTTTGTGGTACGATCTGGACAATAGAATCGGTACCCTTTAGACCTGTCAGGGTAGCCAATAAAATGGCAACTCACAGTCTTGGGATCTAATTTCCCAATATGTGGGTTAAATATTTTAGCTTCAGCTGCACAACCCCACACATGGAGATAGTTCAAACTAGGTTTTCTCCTAGTCCATAATTCATAAGGTGTTTTAGGCACCGATTTACTAGGAACCCGATTGAGTATATGTGCAGCGGTCTTTAATGCTTCCATCCATAACTTTACAGGCAAAGTGGAGTAGCTCAACATACTTCGAACCATGTCCATAAGTGTGCGGTTTCTTCTTTCCGCAACTCCATTTTGCTGGGGATCACCAGGCATTGAATACTGGGCGACTATACCATTTTCTTGTAGAAACCTGGCAAAAGGACCAGGAATCTGCCCATAAGTTGCGTGTCGCCCATAATACTCTCCCCCACGATCCGAGCGCACTACTTTAATCTTTAGATTATGCTGATTTTCAACTTCAGCCTTAAATATCTTAAATTTATCAAGTGCCTCCGATCTCTCTTTAATAGGATAGATATAGCCATAACGTGAGTAATCATCAGTGAACGTAATAAAAGAATCATAACCATCCACTGATGTCACAGGGAAAGGACCACATATGTCAGTATGAATTAATTCCAAAATCCCTGTGCTTCGAGTAGCACCTTTCTTTATTTGCTTTACATACTTGCCTTTGATACAATCGAGGCAATGATCATTCGAATCATTAAAGTCTAAAGGGTGGAGAATTTCATCTTTAATGAGACGTTCAATTCTCCCCCTCGAAATGTGGCCTAAACGACAGTGCCACAATTTCGACGAAGTCTCATCAATTCGCTTACGCTTTTTATTCTCATCACATACATTCATGGATATAGGAGAATCTTGCAGGGATAACATATAAAGCTTGTCGTGTCGGATGGCACGACCAACATTATCATTATTAAAATAAATCAAACACATTCCGTGTCCAAAATTACAAGAATATCCATCATTATCTAATAATGAAATGGAAATCAAGTTTCTTCTCATCGAGGGAACATAAAGAACATCATTAAGTTTCATTACAAAACCATTATTCAAAACTAAAGAAACCGATCCAATAGCTTGAATTTCGGCTTCCATCCCATTAGCCACTCTAAGGCTTCTTTCCCCTCTGAGATTTTTCAACATATGGAATTCCTGCAAGGAATTCGTAACGTGCACAGTGGCACCAGAATCAATCCACCAAGAATTTATAGGAAAATCAGCATAAAATGCTTCATCAACAAAAGTAATTTCATAAGTACCTTTCTTGGCGAGCCATTTCAGCCATCCAGGACAATCATCTTTGAAATGGTCCTTCGACTGACAAAAGTAACATTCACCACTTTTCTTCTGTTCATTTGAGCTCCCAGGTCCTGAAGCGTTTTTAGGCGCCTTAGGATGCTGTGGGTGCTGTGGCTTCTGTGGCTTCTGATAAGGGGAGTAGGTTTGCTCCTTCTTTCCCTTTCCTTTGTAGCCACCTCTATTTCTAGAGGGACCAGCCTTATTTGAAGAGCCGACTTGATTCACAAAATCAGTAGCCCCCTCAGCCTTGAGCCTCTCTTCCTCCTGTGAAACATTAGCGATCAACTCGCTCATGGTCCACTTGTCCTTAATGGTGTTGTAGTTCGCCTTGAAAGCTTCAAATTGCTTGGGAAGAGACATCATAATGTAATGGACAACAAAACCATCAGAAATAGCCATGTCCATTGTCTTAAGTCTGGCAGCAATATTGATTATAGTCATAATGTGCTCACGAACATTCCCAGTACCATTGTACTTAGTGTTCATGAGCCTGTGCATCAGTGTGGTAGCATAAACTTTAGAGGACCCCTTAAAGTGATCCTCGATAGAGGACAAATAGTCCTTTACCCTTTCCTTTTCAGGGATTGCTCCCCTTATTGCCTCACTGATGGAGTTCTTCATCACAGCAAGTGAAACACGGTTAGACCGCTCCCACTTCTCAGTATTAGCTTTATATTCCTTCATTTTGTCATCATAATTGTCCTCCCCTTCAGTAGGAGCGACAGGCTCATCGAATCTGAACGCGTAGTCCAGATCCAAGAGCTGAAAAGTCGTCATAAGTGTAAACTTCCATTTTTGGAAGTTACTACCATTAAGTGGCTCAATAGCATTTACATGAGCCGAAACAGAAGCAGCTGAAAAAATTTTAAAATTTACATTAGAAAAAAAAACGCATAATTAATTTGCATGAAAATTAATCTTACGTTGGTATGATTAACAACATGCTCATAAGAATTTTTCGCATCACCGTTGGGCAGAAGCGAAAAATTTAACATAAATTATTGCATGCAATTACAATTAACGTTGGTCAAAGAGTAATAGCATGAATAAAATAAACATAATTGAGTACATGCAATTACAATTAACGTTGGTCAAAATGTAATAGCATGTAAAATTAAATACAGCCCTCCAATTGAATTTCCCGTTGGTTCCATTCAATTAGGGGCAGAACATTACGCAGCGGAAAAGTGCATTATATTTTTCAGCAGCTTGGCAACATTTTCTGTTAATAATTTCATAAGAGACATCATTAATTAAACATGAGATGTACCATAAATACATGAAATATATACTGAAAATAAAAGCCCAACAGTCTGAAATGTGCACCATAAAACAATTTTCATGTATATATACTGAGATAAACACATGAAACATATATTGGAATACATAAGATTATGTGCTGCTGGGCCCAAAAATAAAATCCCTTAGCGCAGCCCAACAAAACCTGCACGTGCCCTCGGCCCAAAATATCCCGCACGAGTGCTCAGCCCATCAAAAACAAAAAATCGGGTCCTTAAATGCCCGTACGGGCCGAAAACTCCTCTGCGCGGCCCAACAATCACCCACACGCGCGCATCACCGTCGGATGAAACGAACGGCTGTGATTGAGACCGGCCAGGACAAAATAGGGTGGAACCCTAACCCTAGAATCATTCACCCGGTTCATCCCGAAAAAATCGGGAGCAAAAAAGAGGCGGCGGCGCACTCAGGCGGCAGGGCAGCGCGAGCAAGGCGGCCGGCGGCATGGCGCAGCAGCCAGCGGCCCGAAGCGGCGCAACGAGCGGGCGGAGCCCGCGAGACGGCTGCGGCCTGCACTCGCGCGGAGCAGAGCGGCAGCGCCATCGGGACGGCGCGGCAGTGGCGGCCCCAGTGGCCCCCGGCGGAGCACGGCGGCCGTGCGGCGACAGCGGAGCGGCGCGGCGTCGGTGGCGGCCGGGCGACGCAACCGGTAAGTCCCGATCCCCTTCTTTTTTTTGTGTTCTTCTTGATCCAAAATACGTTTGATTGATTTGGGGATTCTAGGGTTTCGGATGGTGGATCTTTGGGGATTTTCTTAAGGCTTTGCATAATTTCTTGATTCCCCTCCTTCTAAATTGCTAGCCGAACCAAAAATTGAGCCATAATCCAGTGTTCGGCTATGGTAATTAGGGTTCATGAAGATTTCTAGGGGTGCTCTGATACCAAATGTGGGTATAAGGGAGACTTAAACATGAGCATTAGCATTAACCCCAGATCTGAAACATGAACACCTAGGGCTTTAGGATTCAAGGGGGGAAACTCACGGTCGCCGATGAACGCCATGGAGCGAAGACCCGTGCCTGCGTGATGCAGGCGTGAGGTAGAGTCGGTGCGGTGCAGAGGGTCGTCGCCGGCGAGGTCCTGCAGTGGCGGCGCCGGCCTTCCCGTTGCTAGCAGCGCTTAGGAGATCGGTTGTCACTTAGGGTTTGTTAGGGGTGATGAACTCTCACGGGAACCAATCTCGTCGTGAGAGGCCGGAACCCATCCTTTTATAGCGCTGCGCAACGGGGGACCGTAACCAAAAGTCGGTTAGGCACCCCCGATCAGGGCGCGAGAGAAAAACGGGAGACGTGGGCATCACCCCACGTCTCTTTCAACCGTTTTAGCCTGAGATCAAAATCCAACACTGTTCACCATGGTTACGTTAGAGTGCGTGTACTGTTCACCCACGATTAGGAGATATGTTAGTCGTGTATCCTTTCAGGATACGTTAATAGTTGGTCAAGTATCTCTTGAGGATATGTTAGTATCCTTTCAGGAAGGGGATTAAGATTCGGCCAGAAGGAAGATTAGGAAAGTTAACTTCGTAGTATGGTAGTAATTGCCTTAGGAGTCAAGTTAGACTAGTCCTATAAAAGTATATGTAATATAATCGTTTTGGTGCAAGCAAAAATGAATAAACACTTAGTCACTAGTCCCTAAAATCTAGCTGTGATCGTTCTCTTGATCAATTATTCTAGATATATTCCTCTCTCAATCGGTACCATTTTCTCCTAATGCCGTTTTACTTCAAGTCATCGCTGTCCGATCTCTCTCCGATAGATGATTACCTTTTTGTTGTGCTAGTTCACAACATCCACACTATTGTACAACTAGTGCACGTACGTAGGTCGATACCAGCACTGTTATACAAAGCACTAATAGAAAGTTGCATGTTCCTTTCTGGGAGAAACATTTATTTGTCATTTTAATGTAAAAGATACATTATATGTAAACATAAGAAACAAAAAGGTCAGGTCAGTCTTTTATAGAGGTAATGATAGTACTGCGAGTAATAATAGTGCAAAAGATAACCCCATGCCAAAGGGATGATATAACTGCATAATTTGCTGAAGTGTTGATGCAATCATGCTACTGTAGGCACATGGAAGTTCACTTCTCGTAAAGTTTTGTGTTACATGGACGAGTCGTACGCTGACTGTACAGAATTTTTCCTTACGCACCACTGCAAAACAGTTGTGGGCAGAGAAAACACCATTACCATTGATAGACGCGTCAAGCTGTGTGGGCACCACCATTGCCTTCCACGCTCAATTTTTCCTGCCACGTGGTAGAACCCATATTTGTCACTCTGGGCAATAGCTTAGCGAGCATCTGTGGCGGCTCGATGTACCTCCTCGTGTTGCTTGGAGAGCTTCTTGGGCAAGTAGTGCGGAGTGCTATGCCAAACCAGTTCGAGGGGAAAATTTTTGCATCCAGGCGAGGACGAATTCTCAAGAGGGGAATATGTATCAGAAGGACTTCATCAGGCAATTGCAATCCGCCACTGGTAAATATGTCGTGTTTTGTCGGCTCAAAGCCATAATGATGACTGTTTTGCATTGCACGAACAAAACACATGTACATCGCAGATGGAGTAGGAGAGTTTCTTCCATCGAAGGTCATTTCAACAAGAAGTTCCTTCATGGCCACATGGGCAGCACTGAATTGGGGTGGCAAGAATTCTAAGCGTAGCAATCCTCATAATGTCAACAGACTCGGATAGATGAAATGCAACAATCATCTTAAAATTTTTCTCCCATGCCACATCGTGTTCATAGGACATCCATAGATATGCCTTTGTTCCATTACATTCGTCATGCTCCTTGAGCTACCATTGTTGAATTAAACAAGATTACTGCGGTACCGCTGCCCATCCTTAGGGATAATTCCACTGATTTCCTATCAGCCAACAATCGAGCCAGCGCTGGCAATAACATCAAGCTCTTTGTGTTGGAACCACTACTACAGACAGTGTTGTGACAAACAGTTCAAAACCATCATCACAGATTGTTTCTGAACCGTCTGCGTTTATATGTCAGTGATAATAGCTGGTTATCATAGATGGCTCCCACACCATCTGTGAAATGCAACGCAGACGGATATATCATAGACGGTTTGGAACACTGAACCGTCTATGATAGCTATTTTAACAGCAATGTTGATTGCTCTTTTTCGGTTAGCCTCAGGACATGCTAGCCATGCCATCTGAAAACAAGTAAGATCACATATATATATAGCATAGGACAATCATTATATAAATATCACAGATGAATAAAACAACACAAGCAGATCACATATATAGCATGACAATCGTTACACAGATCTCACAAATGAATTAAATTGAATGAATTGTTTGATTAAACACAATTGAGTGATTACAATTGAATCCAATGTTTCCACATCTAACACTATTGCCGGGGTGAAACTCTCCAGTCTTGTTTATGACCTCTGCTAGCAAGAATTGAGAGGGGTTTCCTTAAATTTCGACGAGTTTGTCAAGATCAATTGCACTTTTGTCGAAATCCACACGCTGTCGCTAGGAGTAATGTTAAGTCATTAATTAGCATATGTGTGTATATATATACATATATATAATCAGAAAATAATATTTATTGGAAGGTAGACAAATCTCTGGATCATTCATCTTAGCATCCATGATTTCCTTCATATAGCGGCAAACGTAGAATCCACATACGTTACCCTGTAACTGCTGGTGGCATTGTAAAAATAGAATTTTATATATATATATATATATATATATATATATATATATATATATATATATATATATATATATATATATATATATATATATATATATATATATATATATATATATATATATATAGGTATTGCCAATTCTAGAGGCATTATAACGAAGTGTGATATATGATTGTTGTGTTGTAGCGGGTATCGAAAATCACGTCTTGTGTCGTAGTGTGTCGCTGGATTCCTTATGTCTCCCTCCCTAGGCAACTTAAGTATTAAACGACTTACGTGATTTCAAAAAAGTTAGCCTTGGTCATTGCAAACGAAGGAAAGATTACAATAGAGTTATGTATGGAGAAAATGAGTTTACCTGTCAATTGCTTGTTGCATACAAGTAAAGTCATGATTGCTCCCAAGTAGGGAATCAAGGTATATTATCTTGCTCCACTTTCGAAATTCAATCAGAATCCAGTGAGACCTAGTCATGTGTGTCGTCATAGTGATGATTAATCCTAAGTTCATGTTGCGTACAAAGTACAATCACAATCGGAATCCAGTGAAACCTAGTCATGTGTATCGTCATAGTGATGATTAATCCTAAGTTTATGTTGCGTATAAAGAACAAATGAAACTTGTGTGGCAACTAGTGAAGCATTTACCCTTGGTTGAAGGGTACTATCATGTACTCTTTGTCACTGTTAGCAATCAATCTGTTCATTATATAATCTTGGATAAAGGATGCATTATCATTGATAGATTGCTCAGAGACCAAGTGTGGGTTGAGGAAACGCACCCGTTATCACTGTTGCCAGACTTGTTGGATCACGTATCTATACATAAGCAAAGAGTAATGACATTTATCAGTATGACGTGAATGTAGAACTTCATTGTATAGTATACTTATAGTGTCCAGCATCATAAAAGTGAGGCGTCGACTTCATCGAGATTGAATAGTAAGAATAAGTCTTTGAAGGTTACAACAAAGTAGCCTGAGTCATGAAGGAAATGCGCCTCCGTGGGGGCTTCTCAAGAGGGACGGTCCTAAAATTATTATTAATCATGTCCACCTGAATCTTCACGAAACCGGTCTCTAGTTGGGCACTGTGCACCAGCGTCCCTGATAGTGATAGATACGCCATCCTCACCCAGCATCAATGGGAAAAATGATACACAATGAGCTAAGGCATCCACTAGGTAGATCTATCTATGTAGCATTCTAAAGAGGTACATTACCTAGATGTCATCAATAGGTAAGTGGGTGTCACTACGTTGAGTAATTGGTGTGGACGCACAGCTACTCCGACATTGAGGGGGACTGGGTACCGCATTAACGGGGGTGAGTTGCGATTGGTTGTGGACTTGTCTCAGTTCTTCCCTCAATGAATCTATCTCTCCTCAAAGTGAGGCAGTCTTCTCTTGAAGTGAGGTAGATAGTTGTTGAGATAGATAGTTGTTCCTCAAGTTGTGCACGAAGCTCCTGTTTTATTTGTTTGTTGTGAAGGCCTTGGATCTTTTCCTACTCCTATATGTCTCGAGGTCATTTGGGAATCCGTGCCTCCAAGATACGTAAACCCCTAGGCCTCGCATATGACCTGAGTGCTCTTTGTTTCTCAGGACTTGTGATAGTATATCTCTCTCCCTGTATTCTTTAAAGGAGCCTTGGGAAGATTCGGTAGTCAATGATTATTGCAAGATATAATCATGTTATTTTTGAACCATGAAGTTCAAGAAGTATTAACAACTATGTAGTTTAACATATCTTACCAGGCGTTGGGACACTTCCTCGTCTACCGGGTTTTTGAAAGAGGAGACACCCGAAGACGTGGTTGATGACCTTGCTCTTAACCAGTTTCAGGCACACTCATTTTGCGATCCCAGCAAATGGTGGGGAGGCCTCCGATTGGATTGCAACCTCGTCCTACATTCTCCACTATGTGATTTTACCCGCGTACCCAACGGTGCTGAGTCCATAAGGGTGAGTGTTTTGTGACTGGAGAGCCCTGTGCACCACACTTTGTTGTTCAAATTCGGTCGTTGTCTTCATCTGCACAAAGGCCTCCCATGTTTCCGGCGACACAAAAAGGATACCTTGTGAAGGGCGTGAGATTCTTGGCCATGTACTACGTGACAAGAGTGCTTTTGAAGTTCTTCCATGCTTTTCCCATTGCAAGGAGCGCCAGCTGTTGCACGAATCCCAGTACTTCTGCTGGGATCTCAAACGAATTTGTTATTTTCGCCCACAGCTGACTTTCTGATCCTTTGCCAAATCTTTCCAGCTTGCTCTAGTGATGGGGACCCACTGCCTTTCAGTTATCTCGCAGGTAGTCTAAAATGCTACTGCTGCTTTCCTTAGTTGTAAAGGGACCCTATCCGGAGAGACCACCGTGATGGTCATTCGGCCCTCTAGCCTTTTCGATACTCCTCGGCCATGCTTAGTTATCCCGATCTTTGGAGCATCAGACCCAGATGACAATGATGATGATTGTGTGGATGTCATCTTTCTTATACGAAAAAACTAACTACAATGAGCTATGAGCATAAACAATTAAGTTGTATGAATCAAATTATACACACTAGTGTCTCAAGGTCCCTTTGGAACGGTAACATGCTATTCCAAATAGACCTTATAGCTAACAAGTGAAGCATATATTATGAAGTACTAAAGATCATAAAACAAAGTTATATGAATCAAATTACACACACCAGTGTCTCAAGTTCATTAAACCTGACACACTGCAGTGTGTAACTTGCTTCATGTCCTTTGAAGGTTTATGTGGCATATATTATTGCTACAAGGTCCCTTTGGAATAGTAACATGCCATTCCAAATAGATTTTGTAGCTAGTAAGTGAAGCATATATCATGAAGTACTAAAGATCATAAAACAAAGTTCTATGAATCAAATTACACACCAGTGTCTCATGTTCATTGAATCTGACACACTGGAGTGTGTAACTTCCTTCATGCCCTTTGATGGTCTATGTGGCATATATTATTGCTACAAGATCCCTTTGGAATAGTAACGTGCCATTCTAAATAAATTTGTAGCTAACAAGTGAAGCATATATCATGAAGTACTAAAGATCATAAAACAAAGTTCTATGAATCAAATTACACACACCAGTGCCTCTTGCATATTGAACCTAACACACTAGAGTGTGTAACTTGCTTCATACCCTTCGAAGGTCTATGTGGCATATATTATTGCCATTTCAAATAGATATTGTAGCTAACAAGTGAAGCATATATCATGAAGTACTAAAGGCGGTGTCGGGAGGGAGAGGCGGCCAGCATCGAGAAGAAGAGGCGGCGTTAGGAGGGAGAGGCGGCGTCGCGTGTGAGTGAACAGTTAGATCTAGCAAAACCTAGTAGGGCGGTAGAGACGGAGTGCGTGAGTGAGGACTCTATGAGCAAAATCTATCATTGGGGTATATTTATAGGGAACCTATCATAGACAGTTCTATTTTGGAATCATCTGTGATAATACTATCAAAGATGGTTCTTTTATGGAACTTTCTGTGATAGTATTATCACAGACAGTTTATTCCAATAAACCACCTATGATAGTTCCCTATTTTTCATCTAGCCACAAGAAATGCATGCTAGCCATCCAATATGAAAAACGCAAGCATAATCATACATATAATTATTTCTTAGTTGCTGAATCAATTACAATTACAATGGAATATAGATCCATAATTACATGCTGAGTTTCCTAATTATTATTACATTGCAACAATTTCCAAATAGGTGCTCGTTATGTGGGATCATTGATTACACTTGGCTATTTCCTTTTAAATAAAACCCTTCACGATGATCGACATGCATATAGCTTGCTTCATCACTTTGTTCTTACTCAAGCCTGATGCTGTCTCCGAATGGAGGCAATTCATCAATTTGATTGTATTCTTCCTCATCCATGACATTTTTAACTTCGACAATTGTTCTTTTTCCATAAAGAACTACATGGCGCTTCTTATTTGCCTGGTCGGTTACATAAAATACTTGAACAACTTGCCTCGCGAGTATGAATGATTCGTTTTTATATCCTACATATTCAAGGTCCACAGTAGTGATGTCGTATTTGTCAACCTTTACACCATGTGGGAGTTGGACTCAACGGCACCAAAATAGAGGAATCTTGAAAATTACGTAGTCAAGCTCCCAAATCTCCTCTACAAGTCTGTAGTATGAGATTGGGCCAACGGTATTGATGAGCGCATCAAAGGCATCTATGCGGACACTTGAATTCTGCATTGTGCTCTTTCTATCCTGATCTATTGTATAAAATGTGTAGCGATTAATGTCGTATCCTTGCCATATCATAATTGTAAATTTTTGCCCTTTTGCCAACTATTGTAGTGTTCCACTTGATGACCTCCCAGTCAATCGCATCTTCAACCATTCTTTGAACTAACGGTTGTGTTGTCTCGTGATCCAAACCTCTGATTGGCCTGCATTCTCTCGACATAGCATGTCCTTGTGATCTTCAATATACATGGTCACTTTAGTTATGTGTTGTAAAACCGTGAAATGGGCTTGAGCATATGTATCTCGATCCATAGTTATTGCTTTACTTCCAATAGTCCCGATACCCTCTATCCTCCCCTCGTGATGAGATAAAGGTACACCTATCGGTTCGACCTAATCCATGTAGCCTATGCAGAATTCAATTACCTCTTCGGTTGTATAACCTGCGATGATGCTACCCTCCGATCGAGATTGATTGCATACATAGGACTTAAGAATTCCCATGTACCTCTTGAACGGGTATATATGACGTAGAAACATATGGCCACATATCTTTATCTCTTTCGCAAGGTGGACAATGAGATGGACTATGATATCAAAAAATGACAGAGGGAAATATATCTCTAGATGACATAGAGTCATCACCACCTCAGTCTGCAGAGCATCTAGTCCATCAGGATCGATGACCTTCTAAGCAATTGCGTTAAAGAAATAACATAGCCATATAATTGTCACTCGAACCTTATTCGGCAAAATACTTCTAATTGCAACAGGTAACATTTGTGTCATTAGCACATGACAGTCAAAAGACTTCATGCCAATTAATTTCAAATGTTCCATGGAAACAAGTTTCTTCATGCTGGTGAAGTGATTGGATGGAGCTTTCACACCATTCATGTACTAGCACAGTTGAGTTCTCTCGGACTTAGACAGAGTGTAGCAAGCTGGGGGAAGGTTCATAGAGACCAAGTCACGCCTTACGTTGACACTATTCTTTGTTTTGTCAGAAATGTTCAGTAAGGGTGATACTTTGGAAGGAACTTACGGTGACGTTGTACACAGTTTTGCATGAGTTGTTCAACCACACACTCTTGGTATAACTTAAGCAGTGTGGATAGGCTTTAACTCCTTTTGTACTCAACCCTGACAGGTTACCAAGGACAGGGAAATCATTAATGGTGCAGAACAACATGGCACGTAGAGTGAAGTTCTCTTGTTTGTCTGCATCCCATACATGTACCCTTTTGTTCCATAGTATTGCAAGATCATCCACCAATGGTGCTAGGTATACAGAAATATCATTCCCAAGTTGCTTTGGCCCTTGGATAAGCAGTGACATCAAAATATACTTTTGCTTCATACACACTAAGGAGGAAGGTTGTACATGCACAGAGTCATGGGCCAGGTGCTATGTCTGCTGCTCATGTTACTAAAAGGATTCATTCTATCTATACTCAACCTTGCTCATGTTACTAAAAGGATTCATTCTATCTGTACTCAACCCAAACCTTATATTCCTCAGTTCCGCACCGAAGTCTACAAATATCCTATCAATGTTCCTCCACTAGGCAGAATTAGCAGTGTGTTTTATCATTCAGTCATTCTTACACTACTCTGAGTGGCAATGCACCAATCTTGCATCCTTTCGGTTTGAAAATAATTGCTTCAAATGGAGAATTACAGGAAGATACCACAACACCTTAGCAGGAGGTCCTTGCTTCACCTCGATGCCCTTCCCATCATCGGAGTCATTTTTACACTTGTGTCAGTATGCTTTGCACACCAGACAAATATGTAAAATAGCATACTCCTTTAGTAGAGGATACAAATATTCGGACATGTATGTATTCTTTCTACTTCCATTCCTAATGGACAAAGATTCTTCTTGGCTTAGTATGTGGTTCTCGGCAACACATTTCCGTTTGGAAGTATGTCCGCTAGGAGACCTAACAATACCATGAAACTCTTGTCGGACCAACCATTGCTTGCCTTCAATTTCAGCAGTTCTAGAATGGATGACAACCTTGTGTATTGCAGCTTGCAGCTTAGGAACAAACGTTTCTCCGAGTTCTCCATCAACCCTCGAATTTACCAAACTTTCTCTCACTATAGTTCCCTTCTGCATCACATAGCATCTGATCTAGATTGTCATCCTGCGACCTATCCTCATCGAAAGCACCGTCCACAACCAGCATATCGTTGTCCCTCTCGATGATGTCATAACTACCTTCTTGTGTAATCTTCTTTTCACGGTGACTGGTCCAACATTTGTATCCCTTTCTGAAACCCCTTAGAATCAAGTGAACTTCGATCTGCGCTGAATTGCTAAACAAATTTAGATTATCACAATCAATTCATGGCAGTCATTATATTTCACCCCCTTCTTCAACATATCCAGCTCGAACGCTCTTCTAAAAGTAGATATGCCATTAATGTACTGTTCACTCACACGGTTCTCACTGTACATCCAGCTTCGGTCCATCTACGCTACACATGTAACAAATAGGTGTCAAATTGGATTATTAGCACTACTATAGCAAATAAGACTAGCTACTTAATTACACACATCTATATTAGGTAGGTACGTAGCTAGCCACGTATTCATGAAATAATAATTTTAAGCAAGAATATATTGAAGTAAACTAGGATCGAGTACTTACCCATTCTGAAATTGAGAAAAGTACCATTATCTTTCTAAACCTAGCTAGCTAGATCTAAACAAAAACCTAGCTACAAGCGATATGTTTTCACCAAATCCCCAAAGCCGGCTGCCTTGCTCCACCGATGCAGTGCAATGAAGATAGATCTATGTCGAGACCACGTACGCCTGCTATTTAATAGTGCAGATTATCCCAGACGATTCTAACCACAAACCATCTGTGATATGACACTATCACAGACAGTTCATATTCATCACCATCTATGATAATTCACAGACGGATATTCATACAAACCATCTGTGATGTCCGCAACATCATAGATGGTTTGTTATAAGAACCGTTTGTGATGTTGAAAGCATCTAGTCCCCTAAAATGGTTTTGGTAATTAATGAATTTATGTGAATATGGTACTAACATGTTTGTTAAGTGTTTAAAAGGCTAAGCCTTTAAAATGATGACAAGATGCATGCTAAGGATCAACATGAAGATCAAAGTGGCTCAACGCAAAGGTATATGTAGACAAGGACCCTCTTTTACTTTTACCGGTCTTAGGAAAAAGGATGGAGGACCAGATTATAGGCTAAATGTCCTAGAAAGAGGGATCATGCCAAGTAGCTTGATAGCATATTCTTGTGCTATTGGATCAATTTAGGATCATGCATTCATTGAAAATTAAAATTGATAGCCAAATATATGCTTTGTCTGGAAAACAAGAAGTACTAGAGTTTTAATGGTGGAACTACCATAGAGCGGAAGTTCTATAGTCTTAAGCGGTACTTCCGGTGCTTAGAAGCTCTGGCTACCCGAGTAGAGCCTTTTTTCCATAGAGCACTCCTGGAGTTGTTCGGTGCTCTGTCCGGACAACCGGAAGTACCAGTGTGCAAATCGTAGTACTTCCTCTTATCGGAAGCTCCGGCTACCCGAGCGGAGCCTTTTTTCCAAAGAGCACCCCTCGGGACGATTCCGAGTCCACGGTAACTGGAAGTACTAGAGTTTCAACGGTGGAACTATTGTTTGAGCGGTAGTTCAGCAGCCTTAAGCGGTACTTCCGGAGCACGAAAGCTCAAGATGATCGGGCGGAACCTTTTTACCAAAGAGCGCCAACTTTTAGCCTCGGTCCAAATGGAAGTACTGCACCAACTTCTCGGAACTACCGGCCATCAGAACTATCGGATTTATAATGGTGATAGTTCCGCGCCGACTTTTAATGGCTAGTTCAGAAGCTCTGACATAGCCGTTACTATCGCATCAGAATAGGTGCGGAAGTACCAGCCTTTGGCCTGCGGTACTTTCGCTCGCCCTGAATGTTTCTGGAATTTAACTCTAATGGCTAGTTTTGGTCAGTAAGGGCATAAATACCCGTACTCCTGCTCAAGGATAGTAAGAATAGACTCTATTGAACATCTTTGAGCATTGAGCATTCACTCCACACCTCATTTTTTTCCTTGTGCACTTATTTGATATGGTTGAGCCAAAAGTGCATTGCATCCATTAGATTGATCCTTTGGCACTTGGTTGGGGTCAAGCGAAGAGCGTGATCTTTTACTCTTGGTGTTAGCCGGCACCTGGACGACTTTGAGGAGTTTTGCGCGGTGAATTCTTCAAAAAGGTTGTGAAGAAGCCCAGCATGGACTTGTGAGTGGTTGGAGTCCATCACCTTCACAGTGAAGGAAGGACTACCATTAGTGGATTGAGGAGCTGAGGCTTAATTCATGGAGCCAGTCAAATTCGTTTGGGCTTTCCTCAATGTGGACTAGGGGAAACCGGCAAGTTTCTGAACACCACGGTAAAAACATCGTGTGTACATTGGTTTTCACTTGTCTCCCTTTTGGATATTGCATATTGTAATTATTTACTTGTGCTAGTGTTCTAGTAGAGATTCATTCTTGTAGGTCTACAATCTTACTACAATTGTGTAGGGTTCAAGTGCTTTAAATCTTTGTCATGTTAAAATTGTTAGAAATTAATTAGAAGACAAGAAAATTTTAAAACCTCTTATTCAACCCCCTCTAGTCGGTTATCCTTAATCCTATAAGTGGTATCAGAGCGTGGTCTCTCATTAGTAGACTTAACTGTCTAGAGAGAAAGAATGGCTAGCGAGCTTGGTCTCTCATTAGTAGACTTAACCGTCTAGAGAGAAAGGATGGCTAGCGAGGGGATAGCTATAGGAAAGGCACCTCTCTTTGATGGTTCAAATTATTTTTATTGGAAATTTAGAATGTCAATATATCTTAAGGCCTTGAGTCCAAACATTTGGAAAATTTAATTAAATCTTGTACTAGCATTGGCATTACTTGTGATATCCAAAATGAAATACCTAGTATAGATACTTCAAAAGCTAGAATATCTACTTCTTATGATGATTTACTTGCTATGATGTGTTCTTCAAATGTTGATTCAAGAAATGCAATAACCATGTCATATGATGATGACCTTGTTAATGAGAATAATAATTTAAAGGAACAAGTAACAAAATTAAACAAAAGTTTGGAAAGATGCTTCAAGGGTAAGGCTACCCTTGATAAGTTGTTGAGTGATCAAAGGTGCTCATTTGAAAAAGAAGGTCTTAGATACATACCTAAGAAGGGGAAGATACCGGCAAACAAGCCCATAAGATTTGTGAGGCAAAATGGTAGGTATTGTAAAAAAATGCCGAGAATTAGGACATGAACAACAAAATTGTCATAAGGGTAAGATTCAATCTATTGATTTATATGATTCATGTTACATGCTCAAAAAATCTAAAAATGGAAAATTGTTAGCTAAATTTATTGGCCTTTCAATTTTAGGTGCTAAAAAGAATGTCATTTGGGTGCCCAAATCCTTGGTTACTAATCTCCAAGGACCCAAACAAATTTGGGTACCTAAAAGAACTTGATTTCTTTTTATAGGTGAACCACAAGACTGGTAGACGGCATTGGGTGCTTGATAGTGGGTGCACTCAACACATGACCAGAGACCGAAAGATGTTCACCACATTCGAAAGCAAGAGCAATGAAAGAATTACATTTGGGGACAGTAGCAAAGGAAAGGTACTTGGATTGAGTAAAATTGCTATCTCTAATGATCTTTGCATTTCAAATGTATCTCTAGTAGAAACATTTAATTTTAACTTGCTATCTGTTGCTCAATTATGTGATTTAGGCTTAATTTTTTCCTTTACTGAAGAAAATGTAACTATTTCAAAAGAAAACAGAAATGAACTTATTTTCAAAAGTTTAAGATTTGGAAATCTTTATTTAGTTGATTTTTTCTTCTAGTGATTCATGTTTAAAAACTTGTTTAATGGCAAAAACTTATTTGGGTTGGTTGTGGCATAGAAGGCTAGGTCATGTGGGTATGGTTCAACTTAAAAAGCTTTTCAAACATGACTTAGTTGTTGGCTTGAAAGATGTGAAGTTTGAGAAAAATAGACTATGTAGTGCTTGCAAAGCCAGTAAGCAAGTTGCAAATTCTTATTCTTCCAAAAGTATCATGTCAACTTCTAGGCCATTGGAGCTCTTACATATGGATTTGTTTGGGTCAACAACCTATAAGAGCATCGTGGACAATAGTTATTATTTAGTCATTGTAGATGATTACTCAAGATATATATGGATATTCTTCTTAAATGACAAAAGCGAAGCCTCTGACATTTTCAAAAGTTTTGCAAAAAGGGCCCAAAATAAATTTGATTTTAAAATAAAAAATTAGAAGTGACAATGGTTCCGAGTTCAAAAACACTAAAATTAAAGATTTTTGTGATGAACTTGAAATAAAGCATAAATTTTCTACTACCTACACTCTCGAGCAAAACGGAGTTGTAGAAAGGAAAAATCGAACATTAATTGAAATGTCTAGGACAAATGTTTAATGAATATAATACTTCCGATAAATTTTGGGCAGAAGTTATTAACACTACTTGTCATGCTATAAATCACCTTTATTTACATCATCTTTTGAAAAAGACTTCCTATGAGCTTCTTATTGGAAGAAAATTGAACATATACTTTTTTAGAGTATTTGGTTGTAAATGCTATATCTTGAAAAATGGTGTTCGGCTCTCTAAATTGCAAAGTTGATGTGATGAAGGATTTTTATTAGGTTACTCTTCAAATAGTAAAGCTTATAGAGTCATCAACAAAAATTCCGGTTTAGTTGAAGAATCTTATGGTGTTCAATTTGATAAAACTAATGGCTCTCAAGAAGATCAAGAGAACTTGGATGATGTAGGTGATGAAGGGCTAAGGCGAGCCATGGAGAACATGCAAATTGGAGACATCAAGGCAAATAATGATCCAACTTCACCTACTTCATCAAGACAAGTTGAGGCCCCCACTTCTTCCATAACAAGAAATATACAAGTTATAGATGATGAAGCAAAGGAACAATAATCTGAAACTTTCAAGATCCACAATGTAATCGCCAAAGATCATACAATCGATCAAATATTGGGTGACGTGACTAAGAGAGTTCAAACTAGATCTAGAGTAGCTTCTTTTAGTGAGCATTACTTATTTGTGTCTTCTCTTGAACCAAAATTTGTAGATGAAGCTGTAGATGATCCGGATTGGGTAAATGCATTGCATGAAGAATTAAACAACTTTGCCCAAAACAATGTTTGGATTTTGGTGGAAAGACCTAAGGAGCACAATGTAATTGGTACAAAATGGGTCTTCCAAAACAAGCAAGATGAGAATGGAGTTGTGGTAAGAAATAAGACAAGGTTAGTTGCTCAAGACTATAATCAAGTTGAGGGTTTAAGTCAATCAGAATTCTACTTGCCTTTGCATCTAGTTTTGATATTAATTATTTCGAATGAATGTTAAAAGTGCATTTCTAAATGGAACAATCTTCGAACTAGTTTATGTTGAATAACCTCTAAGGTTTGAAGATTCAAAATATCCTAATTATATTTATAAACTCTCAAAAGTACTATATGGCTTAAAGCAAACTCGTAGAGCATGGTATAAGCGCCTTCGAGACTTTCTTCTTTCTAAAGGATTTAAAATTGAAAAAGTAGATACAACTCTATTCACAAAATTATTGATGATGATTTCTTTGTGTGCCAAAATTATGTTGATGATGTTATATTTGATTCTACTAACCAAGATTTTTGCAAAGAATTTGGTGAAATGATGTCTAGAAAATTTGAGATGTCAATGATAGGAGAATTAAGCTATTTCCTTTGACTTCAAATCAAGCAACATAAAGATAGCACTTTTATAAGCCAAACGAAGTACGTGAAAGATCTATTCAAGAAGTTTGGCATAGAAGATGCAAAACCCATCAAGACACCCATGGCAACAAACGGGCATCTCGACCTTAACGAAGGAGGTAAGTCGGTAGATACAAAGCTTTATAGATCCATGATTGGTAGCTTGCTTTATCTTACCGCATCTAGGCCTAATATCATTTTAGTGTGTGCATGTGTGCTCGCTTTCAAGCTTCTCTAAAAGAGTGTCATTTAATGGCCATAAAAAGAATTCTAAGGTATGTAAAATATTCCATTAACTTAGGGGTTTTGGTATCCTAAAGGTGCTAAATTTGAATTAATTGGATATTCGGATTCCAATTATGCGGGTTGTAAAATGGATAGAAAGAGCACCTCAGGAAGTTGTCAATTGTTAGGGAGGTCATTAGTATCTTGTTTTTCTAAGAAACAAAATTCCGTAGCACTTTCAATCACCAAAGTCGAATATGTTTCCATCAAAAGTTGTTGTGCTCAATTGCTATGGATGAGACAAACCTTGATGGATTATGGAATTAAATTTAATAAAATATCTCTTTTGTGTGATAATGATAGTGCAGTTAAATTTCAAATAATCTAGTCCAACACTCAAGAACTAAACATATAGATATTCGCCACCATTTCTTGAGAGATCATATGAGCAAAGGAGATATCACAATTAGCCACATCCGGAGCAAAGACCAATTAGCGGACATCTTCACCAAGCCTCTAGATGAAAGCCACTTTTGTAAATTGAGGGATGAATTAATTGTCATAGACTACTCCAATATTACTTAAACTAACAGCTCATTTATTTTATGCTCATTTGGAGTTGCTTGAGGCCTTTGTGAAAAGGATTGTTTTTCTCATTGTTTGCCAAAATATCTCTATCTATATTGTTACTTTCAAAAGCTATACTTAATGCACAATGATCTCAAAAACTAGATATCATTTGCATATACTCTTATTCCATGCCCTGCTCTCCGAAGTTTCAAAATTATTGGAACTACCGCTGTTGTTTTTGTGGTACTTCCGCTCGCTAGAACTACCATGGTTCTCTTTGTGGTGCTTCCATTTTCCAGAACTACCGATAGCAAAATTGTGGTACTTCCGCATTTGCTTTTAGAGGGCAGTAACCATGGAAAATCTGGGGTTTATCTCGCGGGACCCCCCCGCTTCTCTGGACCATCGCCCGCACTGCCGCTCGAGAATGTACCCCCTTCCTCTCTCCTCTCCTCCAAAACTCCAAAAACCACCACTTAGATCTTCAAATCTAGCGGGGTTTTCTTTGGTTTCTCGTGATTATTCTCATCCTAAGGGTTCACCTCCTCCAATCCTCAAGGTAATCTGGATCAAATCCCTCCTTTTGCTTTGTTCTCAAACCCTAGGTTTAAAATCGGTTTGATTGAAAATGTGGATGATTTTAGATTGTTTGTTTCAGGCAAATTATTAGTTTTGGTGTCTAATGGTGTTTGCACACCCATTCCATGGATTCAATCCAAGCAAAACACCAAAAATTTCACACATTTACTTGCCCTAGAAATGGTCAGGGAGATCGGAACTATCGCTCGATAGAAGCGATACTATCGTGCCTTGAACGGCGGTACTTCCGATCTTCCTAATAAAACAACAACCTCATTCCATATTTTTTCAAACCTTCTTGTTTGATTTCCACTCATCCTCTAATACCTTTTCTCCTTGTTCTTAGATGCCAAAGACAAGGAATGCCAGTCGAGTCTACTCTTCTTTCGCTGCTTCGGGAGAATCATCAGAAACTCTGGCAGCAGGCACCCTTCCTCTTGTAGCTCCTTCCTCCTCTGAGGCTGCTTAGAAGGCCCAAGAGGACAGAGGGAAGGTGATAGCCTCTGACTCTGAGACAGAGTCAGAACAGCAAGTGAGCTCACCCATTGAAGAATCCGAGGACGACTTGCCAGATTGCGAGGATCCTCATATTGACTTGAGGAAAATTTCTACTGATGAGTATGCCTGATTGCGCCACAAGAACCAATTTGTGCTGCCCTGCAATTTTATCAACCCATGGTTCCACACAAAATTCCAAGAGCAAGTATATGAATAGCTATATGGAAAATCAAGGTTGTTTGCTGATCACAAGTATGTTGATTGAGGCCATCTGGACTCAATTGACAAATATGATTGGACAAACAGATTGTTTCAGCTAGCTAGCATACAGAATCTGGTGGCATCGAAGTCAGATTATAATGAGGACATCATTAGGCAATTATATGCCACAGTCTACATCTCACCAGACTTTTAGCACATCTCTTGGATGATAAGCTGCTAACGGCTTTATGCCAACAAGCATGATTTTGAGTTGGCTTTGAGGACTGAGTCCAGCGCTTATGAGAAATGTATGACAGGCCAGCGCTTGAGCTTCATGCCCTCTCCCAGTACTATGATCAGGCCTCCAGGTTCATTCCAGGCAAGTTAGTTGTACTCCTTCCCATTTCCAGCCTGGTCAACAGAATCATCAACCACACCATTCTTCCCAAGAGTGGCAACTATGATGCGATCCGAGGCCATGCATGGAACCTCATTAATTATGTTATGGAAGGTCACAGATTTGATGTGGTTAATCTCATAATTACGGAGATAGCCTCTTCGAAGAATGACAGAATCAAGTGCACTAACTATGCTCCATATATTATTTCCTTGATCCAGAAGAAGATTCAGTTCAGAGATGGCTTGGGTGGTGTTCACAAGGCTTATAAGCCTAGAGCTGATCCTCCATTTCATCCATTTGCCCATCCTCAAGTCCCTCAGCAGGCAGAACTTGCAGGAGCAGCAGCAACAGCATAGCCAGAGGAAGAAGGCTAGATGTCCCTTTCTCAGATTTATTCAGCCATTATTCAGCTCTATGACTCCTGCCAGCAGCTCCATGACTCCCAGGCTGAGGGGTTCACCTCCCTTTCTTCTCGGATGGATTCCATTGATAGAAGAGTCACATCCATCGAGTAGGCTTTGGCTCATCCTCCTTTCTCTGTCAGATATGGTCACCGTCGTCGTCGTGACCCTTCTCCTCAAGTATCCCAAGAGTAGCCTTTTTAGTTATTTGATGCCAAAGGGGGAGAAGAACTGAAGAAGATGGGAGCTTGGGCGAGGAAATGAAGAACAAGATTTTAGCTCAAATTTATCTATATTTATGTAATGACTTTATGTGTGATGTGAACTTTAATGTCTTTATGTGTGTTGAACTTTTATGTCATTATGGTGTAATGAACTTGTGCTATATATAACACCCAGGTGTAATTACACCCACCTCTAATATACCATCCAAACAAACTTGAAATACTTCTTTATCACTTTAGGTATACTCGTATACTAATTATAAGATACTCAAATGTGAACAGCATGAAAAACTTGTAAGGGAGTTCATAGTTTTTAGTGTATTTTGTAAATACCTTCATATACGCACATAAAAAGGAGTATGTCGAAAAAATATACATACCACCTTTGAAAAATTGTTCATACCACCTAAATGGTCTTAAATACTCATATACTACACGTACATACCCTCCGTTACGCGAGATACTCCCTACATTATGAGATACGATATAGGGTGTAATTACACCCGGGAGTACAAAAGAGGCTTCCTATATATATATATGCCTTGATAAATTTGAAGTCGCATGCATCTTGTGCTAAATTTGCTATTCCATTTGCTTGAAATAAATTCTCGTTTATATGCACATGTTTAGGGGGAGTTTTCCCTATTTTGACTTTAAAAAGGAAATAACTCTCTAAAAGCTCGTGTAAAATCTTTGCAAGAATTATTCTCTCTCAAAGTCACAAAAGAATATACAACTAGTTATTCAAACAAGTGGTATATTCAAAACTTCATTTCTCACATAAAACTTGTGTTGTTATCAATTACCAAAAAGGGGGAGATTGAAAGCATATGGCCCTGGTTTTGATAATTATTGAATTTATATGAATCCACTAGCGTGTTTGTTAAGTGTTTAAAAGGCTAAGTCCCTATAATGATGACAAGACGCATGCTAAGGATCAACATGAAGATCAAAGTGGCTGAAGGCAACGATATATGTAGATTTGGACCCCTCTTTTACTTTTACCGGTCTTAGGAGAAAGGATAGAAGATCAGATTATAGGCTAAATGTCGTACCATAAAAAGGATCATGGCAAGTAGCTTGATAACATATTCTTGTGCTATTGGATCAATTTAGGATCATGCATTCATTGAAAATTAAAATTGATAACCAAATCTGTGCTCTATTTGGAAAACCAGAAGTACTAGAGTTTTAACAGCGAAACTACTGTAGAGCGGAAGTTCCACAGTCTTGAGCGGTACTTCTGGTACTCGGAAGCTCCAGCTACCCGAGTGGAGCCTTTTTTCCAGAGAGCACCCCTAGAGTTGTTCGGTGCTCTGTCCGGACAACTGGATGCACCGGTGTGCAAATCGTGGTACTTCCACTTGCCGGAAGCTTTTCCACAGAGCACCCCTCGGGATGATTCCGAGTCCATGGCAACCGGAAGTACTGGAGTTTCAACGGAGGAACTATTGTTTGAGCGGTAGTTCCGCAGCCTTAAGCGGTACTACCGGAGCACGGAAGCTCAGGAAGGTCGGGCGGAACCTTTTTACCAGAGAACGCCAACTTTCAGCCTCGATCCAAATGGAAGTACCGCGCCGACTTCCCAGAACTACTGACCAACAGAAATACCAGATTTATAACGACGGTAGTTCCGCGCTAACTTCCAACGGCTAGTTCAAAAGCTCTGATATAGCCGTTACTGTCGCATCAGAACAGGTACAGAAGTACCGGTCTTTGGCCTGCGGTACGTCCACTCGCCCTGAATTTTTCTGGAATTTCACTCTACAGCTAGTTTTGGTTGGTGAGGGTATAAATACTCATACTCCTGCTCAAGGATAGTAAGAATAAACTCTATTGAACATCTTTGAGCATTGAGCATTCACTCCACACCTCATTTTCTCCTTGTGCATTTATTATGAGGTGGTTGAGCCAAAAGTGCATTGCATCTCTTGGATCGAGATCGGCAACAGAGGGGGGGGGGTCAATGGTGCCTTAAAAATTTGCCCCCCCCAAAATACCCACGGAACGTTTCCTCTCCAATAGCTACGAAAGCTAGAAAGAAGGATTGTTCCTGCTCACTGGACTCTTAGAGAAGAAATAGCAGTTAAATCTACGAGGCGAAACAGACTGCAAACAACAAAAAAATAGGGAAGAACAGCTGGGCTGGTCTGACCGGTGTGCAATGGCCGGTCTGACCGCCTGCGGGAGACAAGCAAAACAACTCTCTGTCATCTCCCACCAACTCCAAAACTGAAAGCACAAAGCAAACACCAACTCCTCTAAAGCCTCTAACCCCTCTCACAAGCCATACAACATGCACGAAACACTCCTCCTTTTATAGCCTCTCACTAATGGGTTTGCAACATGCTTTGCCCATTAAGCCTCCAACAACTCTAATGCTTTATCCACAAACCACTTCCTTTGATGCAGCTTTGTGTATTCACCAAAATGCCCCTCCTGCACCTTCTAGGAAGCTTCCTCATTCCTTACCTTCCAAGCCTCGCAGCTACCTCGAGCCCTCGCCGTCTTCGGCACGACTTCGTCTCAACGTCCTGCAGCCATCACAGACAAGAAACACATCACATAGCACCGCTCGATATAATGTGATCAACAATAGCATTAAGAGAAATCTTAAGCATGAAAAAGCCAAAACCTGTCGAATCAAGAGAATAAACATCCTAAGCGCTTCGACCAGGACCGACCGAAACCGATTGCACCGTGCAACAACATGGTCCAAACCACGCAAACCAAACTCAATCTTTCCAAAGCAGATGTCAATTACTCATCACACACACGAGGTCACCTCCACATGGTCTATCAATCTCTCCCTTGATGAGTATATTGAGAAACACAGAAAAAGCGTAAAGTTGAGTTTGATAATGAAAGAGAGTCAAACATGGTCCAAAAGAAATCAAAGAAGCTTATGACCATGTCGACAGAAGAAATCAAAGGCAGTCCTTAAAGCATGGACAAGATATAGAGGATACTATTGTTAGTGATGTGCCCAAGAGGCAATCATAAACAATTCGGTTTTATAGGCTAAAAGGGATATTGATCCATATGGGATTAGGGATCCTACAACGTGGAAGCCCATTAGCATACTCTATAAATATGTGGAGGCGGGGCTGCAGGTTATAGAGACTTCTATGCTGAAAACCCTAGCCGCCACCTCCCCTCGGCCGTATCCCAAAACCCTAGCCGGGCGCGCGGTGCTAGCACACCAGAGCACGGCGTTCCATCCCGAACATGTGGACTCCGTGGAGGCGCCACTGCTATTGCTGCTGTGCTGATCGGCGAGAAGTGCAAGGCTATTGCTAGAACGCGAGGAGGAGACGTTTAGTTCGAGAAACAATCGACTACTTCTTCTTCATCAACGCGCATCTACGTTGTTTCGGGCTGCTCCAACTCTTCTTCCGCTGCGCAGCGCATCTAATGGTAACTATCCATGACTCCCTTACACGCATGTTTTCTGGTTTAACGCGGTAGAAAATCAAATGTTGTAGCTAGCGTAGCCTACCCGTTATCCTTCAGTGGTATCAGAGCAAAGCTGTGTAGTATGTGGTCTGGATCATGCGCTTGTAGATGATATGTTGTTTGTAGTAGATGCGATCTATTACTGTTCTTATGCTAGGTTCATGTGATGAATCTTTCGGTGCACGGGTTGATTAGATCAATCGGTCATAAGGGGTTGAAATAGGTATGAGTTGATAGCATCATGTGACCAAAAAGATTAGTTCGTGCTCCTTCTTTGATGTACGCGCGACTTGCCCCCACTGGCTGGAATCACCATCGGGGCTAACTGCGCGCACAGTCAGTAGATCGAGCCAACAGATCGAGGTCTTGTGTTGCGGTCTCCTCAAGTATAGCGATCGCGATGATCAATGTGCTTGATCTAATGAAAATTGAGACATTTTGAATGGCTCGGATTTGGGTTGATTTAAGCGGGACCGCCGTTGCGTACACGCATAGATTGTTATACAAACACATTCATGTCAGGGCGGTAGAATGCGTTCTACGCTTAACTTGTTTTTGCAGGGAATGATGTGAATGGTATGGCATAGATGTATTTGTGATGCATGTGTGTTTTGGCGGCATGTGTGTCGTATTAATCACAGATAGGTTGAGGCTATTCTTTAATTGTATAACGACCTGCGTGTCGACTGGTGATGCTTGCGCTCCTCATGTAATTCATTTGCTAGCTATTAGTTGTAATAGTTTAGTTCTTTACCATGGAGGCTTTAAGCATGATAACAAAGAAGACAGAAAGTGTGCCAAAGGACATCACCATGGAACCATGGCGATGGCGACCACTACGATTCAAAAGGCCATACCATTCACAGTATAATGTGATTATATGCATGTGATGTTTATTTCCTGTCATACTATTCTTTCATGCCATACCCATAGAGGATGTATTTTTCATGATAGAATAGCTTCCCTCAGAAAAATTAAGAATTTATTTGATGCCCTTCCAATTGCTGCGCCTATAAGAATTACGATCGTTGTTTGGTAGGTCTGCCAAAGCAGAGTACCATCAACTATCTTGATCTAATAGGGTGGATGTCGGATATCCACATGCATAGTGTTGGTTTACTTGACAAGGCTATCAAATTGGATTAGGGCCTTGGGGCATGGTGTTGGGAGCCGGGGCATTGGATGCCACCCAACAAACAAGAGTCACATAAGATGTGATTAGCAAACATTGCTTACCTACGTCACTAGGTTTCTAGCGGTGATGCCAAAGCTCACTAGAACTTAGATGAACATGGATCTTGACCACTATATGTCGTTAGAGGGAAGACGATTACAAAACATATAGTGGGAGTGTCTTTTGTTAAACTGTTTAATGAAAGATCAAACATGAATATAGTGCTAAACTTTGCTTGTTTATTTTTGTTGTAGATCATGGCTGCTTCTAGTAACAATTCCGGTTTTAACTTGCGATCTGTTGTTGAGAAAGAAAATTTTAATGGAACAAATTTTATTGATTGGTACCGCAACATGAGAATTGTTCTCAAACAAGAAAAAAAAGAATACATTCTTGAGCAACTCTACCCCGATGAACTCCCTGAGGGTGCAAACGTTGCCACCCGCAAAGCTTATGAGAAGCACTGCAATGATTCACTCGACGTAAGCTGTCTCATGCTTGCTACCATGTCCTCTGAGCTTCAGAAGCATTATGAGAATGCAGATGCTCACACTATGATTGAAGGACTGCGTGGCATGTTTAAGAACCAAGCTAGGACTGAGAGGTTTAACATTTCAAAGTCCTTGTTTGCGTGCAAGCTGGCGGAAGGTAGTCCAGTCAGTCCTCATGTGACCAAGATGATTGGTTACATTGAGAGCTTGGAGAAGCTTGGTTCTCCCCTTAATCCTGATCTGGCTACGGGTGTTGTTCTCCAATCTCTCCCTCCGAGCTATGAGCAGTTCATTATGAACTTTCATATGAATAGCATGGAGAAATCATTGACTGAATTGCATGGGATGCTTAAGACAGCAGAGGAAAGCATTAAGAAAAACACCAATCATGTGATGATGGTTCAGAAGGAGAATAAAAAGAGGAAGCGTTGGATGCCCAAAGGCAAAGGCAAAGGAAAGGTTCCTAATGAGCACCCTAGCTCTAAGCCAAAGCCAAATGGGAAGGTCAAATCTGGCCCTTCTCCTGATGATGAATGCTACCACTGTCATATCAAGGGGCATGGGTCTAGCAATTGTAAGAAATACTTGGAGGATCTGAAAAAGAAGAAGGGAAGTGAGACTTCTGCTTCAGGTATAAATGTTATAGAAATTAATCTTGCAATTTCTTCTAGTGAATCTTGGGTATTTGATACCGGATCGATGATTCATACTTGCAAATCGTTGCAGGGTCTAAGAAGGACTAGAAGTTTTGCGAGAGGCAAGTTGGACGTGCGTGTCGGCAATGGAGCAAAGGTTGTTGTACTGGCTGTTGGCACTTATCACTTGTCATTACCTTCAGGATTAGTTTTGGAATTAAATAATTGTTATTACATTCCAGCATTGAGTAATAACATCATCTCTTCTTCATGTTTGGAGGAAGATGGTGGTTATGAGTTCGTAAAAAAGAACAAACGTTGTTCTATTTATTTGAATAATATACTCTATGCACATTGTCCATTGATGAATGGGTTATATGTTCTTGATCTTGAGGATAAGCCTATCTATAATATTAATGCAAAGAGGCTGCGGCCTAATGATTTGAATCCCACTTTTATTTGGCATTGTCGCTTAAGTCATATAAATGAGAAACGCATAGAGAAGCTCCATAAAGATGGTCTACTCAACTCATTTGATTTTGAATCATTTAAGACATGCGAATCTTGTTTACTTGGCAAGATGACAAAGGCACCTTTCACCGGTCATAGTGAGAGGACAAGTGACTTGTTGGGACTTGTACATACCGATGTATGTGGACCAATGAGCTCAGTAGCCAGAGGTGGTTTTTCAGTATTTCATTACTTTTACCGATGACTTTAGTAGATATGGATATATCTACTTAATGAGGCACAAGTCTGAATCGTTTGAAAAGTTCAAAGAATTTCAGAATGAAGTACAAAATCCGCTAGGCAAGCCAATTAAAATTATGTGATCTGATCGTGAAGGTAAATATTTGAGCCTTGAATTTGGTGAACATCTAAAACAGTGTGGAATTGTTCCACAGCTGACTCCGCCTGGCACGCCTCAGTGGAACGGGGTATCTGAACGGAGGAACCGGACCTTGTTAGACATGGTTCAGTCTATGATGAGCCAATCTGATCTTCCATTGTCCTTCTGGGGATATGCTCTAGAAACTGCTGCGTTTACACTAAGCAAAGTTCCATCTAAATCATTGGAAAAGACACCATACGACATATGGACCGGGAAACATCCTGGATTATCTTTCCTTAAGATATGGGGTTGTGAGACTTATGTGAAACGTTTGACGTTTGATAAGCTCCATCCTAAATCTTATAAATGCTTCTTTGTTGGGTATCCTAGGGAAACCAAAGGATATTATTTTTACAATCGGGAAGAAGGCAAAGTGCTTGTCGCTCGGAACGGTGTCTTTTTGGAAAAAGAGTTTTTTTAAAGGGTGTTAGTGGGAGCAAGGTGCAGCTTGAAGAAATTCAGGAAACACCTGAAAATATTTTAGCTCCTATTGAACCTCAACAGGATGTACAAGATGTTGTACAACCGGTTATGGAGGCACCGTCCCCACGTAGGTCTACAAGGGCATGTCGCGCAACTAAAAAGTTCACGCTCCTAACCATGGGACAACACGACATATTGTTGTTGGACAATGATGAGCCCAAGAGCTACACGTAAGCAATGATGGGACCAGACTCTGAAAAATGGCTTGGAGCCATGAGGTCCGAAATAGAATGCATGCATGATAATCAAGTTTAAACTTGGTGGATCCACCTGATGGTGTAAAAACTATTGAGTGTAAATGGGTTTTTAAGAAAAAGATAGACATGGATGGAAATATTCACATCTTTAAGGCACGATTGGTGGCGAAAGGTTTCAAGCAAATTCAAGGTGTTGATTATGATGAAACGTTTTCGCCCGTCGCTATGCTAAAGTCTATTTGGATCCTCCTAGCGATTGTTGCCTATTTTGACTACGAGATTTGGCAGATGGATGTCAAAACGGCTTTCTTAAATGGAAACCTAAGCAAGGATGTGTACATGGCACAGCCTGAGGGTTTTGTTGATCCAAAAAAATGTTGGGAGAATATGCAAGCTTCAGAAGTCCATTTATGGATTGAAGCAAGCATCTCGGAGTTGGAATCTTCATTTTGATGAAGTAGTCAAATGGTTTGGCTTCATCAAGAATGAAGAAGAGCCTTGTGTTTACAAGAAGGCTAGTGGGAGCGCACTTGTTTTTCTGGTCTTGTATGTAGATGACATATTATTGATTGGAAATGATATTCCAATGCTAGAAGCTGTGAAGTCTTCTTTAAGAAAAAGTTTCTCAATGAAAGATCTCAGAGAGGTAGCTTACATTTTGGGCATAAAGATCTATATAGATAGATGATAGATCGAATAGGCTAATTGGATTAAGCCAAAGTACATACATTGACAAGGTATTGAAACGGTTCAATATGCAAGATTCCAAGAAAGGTTTCTTGCCTATGTCACATGGCATTAGTCTTAGCAAGACTCAGTGTGCTTCAACACTTGATGAGCAAAAGAAGATAAGTGCGATTCCGTATGCCTCAGCCATCGGATCCATCATGTATGCTATGCTTTGTACGCGCCCAGATGTTTCATATGCTCTAAGTGTTACGAGCAGGTATCAATCTAACCCCGGTCTAGCTCACTAGGTGGCTGTAAAGAATATTCTTAAGTACTTTAGAAGGACTAAAGATATGTTCCTTATTTTTGGAGCTGAAGAAGAGCTCGTTGTAAAAGGTTACACCGACGCTAGTTTTCAAACTGATAAAGATGATAGCAGATCACAGTCTGGTTTTGTGTTCTGCCTCAATGGAGGGGTAGTGAGCTAGAAATGTTTCAAGCAAGAGACGGTAGATGATTCAACAACTGAGGCCGAGTATATTGCAGCTTTTGAAGCTGCACAGGAAGCTGTTTGAATCAGAAAATTTGTTTTTGAGTTGGGTGTGATCCCTAGTGTGTCCAGTCCAGTGGATCTCTATTGTGATAATACTGGAGCCATTGCGCAAGCAAAGGAGCTTAGGTCACACCAAAAGTCCAAACATATACTTCGGCGCTATCACCTTATCCGTGAGATCATTGATAGAGGTGAAGTGAAGATTTGCAAGGTGTACACGGATTTGAATGTTGCTGATCCGTTGACGAAGCCTCTTCCACAATCAAAGCATGAGGCACACACGAGTGCAATGGGTATTAGATACTTACATGATTGACTCTAGTGTGAGTGGGAGATAATTGTATCAAGTCTATGTTTATGAAATTTTGAATAAGGTGTTATTTGGTTCCTTGAATAATAATTGTATGCATTGATTGGCAAGTATATGACTTGTTCGTGAAACTCTTTGTTTTATTTAATGTTATTCTAAAGATCCCTAGTCTTATATCATTACATAGGACAACAATGATTTATGGACTAGCACATGTATTGATTGATGATCATGTTTCACGGATCGTGGATATAGGAATATCAAATCAATAATGTGGACACATGTTAGAGAACATGGTGTTGGATTGGCCCACTCCGAGACGTTGCTGGGATTGTTATGTTAATATGTGACATCAAGCGATCTCGAGTGGTATACCTACTGGATCCTTCGACCTGAAATCGCCATTATTTCTCACTATGTGTAGTGGTGCACTTTGGGGCTGCCAAACACTACTCCGTAACTGGGTAGCTATAAAAGTGGTTTTCAGGTGTATCATGAAACATAGAATGGGATGTGAGCAGATTAAGATGGAATTTGCCCCTTTTACATAACAGGAGAGATATCTCTGGGCCCCTCGATATGGTTGGATTAGGGAAGTGCATGGCCATGCCAAGGTGATTAAAGAATTAATCACATTGTGGCTAAAGGGTTAGTCATGAGTTGTAATCCACCACAAGATCGAGTGAATGGTTGAGCTATCACAAGGGTGGCACGAATCTCGCCTTAAGTTCGACTGGTATCGTGTGGCAAAGGGATCCAAGTATGTGTATATCAAGGTTTAGCCGATATGATCTTTATGTGTATTCGGGAGTCAATATGCCTTGCTAGGTGCCACTATTGACTTATGGCTTGAAAAGGGTTTCCGGGTCATGGCTGTCTACACATGAACCTAACAGGTCACACACTTAAGGGGTTGGAATTGGAAAGATTGCCTAGATGATTGTCTCTAGTGCAAGTGGGAGATTGTTAGTGATGTGCCCAAGACGCAATCATAAACAATTCGGTTTTATAGGATAAAAGGGATATTGATCCATATGGGATTAGGGTTCTAATGGGCCTACAACGTGGAAGCCCATTAGCATACTCTATAAATATGTGGAGGCGGGGCTGCAGGTTATAGAGACTTCTATGCTGAAAACCCTAGCCGCCACCTCCCCTCGGCCGTATCCCGAAACCCTAGCCGGGCGCGCGGTGCTAGCACGCCAGCGCACGGCGTTCCATCCCGAACGTGTGAACTCCGTGGAGGCGCTGCTACTATTGCTGCTGTGCTGATCGGCGAAAAGGAGGAGACGTTTAGTTCGAGAAACAATCGACTGTTTCTTTTTCATCAACACACATCTACGTTGGACCGGGCTGCTCCAACTCTTCTTCCGCTGCGCAGCGCATCTAGTGGTAACTATCCATGACTCCCTTATACGCATGTTTTCTGGTTGAATGTGGTAGAAAATCAAATGTTGTAGCTAGCGTAGCCTACCCGTTATCCTTCAACTATGGCTCAGACTGACTCTCATCTACCTCATATGACTCTAAGACTATCAACTGATCATCTAATACACTAAGGAGCAAACACGTACTCTGTCTACCCAAGGGTGGCCCAACCCTTGCTAGAACCTATATGAAGTGAGTGAGTTCAACCTAGTGAGAAGAGAAACAGCAAATAAGCAGCAACCTAGAATCACAAGATGAGAGGAAGAAGTCTAAGCAGCTAGACAAGAGAACCAGTCTAACCTATGCTAGAAGAACTATCCCAATGCACCCGCATGCAATGCGACAGAAAGGAGTAAGAGCATGCTAAATAAGATTAAGTCAATGATGAAACAAACCCCCCTCACAGCAGTCCATAAGGACAAACCACCCCAAGCACTCCCCGCAAAGCTGAAAACCTAGAGCTATCCAACGGCTTGGTAAAGATATCAGCCAACTGGTGGTCACTCTCCACAAACTGGAGCACTATGTCACCCTTCTCCACACGGTCTCGAAGGAAGTGATATCTAATATCAATGTGCTTGGTCCGAGAATGTTGCACTGGGTTCTTGGCAATGTTTATCGTAGAAGTGTTATCACAAAAGAGTGAAACACTGTCTATAGCTAACCCAAAGTCCCGTAAGGTCGAAACCATCCAAAGCACCTGGCTGCAGCAACTGGCGGCAGCAACATACTCAGCCTCTGCAGTGGACTGTGCAACTCCAGACAGCTTCCTAGAAGACCAAGAAACTAGAGAAGTGCCAATGAATTGGCAGGTGCCCGAAGTGCTTTTCCTATCTATCCTACAGCTGGCAAAGTCTGCGTCCGAGTAGGCTCTAAGGGAAAGACAGGATGAGGAAGAGTACCAGATACCATTGTCAATGGTAGCTCGAAGATACCGAAGAATACGCTTCACCGCCTGGCGGCGAGATACGCGAGGAGAAGCCTGAAAGCGAGCACACAGACACACGGAGAAGTCTATGTCCGGTCACGAGGCAGTGAGGTACAAGAGGGAGCCGATCATGCTGCGATACTCCTTCTGATCAACTGGCTCGCCATCCTCATCTGGGTCGAGTGAGGCTGAAGAAGCCATATGTAACATCCCAAATTTTGCTCTCTGGAAAAATTTAAATTCAAATTAATTATTTTAAGGTAATTGGATTTTACTTGGCTTTTATTTGGCTTTTCTGAATTTTCTGGAATTTAAAACCTATTTTAGAATTTAAAAGTAATTTAAAATATGAAAATTAAATATCAACAGTAGTTGGAAATAATTTTATTAAGTCCAAAATATCTCCAGTACCTTCTGTGAATTTTTCTGGAAATTTTGGAGGTATTTTCATATTTTTCTGAGGCCTAAATAATTTTCTAGCCTTTTCTGAAAATTAAAATCAAATTATAAAAATAAAAATCCCTATCCTCCCCTCCGGCCGCCACGTGGACGGGTGGATACCGCCCACGTCGCCGCTCGGCCCATCTAGGCCGCACCTCTCCTCTCCCTCGCTGCCTCATGGGCCCGGCCCGTCAGCCATCCCGCCTTCCCCTCCTCTTCGCCCGACGCGTGGACGGCCTGGATGAGCCGCGTCCCCGCGCCCGGCCCGATCCGCCGTCCCCTTCCACTTAACCGCGTCTGCCGCCCGATCTTTTTCCCCGCCACGCGTCTCCATCTCAGCCGCCTGAACCGCCCGCTCTCGTCTCCTTTCTCTCTCTAACCCGCGGGCCCCGCTCGCCAGTCGCCCGCACCCTGCTCCCGCTGCCACCCAGGCCCCGCCTGTCAGGCCGTCGTCTTCCCCGCGGAGCCGCCTCCTTCCTTTGTTCCTCCCCCTCTTTCCTTTCTTCGCTGGCCGACCAATCCGAGCCGGATCCGGCCTTGCCTTTCCTGCCTCTCCCCGGTTTTGGAATCCCCGAGCCCCGGCGGAAGCAAATCCTCAACGCCCCCGCCTCCCCTTCCATCGGCGCCCCCTCTTTCCCGTTTCTCCCCTTCCCTTCCTTTCTCCGGCCGACACCCCGGCGAGCAATTGCCGCGCCGTGCCCCCTCCGCAGCCCCTATAAATACCCCGACGGCTCCGCCTCCTCCCGCACCACATCCCAGCGCACTGCACCGCACCTCCCGAGCCCCGTAGAGCCCTGCCACCGTGCCACCTTCCCCTCCGAGCTCCGCCCAACTCTGGCGAGCCTTCCCTGCCGCCTCGGACCTCCCCGGAGCCCGTAGCCGCCACCCACAGCTTCCTCGTGCGTCGGCGAACCTCCCCGGCACCTCGGTCACCCCTCCTCGCCGCCGGAGCACCGTCGCACCGGAGCACCCGAGGCAGCTCCGCCCCTTCCTCGCCGCCGGCCACCACCATTCGTCCCCGAGCCTCGCCGACCCCTCAAACCGGACCCCCTCCACACCAGGATTACATATCACGCACCGCCCGAACCTCTCCGGCCCTCCCTCGCCGCCGGCGCCGTCGCCTCCGACCACCTCTGCCGGGCCACCCGAAGGTACCCCTCAAGAGGGTTACCTACCCTTATGGGGTAGGCAACGCCTCCCCGCTCACTTGGCTATCACCGCTCGCTCGTTTCCCCCTTGACTCCCTCGGCGCGCGTTCGAGCCTCCGGCTCCACACGCTGAGGTTGAGTTTTTCGTTTATTTCTCGCGTTGACAAGTGGGCCCCACCCGTCAGCGGCCGCCGGTCTGCGCTGGCACTGCCGCCTGGGCCCCACCCGTCTGTGTCGGCATCTGACAAGTGGGTCCAGATCCCAGTGGGTCCCACCTGTCAGTGACCAAAGCAGATGAGGTCACTGACAGAGGGGTCCCACATGTCAGTGACCGCCAGTGGGTACTGTTTAGTGGGTCCCACCTGTCACTCTCTCAGAATAAGAATTAAAATAAAAATTAAATTATTTCCGTGGGCCCCACCTATCAGAAATTTCTTAATTTCTGGATTTATTCAAACTGAAAACTTCAAACAAGCATAACTTTCTCATTTTAACTCCAAATTGAGCCATTCAAATTTCTAAATTCATCTAAAATCATGATCTATCCAACCATGGCCTCTATTTGAATTTTTGAGTTTATTTGAATTTATTTGTTTTGTTGCTTTTCTCTCGTGCGTAGAATCCAACGTTGAAGAAGACCTCTCCACTCCTCGACAGGAAGACCCAGAGCCCCTGCAAGAAGGCAAGTCTCCTTTGATCATTCTAAACCTATGATTTTGAAATGTTTTAATTATTTTAAATTATGAGCATGCTATTTACATAAAATGATAGTTCAAAACTTAGGATATAGTTAATCCAATATTGTTATGCCCTCACTTGAAATTGATTGCCATGTATGCTTGCAACCCTAGCAATTCCTTTGACTCATTAATGAGAGTAAATTATGTTTAATTGTTAATATTAGAGTGGTAGTACGATGCTTAGCCATGCTATTGAATATTTCTTAAATCTGGAAAATGGGAAATTAAGATTTATTATTGAATCCTTGTGTTTGCAAATGGAGTGGCAGTTGGAGTTGTCACTGTGATTTTAAAATAAAATAAAAATGTGAAAGTTGATTTAGATTAGGGTGGATGGTTGGTTTGGGTTGGTGCAGCTCGCACGAGAACTTGTTAAGTGTATGTTCCACCCAGTCAATTAAGGACCGACGCTTGTGTTTGTCCAAACTGAGCATTAACCGTACAACCACAAGTCTATATGGGTATGACCTAGCTGATTAACTTATGATAGTCTAGTTTAGGTGCCACCAGTGGAAAGTGGGTGCCAGGGATGGACTGGTTATCCACAGTGAGGGACAGGGATTTACTGTACTCATATGGCACAAGAGGGGGCTTCGGTTCGGGCAGTTAGCCTACCTGCGGTGAAACCTCAGCGGGTGGTATCTAGCTAGACTAGAGTAAGGCAAAGGCTTTGTGATATTTTATCTGGGTCTCATGCCAAAGGAAGTGTGTTGACTTTTAGGATAATTTATCTCTTGTGGGTAAAGTTGTACATCCTCTGCAGAGTGTAAAACTATTCGAATAGCCGTGCCCACAGTCAAGGGCGGGCAAGGAATGCATACACATGGTAGATTTCTGGTTTTGGTTTGAAAATAAAAAATTTGTATTCCAAGAGTGGAGGGAACTCTCGGATGGGTATCCTGGCGGTTGGAGCCAGAGAGGGTGGATGGAACCCGAAACTTTAAAAATTGTTATCTAGTGTTGGTGGATGGTACCTTCACTATTAAGTTAATGTTAGTTCTGTTAAAACATTTATTTGATTAACTTGATGCCTTTGAAATTGATTAGTAGTAATTTAAATTTAAAATGTTGCTTTGTGCAAAAGAACCATATAGCCCTCCTTTGTTAAGCCTTGCATCTATTGCATCTTTCCCAAGACTTGCGGAGTACTTTATGTACTCACATGCTACACTTAAAAATAAATCCCAGAGGAAGTTGAAGCTCAAGAAGGTGACTACGACTACTGCTTCGCATGTGGCTGTGATGGATTCTTCCCGGAGAACTAGGTCGCGCTTCCCCAGTCAATTGCCTGTGGCGTATTGATGGGTCGTCATCGAGTTATCCTTTGCTTCCGCTGTGTTTCATGTGTGCGAGGTCTTAAACCTCTATTGTAATAATGAGACCTTGTGGTCAGTACTCTTAATTATTGTAATAAATCGTTGATGGTGATGTTTTCCATTCTGTTTAACTGTGTGCACTAGCTTTGATCTGGGACTAGTGCTGTAATACACAGAGGGTCCGGGTTCGGAAATCCGGGGTCCCGACACCATAGGGGTGGATACCGGCTTACCATCACTCATATCAAAGCGTCTTAAGAGATCTTGAGTGTACTTACCCTGATGCAAGAAAGTACCCTCGCGAGTCTGCTTGATCTAAAAGCCAAGGAAGAAGCTCAACTCGCCCATCATGCTCATCTCAAACTTCGAGCTCATGACATCGGAAAACTGAGAAACGAGAGCATGTGAGGAGCCGCCAAAGATGATGTCATCTACATAGATTTGGACAAGTAGAAGGTCATTGCCATGCCTGCGAATGAACAAGGTCTTATCTACCTTACCCATTTGAAAACCATGACTCAACAAATAGGACTTAAGCCTCTCATACCAAGCTCTGGGGGCCTGCTTAAGTCCATACAAGGTTTTGGAAAGCTTATAGACATGATTTGGGTATTTGGGCTCGAAACCTGGAGGCTGTCTCATATAGACTTCTTCCTCAATAAACCCATTGAGGAAGGCACTCTTGACATCCATCTGGTAAAACTTGAAACCCTTAGAAGCTGTGAAAGCAAGCATGATTCTAATGACCTCAAGTCTAGCTACAGGCGCAAATGTCTCCTCAAAATCTAAACCCTCAACCTGGGAGAAACCCTGAGCTACTAGTCTAGCCTTATTCCGGATTACAACCCCATCCTCACTCTGCTTGTTCTTGAACACCCACTTAGTCCCAATAACATTGTGACCTCGAGGGGGCTCAACAAGGGACCATACCTTGTTTCTCTCGAAATTTTCTAACCCCTCATGCATGGCATTGACCCAAGACTCATTAGAAAGAGCATGACAAATGTCCTTGGGCTCGAATGAGGCAACAAAGGCAGAGTGGAGACAGAAGTGAGACATGTCGGACTTTGAGCGTGTGACTCGCTCAAAGAGGTCTCCAATCATCTGCTCGGAAGGATGGTCTCTCTGGATATGTCGGGGAGGTCCTAGATGAGATGAAGAAGTGGCATCTACCTCATGAGCTGACGAGGTAGGAGCAGAGCCACTAGCTCCAGAGGAAGCAGAAGGCATGGGCTGATCACCTGGAGGTGCAGTGGAAGAAGGCACCTCAAGGGGGAGGATGAGGGACTGGATCAAGTAGACAACCCTCATCTCCATCATCCTCATCATCCACGAAGATGGTCTCGAACTGCTCTAAGGAACCTGAGATATCAGGCCTAGTCCCCGGACTGGCCTCGTCGAAGGTCACCTCACAGGTCTCTACCATCTTACTAGACTCGCAATTCCAGACCCTATACGCCTGTGAAGAAGTCGAGTAACCTAGAAAGATACCATCACACGATCGTGACTCGAACTTGTCTAGGTTCCCGGACTTCAAAATGAAACACTTGTAACCAAACACGTGAAAATGCGAGACACTGGGCTTTCGCCCGTATCTCAACTCATAGGAAGTGCGATGCAAGTGTGCCCGAAGAAAAACTCTGTTCGAAACATGGCACGCGGTCGCTATAGCCTCAGCCCAAACTTCCTAGGTGTAGAGTACTCATTAAGCATCGTCCTGCCCATCTCGACCAAGGTACGGTTCTTCCTCTCCATGATGCCATTCTGCAGTGGGACGTGCAGAGAAGAGAACTGGTGCTCTACACCTGTCTCATCGCAGAACCTCTCAAAGTAGGAATTCTTGAACTCCGTGCCATTGTTACTACGATCGCTCGTAAGGCACCCGGAAGCTCAACAGAAAGCCTACTGAAAAGACCTCGAAAATGTGTAAACGTCTCATCCTTCGAGGCTAAGAAAAACAACCAAGAGTACCTCGAGAAGTTATCGACCACGACAAGAACATACCACTTCCCTCCTGCTGACTGCACTCGGGCTGGTCCAACTGTGTCCATATGGAGCAGCTGCCCTGGTGCATCGATCATAGTTACTATGACCGGAGGGTGAGAAGCGGCAACTATCTTGCCGTGTCGGCATGGAGCGCAAACAAGATCTTTAACCATCTTGAGTTTAGGCAGACAACGAATGAGATCATGGCCGCTAACTCGGGTCAAATGGTCAAATCCAATATGACCAAGTCTCCTATGCCAGAAAGTAAGGTCACGGGACTCAGAAGCAACTAAACACCGGAGAGGATCACCAGAAAACTCAGAAAATCAACACGAAAGATCCTCCTAAAACGAGTAACCCCGCAAACTAGACTACCCGAAGAACCCAGAATTTTGCAAACATTTTTCTTAAAGCTCACCTCGAAACCGTCATCGGTAAGCTGAGAAACTGAGAGCAAATTGTACTGCAGCTTACTA
The DNA here is from genome assembly GCA_017311315.1 of Dendrocalamus latiflorus. Classification (NCBI taxonomy): domain Eukaryota; kingdom Viridiplantae; phylum Streptophyta; class Magnoliopsida; order Poales; family Poaceae; genus Dendrocalamus; species Dendrocalamus latiflorus. The sequence goes on from CM029677.1 coordinate 7,577,135, forward strand.
ACCAAGGTAACATCTTTTGAAATGAAGGACTCATTAACGTGCATTGTACCTTTGGCGATGACGCGCCCAGACGAAGCGTCTCCGAAGGTGATAGTCTCATCACCTGGAGCATGGGCTAGGGAAGAGAACCAACGAGAGTCTCCGGTCATGTGTCGTGAACACCCAGAGTCTACGAGCCAAACCTCTCCCTTCCCTGCCCGGCGAACCTGAGTCAAACAGAGAGTAAAGACTCAGTACTGGGACAAATCAAGAGTGATTTTAGCACCCAATGCTGAGTAACAAGTCGAGCAGCAGAAGTAGTCAAACACGACTGACCTCTAACTACCCTACGCTCTCTGTCGCTCAAAGAAGCAGAAGGTCTATGTGCAGACCTGATGTAGAGACCCGAATATGCAAATCTGGACTCTCTTGTGTATTCCGCACTAGTCCAGGATCACGCTAGTGCACACAGTATAAACAAAGATGAAATATCGACCATATCACGATTTACTAGGAAAAGACTCAAATATTATTAATAATTATCAGAGTATGACCTTATGGCCAAGCTTACAATTAATAGCCTGAAAGCCTTAAAGAAGCTAGCAGCGGAAAACCAGAAATAAGCGTAGTAGCTACTCGACATGCCCACAGGCAATCGACTAGGGAGCGAAGTCCTAATCCGTGAAGTCGTCGAAGTATCCCCCTCTAGGTACCTCCTGCTGGACTGGTCCTTCTTCCTCAACTGAGCAAATTTGGATGAAGCCGTGAGTACATTGAGTACTCAGCAAGTCGTTTGTAACAAAGAACGCAATATAGTATGCAAGGCTTACCAATGGATGGCTGAAAAGTTAATTTTGCATGAAGCAACAATTTAAAGTAAATACAATAGATAGATTGAAAAGCAAGCTTAAACAAATGATAGTAAATAATTAATCAAATGAATTGAGTGCAACCATGGGTGAACTAATCATCCACCCAATGGATTCACCAGTGAACTACCCATTCACTTATCCCAACCAACATTTTAGACGAACCCTACCCCTCGTGTGAAATCACCGAGCATTGTCCATGACCGAGGACACGGCTATTCGAATAGTTTTACACTCTACAGAGGTTGCACAACTTTACCCACAAGAGATAAATCATCTTAATAGCCAGCATGCTTCCTTAAGCATGAGACCCAGATAAATTATCACAAAGCCTTTACCTCACTCCAATCTAGTTAGACATCATCCACTAAGGTTTCACTGCTGAAGGGTTAACCATCACAGTCAGAAGTCCCCTCTTGCGCCGTATGAGGACAGTAATCCTGTTCCTCACTGTGAGCAAACCAGTACCCCTGGTACTCACTTACCAATGATGATATCTAAACTAAACCTTTGCAAGTTAATCAGCTAGGTCTATCCCATACTAGACATGTGGTTGTGCGGTAAGGCTCAGATCAATGGCGTACAAAGTTAAGTCCTTAGGTATTACCCAGGCGAAACATCCGCATCCCATGTGCAACCAGCACCCCTTTACTGCACGATCATTCGCCCAAGTGAAACCAAGTTTGTATAACCAATGCCCATGACACTACCCATGTCATGACAAATAAATTTTATAACTGTGTTTAACCATCACGTTCCAATATATCATTAAGTCAAGATTATTTAGCACATGTGATGATGGACCCAACGTTCTAATCATGAGCATGGCTAAGCAAATTAAACGTACACCCCATGTGACAACTAATACTGTATCACTAAATAATTACCCAACCTATGGTGACAATAGGATCATGGTATTCAAATTATCAAGGAGGAAATAATCAATTAGGTCATTAACTACCAATACAAGGGTTTAATAATAAAATAGCGATGCATGATAATGTAAAACAAAGTAGTACATAATAGATTTGAAAACTGGGTTCAATATGATCAAAGGATATGACTTGACTTGGCCTTGCTCAGTTAGGAATTCTTGATCTTCGGATCCTGCTTCAGCTCCTTGGAAAGCGTGATCTAACGAGAGAGGAAACAAGATGAAACACAAAAATAAAATCAAATAAAATCCAAATAAACTCCAAAAACTGCAAAACCAGAACTAAAAGATAGAGCTCCATTTTATATGAATTTAGGCAGAAGAATCGGGTCAATCGGAGTTCGGACGAAGGAGAACGAGCTATCTAAAGTTTGCCGGGGCGAGAAAATGCTGGAAATTCATAGATGTTACTGTTCATCCGAAGGAATATTTGGAAAGGAGGCTAGCGCTGGCGAGAGGAGGTATGGGAGGTGAATCTAACTAGCAAAATGGGTTGTTAGGGACCTAAGGCATATATAGGAAGCGACGGCACGCCAAACGGAGCACGGTGACGGCACGGGTGGCTACAATGACATAGGTAGGAGGGAGGAATAAAACTCAGGCATAGAACGTGGAGAAGTAGGGTGAGCACGGGCTAGAACGCGGCTTGGTAAAGCTAGAAAAATTATCGGCTCGGCCAGAAACCCACCGGAGACGACGCAAACGACGTTTGAACTAATCGGGAAGGGTAAAGGAAAAACTTAATATCTTGGTGCTCGATTAACGAAATCTAAAACCACTTGGAGGGTAGCTACCTGGGATGGTTTGGCACGATGTGACGTGACCGGATTATTGAAAACACCACTGGATAGATGGGGGACACGAGATGCCATTGGCGGCCATGGCGAGGTTCGGAGGCGAAAATTTGTGAAGGCGTTCTGGGGAAAAGGGAGTGAGCACGGCGTAGAACGCGGCGAGATAAGTCTAAGAAAAATTACGGCAAGGGCTAAAGCTTACCGGAGGCGACGAATCGACGTCGGGAAACGCTCTTGACCTAGATTGGGGAAAACTCGATTCCGGGAGATTGGCTGCACCAAAACCAAATTAACTTGGCAAAAAGGTAGATGGCACATGATGGCACAATGTGACGCGAAAGGATCACGGAGAAACTCACCGAATAGCTCGAGACACGACAAGCAAATTCGGGACCGGAGGGGCTCGGTGCCGACGGCGTCCTGGACTTTGAGGGGACTTGGCACGGCTTGGGATGGGTTTAGAGGAGCCAAGGGGTCATATTTATAGGCTTGGAAGAGATAGAAACCGACTCCAATTCGCGAATTTCGGTTTAGAGTCCGTTTCAGAAAATTGAAGATAAAAGGCAAACGGATGAACGAAACGGAAAGAGACCAGTTGGGATGGATTCCTTGCATGATTTGGCACAACTTTCCTTTTGGGAGGACATTCAAATAAGGTCCAGATTGGAAGTTATGAAGAGAGAGGAAAAAAAAGGAAACCTGTACAGAACAGGAGAGATCATCTCTCGTGCACACGCTGAGACGACGGATGAACAGTATCCGCGGTACTATTCATTCTCTCTCCTCTTTTTTTGGAAATTTCAAATTGAGCTCAAACAAACTCCGAAAAATCCAAAAAAATACAGACAAACTCCTTGTGACACAAGGAACACAAATAAAATATTTTTGACAAATATTTTTGACAAATATTAATATTTAATTTAATATTTTTGAAAATTCCATTTAAGCTTTAATTAATTCCAGAAAAAATCCAAATGGTGAATTTTATTTTAAAAGCTTCAAAAAGGCTCTAAAAACTCAGGATGTTACACCTGACGCTGTTGCTGGGTCCGACTGCTACAGGAGAGCGAGTTGGAGCACCGGCAACATGTTGATCACGCCGCGGGTAGCCATCTCGATGGGGGAAACGAGATCTACCCTCATAACGGCGGAAGTCACAACCAAAGGCATATCAAGGATGAAAATCAGTAAAACCAGAAAAGCCAAGTTCTCGATGCTACCCAAACCTATCAACTGAAGCAACTCTTGACCTCGTGTTAGTCTTAGGTGCACTCAAGGTCTGGGGCTGACCCTGAATATGCCTAAGAGCTGCAACTCAGTCACTTTGCGCGATCTTGGTGCGCCTGAAGCATCACTCGATCAAGTGTCCATCCTTCTGACAGAAGGTGCAATGATACTACACCTTGTAAGAGGTAGAAGTAGCACGATGAGGCTTTGCCTTCTGAGAGGCCGAAGCAACAGGTGGAATCACCTTGACAAAGCCCGCTGACCTGAATTGAACTTTCTCAGTACTGGGCTCAATCTCGATCACATCTGCTGCTATGGGTCTAAGAACAGCAGGTGGATGCCAGAGTGTGCTGCACCTGCTCGACGAAAGCAGCCTCCGAAGAAGTCCGATCTCCTGCTGAGCTCTGGCGTAAGTCGCTGAAGGTGCCAGAGTGTGCTGCACCTGGTGAGACAAGCGCGGGTCGTCCACCACCAGCTGGAAAAGCTCTAGATGAGTCTGTCCTGCTCTCGTCGTCGGGAAGAAGCAAAAAGGTGACTGTCGTAGCTCCTCCTTGTGCCTCCTGCACAACTCCGAGATAGCCAACTGTGCTGCATCCTGGATCGCATCTGAGCAGAAGGTCCGTGGATACTCAATATGACGCTCAACTGGGTCAATCCTCCCGTCTGGAGCGTAAATGAACACCTCCATGCTCCAGGAGTCCATGCTCATCACTCGCGTGTTCCGCCCTCTGAAAATAGGCTGTTGGGTGTACTTCAGATGCTGCATTAGCTGCCGTAGAAGAGTCGCAAAAGCTCCCTCGCTCTCGCCATGAGAATGGTGATCCCACAGGGCTGATGACGATGAACCTGCCATCTACAAGTTGGAAAGAGGAGAGATCAGTAAAGATTTTTAAATAGTGAAAAGGGAGGACAGAAACAACATACTAAGTAAGAGGATAGTAGAAGCAAAGAAGCTTATATATTTTTAATATATTCTTTTTAAACATAAGTCCTTAAAACTTCCCAAAACCTAGGGTTCGTCCTACAGTCAAGATGGCTCTGATACCACTTCTGTGGGACCCGGAGTAGAAACTTCCGGACCCCCTGTGCATTACAGTACTAGTCCCAGATCAATGCTAGTACACACAGATAACCAGAAAAAACGGTACATTGTCATCCACGATTTATTACAATAATAACTTAAGTTTTACATTGGTCATTGCCTTACAAAGGTTCACAGAACCTTAAAACGAAAATAAACACAGCGGAAGCAAAAAGTAAATTAATCGACCCATCAATCTGCCACAGGCAATTGACTGGGGAAACGAGTCCTAAGCATTCGGGAAGAATCCACCGCATCCACACTCGGCACAGAAGTCGTATTCTCCAGCTTGAGCTTCTTCATCCTCTGCTAATGTATTTGTAGAGCAACATGTGAGTACAAAATTGTACTCCGCAAGTCTTGGGAAAGATGCATAGATGCAAGGCTTCACAAAGGAAGGCTATATGGTTCTTTTACAAAAATCAGCATTTTATTTCAAATCTACATAATTACTTCAAAGGCCATTTGATAAACATCTTGTTTTTCATAAATGAAATTAGATAAATAACTTAGTGAAGGTTAAACCACCAACACTAAAATCTCAGGCTATCTGCCAACTTTCAAAACTCAGGTTAAACCACCTGATCTAGTTACACCACCAAATTTAAATCACGAGAGTTACACCACTCCCGAGTTTGACAAACCATTTTATTTTGAAATCAAAATCAAACTTCTACCATGTGAATGCATTCCTTGCCCGCCCTTAACCGTGGGCACGGCTATTCGAATAGTTTTTACTCTGTAGAGTTTGTACACTTTACCCACAAGAGATAAATTATCTTAATAGTCAACATGCTTCCTTTGGCATGAGACCCAGATAAAATATCACAAAGCCTTTCACCTACTCCAGTATAGCTAGATACCACCCGCTAAGGTTTCACCACAACTCGAATCCACGAGTCGGAGCCCCCTCTTGCGCCGTATGAGTACAGTAAACCCTGTCCCTCACTATGAGTAACCAGTACACCCTGGCACTCAATACACCACTGGTGATATCTAAACTACACCTTTATAGGTTAGTTAGCTAGGTCGTACCCATATAGACTTGTGGTTGCACTGTTTTGCTCAGTTTGGACAAACACAAGCGTCGGTCCTTAAACGACCAGGGTGGTTCATTCACAATTCCAAAAAAATTCTCGTGCTAAACTGCACCAGCCAAACCTTCCATCCACCCTTGTCAACTTTTCCCTTTGAACTTCATTTTTATTTTCAAATTAACAGTGGTAACATCCATTACCACTTTTCAAACAAATCAATTAACAATGGTAACATCCATTACCAATGTTCAAACAAACCATTGATCAAAACATTTAGCAAACATGCTTCTCATTTGACATTTTATATTGATTCGCTAAACTAAGCATTTGCTAGTATAAATTTAACAAAATGAAATACTAACTCATTATTGAGTCAAATGGATATCCTAAGTTGACAATGGTACAAGGTAAACGATTTTTAATGGAAGGTATAACAATTGGAACATTTAACTAATTTTTTTTAAAATCAAGTTATCCACTTTTACAACATAAGCATGCAATAATTTAAAATAACTACACAAATCATTTTGTAAATCATAGAAGCAAGATGGTCAAAGGAGACTTGCCTTCCTGTGCTGGGTTGGTATCTTCCTGAGCTTGATCCTGAATATCTTCGGACAAATCGGTCTCTACACGTAAATCGAGAAAACCAAATAAATAAAATAAAATAAAAAAATAAAAAATTGAAAATAAATATACCAAATGAAAGATTGGAATTTTAGATGAATTTAGAAATTTGAATGGATCAATTTGGATTTAAAATGAGAAAGTTATGGCTTCCGGAAGATTAATTAGGAGGGAAAAAGGAAAAACCGGGTTTCGGGAATTATTTTTGTACTGAAAAATACTATTTATGACGTCATCAATTTTCGAATTTTCTGAGCGGGAAATATTATTTGAATGACGGGTGGGTCCAGTCTACCGTGGACCGGATCCACGGACCACGGCCTTGCCGACGTGGCACACCAGCCACACGGCGCCACGCGGGTGTGAGGTGACGGCCACGCGGGCGAGGCCGGCCACACGGGCGGCGCGCACGGGCTGTATGGGAGATGGCCGGCCTGCGGCCTTGCCGGTGGTCGGCGGCCGGCGAGAGGGCGGCGAACGGCGGCGGCGAGTGAGGGGAGGCGGCGGCGCTTACCGGCGGCAGCGACGGGAGGCGGGGCGGTCGGCGGCGGCGCAAGGAGGAGGTGGCGGCGGGGTGGTGCGGGAGGGCCGGCGGAAGGCGGCCAGGCGGCGGGGAGAGGCGGCGCACGGCGGCGGGGTGGCGGCCGGAGAGAGGGAGAAAGGCGGCGGCGGGAGTAGGGGTCGCAGGGGAGAGAAGAATGGTGGGGAGGAGCTTTTATAGATGGAAAAAAGAGATGAAGAGCCGGCGGTTTAGAGATGATTAAAGGGAGGAGACGGCCGGCCGTGAGTGGGGATTGATGAGGGCAATCAATTGCACGCGTTAGCTTGGAGTTTAATTGAGAGAAACGGCCGAAATTAAAGCTTCATTTTCGGTTTAATGGAGGTGGAGAGAGAGGGTGGGAGGAGGAAGAAGGTGAGGTTGAAGATGGATATGACATGTGGGTCCCATGTGTAATAGAGAGGAGAGGAAGTGAAGGGGTACGGGCCGTCAGATTCGCGACACGTGCCAAGTGGATGGATAAGAGACTTTGGATTTTATGAAGGGGTAAGTTGTAGTGGATGGCTAGGATTAAAACGTGGAGAGAGGTGGATTTCATCTGAGGGCGACACGTGGCTGGCTAGGGATATATTGATTTTTATTTTCGGATTTAATTTCAGGAATTACTAAAAACTTTATTAATACTTCGAAAAATAATATTTAATGTCTAAAAATTCCAGAAAAATCATAGAATATTCCTGGAAGTATTTTAGACTTTAATAAAAATATTTTTAATCTCAGATTTGAATTTAATAACTTTATAAAATACTTTTTAACTTTGAAAATTGATTTTAATTTCCAGAAAATTCTCAAAAATTAATTAAAAATTTAGGGAAGGCTAGGAAAAATAAAATAAATTCTTTTTGGCTTTAATAAAATATTAAAATATATTTTCTTGCTTTAAATTTTTAAATAAAATCCAGATAAATCCAAATAAGACTCAAATACATTAAAATAATTAATTTAAAATTAAAATTTTTCAGAAAGCGAAAATTTGGGATGTGACATGTCCTCATAGAAATCGTATTCTAGACCTTGATTAAATTTGCAAATCTTAGATTGGTCTAGAATAAGATTTAGCTTCTTCTTGCCTGCTACAAATCACTCGAGAGTGTTCATAAGATACTGACACTCCCGAAAGAGAGAGGTGCAAGAAGAGCAGGGGGAAGAAGAGACAGCAGAAGGTAGGGAGTAGAAGGAGAACCAATAGCAGAAGAGCGAATGGCTTGTGCATACACAGCCGACTCAAAAGGGACAATCCTACTGCTAGCAATTTGGTTCACGTCGTTAAGCGTTTCTACCTTACCCTTAGGCTTCTCTCCCACATCAGCACACACATTACAAGGAGATTGTGACTTCTCTAGAAGGTCCTTAGTTAGCTTCACACATTTGTCATCCATAGCAATCAACTCAGATTTTAGTTTTTCACAATATTGAGCCATCTTCTTGTTGTGGTCAATCATTTCTTGAAACTGTTTTGAGACAGATTCAAGTCCAGCAGTTAATTTGAGACAGTTCATACATAAAGCAATTGCTCAAGCAAAGAAGCATGCAACTCAGCAATCTTATGATCTGCCTTCTTTAAGTTGATCTTCAAGTTATTACAATTTTCACAATTTTCAGGCAGATCAATAAGCATGGTGTAAAGACCTCTAAAGGCATTATCCTTAACCTCACATGAGGTGCAAGAAGTAGTCCCAACAGTAGATGAAAGAGAAGCCACCCTAGTCATCTCTAATTCAGCAAGCAGACTAACATTCTCCACCTTAAGCATGTCGAGATCAGAAATCACACTATCATGAGAGGTCCTTAGCTTCTCCAAGTCTCCAACAAAGCAGTACATACATCACAATCATCACGGGAGGGAGCAGATCTAAGTGAAGTAAGCTCCCGTGACAAGCTTTCTACTTCCTTCTCCAACTCGCTACACCTAGCTCTAGATCTAGCATGAAATTTACCTAGCTTAAGAAAAACATCATTAAGCTGGTCGTAAGAAGGGTATACCTCGCTGAAGTCAGAATAGAGCTCACTGTCGCTGATCTCGCCCTCAAGGGCATGAAGCACATGCCGGAGAAGTCGTCGCCATCCTTGGGTTCTTGATCGCCCGTCCCATCGTCGTCGCTCCATTCCTCCACCTCGCTGAGGTCGAGGTCGTCGAAGGTGGTGAAGACACGATGGAAGAGCTTCTTGGCTTTGCTAAGGTTGCGAAACTTCTTCTTGCCTTGAGCATGAGCCGGGGCTTCTTGTTGCGGTTCTTGTCGATGTAGTCATTCTTGCTCACGCCGCCGTAGTCATTCTTTCCCTTCCCCAGCTTGGGGCAATTCGCCCGAATGTTGTTGGGGCCACCACACTCGAAGCATATTATCGGACCACTCCTCTTCCGATCCCTCACCCTCTTGTACGCGTGGGAAAACTTTCTGGCTAGAAGGGCTAACTGATCCTCTGGTAGCCGCTCTAACCGATCATCAGTTACGTCACAGAGAGCAGCTAGAAAGAATCCACAAATCGACTCAGAAGAAGGTCCAAAAACCAGACTAGCATCGGTGACTAAGGCCATCGACTGTGACTTCGACCTACGAGAGACTATGTCAATCTCGTGAGTCTTGAGGCGTGAGTACAACACGTCAAGAGTTAAGGTCGAGAAATCGATGGTGTCCTTGATGGTAGTCACCTTCATCTCCCAAACACGCAAATCTAGAGCTGCGAGCATCTGTCGAGCATTGTCCGAGTCGGGGTATGTGAGACCGACCACTCGGAGGTTACTCAAAATCTTGTGGAAATGCGCAAAGCAATCATCGAGAGACTCACCAGCAAGCATTTCAAACTTGTTGTAATCTCACTTGAACTGGTCATGTCGAACCGTCTTGATCTGGGTGGTGCCCTCATGGTATGCATCGAGGGTCACCCAGATGTCGAAGGCCGACGTCAGATGAGACATGCGATCGAACTCGCTTCGGCTCAAACCCTGGATTATGATGTTTCTTGCCTTCGCATTCGCCTCAACATCAGCCATGTTTCCGGCATTGATGTTCTCATCGGCAGGAACAGCATACCGGACCTTGGCCTTTCGCCAGATGGCGTAGCCCTGAGCCTGTATGTAGGTCTCCATCCGACTCTTCTAGAAGGGATAGTCGATCCCATCGAAGATCGAGGGCTTGGTCGAGTACTTGTCTGTCGCCATGGCTCTAGGGACCCGTTAAGATCTACGAGGAAGAGCTAACCGGCTCTGATACCAATTGTTGGATCCAGATCGGCAACAGAGGGGGTGGTAAATGGTGCCTTAAAAATTTGCCCCCCAAAATACCCACGGAACGTTTCCTCTCCAATAGCTACGAAAGCTAGAAAGAAGGATTGTTCCTCCTCACTGGACTCTCAGAGAAGAAATAGCAGTTAAATCTACGAGGCAAAACAGACTGCAAACAACAAAAAAAACAGGGAAGAACAGCTGGGTCGGTCTGACCGGTGTGCAATGGCCGGTCTGACCGCCTGCACACTGCCAGTCTGACCGCCGTGTGTGGGCCGGTCGGGTCTGGTCTGACCGCCCGTTTTGCTTCGGTCTGACCAGTTAACCTGTTTGCTGAACAGACAGCAAGCCCGAAAAGAAAAACAGAACACTGAAAATTTTGCACCTTGCCTAAATCAAAAAAATGAGGATTGCTGCTGTCTTCTTTTACCCAAAAGATCTAAAAACTATTCTAAACAGCAGAGAGGCATCAGGCAACAAGAAGATTCATCAAGAAATCAAGAATTTGAGATTTGACCCAAAAACCGAAAAGTCACAGAGAGCTGCCCTAAAACTCAAATTCCCAGCCAATCTTTGATTCTTTGAGCATGAAACCATGAGATTAGCTAAGCAATAGCCTCAGGACCTGAAGGCACACAACCAAATACAATCTTTGGGAGAGAGACAAGAGATTCCATATAGCTCTGTATTCTAACCCTAGAAACCAAGAACAGGGAGAAAATGACGAAGGCCTGAGAGATTACAGAAACCAATCAATCCTTGGCTTGTTCTTGAAAATGGAATGATTAAGGGGCCTTGAGTATTTTCTCTTCACAAAGCATTCAAGGACCAGCCCTCAAATCAAGGATTCAACTCAAGAACACAAGACAACAAAAGAAGAACAGAGAAACTGCAGAAACTGAAATTCATCACAAACTAAGCAAGAAATGGAATCAACCCAACATAATCCTTCTCAAATTGAAAGGAGATGATTACAGAGGTGTTCCCATACGCTATTGAATACAGATGAATGATTACATGGTGTCTCAACTCATCTTCTCCCTCTCACAAGCTCAAGAAACCCAAGAACACACAGAGAAGAAGATGAGCAACAGGGAACCTACGGGAGACAAGCAAAACAACCCTCTGCCATCTCCCACCAACTCCAAAACTGAAAGCACAAAGCAAACACCAACTTCTCTAAAGCCTCTAACCCCTCTCACAAGCCATACAACATGCACGAAACACTCCTCCTTTTATAGCCTCTCACTAATGGGTTTGAAACATGCTTTGCCCATTAAGCCTCCAACAACTCTAATGCTTTATCCACAAACCACTTCCTTTGATGCAGCTTTGCGTATTCACCAAAACGCCCCTCCTGTACCTTCCGGGAAGCTTCCTCATTCCTTGCCTTCCAAGCCTCGCAGCTACCTCGAGCCCTCGTCATCTTCGGCACACCTCGACCGCTTTGACCTCGGCACCACCTGTGCCTAGTCCGGTCATCCCGTGCCTCACCACAACTTCGCCTCGACGTCCTGCAGCCATCACAGACAAGAAACACATCAGATAACACCGCTCGACATAATGTGATCAATAATAGCATTAAGAGAAATCTTAAGCCTGAAAAAGCCAAAACTTGTCGAATCAAGAGAATAAACATCCTAAGCGCTTCGACCAAGACCGACCGAAGCTGATTGCACCGTGCAACGACATGGTCCAAACCACACAAACCAAACTCAATCTTTCCAAAGCGGATGTCAATTACTCATCACACACACGAGGTCACCTCCACATAGTCTATCAGCATCCATTAGATTGATCCTTTGCCACTTGAGATTACCTAAGATAACGATGGCACGAGAGGTGCATCTACTATTTTCTTTTTTTTAATTTTCAAATTAGCTTAGAGCTCAAACTAAATGGGTTCGAGTCCATCCCAGGTTCGAGACCAGGTTGGCGTCTGACAACGCTGACTGCACTATCGACGTACACCTGTGATGGCCTCCTGCTGATGAAGCTGCATAATTGAAAACCACAAATTGAGTGGCACCATGAAAGCCCTCTCGTTTTGGGCATGAAATAAATATGAAAAATATCCCAGAAATGTTTTAGATATACTTCTTAGTTCAGCCGACCATTGCATATAAATTCAAGCTGATGCTCTGCCCATTTTTGGAAGAAAAATTTACTACTCACAACAATTTCTACTTTTAGGTAAAATATTATTCAAACTCTTTTTTCTTCTTCTAACATACTTTAATTTTAAAGTTGAAACATTAAAGGGCGCTACAACACTCAGCAGACCACGTCTACTATTTTTTTAAAAGAAATTCAAATTGGTTTAGAACTCAAACCAAAAGTATTTCTACATGTACATTCGGTACGTGGTTTCCACTAGAAATGCAGCTTTGTTCATATGTCAAAACATTTCCACGACGAGGCAGCAATCTTCTCACGTCTTATGAGAGGAACACCCACACGTCACCTTCCAACCAAGCCTCTAAAATCAAATCGACAAGGGCACATATACATATTTTCGGTGCGAAAAATAAAGGGGTAATGTTTGGAGTTTGTTGACTCCACAAGTCATGAGAGGAACATCCTATTATCACCTTCCGCCCAATTTTCCTTAGTCTCTACACGATAGATCAAGCAAAGTCTTGTTTTTGTGTGAATGGGAAATATCGAATGTTTGAAAATCCAAGATGTCCATAAGTACTCCAAGATGGCACAAATAGTTGGCTCAGCAGTTGTCAGCGAGGCAGTGAGTAGATTATCATCGTTGGTATCGTCGGACCGAAGCAACCGTGAAAGCGTGGAAATAAAAACTGAGAGAATGGAGATGGCAGTGCTAAAGATCCACAGTGCTCTTGCCATCTCGGAACAATGGCATACCACACACACCCCATTGCTCCACTGGAAGGCGAAGCAAAAGCGTGTCGCAAAGGAAGGCGATGGGATCTTACATGCTTACAAAGGCAAGTCTTGCAAAGCAAAGAGGGTAACAGTAGGACAACAACTGCGACCTTCAAAAACGCATCATTCAAGCAGCCAAACGGTTCAAGCCTTTCAATTGCAAAGATGATGCCATGATAGACACTACAGTGCAAAGATTCGAGAGGCTAGCAGATGGTACTGATAGCTTTTGCAAGTTTCTTGAATCTGATGGTCATCCGAAGGAGTCCATGTTTTTGCCATCACTCACTCCAGGATCATTGCTTGCTGGAAAATCAATGGAGTTCTCTCTACGAACGGGAAACATATCTGCGCTTATTTTGATAAGTCCCATTCTGAATCCTCAAGTTGACAATGGATTGGAGGCCTTTTTCATGTTCTCTTATGAGAACGATGTGATGTTGAAGAAAAACTTGAAGATGCTCTTTTGGTTCCATCTCTCGGAAGCTACTGACATCTTGGGAAATGCTATGAGCTGCTTGGACCTCTTGCCTCCCCAATTCTGTGCTGCATGTGCAGCCACCAAGGGATTGGTTGCTCAAATGACAGAGCAAGACACTGAGTATTCAAATCCATCGTTGATGCCGATGTGGTGGTGTCACCGTTTGCAGAGTGGTTATTATGTTTGTTAGAGTTAGTAATCTTGTTTAGTTATATTTAAGTCGGTGTGTCATGGTTGCAGCTGTGTACGAGTCAGTTTTTGAGTTCGTGTCGTAGTTGTCTCCGTGTGGTAGTCTTGTGTTGGGTATAAAAGAATAGCAATGTAATAAGAGAGGGACAGCGAGATGATGCGATCGGTGTGATCGAAACAAGAGGGAGAGAAATAAAGAAAAGCGGGGTACTTTGTCTCCCGGAAATTATCGAGTTTGACGTGTTCGCAGATGTGGTCGTAAATGAGTTACAACCATGGCAATCGAGTGGAGGTGTCCACAAGATCAGAAGACATGATCGTAAACGAGTTACGACTATAGTCGTGAAGTAGAAGACGTGGTCGTAAGCTTTACGATCACGGAGGTCGATAGAGCCTTCAACGTGGTCATAATCGAATGTTACTACGTGGTCGAAGGAGCGGTTACGAGAACACACAGCGCAGCGTGAATGTGGTCGTAGCTCTCATCAGCTAAAGTTACGAGTACGTGGTTGGAGTACGAGGGCGTGGTCGGAGTACGAGGGCGTGGTCGGAGCAGTTGAAACTAACCAGAAGTGGTCATAACGACTCTATGTGTGGTCGTAACAACTGTTGAGTGGTCGTAAACTGCAGCAAGTGGTATCAGAGCCTATTGATTTCAGTGATTTCTGAAGATCATGGGTGATAAGGCGAAGGCCCAAGGTGGGCTAATCTCCCTCCAGTGCCCTCTCTTGACAACCGACAATTATCCGGTGTGGACAACGAAGATGAAGGCGAACATACGCGCCCAGGGAATCTGGGGTGCAGTTCATCTGAACGGAAAGGATAAAGAGGTGAATGACAAGGTAGATCAGGTGGCTTTGGCCATCATCTACCAGGCGGTGCTAGATGCGATGATGCATCAGCTCATCGGCAAGGAGACGGCACGGGAGGCATGGGAGACGCTGTAGATGATGCACGAGGGCATTGATCGTGTGAAGGAGGTGCAACACCAGAATTTACGGAGCGAGTTCGAGAATCTGAAGATGGGAGAGACCCAGTCGGTGGATGAGTTCACGGGCAAACTGACTTCGTTGTACAATCAGATTAACTCTCTTGGCGACAAGATGGAGAAATTTGTAGCGGTGAAGAAGTACCTGCACGTGCTTCCAGAGAGGTACATATCTGTTATCACTACACTTATGTACTCCTTCGATCTGGACAAGAAGAAGATAAAAGAGATCACCGGCTCCCTCAAGGCACATGAGGAGTTACTTAAGGGGCTTCAATCACGTAACGAGCAAGTATCTCAGACTCATGACAAGTAGGCGTTGCTAGTAAAGGCAGATCCGAGAGACGGTCGTGGCTCATCCAACAACCGCGGGAGGTGGCGTGGTTGAGGCAGCCAGAGTAGCCGAGGCGGCAGAAGTGGCCATGGAGACAAGGCTGGGCAAGGTAGTGGTAATAGATCTCGTGATAAGTCACATGTCAAGTGCTTTGAATGTGGCGATTATGGGCACTACGCGTTAGAATTCCGCAGCCACATAAAGTGTTTCAACTGTAACGAGTACAGGCACTATGCTTTGAATTATCGAAGCAAGAAGAAGGATAGAGAGGTGAACCTCACCCAAGACAAAGAAGAAGATGAAGAACTGGACTACTTCTCTCCTTGCATGTTGAAAAGGCGCTGGTCATGGTGATGCTGAATGAGGAGAATATAGTTCTAAAACTACACATGACGGGAGATCGCTCCATGTTTTATGAGCTCGACGGGAAGATTTGGGGCAAGGTCAAATTTGGCAATGGCTCCACGGTAGAGATAAGAGGCAAAGGGACGATAATGTTGCAATGCATGAACAGAAATAAGAAGTTGTTGATAGGGATTTACTTTATACTAAGTCTGTGCAACAACATATATAGTCTCGAGCAGATAACAGAAAGAGCGTGCAGGGTGGTACTACAAGATGAGTTCTTGCGTGTGTACGACAAGAACAAAGATCTGTTGATGAAAGTGAAGAGATCTCCAAATTGATTGTACAAGATTTTGTTGAAAACTTATAAACAGGTTTGTGTGAAGAGAGGCACGGATGGACAAGGTGTAAAGACAGCAGGAAGCAAGCATGGCGCGCATGTAGGCGCGACACCCCATCCTTATGCAGACGATGCTAAAGGAGATGGCTCGGGCAGGAGACAATAATAGGATGTGGCGTCCCATGCGCATGGCCCGCATGAAGTAGACACTGCAGGCGGCAGCTCGGGTGACCATGCACATGCAGGAGCGCTTGAAGGGAGCAGCGGCTCCAGAGCGCATGCAGTTGGCAGAGACGATGCGAGTGTCACACCAACGAAATCATGCAGGAGGCATGTGAAAAAGGTGCACAAGGTCCAAGTGGAAGACTTGGAGTACAAATTGGTGTAGTCTCTTGTGGTTTTGTAGAGGGAATGCAGGAAGCGCTGGAGACAGAAATTAGGGGCGGTGTAGCCTTAGCTAAGACGTATGCTGAAAAGTGGACAAACTTGGTCCAATAGAGAGGAGCATCATATATATATATGTATGTGTGTATATATATATATGTATATATATATGGGATATTGAAATGGGACACCATGGTGCCCAGACACCAAGCCTCTCTGTCGTTAGATTGCTTTTAGATGCGTGCAGGTGCAATATATTAGGTAAATCTATTAAGATTCATTAATTCGAAAAGGCATCAATTTGGAAAGGAATCAATCATGGATGAAAAGTATTAATCATGGATGGAAAGTTTTAATTATAGAGCTTGGGCACCATGGTGCACCTGTTATTTTGCCTATATATATGTGTGTATATATATGTATGTATATATGTATATATATAGGACGCTGAAATGAGGCACCATGGTGTGTGGCACCAAGCCTCTCTATCTTTGGATTGCTTTTAGATGTGTTCTAGTGCAATGATATATAATATATCAGGCATGCTAAATCAATCATGGATGGAAAGTCTCAATCACACTAGCACGCATCTAAAAGCAATCCAAAGACAGGGAGGCATGGTGCCCAGACCCCAGACACCATGGTGCCCCTATTATTTATAAAAGAGTTGTTCTTGTAAAAGCGATTCACACAACTCAAAATTGTTAGGTTTTTTCCTTTCCAAAATCCCCATTTTATGTTTCTACTGCTAAGTTGTTTGCTTCGTTGTCTGTGAAAAGCCCTTCTACCAGATTTTGAAAAATAATTTTAAATATCTGAGACATGATACCTAAGTATTTAATTTGACTTTTCTGCATTTATTTTTCTCTGCGAGGGTGGGTTATGAATTTATTTTTCTTCATATGTTTCCTCATGTTAGTATGTTATGAATACTATGTTCTTCTTGTATGCTGAAGGAACAATGCTTGAGAAGTTATTTATGGAACTTATGCCCTTTTTCTATAAAAACTCGCTCATTTTTTTACCCAAATGAAACATTTAATCGAACTATATATTCCCAATACTTGAATGGTTTTATCAATTGTGTATCTCAATCAATTTTGGCTTGGCCGGCCCCGAAACATTTGTGCAGCCAGCAGATTGTCTTCCCTTCCAGTAGGCAGGGGCAGAGACAGGGATGGGCAGGCAGGTTTGCCGCCATCAAGCAAGCTACCTAGGTTACTGAAACAAAAATTTTGACCATGTACTGTTATGAAAATTATCATTTGGCCTATCTAATGATTTCGCTCTTGCTATGTAGTCCATGTATACAAATATTTGTGAAAATTAGCTCTGTGCATTGCAACGATGTAGGTCTGGGCCGTTTATTTAGTTGACTTACATGATATTTGTAGTGCTACTAGCAATATACCCCAGAGTATTTGGATTCCAATCGTACTGCAGCTGCACTGTCTGAAGATTGGCAGCTTGTGCAGTTCCTGCGGAAAGCCACAGTGAAGTTCCATTGGTCTATTGACTAACTTCTCAAACAGGATATTGAAAGGCTGGAAATACAGTAATCTTCTTCAGTGCTGTCTAGTCAAAGGAAATGCGTGTATTAGCGGTATAGTGAAAGGGAATTAATGTAATAGCTTTCTAGTCAAACCAGGGCTGTCTAGTCAAAGGAAATGCGTGCATTAGGCGCAGCAAATCCTATCCACTATGGCAACGGCAGCTAATCTGCTCCACATATTTCGCGAGTAGTTGGGCTGAATTTTGTGGATTATGTTTGAATTTTTATTGTAGCTGGCTAAAATTATATTGTACCTGATAATAGTTTATTTGGTATAATTAAATTTAAATAAATTAAAAAAAATAAAAAAACGGATTATCTCATCACGTATAATACAAACAAATATGGGAAAAAGAACTAGTAAAAAGGTCAAAAAAATCCCAAAAAAGTTAGAAAAAAATTTAGAAATAATGAAAAATATGTCAAAAGTCAGAAGTTTAAGACTAAACAAATAGGACCAAAGCAGCTAGCTTCCCATCACCTTCGTTTGTATGGGTATGCTCGCGTACGATGGGCTAGGCTTTCTGCGGAGACACCCTCACGTTCCACGCAATTTACCAAGTCTCCAGTATCTAGAAAATAGATCTCTCACGTTCCTTGTTGCTTGTGCGAATGAATGCAGGAAACTATAAAAAAATCGAAAATGTCCATATATAGGTGCTCCTTAAGTGGTTAGATGGAAAGATATTAGTGCTCCCAAAACCATCCCTCCCTAGAGTGGTTAATGACAGAAATAGTTGGTTCCGCAGCTGCGAGCGAAGCTATGAGCAGAATCTCCTCTTTTGTATTCGGTGACAGAACTAGTCATGAGTGTGTTGAGAGCAAAGCTGAGAGATTGGAGATGGCAGTACTGAAGCTCCGCGGTGTTGTTGCCGTCTCAGAAGATTTGCACATAGCCCACCGCCCGTTGCTCCACTGGAAGGCGAAGCTAAAGCGTGTGGCCAAGGAAGGTGACAACATCTTACATGCCCACAAGAAGCAAATCTTGGAATGCAAGCGTGGAAGCAATAGTACAGTGAGTACCTCCATTACTCAATACTTCATTCAAGCGGCCAAACGCTTTGTGCCTTTTGGCCGTAAAGACGAGGATTTGGGTGACACCGTAGTGCAAAGATTCGAGAGGTTTGCAGATGGTGCCGACAGCTTCTTCAAGTTAGTTGAGTCTGGTGGTCATCCAAAGGGGTTCATGTTATTACCATCGCTGACTCGATCCTTGCTTGCTGGCAAGTCAATGGAGTTTTCCGTCCAAAGAGGAGGTGGAACTGCACTCATTTTGCCATGGCCATGGCTGGATCCTCAAGTTGGCAATGGATCAGTGGGGTGTTTCGTTCTCTCTTATGAAAATGAAGTGGTGTGGGAGAAAAATATGAGGATGATCATTTTGTTCCGTCTCACAGAGGCTACTGACATCTTTGAGATTGCTATGGGCTGCTTGGAGCTCTTGCCACCACAATTCAGTGCTGCATGTCTAGCCATCAGGGGGTTGGTTACTGAAACGATAGCGCAACGCACTGACTATTCCAATCTATCAACGAAATCGGTGTGGTGCTGTCGCTGTGTGCAGAGTTGTCACCTTTCTGATTGGAGCTAGGCAACCTACGGACAATGGGCACACATGTACTGGATTTCTGCCTGAGCCTGTCCTTCAGTTTAGTACTCATTGCCATGTCTCACCTTTCGTCGACAGATCCTGCTCTCCATCGAATAATGGCTATCCTCTTGAGTTGGTTTGCCATGTGTCTCCCTATCTTATACCAGAGTTGCATTGTAACAAATACGAGCTGGTCGAGCCAAGTGTAATGGAGGAGCTGCTACCCAAAGTTACAGACGGGTTCTACTACGAGGAAAGACGAGCATCAGAGTACAAAAGGCAGATGTGGTGCTCACAAAACTCGACATACATGTCGGTGGCTCCGGTGATCTCACAGCCACTGACGATCTCACGGGCATACGTGATGGCGAATCCGGGTGCTGCTAGCACAAGCAGAAGAAGGACGCAACGAACACATTCTCACAATAAGCTAAGAACACAATGAATGAAACAACTTAATTTTTTATTAATCTCCAGCACGTCAGCATCAACACAATACTCCAATTGTATTACTGCAATGTAGTAGCTAGGACAATAACATCTAAAGTTGCATTAAGTAATTTCGCTGTGTATTTTTCTTATAATTCTACAGTGTCCTTGACTTGTTTTCTTATTTCTGGCATAGGTGTGTATTTATTTTGGCCTTTTCAGTTCCCAAAACCGTGTGTAACATTTAATTAGCTCCATGCAATTGTATGTTATGTTAAACATCTTTCATTTTTGTATGATTCAACTATGTTGATAGCTATATATCATCACTATATTAAAGCAGGGGCAGCACCGGCCTCCCACCGCGCCACGTCAGATTTCTTGCGAATAGGCCCCCAAGATTTTCCAAAATCGCGTAGGGATCCTTGGTTCTTGCAAAAAGAGCCCTGCCATGTTTTTCTTCCCAAAAACACCCCTCCACTTCACCGAAATTGCGTATCCTTTGCAAGATAGCACCCCATGGTTTTCCAAAATTAGGTACAGGTCCGATTTTTCTGAAATTACGCATGTGTCTTTGATTTTTTTTTTGGAAAAACTTCCCTACGAATTATCGTCTCTTTTACTTTGATCCACACGATAGCTAGCGCGGCGTACCACCGAGCTTACACTGCTAGTTTGTATGATAGTACTATAGAAAACCATGCGGAGAGAAGATGGAGTGAGGTCGGTAGAGGCATGTGTGAGAGGTGAGGTATGTGTGACTCGTCACGAGTGAGCCATATTGTATCTCCTGTTATGCGAATGGCCTTTTGTATGAATGTACTCCTATTTTGTTTTGTAATACCACCGCAGAGAGTACTACCTTAGCTTGCACCGTCCTTAGAAAGATCATAATTTCCAGAGCTCCCCTGCTACCCTGCTATATTTAAATATTCATACAAATAGTATACTAGCATGAATTTGCATGGCAAATTCGGAGTGTAAAAAATTCTGGAGAAATTATAAAATTACGTCCACAGCATCGGATGCTACATAAAAAAATTTGTAAGTTTTCGAGGTCATTTACTACATGCAAAAATCCCTGCAAACAGCACATTTCAACGAATTTTCGAGTCAAATGTGTAAGGGATACAAAGCTCATTTCGTATGTTTAAAAATTCTACTTCTGCTATGTCGAAACGAATTCACTAATTGTGATTAGCACTAATGAACTAGCACAGTGCACTACCGCATGGGGACAGTGCGGCAGCCTCCCGAGGCATGGGGCCATATGGACCGCACGGTGGCCATGTGGCACTGGCCCACCGCACGGCTGCCGTGTGGTGCCCACCACGTGTTGCCTCCCCATCCAATCCGTGTGGTGGCCGTGCAGACCGGGTGCTATTTTCACAATTCTTGTAGCACGGGTGCTAATGTTGCAAATCTACGTTCAACAGTGCCAGTACTGCCAAAAACTTCAAAGATGATGCTCACTTGAATATACCTTCGGTTAAGTCGCTCCAGCCAGTCAATTTGAATAGTTGCCTTGCCATCAGAAATTATATGACTACTTCTCTTCAGTATAGCTGCTATAGTATATCCCAATGCCATAAAACCACCAAGAAGACGTACACTAACTTCAAAAGTAATCCTTGGTGGGATGATAAAAGGATTATCAGTCGCCCACTTCTTTAAATTACCAATAACACAAACCAGTTAGTGAATAGTGAACACCAAAGCCAACGACAAGAATTTGTTTAGTGCATGGAGAGGATAGGATAGTAAGAACAAACAAAGCTAAAATAGGGTATATCTAAGCTTACTACCATGGTAGACATCCCCATAAATCTTCAAAGAAGACTGAGCAACCGAACCAAGTTTAGGAAGGGAAGCACAGTTAAGACTTGGCTGGTCTTTCCTTTTTCTTTTTCTTATGCTCACTACATAATTAAGCTTATGAACTACGGGTGCTACTGTGGTGAAAATTTGAATATTCGAGCAAGGTGAAGCTTCCAACAACCTACATGTATTAATAAAAGGCAGTGACTAAAAAAGTGCGAATGCATATAAAACGGACCTTAAAATGCCATACTTGTAACATAACAACCAACAATATCTTTCACAATTGCATAGTATGTAAGCATTAAACATAAAACTGGTATACCAAACATCATATTATATTTCCCTTCCCTGTTCCGCATTCTCAAATAAGATTAGCATGTTTCTGGATCTTCACCTGGTGGAAGTAGGTATATATCATAAGTTTCTTCATTGGTTTCTGTTTGACCTTCACCAAGAAGAGCTTTGATTTGATCGGGTGTCACAGACCTTGGTGACTACAAGCGTAGACATTGAAGAGTCGGGTTGTTGTGGTCGGTGGTGGTGATTATAAGCTCTAATACCAAACGTTGTGATATAAGTCTGAGTACCAAGGGTAAGGCACTCGTCCTTAATTGGCTGGCCATATCGCCGTCAAGACTCTGAGGCCTGTTAAAGAAGGCAACAAGATTAGAGAATTTTGTTTATTTCTTTGCTTCCTGATAATAGGTATAATATTGTCCCTCTTATAGGGATAGTTAAACTTGACCCCTAAGAAACATATCTTATATTAAGAAAACTAATACCTAATAGTAGGAAACTTATCTTTAATACTTGGAAATAATCTAAAAGAAAATAAACCCAAATAATAAGGAAACAAATTATTATATTCCTAATTCGTGATATACCGGCAAACCACCCAAATTCGCATGCGCTACAGTACCCATGAGTACTATCCACACGTTACTACAGTTGCTGCAGTGTTCACGATGCTGTTCGCTCACCTGTTGCGTGTATGCCGAGATCCTAAGTCATAACATTACACTCCTCACAGCGAGACAGCTCGTCCTTGAGCTGTCAGGTGGCGGCCATGGTTGAGTCCTTCATAATCCCATTCGACGATAGAGCACAATGATAACCTTGTATCACAACTCTAATGGATAGCAACCTCTAGGACTCACTTCACATGGTCACTGTAAACAATTATCTTAATAATTACAGTATGAAGGAAATCATGTATAATATATTTCTAGAAAATTGATGAGACTAAAGGCATCTACTTTGCTTTGAAGGCTAGAAATTCTGACATAAATCTTAATCATAAAATCAGAGACAAAGAAAAATCCATAAATTATCTCGCTAATTGAGAGAAAAAGAATGTCTTAAATGGCCACATATAATGATAATTGTAAGGATATTTTGCTTCATAAAATTAGTTTGATCACCGAATATGTGTGATCAAGCGGCCCGTACGAAACAATTACAACCAGGGACACAAATCTCGGCAAAAATAACCTTGCTCAAGTCCTTTATAAATGCTTTGGTACTCTTCATTTGTCTGTAAACGATTCTGTTTTAAAGTAGGGCACACAATGTTTGCAAATGTATAATAAATTCGATATGCTCAGTGTAACATCCTAAAATTCAAGTAGCTCAAAAAGTGAAAAATTTTAAACATTTTGCTGACATCTAGTTTTCCTAGCTTTTTTTGAAGTTTTCGCCGGAGAATAATTTATAAACACTAATTTGGGAACATAATGTACAATTAATGAAATCCAAATTGAATTAAAATTCGAATCTGAAAAGATGATCCATAAAGTGGCATATGAGAATTTATATAAAAAATAATTTTGCACTTCAAAAACACAAATATAAGTTCCTTATGCTAGAAACAAAAGTTGGAACATTTTTGAGCATGTTTATAAAATTTTCCAAATTCAAATATTGCCTTTAGAATAAAGTAGTGAAGTTTACAGAATTTTTGAGGAAATTTAAAGTAGATAAAATTCTAGAAAGTTCACACAACAATCAACAATTTGTCGATAGCCTTCACAAAAAATTTTATTATTTTTAGAACTCGTTTGCCATCTTTCGAAATTCCAACAAGCAATTAGCCGAACCGAACCCACCTTCTTCACTTACTCTTTTCCGCTTCCAATTTTGCAAAGGTGTATTTTTAGGAATACTTCTCTCTAATATCTTGATTCCTGTTGCTAACAAGTGGGACCCATGCTAAGCTCCACCGTGGCTACGCCTGCTCGCCAGTGACACCTTTCCTCTACTCCTCCCTCTACCTCTCATTGCGCACCACATCGTTGCCTCTGGCTCGCCCAAGCTTGTGCGTGCTGTCCATGTTGCACTCACTACTATAGAAAGCCTAATACTGGACGCCAAATCACAGACGATTTTGTGAAACCGTCTGTGATGTACACTATTACAGACGATTTTAATTTGGAGGCCGTCTGTGGTATTTGTGGCGGGAAAAAGAGTATCACAGACGGTTCTTACCGCTGAACCGTCTGTGATACTGGAATATCACAGATGGTTTTATAATAAAAACCGTCTGTGATATTCCAGATTATCACAGACGGTTAATAAAACCATCTGTGATAATCTGGAATATCACAGACGGTTTTTATTATAAAACCGTCTGTGATATTCCAGTATCACAGACGGTTTTATAATAAAAACCGTCTGTGATACATTTCCCGCCTTACAATCCCTCAAAATTTCATATTTTCCCGCTTAAGTCCAAGTATGATTCAGTTTTGAGACACCTTTAGTAAAACAGGCATAACTTTTGCATACGATGTCCGTTTTTGACGTTCTTGTACTCGTTGGAAAGCTAACGACGAGCCCAATCCAGAAAAAATGACCACTTGTGCCAGTCGCCCTTCAAGACCCCAAAAATCGGCCATCTTTGGACCTAAACCTGCGTCGCAAGTTTTTGGTTTCTGTTTTTGCTCTTTTTCTTGGTCTTCCTTTCGAAATTTGGATTTTGCTTCAACTGAAAAGTTGTATATCTCATCGAAACCTTTGAAATGAGTACATATAAGCTATATAAAACTTTGTTATTTTATCTTTTTAGACTAGTTGTTTATATTGCATCGGTATATAAAATTTTGTGCTCTAATTCACATACGGTTCTATATATATAGAACCGTCTGTGATATTCATTCATCGTAGACAGTTCTATATATAGAACCGTCTGTGATAATCTGATCGCTGGGCCTGTCGATCCTCCTCAACCCAATCTTAGCCAATAGAAATACACCAATCCTCACCCCACGGATTGTAGCTCCGCCTCTCCGTTCCCGCGCCAAAAATTTCGAACTCCCACCTCTCCCTCCCTCTTCCTCCCCTATAAATATAACCAAAACCTAGCCTCCTTGCTGGTCTTCTCTTCCTTGCTGTCCTCCTCCTTGCTGTCCTCCTCCTCGCAGACGACGCACAAGTCTACGGGAGGCAAGACACCGCAGAATGCGTCAAAGAATGCGTTGCATCAGGGGCGAGAAGGCATAGAGGATCTTTGCTTTTTCTCTGTTCTTGTTGTGTAACCTGCTCGTTGTTTTGGGATATTGTAATGGTAGGCTCTAATCTTAATAAAAATGGATGTTTTATATTTGTGAAATGAATTGAGATGTGAATTGGATGTATACATGTACATTTTGATCTGTTTCAGATGTGAATTGAGATGTGCTTGTCTGTGATATTCCCTTGTACTCCTAAACCTATTTCTATTTATTGGCTAGCCTTAGGAAATGCTAGCCAATAAATAGAAATAGGTTTAGGAGTAGAAGGGAATATCACAGACGATTTTTAGTTAAAAACCGTTTGTGATTATAACTATCACAGACGGTTTTTAGTTAAAAACCGTCTATGATATTTGCATGATGACCTCGTATTATCACCGACCCATAAATTCAGACGGTTCACAAAACCGTCTGTGATGGCGTTTTTGAACCATCTGTAATGACCTTTTTTTTGTAGTAGTGACTGTCGTTTAGACTGCACCAGTGCCACAATAACCCTACCTTCGCACTCACCTTCTGACCACCTAGCACAACTAGAGTCGTGATGAGCGTAGCTTCATGCAGTCCCATCGCCCCGCCTCTTTGCCCTTTCTGCACGAAGCGATGCACCATGAGCACGAAGAACATGATACGCCACGTGTTGTCTGGGCAAATATTTCCAGATGGCTATAGCTGTGGATTGTCTCCCCTCTCTCACACCAACTTGAATATGGTGAAAAACGTGCAAGTTTTCAAAATTTCTTTAAAAACTCACTGCATACAGTAGTGGGCAATTGGGCATTTCTACGTCACTACAAAATTTCTAGATAAATTTTAATCGTTTTTACAAGATATGAAAAAAATATTTATTGAAACAATTACATGGTTTCATCCTTAAAGTATGTTCCACTTCTAGTATCTTTAAAAAATATTCTGGTGATTTCTATGTTTTATTTTATGTAATTTTTTATCGGATTCACGTTTTCACTTAACATGCCGCCTATACCAAGGAAAAATAGGCGAACACCTTTTTCTGCTATCCGTTGAAACTACAAATGCGCGATATGTATTGATGCTCCAGGAAAATGGAAAATAATCAGACTGCTCTGCTTTTCGCGGAAAACATTTGCAAGGCAAAATGGGCTGCACTGCTTTGTGCTTCGACGGTTAGATGCTAGTAAACACACCAGTTTGTCGAAATTTGTAATCTCAGGTAAAGCAAAGACAAAATAAACCCATCAGTTAGCTGCAAAGAATAAATTTTACTCGTAAAATCACTCCATTTTCCACTCCTTCAGTAATTCAGCTAACAATATCTAAAGTAAGTGCAAAAGCTGAATTGATACAATATGTAAAAACATCATTGTAATCAAAATAAATAGCATTAGTGCAGATCCATCCCCTACACTAACCTAACCATGGGCATCCCACCCAGACCATCTTTTCCAAAATAAACTTGTATGGATTCCATCCATCCATACGGTTTTCAAAATCTCTCATGGATTCCATCCATCTATAAGGTTTTTGTAAACCAGATTTTTAACAAAACCAAAGTCTAATCTGTGAAAATCCTTACTCAGCATGTCCTTGACCGTGGACACGGCTATCCAGGATAGTTTGTTAATCAGCAGAGGTGTACAACTTTACCCACAAGACATGTTCTCTCGTTTTGCCACGCGATTACACACTACCTAACGTGTGCGGCCGAGAGTTCATGATAAAGCCTTTACAATGATCAATTGTCAATTAGATAACGCCGCCACTAAGGTTTCACCACAACATGAATCCACATGTTGGAGCCCCCTCTTGTGCCATGTGAGACTTCTCACGGCCTACGCCATGCTCACATTCAGCCTATAGTGATATCTAGTTGAAACTTCACAAATTAGTTGGCTAGGTCCATCCCATACCAGACTTGTGGTAGTTCGGTGTGACTTTGTAAAAGTAGCTCACAAATCATGTTGAATCGAAATCGGCAACAGAGAGGGGGTGAATGTTGCTAATTAAAAATCTTGCCCCCAAGTATCCACTTCACACTATTCTCACCAATAGCTACAAAAGCTATGATAAGGATAGCTCATGATCTCTGGAGAAACTCACTGGTCAACAACAAGAAAGAAGCAAAGGCTCAACACACTGAAAAGAAACAATCAAAAAGAATTAGACAAACTGCCAGGGGCCGGTCTGACCGGTGTTACTGGGCCGGTCTGACCGCCTAGTAGCAACCGATCTGACCACCTGGTGCCCACCGGTCTGACCGCAGTTGCCCGAGCGGTTGGACTGCCAACCCTAGCGGTCTGACCGCCAATGTAGGTCCGGTCTGACCGGTTAACCTGACCAACGGCATAGAAAAGACAGAGACCAAGAACTGAAAAACCTGAAGAGCTGAAACTTGCATATTTCAAGGAATTTTGAGAAAAGCAGATGCTCTCCTTAGACCATAAGCTCAAGAACTTGTTCCAAATAGCATTGGGATCTCTGGAATCCAAGGATTTCACCAAGAAGGCCACAAAACAAGAATTTGACAAAAAAAACTGAGATTCCTACAAAAAATGAAGTGATTCCTAAATTACTCATAATCCACATATCCTCTGCATATGAGCTTTTGCAAATAGATTAGCAAAGATCTTAGCACTTGAAAACCCAAATCTTGTGCCATCTCATGAAGGGAAACTAAAGAAACCACAATCCCCTGCCTTGGAACCCTAGTTTTGCACAGGACAGAGAATCTTTGACGAAGCTCAAGAAAAGAAGAGAAATCAATGATTCTTCCAATTGATCTTGAAAATGGAATGCCCAAGGGGTCTTGAGTCACTTCCCATCTCAGAGCTTCCAAGAATCAAACAAGCACGCAAAAGATTCACTCAAAATCATTCCAAAACTGAGAAGAACAGAGAAAGGGCAAAAATGAAGTTCATCACAGGAAGAGCAGGAAATGGAAATAACTCATCATAATCCTTCTCATATTGACAAGAGATGATTACAGAGGAGTCCCCAATTGATACAAGATTTACTACATGGTTCTCTCAAGAACACATGCACACACAGAGCACTGCCTCTCTACATGCTACTCACTAGAACACACGTACAGAGAGGAAACAGCCTCCTACTCTTCTCACCAACTCTCCAACAGAAAGGCAAAAGAGATACAAAGCAAAACCAACCCCCAAAGACTTGGACTACATGCAGGAGACACTCCTCCTTTTATAGCCTCTCACTAATGAATTTGCTTCATGCTTTGCCCATTAAGCCTCCAACAACTCCAATACTTTATCGAAAACCCACTTCCTTTAGTGCAGCTTTGCGTATTCACCAAAACACCCCTCCTGCACCTTCCAGGAAGCTTCCTCTTTCCTTATCTTCCAAGCATCGCGGCTACCTCGAGCCCTTGCCGCCTTCGGCACATCCAACCGTTCTGACCTTGGCACCGCCTGCAGCTAGTCCGGTCATCCCGTGCCTCGCCACGACTCCGCCTCGACGTCCTGCAACCATCACAGACAAGAAACACATTACATAGCACCGCTCGAAACATGTAATCACAATTAGCATCAACGAATCGTACTCAAGCATGAAATGGCCCAAATGATCGATCGGGAAGAAGAATAACCTCAAGTCCATCTAACCAAACCCGACTGAGCCAAATGCCAACATGGCACGAAACACACAAACCAAACTCAATCTTTCCAGAAAACTCGTCAATTACTCATCACAAGCATGTGGTCATGTCCACATGGTCTCTCAGATCAGTCCTTAATTTGACTTAGGCCTAACCACGAACCCCTTGTGCCTGGCAATCGACATCATGTCACCAAACAACGATGCATGCCATCAAGCACCCACCACCATACCAATGCCTAAGCATAAACCAGTTTTATATTTTGTTTTGAAATATTTTCATAAACATTATTGACTCACCAAAGTCAGAAATCCTGTTTTAAAGTTCGTCATTTTATGTGAAAGATTATCCCAAACCACAATTGTTCTAAGCATGGCTAAGCAATTCTATGAAATTTCTAGTTAATACTAATGTACTAACTAGGTTTTATTTAGGGTTGATAAGGTGCGTTGATATCCAAGGTCAAATTTGGCTTTATAAAGGATTTAGGCACAACTACACTTCAAAACTGAATTTAAACTAGTCTTGAATAAATTTACACATACATAATAATTTAAAACAATATAAATAATTTAAAATATTAGGATCAACATGTTCAAGGGTGTAACTTGCCTTGCTCGAAGACCTGGTGCGAATTGTCGGCGTCGTTCTCTCCGAGATCGTCAAAATCTATGCGCGATGAGCCAAACAAATAAAATTCAAATAAAATTAAAAAGTGAAAAAGAGTCTACATTTGGGTATTTTAGAATTTTAGAAGAATTTAAAATTTTGAACGGGTCAAATCGGAGTTAAAATGAGGAAGTTAGGGCTTTTGGAAGTTTAAAAGGAGAGAAAATGAAAAGGGCTATTTTCTGGAATTACTTTTGTACTGAAAAAGAATATTTATGGCGTCAGTAGGGTTTTTAATTTTGGCTGAAATATTTTTCTGAAGAAAAGGTACTTTATGATGCAAGGCTGACGTCAGCACATTTTGAAATTTTGGGCGGGAATTATTTTTAAAAGGAAAACACTGACGTGGCAATGGGGGGCCGACATGGCCTACGTGGCTTGCCATGCGGTGGCCACGCGGGGCATGACCGGCTGACGTGGCGGCGGGTTCGCAGGAGAGCGGCCGCTCGGCTGCGGTCGGCGAGGGGCGGCGGGAGTCGAGGAGGCGGCGGCGGTGCTGAGGCATACCGACGCCGGACTCAGGGCGGCTATAGGGACGCGGCGGCGGAGGAGAGAGAGAGACGGCGGCGGCGGCACTCGGTGCGGTGGCTTCTCTGGTAGTTTTGGTTCTCGAGTGAGGAGGGGAGGAGGGAGCTCGGGGAGAGGGGATGCGGATGGTGGCTTCCCCCGTGGGGGTTTATAGGGTGTCGGGGGGCAAGTGGCCAGTGGGGCAATAATGGCGGCGCGGCGCGGGTGATGCCTGAGGCGGCGTTTAGGGGAGGGGAACGGGTGGGCGCGGGTGGTTGGGGAGGCGGCCCAGGGGAGTTAATTCGGCGACGGCGCGTTGGGAAGGGAGGGGGCTGAGAAGCCGATGCGGGGGAAGCGTTTAGTGGCGTGTGGCAGGCGGCTCGGGAGGGCGTGGGAAAGCAGCGAGGCGGCACCATGATGGGCGGCGGGTGCGGCGACGAGGTGGGGAGGCCGAGGAGGCATCTAGCACTACTACACAACAGAGATATAGCAACTCCAACATGTATTACTATAGGTTAAAGAAAGTGTTACTAGCTCTCCTCGTAACACATTTTTTATGTGTTCCAATTGCCCATGTTACTATATACTGGTCTATTGGAACACCATATATGTGTTCTTTTACATCCAAAAAAGTGTTACTAAACTGTAACACATTTACTTATATACTGGAACATTTGTCTAGTGTTACAGTGATTCTCTACTGTAACACTTTTTTTAGCTCTAGTAACACTTCCTCATTTTTGTAGAGCATATAGTTTGGAACAATGGAACATATGATTTGTAACACATGTTGTACCTATTGTAACACTTTGAAATTTGGGAAAAAATATTTATTTTACCTTTGTATGTGGCATATAGTGTTATTATTGATTTTTCGTAGTAAACATGACACATTGCAGAATCACATAATCTATAAGTTTCAATAATCATATAAAGATCCACAGATATTAGAAAGGTTTCAAATATAGTACTTGCTCAGATGAAGTGATAATATATGTATACAATGATATGACTCTAGAGAGTAAACAAACATAGTAGTGAAGAGTACAAGTCCATACTACTAGAAACAAAAATGCAATATCTAATATTCTTAAAATCCATCACTTCTTCATCCATGCTTGTATGCATCGATATATAGGAATTCAGCCATTGATCATTTGAACCTGCAAATAGGTAGCAAGTTGTAACATTAAGTATTATTCTATCCATGTACACCACAGTAAAGTAAAGTTTAGAAAGCTAGATCAAACATACAAATATCGAAGGCCAAGCAATTGGTACTCCTTTGGCATGGGCGTCACCAATGTTGTTGTAGGTAGGCATAGGCCTCACTAATGGCTCATCTTTTTCAACGGGATGATTGATACGCACTTTATAGAATTGTTTTCCTGTCTCAACTCCACCAACATTTGCTTTTGGATTAGTGCTAATAATAGTTGCATGTGCCACAATTTCCTTATTTGGATATTTGGCAGTCATGAGTAGCACTGTGGACCCAACCTGCATTAATTTGACATAATCACTTAGCGACCAACAAGCATTTGTTGTATATATCAAGATAGCGGCACATGTTGCTAAGAGTAAGTGCGGCCTATATCTTTCTGAAAATGGAATCGACACTTCATATTGCAGAACTAATAAGGATAACATTAACAATAAACTGTTTGATAGCACCTAAAACCTACTGTGCAGCAATAAACTTCAGAGATAGAACATTATGGCCATCTTAATTTCATGATCCTTTTGCATATGACATAGCAGATTATCAGCAAAAAAATATGCTCCTGCCAAGAAAAGATCGACAAAGCAAAAGCTGAAATGATTGCTGCTGATGAACTGAGTGTAGGCACGGGTATTATTGGTTGCGGTCATATTTATTTGAACTGAAATAACATTAAGCATTACTAATATACGATCTTAAGTATGTAGGCACGGGTATTATTGTATCTTCTTAGTAGTTGTTTAGCTAAATCTTTTTTTCTCGTGGAAAACTATTTAATAAATTATTAATGTGTAAGCAACCCCCCTATTGTGTATAAAGTTTTTTTTGATACACACGTGTGTGTCCACTAGTATCAAGATAATGCAGCTACTAGAACAAGTGATATTATATCTATATACCTTCATTGGATGATCTTGCATATGTTTTGGACGCTTCTGGCATGTAGCCTTGTCGCGAGCCACATCCTGATGATCCTTACACATGTAAAATGAGGTATGTAATAATATATGGCACAAATATTACTATAATAAATGGAAACATTTGATTCTTATATACCTTTTATTTCTTTGTTATTCTATCTTCGCCAGAAATCCTTGGACAAGAATCAAACTGAAATGAAGAGAAAGATAATTGTATTTATACATTTTTACAAAGTTATGTAATACTTATCTTGAATAAATTTGACATTGCAAGTAAAATATATCTTATTCAATGGTTCATTGAAAAGGTGTACCTCTATTTGTCTAGAATCTATAGCAGAGCCATGTGGGGATGACGCTTCTGCTTCCTCAATTGATATTTCCTTGTCATCAGCATGACCTTGGCACTAGTTCCAATAGAAAATCATTAAATCATAATCACCGGGCAAGAATATTGACGTATAATGAATGAAGAGTATATTATTATTCATAAAGACAAGAGACCAATTGATAACCTTTTCACTAGACAAATATAGATTATCATCATCACTATATTCAGATTCACATCTTTCTTTATCCCAGTAAAGATCAGAAAGGGGGATAGCATTAGTTATTAAAAACACTTTGTAGGTAAAGAAGTACTAATTTCACAAGCAAGACATTTTACCAATTCGTTCGTCTGCTTAAGCAATACCTCCTTCTGATTTTGGTGCAACACATTGAACTCTCTGAAAATTTCAAACAATATTAAAGTCAAGAGATACTAAATTAGATGAAAACATGAAAATAAAGGAAATACCTTTCTGTTAAAATGCATTCCTTGTTTTTGAGAATATTGTTTGAAATTTTCATGTTTAACAGAAAGGTATTTCCTTTATTTCTAGAGAGTAATGAGAAACACTCACCCAGGTCACATTTTGTTATAATGCCTCTAGAATTGACAATACCTATGTATGTAATTCTATTTTTGCAGTGCCACCAACAGCTACAGGGCAACGTATGTGGATTCTACGTTTGCCGCCATATGAAGGAAATCATAGACGCTAAGGCGAATCATCCAGAGGTTTGTCAACCTTCCAATAATTATTATTTTCTGATTATATATGTATATATATACACACATATGCTAATTAATGACTTAACATAGCTCCTAGCGACAGCGTGTGGACTTCAACGAAAGTGCATTTGATCTTGACAAACTTGTTGAAATTCGAGGAAATCTCTCCCAATTCTTGCTAGCAAAGGTCATAAATAAGACTAGAGAATTCCACCCCGGCAATGGTGATTAGATGTTGAAACATTAGATTCAATTGTAATCACTCAAGTGTGCTTAATCAAACAATTCATTCAATTTAATTCATTTGTGAGATCTGTGTAACGATAGTCATGCTATATATGTGATCTGCTTGTGTTGTTTCATTCATCTGTGTGATTTATGTAATGATTGTCTTGTGCTATATATACGTAATCTTGCTTATTTTCGGAGGGTATGGTTAGCATATCCTGAGGCTAGCTGAAAAGAGTAAACAACATCGCTGTTGAAATAGTTATCACAGACGGTTCGGTGTTCCAAACCGTTTGTGATATGCATAATATCATAGACGGTTTGGAACACCGAACCGCCTTTGATATGCACCATATCACAGACGGTTAATAACAAAATCTGTCTGTGATATTGTACATATCACAGACGGTTAATACAAAAAACCGTCTATGATAATCGAATATCACAAATGGTTTTTCTGAAAACCATCTGTGTTATAAGTTATCACAGACAGAGTGGGAGCCGTGTGTGATAACCAGCTATTATCAGTGACACATAAACGCAGACAGTTCAGAAACCGTCTGTGATCACGGTTTTGAACCGTCTATAATAACACTGTCTGTAGTAGTGTCATCTTGTGTGCGTGCGGTATTTATCGAAGGATATTTTAACGACGAATAATCCAAATCATGTCTAACTTTGTAAGCATAATTTGGTCACAATATTAACCCTAGCCTACCATACACACAAGACATGATAATGAGACATGGAATAAAAGAGATTGTTAATGACATATTGGACTATACCTGTCCCTATAATTGAATGGCACACTGCAATTTACTTAACCTCTTTTCATATCATTAAATCAAGACGAAGAGGGCAAATATTGTAGTAGTTATATATGCTATTAGAGCAAGTATAATAATCGGCTGTAAGCTGGCTAAATGCTGACGTGTAGGAGAGAAGGGAGGAGAGAGAGGATAAGCGGGCTGCAAGCTTACAGCCGGCTTGGACACAAGAACCAAGAAACTTTGTGAGAGAGACAGGTGGACCATGTATTAATGATGAACAGCTAACTACTATATGGGTGGGCTAGAAGAAGGCTGCAAGAAACCTTACAGCCCGCTTGCTGGCTGTATTATTAGCCTTGCTCTTAGTTTACTCGAAAAACTTACGTTGTCAAAAGGAAATATGTACGGAAACACTTGTTGATATGGCAGCTTTTCACCCAGGAATATCTTAATTGGCCTCATCATGTAGAGACGTTCTTTTCTCTTTTTGACAAACCAATTTATGAAGAGGTTTGTTGACATGTAAACCCCCCCGGGGGGAGATTCGGACATCGCTTTTCATTCGATTTTTCTGGTATGATTACTGAAGTACATTAATCAGTACGACAACCATGCACCAAATGAGGCACATTAATGCGTCACAAGGGACGCATCAACTAGCTATCGGTGGTGAACGCACAATCAAAATTTAGAGACGCTAATGGGATATAGACCCTGCTTGTTTGGGTTTAGATTTCTGACTTAATTTATTTAATTATTTTTAAGCTTCGTTTTTTATGATTTTTTAGATTTTTTAAGCTTTTTTGCCGGTTCTTTTTTTCTCGTATTTGTTTACATTATACATATTAGGTTAACCTATTTTTTGTATTTTTAATTTTTTTTAAAATTTAATCATGCCAAATAATCCATTATCAGCTACAGTGCAAATTCAGCCATAAGTCACAGAACATAAGCCCAACTGAGCACACTGATAGTCATTAGTTTGCTGAATACTGAGTTGATGGCTTGTGAAAATCTGCGCACTGCCGGTTAGGGAAATTTTTTTTCATTTTGCAGGGTAACGAAAGAGGCGAAATGGTCGAAATTTCGGTATTTTGGTGAAAATTTTGGTCAAATGGTTCAAACCAAATTTGCATTTTAAACTTTAAACCTGACGTAAAAAGATACGTACGGTACTTTTAAAGCATGTAGTACCCTGGTGTGGTGGGACGAGACTTTCTCCTTAAGCAGCAAGTCTTGTCGATACGCCTACGGCACAAAGTTTTTTCCCCTATGTTTAGGAATTATATGGCACCCATATGTCGGTGAAAGAAAATATCAAAAAAGTCCATAGAAAATAGGGATTCAATCCCTAGACCTCACATACAGACATGAATGGACTAGGCCATTGGGCTAAAAGCACAGGCATGAATACACGCATGAATGGATTGTTAGCAACATGTAGGAGCAGAATTTGTGTAGTATTTAAGCTAAATAAATCAAAGGGCCATGTGTACCACTTAATACTCATCTAAAAGGTTGGAAACAATAGGAATGATAGGACCGTACCACGAAAGAGAGGATTAGCAATAAGTACAGGTAGTAGGGACCAATTAATTGTTTAGTGTTATAGGTTCTGCAATTTGCAAGAGACCGAAAAAGGGTTATAAGTAGTTGTCTCTGGTGGACCGCTGACATTGAGGCCACGCCGGACGATGTCTTCCGATACGGGTGAGGTTGCGAAGTGCTGACAGTGAGGCTCACTGGTAGAGTGGAGTAATTCCAGCATGTGTGTATCAGTGATATCATGTTCTACACCTACCTTGTTTTAGTGATGGTATGGTCTCCAATGTGTAGCTTTAATCTTTAATCTGTATAATATTATTAATGCTAGGTCATAAGCTATAATATTGTGAAAAAGGTGTTTTTACAACAATATATCAATTTTGTTTTTTTTTTGAAATTTGGCTAGGAGCTCTAGCATTAACTTAAGAGGACAGGTAGGCATCAGGATTTGAGTCCAAGGGTATGTTCTTTTCGGCTTTTGGTTTCTGCTACAGTACCTAACTTTTAAACGGGGTATTTTTTCAAGATGAGGTCTACAAGTTAATTATTGTACACGTTAAAAACCCAACATCTATACCATCTAAAATCACAAGCGAGTATATCTCTTTGTAATCTTTGTCGCAAACAGCTAAAATTCAAAAATTTCAACCAAAAGCCACAAGCCACAGCCATAAAAAACAGGCCCTTGAAGTAAGTATAAGGCCTTTGATGATACCCTTCACTAACCGAACAGTACTCGGTTCCTTTATATCCTTGTTTCATGTGACCAATCTAGATGGCAATTACATGCGTCAAAACTACGGAACTTTGTAAGTATACCATAATGATATACATATAAAAAAGAGATACAATTTTTATCACTAGATACACATATATATTAGTAAAGGCTATAAGTTGATAACTAATCTCGCGCTCTATCCATATCTCACCAGCCACCTTACACCTACCTCAGCGGCAAGTCTGCCCGTTGACGTTTTCCAACCATCCGATCGATGATTGCTACTTGTCAGGCCAACCACACATACATGTCTCCGTTCATCTTTAGTTTTTCTAAAAGGCAAGCATTATATGGGATTCAATCTTTGTCGTGATGCTTGTGTTTCCACTTTGATCTGCCAACACAAACTTTTCACGGATCGATCGATGGTCCCAATTCGTCATCAATTTTTTTAATTAATTGAATTAACCACTCTTTTTCTGTAGTTTTAAGAATAAGATCGATCTTACTTCATTTTTGAAGTTCTTATTGTTCTAGTTAAGTCTCATCAGATATATAATTGTTGTTAAATTCGTATATTAATGAAATGTTTTTTATGTCACCACGCATGATTCATCTCTAGATAATTTGGTGCAAAAGCAAAGAAATATACCTAGCTATCTATCTAATTTTCACTACACTAATTAGCCATCGCTAATCGGAGAAAAAGAAAAAGATTTGGCATCTATTGTGTGACATAAATTTTTTTATTTTTTAAAAACAAATAAAAATTTATGATTGTTTCCATAATTTCAACAGATTTTTTGAAATTTCCTTATTTACTAAATATTTTCTAATTCTCAGCACTAAAATTTTTTTTGTCGAAAAATAAAAATAAACTCATTTCTAAAATGTTTTATTTAAAGTTTAAAATGCCCTATTTTACTTAAATGGTATTTTCCTAATTTAAAATTATCTTTAGAATTTTAAACTACTTACTATGTTAAAATAAAACTAAAAATACTTTATTTGGAATCCTTGTTTTGTTCAGAATTGTTGGAGTTTGTTTGGTATTTTTACAGAGCAAAATGAATATTCTACGGATTGTTAAAAGCAAAGTAACTATTTTTCTTGATGTTTTGGATATTCTTTATTTCAAAATTTGGAAACCTTATCCTAATCTGTGACCCGTTTTTGTTCGAGCCCGCCTATCAATGACCCAACCCTCGTTCGTGCCCATGATCGCATTGATCCACGGCCGTAATCTCCACTACATCGTCGCCGCCGGTCGGCCGCCACCGTGCGAACTTTGGCATCCTCCCCCACCCTCTCCTTACTATAAATAGTCCTAAAATTTTCACAGTAGCACCTGCACACAATCCTCTCCAAAATCTTCTCTCAGTTTTTGCCCGAAACCCTCCAGAGCTCCCTCAATGAGCCTTTCTTTCCCAACTTCAGCGAATACTTCGGTGAGTTCTCGGCCCCTCTACTGGTCACAAATGGCCTTCCTATATGATGTGTTCCCTTGGTTTTGACTGAAGTCGTCTGGAGCATCACCGCCCATACTTTCTTCCTCAACTTCGTTGAGAACTCTATCGAGCCTAATCTCTTCATTCGGTAAGTGTTTTTGAAAACCCCTTTAACCACATGATCCTCTCCATAGTCCCCACTTTTTTTTATTCAAATGGATATTGTATTTCCTCAACGTGTTGCCGCCACTGATGTCATCTTCTCCATCTCCGGTGAACCATCAGCGTTGCTCGGCCTCCGGCCACCCCATCGCATCCCTGTCCCTCATCTGTTCTTTTGGTATTTCTTTTCATCGAATTCAAACCCTCAAGTCGACGAGGTGCTGCCCCTGTCGTCATTATTGAAAAATTAATAATAATTCTCGAGGGAATATTTTGTCGCATATTCTCTCTCTCTCTCCAACTTCCGGAAACTCGTTCTCCTTCGTTCCAACTCCGTTTAACTTCATTCTTTTTTATAAATTCATATAACATAGTAATTTTCCATATTCTGTAAAATTTTCTAATTATTTTATTTTATTTTATTGTTTGGTCATATTTTCTCATTTATGCTTTAACGCTTCATACAGTCCAAAATTTTCATGTATAATATAACTATGATTCATGCTTCTTAAGATTTTTAGTTTAGGAACT
The DNA here is from genome assembly GCA_017311315.1 of Dendrocalamus latiflorus. Classification (NCBI taxonomy): domain Eukaryota; kingdom Viridiplantae; phylum Streptophyta; class Magnoliopsida; order Poales; family Poaceae; genus Dendrocalamus; species Dendrocalamus latiflorus. Next base: position 7,615,695 of record CM029677.1, read on the forward strand.
GCATCTATTGGTTAATTATTTATTATTTTGTTATCCTCTTTAATTAGCTTCTCACGGCTCATAGTGTTATCCTTCATAACTCGATTTGCATTCATACCAATTAGATTTCTAACCCAACAATACCTTTAACCTAAATTTTAAATCATTCATATGATTAAATTGTCTATTTAAAATTATGCAAATGTCTAAAATATTAATAGCCCATGCGAATGCACGTGTCGTCAAAAAAAAAATTTGTTACAGTAGCTTAGCTACTAGTAACTTGTACGTGCAAACACTTTGACTTTTCTTAGCTTGTGGTTAATGTGTCGATCGACAATTGTCAATGGCACGTCCGAAGCAAACCCACTAGCTAGTGAACACCCAAATAGATATCAAACCCACTACCCAGTGACCAGTGAGTGGACACCCAAATACAAACGAGTTATTTTGGACATAAAGTTGACTTATATTTATACTATTTATAATAACTAAGTTTTAAATGATACGTTTTTTAAGACAGTATCAATAGAAAAATTATAATAAAAGGTGTATTGAGTTCAGTTGTACCAGCGAAAATCGCATGCGACTATTTTCCTCTGCGTATTACCTCTCGTGAACAGTTAGAATTCAAATATTTAAGTTATAAGTCATAAGCCATCAACCTAAAAGAATCCACCTGATCTTTTTGTATAAATAGCCTTTAAAATCATTTTGACTAAGTTCTGCATCCTAGCGTAGCTTGCAAACAATCATATTAAATGCTATAAATAGCCTTGTAAAATCATTCTGACTAAGTTTTGCGATCTTGAATGGCTAGGCCTACGTTTTTTTTGTTAAATTGAAGAAAGCTCAAGGACCTTTTAAGCTCTACAAGCCTCCTTGCTTCACAGCATTATGGTTGCGGCCACATCTACCTTTTCGTACACGATGCCATCATCGTTTTCCTTGCATCTTACACACAACAAAAAGCTCAGGTCAGCTATAGCTTTGTTCCCCCATATGCCGTTGGTGAAAGTTGAGTTTTGTTGTACTAGCCACTTCTAATGATTCTCATTCCTCCTTAAGACATGGAGATCGGTTGTCGGCTTCCTGTCATCAGTTCACCAACTTTCCTTAAGTAGCCAGCATTAATCCTGCGAAATCTTAGAGACGTACTTAACAATCTTTTTGTATGCTTTTGTAATGCATATTCTTGCATTATACCTTAGTAATATATCAACCTACGAAATATGCGTTTTTGTCATAAAAATATACAAAAATCATTGTACGTAATGAGCTACATGTTACAACTCAAAAATCGTCAGCATAATTAAGTATATAGGAGTGCAATCTCCTGTATGTCAGCGTGAGCTAGCCATTCACCTCACCAACACCATAGTACGTAAAGCTGAAGAGAATGTTTCATGAGAACTTTTTCATAGGTACGTTTCCTGATTGCTACTCCATTTCAGCCCTAGGCTGTCGTTACCTTTCTCTCCACAATGGAAACCAACCATGTCTTTCTTTCTATCCATCTGAGCGAAGCATTAGGTCATGTGCAATTATACGGATATTATAAATTAGAGATAGTTTGCTCGGTATCATCGTAAAGAATGACGACTTAAAAATTAACAAAGGAGTCTGGTCATGGCTGGAGCACCACCGTCACTGCTGCCTGAGCTTGGCGGTAGCCCGGACTACCGTTTATGCCAAATGTGGGCAATATTTTAATTCCAAATTTTATGAGGAGACAAATACAATAAACTAGTGATGAAAAACTTACTACTAACAGCAGGCTACTCATCATACTTAGAATATACTCAAGAAAAATATAGTAACTAAGTCGTACGTGCGCGCGAACGACTTACTTGTTAGCCTGATGAAGAACAGGAAGCCGCACAGGCTTGACACAGTACAGAACGTAGATGTCGCAGTGCAGTGAGCGGTCGCGCAGATGCGCTGCCCAGAAACCTTATTGCCGCCCTGTGCAGGTACTCTCTGCGGCAACGGTTCGGAGATAGCCGCTCTCCCTCCTTCCAGGTGCACGCTAGGAAGAAAGGTCGACGAGGTTCAGACAGCACAGCACAATAGCACAACAGCAGAGCAGAAAGTAGAGGAAGAATGGAGGTGCAAAATTCTCTCTTTATTCCTAGACGTCTCCAGGCCCTTTTAAGGGCGCTGCAGTTATTCACTAGTAACTGCCTCATCAAATCATAAATTAAGCAGTGTAAATTCACTTGTAACTGCCTTATTCAAATGTTTAAATCTCATTCAAACAGAGAGAGTGAGGTGCATGGTTCAACAAAAATAAAGATGGACTTGGTCTGCCAAGTGGTGCGCCACGTCACGGCACGGTCGCACGTCGCAAGTCACAAATCACGTGATTTTCACACGAAAATAAGCGAATACGTGCGCGCGCGTGTGACTAGACAGAATCATTCTCATACCATCTCTATCCATATTAAGAAGTGGCGAGGATTCCACCTTATAAATCGGTCTTCCTCACCTTGCCTAAACAATATAGTACTAAATCATGCATGCTTTGGAATTAAGGAAATATGCCAATTTCTAACACATGCCGTTACCATGCATCGACGCCTGCACCACCACCTCCCATGGCTTCCCCGTGTCCGTGGCAACCTATTTTGCCGGTCGCCCGTATCGCCCAGCTCTCGCCTCATCGGCGCCACCGCCCTCCATAGCCACCGCCGCCTGCTCTTTGTTCCCCTGTGTTCTCTACTCTCTCTTCAGAATGTCAAAGGTCAAAAATGTCGTTTTTGAGTTTTTTTTCTCACCTAAATAGCGGTTAACAGAGCAAATGGATAGAAAAACTAACAGCGATGTTATTCTCGAGAGTTTTTGTGTTTACCATGGCATTTGAAAACTTGGTCTTTTGCAATAGTATTTTCCATCTTTCGAACAACTGTGATGGTGGCTCTATAAACTATAGCTTGTACGATGCACGCGCAAATCAAAGAAAATGTTCATGTAACCAGCTTCATTTATTTCATGTTCAATCTGATTGCTGCTTTGTTTCATTCCAACAACCAAGGGGTTCCTTCTGTCTCAAACAAAAGCAAGAGCTTGTACAAAATTCAGTCCTTCTGTGGCGATCTCTCGTTATCTTTTTATTCATAATGGAAAATCATATACACATATCTACCTTTCTGTCTTATCTATCTGTCTTCTGTCCTATCTGTCTATCTATCTGTCTGTCTGTCTGATCGAACATCAGGATGCAGGTGCGAATCAATCAAATTAAGCCTCTTCGCTATGATGCGAATGTTATGTAATTAGGTATCAAGTTCACAACCTCACAAGAAAAAAAGTGATCAAGTAGCAGTCGGGACCCCGGATTTCCGAACCCGGACCCTCTGTGTATTACAGCACTAGTCCCAGATCAAAGCTAGTGCACACAGTCAAACAGAAATGATTACATAACCAACAACGCTTTATTACAATAATTGAGAGTACAGACCGAAAGGTCTTATTATTACAACTGAGGTTTCAAGACCTCACACACACACAAAACACAGCGGAAGCAGAAGATAAATCCAGCGATGACCCATCAATACGCCACAGGCAATTGACTGGGGAAGCGCGACCTAGTACTCCGGAAATCCTTCGTCAAATCCACACGCGAAGTAGTCGTAGTCTCCTTCTTGAGCTTCGTATTCTTCTGAGATTTATTTTTGAGAGCAACGCGTGAGTACATAAAGTACTCCGCAAGTCTTGGGAAAAATGCATAGATGCAAGGCTTGACAAAGGAAGGCTATATGGTTCTTTTGCACAAAGCAATATTTTAAAATTTCAATTACCACTAATTATTTTTGAAGGCATCAATTTAATAAAGTAAATGTTTTAGCAGAAACTATCATTAACTTTCTAGTGAAGGTTCCATCTACCAACACTAGCCAACCAATTACAATTGGTCAAGTTTAAAACTGCGGGTTAAATCCACCCTCTCTGGCTCCAACCGCCAGGATACCCTTCCGAGAGTTCCCTCCACTCCTGGAATACAAAACTTTTGATTTTAAAACAAAACCAGAAATCTACCATGTGAATGCATTCCTTGCCCGCCCTTGACCGTGGGCACGGCTATTCGAATAGTTTTACACTCTGCAGAGGTTGTACAACTTTACCCACAAGAGATAAATTATCCTAAAAGTCAACACGCTTCCTTTGGCATGAGACCCAGATAAAATATCACAAAGCCTTTACCTTACTCTAATCTAGCTAGATACCACCCGCTGAGGTTTCACCGCAGGTAGGCTAACCGCCCGAACCGAAGCCCCCTCTTGCGCCATATGAGTACAGTAAATCCCTGTCCCTCACTGTGAATAACCAGTCCATCCCTGGCATCCACTTTCCACTGGTGGCACCTAAACTAGACTATCGTAAGTTAGTCAGCTAGGTCGTACCCATATAGACTTGTGGTTGTACGGTTAATGCTCAGTCTGGACAAACACAAGCGTCGGTCCTTAATTGACTAGGGTGGAACATACACATTACAAGATCTCGTGCTTCCTGCACCAATCCAAACTAACCATCCACCCTAATCTAAACCAATTTTCACATTTTAGTTTATTTTAAAAGAACAGTGGCAACTCCAATTACCACTAATTTTCATAAACACAGGGGTATTACAATAAATCATAATTTCCCATTTTCAAGATTTCAAAGATATTAAATAGCGAGACTAAGCATTATACTACCATTCCACTATTCACAAAGATTCAGTAATAATCTCATTATTGAGACAAATGAAACTCTAGGGTGACAAAGGTACATGGCATTCAATTTCAATGGAGGATATAACAAGGTTGGTTTAACTAACCCTTAAGATTTGAACTAATATTTTATATAAATAGCAATGCACATAATTTAAAATAATTAAAACATTTCGAAATCATAGGTTCAAGATGATCAAAGGAGACTTGCCTTGCTCGGAGACTTGATGTTGCGAATCGTTAAAATCGAACTCTCCGGATTAGTCGTAGTCTACACGCGAAGAACCAAACAAAATAAATTCAAATAAAACCCAATTAAAATCCACAATTTATAAAATATATATTGACGGATAGATTATGATTTTAGATGAATTTAGGAGAAAGAATCAACAGATTCGGAGTTCGTATGAGGGAGATCCAATATCTGGAAGTTTTGGACATCACATGAAATGATAACAAAATACGAGGAGTACTTTTTGAATAGTACAGTGTCGGTTGGCTACAAGGTGGCTGACGAATGGGCAAAATGGAATGTTGGCAATGAGACGAAGGTGGTGACATGGGTATGGCGACGAGGAACGACGGCAATCACCTGCAGTGAGTGAAAAACTGCACCGACGGCACAGTAGCGACAACTGCAGGTTGGAGAGAGATAGTACCGAGTATGGAATGTGGAGATGTAAGGTGAGCGTAGGGTAGTACATGGCATGGTAAAGTTAGGAAAATTATTGGCTAAGCTGAAAATTAATCGGAGACGATACAATTGACGTTTGAATGACGATAGTGGAGAAACAGGAAAAATTGATATCTTGGTGCTCGGTAGAGCGAATCCAAAACCATTTGAAAGGTAGCTACCTGGGATGGTTTGGCACGATATGACGCGAACGGATTGGGGAAAACATCACCGGATAGATGGGGACACGAGATGCCATTGAAGGCCATGGCGAGGTGTCGGAGGTGAAAATTTGTGGAGGCTTTTTGGGGAAATGGAAGGAAGCACAGCGTAGAACGCAGTGAGGCAAGTCTAAAAAAAATTACGACATGGGCTAAGGCTTACCGGAGGCGATGAATCGATGTCAGGAGTCACAAACAGCCATTTTCGCGGAAAGCTCAATTCCTGACAATTGGCTCCACGAAAAATTAAACAAAATGGTAGAAAAATTCCTTAGAGGCTAGGACACAATATGACGCGAACAAAAATCAAAGCGCTTACCAAAAAGGGGTGTACGCGCAAGGTACAGTTTTAGTGTCTGGGCCTGACAAGGTCGACGAGGACTCGGGGAATATTTAGGTGATGGCGATGGAAGCACGACGTAGAACGCGTCGAGGCAAACTCAACGGTGCAAACGGCTCGGCCAAAGGACATCGGATGGTGGCGGAACACGGTGGAGAAGACATTGTGCGACCGTCGGGTTGACATCGGCGTTCCAGGCAAACGGAGAGGAGTTAGCATGTGGGGTTTGCGGCGAAACGAAGAGTAGAGCGTGGGGAACGTGATGCTCACCTTGGTTTTGGTCGGGCATGCACGGACGGCCGGTGGCGACGCGAGGAACGACGACGCGCTATGGCCCACGGTAGCGACGGTGCTCCGGCGATGCTCCGGCGAAGGCGAGGTGAGCACCGCGTAGAACGCGGCGAGGCGAAGCTGGGGATGTGCTCAAACGCGGCGGGGCTCCACCGGACGAGGCGCAAAAGGCCGAAGAACGGCGCTTGAACAACGAAACAAGAACTCCGATTGCGGCCAATAGAGAGGGAGTGGGGACTTGAGATTTTCGGGGTTGAGTGAGGATGAGGAGAGGCTCACGGGGCTCCCTTTTATAGGGGTTGAGGAGGCCCGAGGAGGGAGATCAAGCATCCATGTCTTTGAATGACATGGGTTAAATCCCGCGAAACGGCTCATTAATTTGAGGGGAAACGGTGGGGGAATGAAAGATCTTAATGAGAGGAGTTGATTGCAATTTATTGCGCAAGAAATGGTTGAAAAAATCACAAGTTATTGAAGCTTCAAATTTTGTTCATGGCGGCTGCGCTACGAGCTCCTCTGGAACGAAACGGCTTGGAAGATGAATAGTAGAGGAGAGAGAAAATAAAAAAAATAATTTTTTTTCAAAAAAATAAAATAAATTCGAAAAAAATTCAGAAAAATTTTACCAAAATACTTGGAAACCGAAAATGCCAAATAAAATAATTTCGGATTTAATTGAAATATATTTTAGCCATTTAAAATATTTTTACTTTCTAAGCTTTAATTTAATTCAAATAAATTCGAAAATTCCAAAAATTTGAGAAAAGGATATAAATGGATAGATTGGAATGTTTGATGAATTTAGAAATTTGAATGGGCTCAATCGGAATTAAAATGAAGAAATACGATCTTTTGGAAGTTTAAAACGAGAGAAAAAGAATAAAATGATTTTCTGGAATTATGTTTGAACTGAAATGACATCATCAAGGGAAATGATTTTTAGAGGAATTATATTTCTATGGAAAAAGGAATTTATGATGTTAGGGTGACGTCAGCAAGGATTTTGATTTTCTGGCCGAATTATTTTTCAACAGAAAAAAGGTTTTATTCACTGACAGGTGGGATTGGGTTGTCGGCGAGAGGGAAGAGAAAGGAGGAAGAAGTGGACGGTCGGACGAATGCCACGAGGTGAAAGAGAAATCAGGGCCACCGGATTAAAACGAAGGGGTAAGTGAAGGCGAGTGGCTGAGATTAAACTGGGCGAGGATGGATTGAATCAGGGAACGACACGTGATGGCCAAGTAGAGAGGTTGAGGATTAAATTTGATTTAGATTTTGAAATAAAATTTAGATAAATCCAAATAAAGTTCAAATACTTCAAATTAATTAATTTGAAATTAAATTTTTCAGAGAACGAAATTTTGGGATGTTACAAACCTACCCCCTTAGAAAGAATCTCGTCCCCGAGATTCGGACGGACTTGGAAAAAGAAAGGAGAGAAAAACTCGGCTCTTAGGTCCTCTTCGCACTCCCAAGTTGCTTGACTTCGAATGATTGCTCTACTGTACTTTGTGGAACTTTATGGTCATGCTTCTTGCGCGGCGTTCAGCTTCCTTCATGATTCTATCTTATTGTTCGATGCTCCAAAGTATTCCTTTAATTGAGAAATATGGAAGAGAACAACAAATTGGATTGGTACATCTTTAGTTGCCTGCAAGCTCTAGGTTAACTTCAATTGCCCTTATCATATCGATTAATTCAGTATTCCACCAAAAGGGCTTAACTTCCACAAGTGTTGATCCGAGAAGGACATAATTATTTCAACTCTTCAAAAATTCTTGATTCCAAAATCATATATCACAAATGCACCTTATTGATTTCGACAAGTAATCTCATTAACTTTTACTCTCTCTGCTCTAATTTGAATCGACGCCAAACCATATAATTTTTCTAACAAGAATCCAAAACATTGTAATTTGTGATTTCCACCAATTGTTTTATGATCATTATCTAATCCAACAGATCCATAACTTTGATAAAATAATATAAGATTAATCCAACCTTTTAGTAATCATCAATCAAGTTTAAGATCATCTAAGCCATAATTTAATATTCATTAGTCCTCCAACATCATTCTCTTGATAATCATCATTTTGGTTCCACCAAATTTGAATGATCTCAAATACCTCAATTAATTCTTATCAGACAATCTCTCAACTAATTCTTATTGGACAATCTATCTCCCATAATTAATTTAAATCCTCCAGGTTATCCATTTTAACATCCTTAAATGACCTAGTTAATCCCATTAGTTAAAATCCAATTATCTAACAATGATCTATTAAATCCACCAATTCAAATTGACATATCAAAGTCTACTTTGCAATGATAAAATTAATCCACCAAGATATCTAAGTGTATTATCTTTTACAATTCCACTAGTATCCACTTATTAATAGGTCCACCAAACTCTGATAATCAATTAACTCCACAAACTTCATCTACTCTTCATGATTCAACCAAATCACCAAAAATTGATATCATGAATTGTTTATGATAATTCAACTTCTTAATCTTTTAATCGCTCCCTTTACTTGATCAATCTCTTAATACCAATTCTCCAATAATCACAAATAATCCCTTCAACAAAAATCTTGTTTTGCATCCAATTGCTCCTTTCAATCCTAGATAATAAATCCAAGGTATCAAATTTAGACACTTCCCATGATCTAATTAGTTCCACCAAGTTTTACTTTCTTCACATTTATTCATAATCAATTGGTATCTACAAATATACCTTTGTTTTTCGCAATTCACTCGAATATTATTCAATCTTGTCACTTATAAATCCAAGATATATCACTCTAGCAACAATTCTCCAAATTACCAATCTTGACATGCACTGATTATGACAGCTTTCCCGACAAGAGTACTTTCCATAAATTTGTTGTCTTCCATATACTCTAGGTCTCCAAGGATTCTCCAAACTTGGAATGCGGTGAAAGAATTGGAGCTTGCACTATTGTGGTAACTGGGGTTAGCAAAAGATAAGAGGGAAGTAGCACAGATAAGAGATCAGGGGAACGACTAAACACCATCCCAAACAAACACACAAGAGAGAAACAAACAACAACTAGGAGAAGCTTAACTTGAAATCAAAATAGTTTTTTTTAAGGATGACTGTACTACAAGTATTCAAAGACTTGGTACAGTCCACCTAGCACACAAGCAAGTAATATATAAGCGTTCTAAAATCGTAGGACTTTACTTGGGTACTACAACTAAAGAGCTAGTCCTTGCTCCTTCATGATGACGAGCTTCTCCAAGTGCTTCTTAGACGCAGCCTTACTGAGCCATCTATAGAAATTACAAAGGGAAGGGGGTACAATTACCATTCCAAAAAGGAAATAAGCAGATAGATAAGGGAGAATACCATGACGAAGGTAAGGATAGAAAGACAAGAAAAGATAAGGATAGCACATTATTAAATTTTTATTTTATAAAATAAATTTTGAAACTCTTCTTTTAACGACCATTCTAACTAGGTCACGTCCTACAGTCAAATTGGCTCTGATACCACCTCAGTCGGGACCCCGGATTTCCGAACCCGGACCCTCTGTGTATTACAGCACTAGTCCCAGATCAAAGCTAGTGCACACAGTCAAACAGAAATGATTACATAACCAACAACGCTTTATTACAATAATTGAGAGTACAGACCGAAAGGTCTTATTATTACAACTGAGGTTTCAAGACCTCACACACACACAAAACACAGCGGAAGCAGAAGATAAATCCAGCGATGACCCATCAATACGCCACAGGCAATTGACTGGGGAAGCGCGACCTAGTACTCCGGAAATCCTTCGTCAAATCCACACGCGAAGTAGTCGTAGTCTCCTTCTTGAGCTTCGTATTCTTCTGAGATTTATTTTTGAGAGCAACGCGTGAGTACATAAAGTACTCCGCAAGTCTTGGGAAAAATGCATAGATGCAAGGCTTGACAAAGGAAGGCTATATGGTTCTTTTGCACAAAGCAATATTTTAAAATTTCAATTACCACTAATTATTTTTGAAGGCATCAATTTAATAAAGTAAATGTTTTAGCAGAAACTATCATTAACTTTCTAGTGAAGGTTCCATCTACCAACACTAGCCAACCAATTACAATTGGTCAAGTTTAAAACTGCGGGTTAAATCCACCCTCTCTGGCTCCAACCGCCAGGATACCCTTCCGAGAGTTCCCTCCACTCCTGGAATACAAAACTTTTGATTTTAAAACAAAACCAGAAATCTACCATGTGAATGCATTCCTTGCCCGCCCTTGACCGTGGGCACGGCTATTCGAATAGTTTTACACTCTGCAGAGGTTGTACAACTTTACCCACAAGAGATAAATTATCCTAAAAGTCAACACGCTTCCTTTGGCATGAGACCCAGATAAAATATCACAAAGCCTTTACCTTACTCTAATCTAGCTAGATACCACCCGCTGAGGTTTCACCGCAGGTAGGCTAACCGCCCGAACCGAAGCCCCCTCTTGCGCCATATGAGTACAGTAAATCCCTGTCCCTCACTGTGAATAACCAGTCCATCCCTGGCATCCACTTTCCACTGGTGGCACCTAAACTAGACTATCGTAAGTTAGTCAGCTAGGTCGTACCCATATAGACTTGTGGTTGTACGGTTAATGCTCAGTCTGGACAAACACAAGCGTCGGTCCTTAATTGACTAGGGTGGAACATACACATTACAAGATCTCGTGCTTCCTGCACCAATCCAAACTAACCATCCACCCTAATCTAAACCAATTTTCACATTTTAGTTTATTTTAAAAGAACAGTGGCAACTCCAATTACCACTAATTTTCATAAACACAGGGGTATTACAATAAATCATAATTTCCCATTTTCAAGATTTCAAAGATATTAAATAGCGAGACTAAGCATTATACTACCATTCCACTATTCACAAAGATTCAGTAATAATCTCATTATTGAGACAAATGAAACTCTAGGGTGACAAAGGTACATGGCATTCAATTTCAATGGAGGATATAACAAGGTTGGTTTAACTAACCCTTAAGATTTGAACTAATATTTTATATAAATAGCAATGCACATAATTTAAAATAATTAAAACATTTCGAAATCATAGGTTCAAGATGATCAAAGGAGACTTGCCTTGCTCGGAGACTTGATGTTGCGAATCGTTAAAATCGAACTCTCCGGATTAGTCGTAGTCTACACGCGAAGAACCAAACAAAATAAATTCAAATAAAACCCAATTAAAATCCACAATTTATAAAATATATATTGACGGATAGATTATGATTTTAGATGAATTTAGGAGAAAGAATCAACAGATTCGGAGTTCGTATGAGGGAGATCCAATATCTGGAAGTTTTGGACATCACATGAAATGATAACAAAATACGAGGAGTACTTTTTGAATAGTACAGTGTCGGTTGGCTACAAGGTGGCTGACGAATGGGCAAAATGGAATGTTGGCAATGAGACGAAGGTGGTGACATGGGTATGGCGACGAGGAACGACGGCAATCACCTGCAGTGAGTGAAAAACTGCACCGACGGCACAGTAGCGACAACTGCAGGTTGGAGAGAGATAGTACCGAGTATGGAATGTGGAGATGTAAGGTGAGCGTAGGGTAGTACATGGCATGGTAAAGTTAGGAAAATTATTGGCTAAGCTGAAAATTAATCGGAGACGATACAATTGACGTTTGAATGACGATAGTGGAGAAACAGGAAAAATTGATATCTTGGTGCTCGGTAGAGCGAATCCAAAACCATTTGAAAGGTAGCTACCTGGGATGGTTTGGCACGATATGACGCGAACGGATTGGGGAAAACATCACCGGATAGATGGGGACACGAGATGCCATTGAAGGCCATGGCGAGGTGTCGGAGGTGAAAATTTGTGGAGGCTTTTTGGGGAAATGGAAGGAAGCACAGCGTAGAACGCAGTGAGGCAAGTCTAAAAAAAATTACGACATGGGCTAAGGCTTACCGGAGGCGACGAATCGATGTCAGGAGTCACAAACAGCCATTTTCGCGGAAAGCTCAATTCCTGACAATTGGCTCCACGAAAAATTAAACAAAATGGTAGAAAAATTCCTTAGAGGCTAGGACACAATATGACGCGAACAAAAATCAAAGCGCTTACCAAAAAGGGGTGTACGCGCAAGGTACAGTTTTAGTGTCTGGGCCTGACAAGGTCGACGAGGACTCGGGGAATATTTAGGTGATGGCGATGGAAGCACGACGTAGAACGCGTCGAGGCAAACTCAACGGTGCAAACGGCTCGGCCAAAGGACATCGGATGGTGGCGGAACACGGTGGAGAAGACATTGTGCGACCGTCGGGTTGACATCGGCGTTCCAGGCAAACGGAGAGGAGTTAGCATGTGGGGTTTGCGGCGAAACGAAGAGTAGAGCGTGGGGAACGTGATGCTCACCTTGGTTTTGGTCGGGCATGCACGGACGGCCGGTGGCGACGCGAGGAACGACGACGCGCTATGGCCCACGGTAGCGACGGTGCTCCGGCGATGCTCCGGCGAAGGCGAGGTGAGCACCGCGTAGAACGCGGCGAGGCGAAGCTGGGGATGTGCTCAAACGCGGCGGGGCTCCACCGGACGAGGCGCAAAAGGCCGAAGAACGGCGCTTGAACAACGAAACAAGAACTCCGATTGCGGCCAATAGAGAGGGAGTGGGGACTTGAGATTTTCGGGGTTGAGTGAGGATGAGGAGAGGCTCACGGGGCTCCCTTTTATAGGGGTTGAGGAGGCCCGAGGAGGGAGATCAAGCATCCATGTCTTTGAATGACATGGGTTAAATCCCGCGAAACGGCTCATTAATTTGAGGGGAAACGGTGGGGGAATGAAAGATCTTAATGAGAGGAGTTGATTGCAATTTATTGCGCAAGAAATGGTTGAAAAAATCACAAGTTATTGAAGCTTCAAATTTTGTTCATGGCGGCTGCGCGTACGAGCTCCTCTGGAACGAAACGGCTTGGAAGATGAATAGTAGAGGAGAGAGAAAATAAAAAAAATAATTTTTTTTCAAAAAAATAAAATAAATTCGAAAAAAATTCAGAAAAATTTTACCAAAATACTTGGAAACCGAAAATGCCAAATAAAATAATTTCGGATTTAATTGAAATATATTTTAGCCATTTAAAATATTTTTACTTTCTAAGCTTTAATTTAATTCAAATAAATTCGAAAATTCCAAAAATTTGAGAAAAGGATATAAATGGATAGATTGGAATGTTTGATGAATTTAGAAATTTGAATGGGCTCAATCGGAATTAAAATGAAGAAATACGATCTTTTGGAAGTTTAAAACGAGAGAAAAAGAATAAAATGATTTTCTGGAATTATGTTTGAACTGAAATGACATCATCAAGGGAAATGATTTTTAGAGGAATTATATTTCTATGGAAAAAGGAATTTATGATGTTAGGGTGACGTCAGCAAGGATTTTGATTTTCTGGCCGAATTATTTTTCAACAGAAAAAAGGTTTTATTCACTGACAGGTGGGATTGGGTTGTCGGCGAGAGGGAAGAGAAAGGAGGAAGAAGTGGACGGTCGGACGAATGCCACGAGGTGAAAGAGAAATCAGGGCCACCGGATTAAAACGAAGGGGTAAGTGAAGGCGAGTGGCTGAGATTAAACTGGGCGAGGATGGATTGAATCAGGGAACGACACGTGATGGCCAAGTAGAGAGGTTGAGGATTAAATTTGATTTAGATTTTGAAATAAAATTTAGATAAATCCAAATAAAGTTCAAATACTTCAAATTAATTAATTTGAAATTAAATTTTTCAGAGAACGAAATTTTGGGATGTTACAGTAGCTGGCACGTCCACCAGAGGGTCCTTTTGCGTTGTTTGGGCTTAGTTGACTTCTGTTAAGTGGTGCCAATTAACCTGTCCCATGGAAAGTCGTTTTAGAGAAAATAACGGCTAACCTAAAGACATCATGGGAGTGGTACATTGCCGAAATTGAAACTTAATATAGACGATGTCCACCAAACTAGAAACACGCGTGTGCTAACTAGTCAGGATTGAGAGATATGATAAGAAATTATATTTCTGTGATGATTATTCTTAAATGGTCCCTAGTCGGAAATATATAAGGACATATATGAATAGACTAGTATATGTATTAGCTGATGACCATATTTCATAGGTTATAGATATGGAGATATCAAACCAATAATATGAACACATGTTAGCGAACATGGAGTTGGATTGACTCATCATGAGACACTACGAGAACGCTGGATTCTTACAAGTCATCAGTTGGACTCATTTATAATGCGTATACTATGTCCTTAGACTTGAGGTCGTCATACGTACTCGAGATGCATAATGACTGACTTAGGGGTTGCCAAATGCTACTCCATATCTGGGAAGTTATAAAAGTAGATTTCAGGTTTTATCATGATGCATGCATTGAGGCATGGTCGATTAAGATAGGATTTGCCCCTCCATGCAACAGGAGAGATATCTCTAGGCTTCTCGAGTGATTGGATTGTAGAAATGCATAGCCATGTTACTCGCGGTGAAAGAGTTAATCGTAGTCGGGGAATTCGAGTCAGTGATCGAGAAAGAGTGGTCAAACTAACCAACAAGGATGGCACGTATTCACCTTGAGCTTGATCGATATCGTGAGGCAAAGGAAAATGCATATTAATTTTGTTGAGATTCATCTGATATAATTTTTACATATACGAGAGTTGGCATGTCTTTCTAGGGGTTGCTACCGACTAATGGACGAGTAGGAGTACTCGGGCCATGTCCAAGTGTATGTGAGCCTATAGGGTCGCACACTTAATGGGATAGGATATGATTCGAATGGTGATCTGAATTCATGTGGGCCACGTGTTCCTAATGGGCCTCAAGTTCGAGGCCTATCATTGGTGCCTATATATACAAGGCGGTGGCATAGGGTTTGCTTGAATTCAAAATTCTCAAAACTCTAGTTGCCACACGTTCCTCATCCAATACCATGCAGCTGGCGCTAGCACTCCAGCACGTGGTGTTCCTACCCCATACATGTGGATACCTTGGAGGTGTTGATACGAAGCTTCAACACTATGAGGATCTACAACTTGTGATGATCCAAAGGAGCTGGAGGAGGAGACGTATGACTACTACGACTACTACTGCATTGCCTACCTATGTCACAACCAGTGGCGGAGCCAGGATTTAGTTATGCCTTGGGCTCAGTGGTGAAATGATCTAGACTATCTAGGCTGGACCATGAAAATGTTACCCAGACTGGACTGAATTTACCCGGGCTGTACACTAGATATTTTTCCACACCCGGGCTGAAGCCTACCCTGCCTGGGGTGTGGATCCGCGCCTGGTCACAACAGTGGTATTAGAGCCATCCTGTCTAGTTTTATATTTGGATTAGATGCATATGGTGATATGTGGGAGTCATAGATGTGATCTATCACTGTTTCTGTTAGTCGTTCTATATGATAGATTGATGTTGGCGATGGTCGATATGATCGTCCATGAGCAATGGTCAATATGATCATCCATGCACTGTGGTAGATGGGTTCATGATTGCTATTCCATGATTGTGCTTTCATGGTCGAATCACATCTTGCCTCTACCAGTTGGTTTCTGCCATCCGGGCAGACAATGAAGGTGTATATTCATGGAGCACACGAAGATCAGTTTTGGTTGATCAAATCAGAGTTGTGATTGAAAAGGGTTAATGTAATTAATCCAATGCGATTTGCATGGACGGAACAATAGATTGG
Source organism: Dendrocalamus latiflorus (assembly GCA_017311315.1). Taxonomy (NCBI): domain Eukaryota; kingdom Viridiplantae; phylum Streptophyta; class Magnoliopsida; order Poales; family Poaceae; genus Dendrocalamus; species Dendrocalamus latiflorus. Next base: position 7,631,650 of record CM029677.1, read on the forward strand.
ATCTACGTAGTCAAAAAAATTTTGTCGAATCGTCGAACAGGATCATGGTGACTAGGATGCACGTGATGCATGTGAATGATGCATGGGATGCATATATGTATGTAATATTCATGGCTTGCATGTCATGCTTATTTCAGCCCAAGACTGTCTATATTTGTATAATGATGTGTGTTGACTTGTGATGCTTCTTCACTCCTTGTAGCTTTTACTAGCATGCGCTATGGAGTAATGGCTTAGTGGGTGTATTGGAGGTTTTGGCCACTTGGAGACATGGCGAATAGGAAGCACGACGATAAAGATCACCATGTGGAAGTGCCATACTATATCATGATGAAATATGATTGCCTGTGAATGATTTGCATTTCTATTTATTTATTTAATTGCCCCAACTACTTTAAACATGGTAGAAATAAAATTTCCTCACATAATATTAAGCTGAATTGATGCCCTCCCAATTAGTTGCACCATCTAAAGTCATATATTTTAATGGTAGGTCTTGCTAAAGCAGAGTGCCATTAATTTTTCTTGACTAGATGGGTTTGTCGGACACTCATAACAGTTATGGATGTTGTGGCATAGGGTTTGGTGCTAGAGCATAGAGATGTTGCCCAACAACAAGAGTTATATAGAGATATGATTAGCAAATAGTTGCTTACTAAATTCACTAATCTTCTAGCAGTGATGCCAAAGCTCACTAGTAGATAAGTTGATTGTGGGTCTTGAATCACTAAATGTCATAAGAGGGATACGGTATTTAGTGGGAGTGTCTTTACTAAATTGTTTAATATAATTTATTTTTCTTGAACATAAGTCTTAGTTTTGCATATTTTATGTTGTAGATCATGGTACCAACTATTGTACTTACTTCAAGTTTTGCTTTACATTTGATACTTGATAAACAAAAATTAAATGGAATAAATTTTATGGATTGGTCCTGCAAACTAAGAATTGTTCTTAGGTAAGATAAAAAAGAACATGTTCTTGAGGAACTAATTCCAGAAGTGCCTGTTGAAAATGCTACTCCTACTCTTAAAAATGCCTATAAAGAGGCATGGGACGAGTCCCTTGATGTTAGTTGTCTCATGCTTGCTACCATGGACTCAGATCTTTAGAAGTAGTTTGAAAACGTAGAGGCCTATGATATGATCGTGGTGCTCAAAGGCATGTTTGAGATACAAGCAAGAACTGCGAGATATGAGATCTCAAAGAAATTGTTTTGGTGTAAGCTAGCTGAGGGTAGTTCGGTGAGCCCTCATGTGATTAAGATGGTTGGTTACACAGAGAGCTTGGAAAAACTTGGTTTTTCCTTTAGCAAATAGTTGACTATTGACTTCCTACATGCTACGGGCAATTCATTTTGAATTTCCATATGAATGACTTAGACAAGAATCTCACCGAGCTACATATGATGCTCAAGACTATAGAGGACAGCATTAAAAAAGCAACAGTCATGTGATGATGGTGCAAAAGACTACCAACTTCAAAAAAAAGAAGTCTAAGGTTTTGGGCAAAAGAAAGGGCACGGGCAAAACTCAAGATGAGATCTCGAGTATCAAATCTAAGCTCCAGAAGCTTAAGATTGCCATTGCACCTGATACTATTTGCTACCATTGCCAAGGCACTATATATTGGAAGAGGAACTACAAAAAGTTCTTGGCAAAACTAGAAAAAAAGGAAGGGAAGTCAGACTTCTATTTCAGGTATAAATGTTATAGAAATAAATATTGCTACTTCTCATATTGGTTCTTGGGTATTTGATACTAGATCGGTTGCTCATATTTGCAATTTGATGTAGGGGCTGATAAGGAGTAGGAGTTCAGCAAGAGATGAGGTTGATCTTCGCGTGGGCAATGGAGAAAACGTTGCTGCGTTGGCTGTTGGCACTTTGCCATTATCTTTACCCTCAGGATTAATTTTGGAATTGAATAATTGTTATTATGTTCCTGTTTTAAGCAAAAACATTATTTTTGCTTCATGTTTGGAAGCAGAAGGTTATGAGTTCAGAATAAAGAATAATTATTGTTCAATTTATTTGAATGATGTACTTTATGGTCATGCTCTGTTGATGAATGGATTGTATATTTTAAATCTTGAGGTTGTGCCTGTCTATAACATTAACGCTAAGAAGTTTCAATCTAGTAATTTGAATTCCACTTATATTTGATATTGTCGTTTGTGTCATATAAATGAGAAGCGCACAGTGAAGTTTCATAAAGATGGTTTTCTAAACTCATTTTATTTTGAATCATTTAAAACATGTGAGTTCTATTTACTTGGCAAAATGACTAAGGCACCTTTCATTTGTCTAGGTGAGAGGGCAAATGACTTGTTAGCCTTAATACATTCAGATGTATGTGGACCAATGAGCTCAACGGCCAGAGGTAGTTTTCAGTACTTCATAACTTTTATTGATGACTTTAGTAGATATGGTTACATCTACCTAATGAGGCATAAGTCTGAATCATTTGAAAAGTTCAAGGAATTTCAGAATGAGATGCAAAATCAACTTGGTAAGATAATTAAAGCTCTACGATCAGATCATGGAGGTGAATATTTAAGCCATGTGTTTGGTGACCATCTAAAGCAATGTAGAATTGTTCCACTACTAACTTTGCCAGGAATGCCTTAGTGGAATGGGGTATCTGAATGATAGAATTGGACCTTATTAGACATGGTTCGGTCCATGATGAGTCAATCTAATCTGCCATTGTCTTTTTGGGGTTACACTTTAGAAACTGCAGCTTTCACTTTAAATAAGGTACCATCTAAATAAGTGGATAAGACACCATATTGAGATGTAGACTGGGAAGAGTCCTAGCTTGTCTTTTCTCAAAATTTGGGGATGTGAAGTATATGTAAAATGTTTGACGTCTGACAAGCTCACACCTAAATATGATAAATGCTTCTTCGTGGGGTATCCTAAAGAAACTAAAGGATATTACGTTTATAAAAGGGATGAGAACAAAGTGTGTGTTACCCGAAATGGTGTCTTTTCGGAGAAAGAGTTTCTTTCAAAAGGAGTTAGTAGGAGTATGGTGAGACTCAAAAAAATTTGGGAGCCATCGTAAAATATTTCAACTCCTACTGAACCTCAATGGAGTGTACAAGATGTTGTGGAACTTGTGGAAGAGGCACCAGCACCACGTAGGTCTGAAATGCCACGTTAATTGCCGATAAGGTATCAACATGATATTGTTAGGCAATGATGAGTCTAAGACTTATGAGGAAGCGATGATGGGTTCGGACTCTGAGAAATGGCTTGGATTCATGAGATCCAAAATTCAATCCATGTGTGATAATCAAGTTTGGAACTTGGTTGATCTATCTGATGGTGTAAAAACCATTGAGTGCAAGTGGGGTTTTAAGAAAAAGATAGACATGAATAGAAATGTTCATATCCATAAGGTATGATTGGTAGTAAAGGATTTGAAACAAATTAAAGGTGTTGACTATGATGAAACCTTCTCATCTATCACTATGCTTAAGTCTCTTTGGATCATTCTAGCTATTGCAGCATATTTTGGATGTCAAAACGGCTTTCCTAAATGGAAACCTAAGTGAGGATATGTACATGTCACAATCTGAGGGTTTTATTGATCCCCAAAATGCTAAAGATATGCAAACTTCAGAGATCTATCTATGGGTTGAAGCAAGCATCTCAAAGTTGGAATATACATTTTGATGAGGTCAAAATGTTTGATTTCGTCAAGAACAAAGAAGAACCTTGTGTTTATATGAAAGTTAGTGGTAGTGCACTTGTAATCCTAATATTATATGTAGATGATATATTATTGATTGGAAATGACATTCCTATGCTGGAATCTGTTAAGACCTCATTAACAAATAGTTTTTCTATAAAGGACGTAGGAGAGGCAGCATATATCTTAGGGATAAAGATCTATAGAGATAGATCGAGAAGGATAATTGGATTAAGCCAAAGTACTTATATTGACAAGGTGTTGAAACGGTTCAACATGCAAGATGCCAAGAAGGGGTTCTTGCTTATATCACATGGCATAAGTCTTAACAAGAGTCAGTGTTCTTCCATAACTGAAGAGCGAGACCATATGAATAGTATTCTATATGCTTCAGCTATTGGATCTACATGTACACCATGATATGTATTCAACCAGATGTATCATATGCTCTAAGTGTTACAAGAAGATACCAAGCTAATCACTGTGAAGGTCACTAGACAATTGTGAAAAACATTCTTAACCCACTCAGTTGGGCTGAAAAGCTGTGGCTTATGGCTGAAATTGCATTGTAGCGGCTGAAATTTCACTGTAGCTGAAGGTGGCTTATTTGGTGTAATTAAATCTAAAAAAATTAAAAAAATAGAAAAAAAATATGCTAGCTCAACACAGACAACGCAAACGAATACAGGAAAAAAGAACCGGCAAAAAATCTCAAAAAAGCCAAAATTTCAGAAAAAGACAAAATTTATGAATAATGCAAAATAAACTAGAAGCCAGAAACTGAAGCTAAAATGAGCGGGGCCACGTGTTCCTAGTTTATGGCGGTGATGAAGAGCTCGTTGTAAATGGATACATGGATGCAAGCTTCCAAATTGACAAAGATGATCATCATTCATAATCTGGTTTTGTATTCATTTTTAATGGAGGAGTAGTGAGCTGAAAAAGTTCTAAGCAAGGGACAGTTGCTGATTCTATGATGAAGGCCGAGTACATTGCAGCTTCTAAAGCTACGAGGGAAGGTGTTTGGATAAGGAATTTTATTGCTATGTTAGGTATGGTCCTGAATGCCTTGAGCCCAATGGATCTCTGTTGTGGTAATAATGGAGCCAATGCGTAGGCTAAGGAGCCTAGATCCCATCAGAAGTGATGTGGCACCAAGTAGCACTACAACTTTGGTTAGTGCTTGCAGTTCTGTGCACAATGTTCAAGAAGCTTTGAATACCAATTCTGAGGTTTCTAACATGCACAAAGACATATTTGGAAAGCTAATGAAGTCTATTTTCCAACGAATCAAACGGCACTTGATTTGGAGCTTCCTACACAAAGTTATGGCAATTTCATTGGATGCTGCACGAGCTGTCCGGAGAGACGCGCGAGACTTGCAAAACATAAAGAGTTCGAGTATTGCAATGCAAGTAAGGGTAAAATCCGACCACACCATGACTTTCTAAAGATCGAGAAGGATTCCTTTTCAGGTTCCAAACGGATTTGGAAGCCCCTTGAACCAGAAAACAAAACATATAAATATTTGAAACCGATTCGGACTCGGATTGGGACAGCTGGCAAGACCGATACTAAAACGTCCATAACTTTCACAAACGGAGTCCGATTTGGGCGTTCTTGGACTCGTTGGAAAGCTATTTTGAAGCCCCACATAATGGACAAGGTGCCAGCCACGAAATCCTCATAGTCAGATCGCAAATTAAGAGAGAATCCAGAGGTAGCAGTTTAGGTATTTCCTTTTTAGTTCGTATTGGAGTTTATTTCGGCCTTAGGCCAAGTAGTGCGTGAGTTGTAATCAAGGCCGTGCATTGTGCACCAATATAAGGCCAGGGCCTTAGCCCCATTGTAACTGAGACTTTGATTTGAGAAATAGAAACCAGAAAATCACCATGGTTTGGTGGCCATTGTTGGCGTGTTCTTGAGATTTCCATCGAGGAATTGCTCTTGGTGTGTTGAATCCAATTGTGGTGTTGGATTCTACTCGCTGAAACTTCAGTTTCTCTACCCTTTGTTCACGTGCTGCGGTGTGCGTGGGAGAAGGCTTATCTTGGAGAGGGCATCCAACAAGGCGTATCGTGAAAGATCAGGGCCAAAGCAACGGGGTTCAGCTAGCTTGCTAGTGGATCCGCATCATCTTGGTATCAGAGCGTGGTTGATCACGGTTCGCGATTGCTGAATTTTTTCTTGATGGCGGGTTCTATGAAGATTGAAGATGGCAAGGCGCGACATAATCATGCCGATCCAATCAGGGAGGTGCCCCAATATGCAGCGTCTTTGCCGCCCGAGGTACGAATTGGATTTGAAGCGACACGTGACTACTTCTTAAGTTGTCACCGGATGCTTGAAGGCAAGGTTGATGATTTGGGGGCGCGAATTGATGCTTTGACGGAGGCGCTACGCAACCAGCCACCACAATTTCAGCATGTTGAACGGGGACCTCAATATCCCGAACGGCGTGCACCATATGAAGGCGACGAACATGAGGAGGTCTTTGATGGTGCAGCGGGCTTTGCTCCACAACCGCGCCATGCTCGGGACTACCGTGGTGCTGACCGTGGCAGGGACATGCGTGGCAGAGGTGCTGCCAATGGTGGAGGTATGCGTGATGGTGTCGGGTTTGCTCAGCGTGTTGCCGTGGATGATGGAATTGGGCGGATAAAAATTTATATCCCATCATTTAATGGTAAAGCTGAACCGGAGGAGTACTTGGAGTGGGAGATGCGTGTCGAACAAATTTTTGACAGCCATCACTATACTGAGGATAAGAAGATTCGTTTGGCGACAATTGAGTTCACCGGATATGCTCTTGTTTGGTGGAATCAATTGTGTCGCGTAGGAGCTCATCCGGATACTTGGGTACAATTGAAGAATATTTTGAGGCGTCGTTTTGTCCCAGCACACTACACTAGGACCTTGTACAACCGGCTACAACAACTACGCCAAGGTAATTCTAGTGTTGACGAATATTATAAAGAGATGGAGATGTTGATAATCCGTACAGGAACAGAGGAGCATGATGAGGCTACTATGGCACGTTTCTTTAATGGGTTGAATGAGGATGTGCAAGATAGGGTGGAGATGGTCAATTACTTCAACATCCAAGACTTGGTGCATCAAGCTGAACGTGCTGAACAACAATTGAAGCGCAAACAAGGCAAGGGTAGGCATGCCAACACTCAAACAAACCCATGGAGGCGTCCATCACAGCAAGGCGATGATGTGGGTTCACCCTACAAAGTGGCGGCATCAAGCCGTTCAAATGGTGCTCTTTCAAAGGAGGCAAGCAACAGAGGTAAAGAAGCAACTAAAACTGATTCTAGTTTGCCTTCTAATGCTCATGCTAGAGAAATTGAGTGTTTCAAGTGCAAGGGAAGATGTCATATGATGCGTGATTGTCCAAATCAACGAAGAGTGCTTCTCACTAAAGATGGCTATGCTTCAACAACTTCTAGTAGTGATTCTGAAAGTGAAAAATCCGATGATTCCAAGGAGAATGTTGTCTATTGTGATCCAGAATTGAATGGTGTTAATCTTTTGGTCCGGAAGGTGCAAAGTAAAGAAACTGAAACAAAAAGACAGCGGTGGAGTGTTTTCCAAGCGGAGTGCAAGATCAAAGATAAAACATGCAAGTTGATCATAGATGGTGGAAGTTATACCAATGTGATTAGCAAAGATTTGGTGTACGCTTTAGGGCTGTCCACGTGGAGGCATCCTCAACCACATCATGTGGAGTGGCTACACAACTCCGGAAGGCTAAAGATAACTCACAAGGTGCGTGTTCCGTTTGTTGTTGGTGACTATGTTGACAAGGTGGATTGCGACGTAGTTCCAGTGGATGCATGTGGGTTATTGTTGGGAAGACCATGGCAATATGATCGCAATGCTACGCATGAGGGCCGGTCCAACACATATACATTTGTACATGAGGAAAAGAAGCATGTGTTGAAACCAAAATTGGATAGTGCTATTCATGTTGATGAAGAAATTACAGCCAAGAAGAAGCAAGCTCCCAAGATTACCCCAAAGCCGAGGACGGCTTTGCTTCAAGGAGGGGAGGATGATGTGGCACCAAGTAGCACTACAACTTTGGTTAGTGCTTGCAGTTCTGTGCACAATGTTCAAGAAGCTTTGAATACCAATTCTGAGGTTTCTAACGTGCACAAAAGACATATTTGGAAAGCTAATGAAGTCTATTTTCCAACGAATCAAACGGCACTTGATTTGGAGCTTTCTACACAAAGTTATGGCAATTTCATTGGATGCTGCACGAGCTGTCCGGAGAGACGCGCGGGACTTGCAAAACATAAAGAGTTCGAGTATTGCAATGCAAGTAAGGGTAAAATCCGACCACACCATGACTTTCTAAAGATCGAGAAGGATTCCTTTTCAGGTTCCAAACGGATTTGGAAGCCCCTTGAACCAGAAAACAAAATATATAAATATTTGAAACCGATTCGGACTCGGATTGGGACAGCTGGCAAGACCGATACTAAAACGTCCATAACTTTCACAAACGGAGTCCGATTTGGGCGTTCTTGGACTCGTTGGAAAGCTATTTTGAAGCCCCACATAATGGACAAGGTGCCAGCCACGAAATCCTCATAGTCAGATCGCAAATTAAGAGAGAATCCAGAGGTAGCAGTTTAGGTATTTCCTTTTTAGTTCGTATTGGAGTTTATTTCGGCCTTAGGCCAAGTAGTGCGTGAGTTGTAATCAAGGCCGTGCATTGTGCACCAATATAAGGCCAGGGCCTTAGCCCCATTGTAACTGAGACTTTGATTTGAGAAATAGAAACCAGAAAATCACCATGGTTTGGTGGCCATTGTTGGCGTGTTCTTGAGATTTCCATCGAGGAATTGCTCTTGGTGTGTTGAATCCAATTGTGGTGTTGGATTCTACTCGCTGAAACTTCAGTTTCTCTACCCTTTGTTCACGTGCTGCGGTGTGCGTGGGAGAAGGCTTATCTTGGAGAGGGCATCCAACAAGGCGTATCGTGAAAGATCAGGGCCAAAGCAACGGGGTTCAGCTAGCTTGCTAGTGGATCCGCATCAAGAAGTCTAAAGCATATACTCAGGCAATGTCATCTTATTCACGACATTGTAGATAGAGGAGATGTAAAGATATGCAAAGTATACACGGATTTAAATGTTGTTGATTGTTGACAAAACCTCTCACACAACCAAAGCATGAGCTATCAGTATTAGATACTTAAATGATTGACTCTATTGCAAGTGAGAGATTATTGAAATATGCCTTAGAGGCAATCATAGAGATGATTATATTTCATTATGTTCAGAATTTATTGGATAGTATGTTGTTTTGTTCCTCAAATAATATCGTTAATATTTATTACCAAGTATGTGACTTGATTGTGAAACTCAATATTTCTATGATGATTATTCTTAAACGATCCCTAGTCAGAAATATATGAGGACACATATGAATAGACTAGCATATGTATTGACTGATGTCCATTTTTCACATGTCATAGATATGAAGATATCAAACCAATAATATGGACACTTGTTAGCGAACATGGGATTGGATTGATCCACCATAAGACACTACAAAAACGTTGCATTCTTACATTTCATTAGTTGGTCTCATTTATAATGCTTATGCTATGTTCTTACATTTGAGGTTGTCACACGTACTCGAGATGCATAATGACTGAGTTAAGGGTTACCAAACTCTACTCTGTAACTAGATAGTTATAAAGGTAGGTTTCAGTTTTTGTTATTATGTATGCATCAAGGCATGGTCGATCAAGATAGGATTTACTCCTCCATGCAATGGGAGAGATACCTCTAGGCCTCTCAAGTGATTAGATTCCAGAAATGCATGGACATGCTACTTGTGGTTAAAGAGTTAACCATAGTTGGGGAATTCGAGTCACATGATCGAGAAAGAGTGGTCAAGCTAACCAACAAGGATGGCATGTACTTGTCTTGAGCTTGACCGATATCATGAGGCAAAGGGAAATACATATAAATTTTGTTCAAGTTCGTTTGATATGATCTTTACATATACTTGGGAGTCGGTATGTCTTGCTACGGGCCGCTACTAATTAGTGGACGAGTAGGAGTACTTGGGCCATGTCCAAATGTATGTGAACCTATAGGGTCGCATGCTTAAAGGGCTAGGATATAATTCGTATAGTGATCTAAATTCATGTGGGCCATGAGTTCCAAATGGGCCTCAAGTTCGAGGCCCATTATGGATGCCTATATATAGTGTGGCGATGGTATAGGGTTTGTTTGAATTCAAAATTCCTGAAATCCTAGTCACCACACTTTTCTCATCCAATACCACACAGCAGCACTCCAGCGTGTGGTGTTTCTGCATCGTACGTATGGATACCATGGATGTGTTGATGCGAAGCTTCATTTCGAGGACGGTATGCAACTTGTGATGATCAAAATGAGATGGAGGAGGAGATGCGTAGTTAGGATGACTACTACTGCACCGACTCTACTTCCGCTACAAGTCTGCACTTCTAGTGGTAATCTCGTGATTTATTACTAGCAGAGGTTCCTTGTTTACATGTAATGTGGTAGATTTTTGCAATTGTGCTAGCATAGCCTACCCGTGGTGCAACACGGTCTGTATAAGGATGGAATTAGCAATGCCACTTTTAGGCAAGACTAATCTAAGCAGTTATCTATAAACCAGGCGTCTGATATTTGTTGTTATAGACAAGTCAAATTTTCATCAATCGAGTTCAAATCAGCATTCAACAGCAGAAGCATTCATCGAAAAAAGAGAGGACACATATCATACTAAAGTGAGTTCCATATTCCCTGGAGTACGTACTCCCACTTGTTATATACCATTTAAACAAACAAGTTATACCACTTTATTCTTTTGAACATACTCTAATAATGATTACAAGATACTCCAAAGTGGGTTCCATAAAAATTTTCATAAAAGCCTACTTTTTATAGCATAATTTATGTACATACTCTTTTTACATATGACAAAGCTTATATACTAAAAAAATAAGGGTTCTGATGAAAAATTATCAACCATGTCGTATTGGAATATCTAAAAATTAGTATTTAAGTATACGAAACTAATAAAGAGGTATAACATGTTCGTTTAAGTGTTATATTGGAAGGTGAGAGTATGTACTTCTGTGAGTATGAATACTTTATATACATCACCGATACAAGACTGCATAGTAATCTTAGAAGCACCCGGTCGAATGCAGAGACCGCTGAGGATGTGGAGGGACTCAAGGAGAAGCACCTGAATGACCAAGCGTATTCAATATGAGTGTCTAGGGTTACAAATGGCTTCCTCTCTCCCATTACAAAGGGTCCTATTTATAGAGGGAGAGATGGAGGTGAGTGAAGTTACGAGTTTGCTCGCGGGGCCTAGCCTACTCCTGGGGGGGTATCTACATCCTTTACCCCACGCGGGTCCCCCTCTGGGTTGGTCTTGCATACCTCGCTGAAGTTGGTCTCGCAAACCCCACCAAGGTTGGTCTTACAAACCTCGCCGAGGTTGGTCTTGCAGACCTCGCTGAGGTTGATTGTGGACTTGACTCAGGGTAGGCCTTTCCAATGGGCTCCATCGCTCCGAGGCGGTCATGGGCCCTAGGTAGCACGAGGATATGAAGTTATATTCTACTTCCAGTTGAGGTACTTCCACCTTTGATATACCACCTAAACAAACTTGACGTACTCCTTTATCACTTTGGGTATACTCATATACTAATTATAAGATACTCCAATGTGAACCACATAAAAAAATTGCAAGGGAGTCTATAGTTTTTGGGGTATTTCACAAATATCTTCATATACGCACGTAAAAAGGAGTATATCTAAAAAAATATATACATACCACCTAAATGGCCTTATATACTAGTATACTACACGTACATGTGCTGCGTTACATGAGATACTATATATATATATATATATATATATATATATATAGATATAGATAAACTATTATGTGCTTGAGGGTAGAATAAGTTATTCTACGCTATAGCTAGTTCCCTGCACCCCGACTGAGCCCATCCTCCACCAAGCCAGCACAACCCATCTGTCCCCAGCCCTTATGCAAGACTCCCATCTGATCTAATCGATCCCAACATACATGGGCCACAAGCCCATGACCTCGACAAAGCGTCACATTGCCAGTGTGTGCCACAGCTATATGTGGTAGTAAACTCTAATGACTCGTCTAGTAAATTCATCAGTATAGTGTAAACAGTTTCACCTGGCTGTAAAATGGAATATCTTTGGTCATAAATGTGGTTTTCATTTTACTACCAATGTCACACGGCCAGCATGCGCTACCATAGCTATGGTAGTAAACTCTTACAACACATCCAGTAAATTCGTCAATATAATGTAAGTGGTTTTATTTGACCATAAAATAGAATGTATCTGATCGTAAATATGTCTTCCATTTTTACTGTCGCCATCACATGGCCAGCATGTGCTACCATAGCTGTGGCAGTAAACTCTTACAACACATCCAGTAAATTCGTCTATATAATGTAAGCAGTTTTATCTGACCATAAAATAGAATGTATCTGGTTGTAAATATGGCTTCCATATTTACTGTCGCCATCACATGGCCAGCATGCACCATGGCTAGGTGTGGCGGTAAACTCTTACACATGTTCAGTAAATTTTTCAGTATAGTGTAAGCGGTTTCATCTAATAGTAAAATAGAATGTATCTGATTGTAAATATCGTTTCCATTTATAGCCAGCATATGCCACGGCTAGGTGTGATAGTAAACTATAATGTTGCATCTGGTAAATTTGTTAGTACAATGTAAGTGCTTTCATTTAGCCGTAAAATGGAATGTATCTGGTTGTAAATGTGGTTTCTATTTTTGCGGCTGACTCTAGCACGTGGTTGGATCACGCGGTTCATCTTGGTTGTAAGTTGGCTTATATCTGGACGTAGATGTGGTTTCTGTTTTTACTGCCGTTATCACACAGCCAGCATGCGCCATAACTAGGTGTGGTAGTAAACTCTAACGATACATCTAGGAAATTCATCGGTACAGTAAAAGTGGTTTTATTTGGTCATAAATGTGGTTTTTATTTTTACTACTACCATCACACAGTAGTGGCATAGGCACGGGAGACGACGGATGTGTGGTGGCAGTAAAACTGCATGACCTAGGTGACTATGATCGATTACTGCTGATTGGTGGGCTCCTGCACCTATGTGTTGGACGGCCTCATGCCATTGTCATCAATTCCATGTGGCACCGCCATGCGGTGTAGTGGAAGACAGGGGTGTGCGATTTTGCAGATGGCTGGTGGTGGTGCCTGGGATCGAGTGCAGGTGGGTCATGGTCGAGCGTGTGGGGCGTTGTTGGGCACGACACCTGTTATGGACGGAGCATAGGCACAGAATAGCGGCACCATGTGTGTGTGTATATACACACTATAGCGCCACTAGGCACCTTAGCGTCCCAATTTATATATATATATATATATATATATATATATATATATATATATATATATATATATATATATATATATATATATGAAAAAGATCTTTTACTCCCGGGTGTAATTACACCCACCTCTAATATACCACCTAAACAAACTTGAAATACCCCTTTATCACTTTAGGTTTACTTGTATACTAATTATAAGATATTCCAATATAAACCACATAAAAAAATTATATATATAGGATCAGATTTTGTGCATGTCATGCTTGTAAAGGCGTGGGAGTGATCGAGTGGGACGAAAAGATTGTTCCAACTAATAAAATTGCGACCTGATACTTTAGGCCCCGTTAATTTGGAGCATATAAATTTTTTGATATTTTTTGAGGAAAATATTTTGTTCGATATGAAGTTCCCATAAAATTTATGTATTTCAAACACGCCTAAATCAAATATTGGTCCATGAATCTGGTTGCTGCAATCACCTCCGTAGGCTATCTAATTAAAGCTTATTCTACAAAATAACTTAATTTTGTTCTATCCTTTCCCGCAAAAAAAAAAAAGTCCGCATCCTTTGGTTGGGGTACGGGTCAAGTTAGCCTTTGGAAGAAATGCAAACAAAGTGACAAACCGAACACGTACGTCCGACGACTGTGGCTCTTGTCGCCAATGGCGAGCACTTCACCATCCACAAAGCCAGTCCCAAAAAGAGAACAATCAATCACCTTTTGTTTCGCGATTCCATCTATATCCATCTAATCGGATCAGCTGTACTTTTGGAGCCAAGAAGCTAGCATGTTCCTCCTCCTTCGAAGACAAAAAAGTACTTAATTCCTACTTATCTTCAATGTTGTCCCAAGGATAGGATAATATATTATAAATTAGGAAGCTGGTATTGAACGATATACCAATGTAATGGTGTAGCAAAGTTTCGAGTTTCAAAGGAGCCAGGTTTCATATGTTACACAAGACAATTCAGGTTTTAGAGCACAATCTTTCATGAAGTTTCAAATGGGCTTCAGGTTTCAGCACACAACTTTCAGATGTTTCAACCAAGTTTCAGGTTTAAGAGCACAAAATTTCACAAAGTTTTGAACAATGGTGAAGCCAAGATGAAAATGGAGGGTGGGCTTAAAACCTCACAGTACTAAACTACATTGACACAAATATAGTATTTTACTTTTGTGCAATTCAAATTCATACATTAATAGAAGAGAAACAAACCAAAAGAGAGAAATACAACAAAAGTACCTTAATAATAGAAAGTGCATCCTGAAATATATAAATATGCTTCCAGTGAGTAGATATCAGTCATCTGTGTATCAAAAATCGTAAAATTAGTGATATGACAACTAATTGTAAATAATCATGAATATTAAAGGAAAAACAAAACATATCACTAATGTGCAAGCTTAAATTACAAGGCAAATCCATTCTGCGAGGTTTCATGCCTTGGAATCGTCATATGACTTTATCATTATCAATACTTATAAATAACTCTCGCTCAGTGTAGCACACCATCAAATCATTGAGCCACTCATCGACTACCTTGTTGCACAAATTTATTTTGATAATATTCATTGCCCAAAATATTCTATCAACAGATGCCTTTGCAACTGAGAGGACCAATGTCAACTCGACGATACGATATACCAATGAAAAAGTTCTATCTTTTTCGATTTTGACCATCATTTGAGTAAGTTTTGAAATATCACGACATCCATGAAATCCATCACTTCTCCTAATATTGAGAATGAAGGTTTGAAGCTAACTCCTTAAGAAGAACCGCTCAGCTACCGTGAAATCTTCAGCATAAATCTTAGAAAGTCTAACAAGTTTATTAACATCAAACTTAGAGAAGGAGTCCTTTGGATCAAGGCAAGACATACATACCAATAACTCA
The DNA here is from genome assembly GCA_017311315.1 of Dendrocalamus latiflorus. Lineage (NCBI taxonomy): Eukaryota > Viridiplantae > Streptophyta > Magnoliopsida > Poales > Poaceae > Dendrocalamus > Dendrocalamus latiflorus. The sequence continues at coordinate 7,646,683 of CM029677.1, forward strand.
AACTTCATTGAAGTGATGAGTAATCTCATTCATAGTTGCATCAAGAGTAGCATTGAAAATCTCAACTTTGTAATAATGATGCCGAGTCACTGTGTACTTCTGACGTATAGATTTACCATAACTCCAATGGTACTATCCATGTTTGGCACATCAATCCTATATACCTCACAAAAGCTTTTAACTTGGTAAACAATGACTCCCACCCGTTGTCTCTCATATTTTGCAAGCAACATATTTTGCAAGCAATCTTTCATAAGCTATGTCAAGCACATAGCTTCAGCAATGTCTTGATGCTTCTTTTGCAAAGCAAGTGATGGCTCATTTGTAATGCTTAACAAGGTTATTAAGAAATGCATGTTGAATACAAATTCAAAGGATTCCATCTTTTTAGTAAACTTGTTGCTCCACCTTGAGTTGAGTTTTGACAAGCATATTCACTTGCAAGCTCTAGAACATCCACCATTGCCTCCCACATTTGGTATATACAAAGTAAGGTTTTGAGATGTGAGCCCCACTGAGTATCTCCATGTCTAACTAGGCCAGCTTCCTGATGTAGCCCTGTCCTAAATGAAATCAAACCATTCTCTAAGTTGTCTTGTAAGACATCATGATGCTTTGCAATTAACGCATCTTTTCCCTTGCAAGATGTACTCATAGTAGTCATTATAACATGGACATAGTTGAAGAAATCAGCAATAGCTCTACTACAACTTGTGACAGTAACAACCACCAACTATAACTGGTGTATGAAGCAATAGACATAGAAAGTGCATGGATTCTCTATCGTAGCCTGCCCACGAAGCCTTGAACACTACTACAAAACATGGATACTGTAATACATTCCTGTATCACATTCGTCAATGTGTTACAAAGAAATTCCATAGTAACATAAAACAATGTGTTACAGACAATGGTTGTAACACAAAGCACTTGTTTTATAAAAATGTGTTACTGAGAACAATTATAGTAACACAAAATTAATGTTACAAGTAAAATATTACAAAGATTGTACTATGTTGTAACACATAAATGGAACATGTAAAATGTGTGCCAAATATATACCCTATAGTAACACAAAACAATGTTACAACTAAAGTGTTACAAAGAAATATATATATGTGACCTTCCAATTCATGGTCTGCAAGTACGTCGCAGTCGGTGTCGTCTTGGTTGTTAGGCAATCACATCGTGGTCCTCACATGACTCTTGAGCAACAACTATTAGGCAATTGAAAATGTCGTGTAGTTGCCGGAGCCCACTTCCAAACTGTTGGGTTGAGCACAAGCTACGCTATAGATATATCGTGATCATGAGAGGAACAAGTACGACGGGAAGAAACATGAAAAACAAAAAACTACGTAAAATTAAATAGGAGAATAGTAGAATTCTTTTGATTGTATGGGCGATCACTACTTACCTCCTCCCTACAATTATATAAGGTGATACAAACTTTATCTTTTAGGTTGATAAGAAAATCAAATAGATTTAAACTCATTTTCACATGATCTCGCTTTCTATGCTCCAATACCGAGTGTAAACATTTATTGGTTCTGGGTCTAACAAAAAAGCTATGAAAAAAACAGTTCTCTCTACTTTCAAGCTCTGAGAAGAGAATAAACCATCTTATCTTTTCATCTCAGTCACAATCACATCTCCAACACTTATCCTTATATAACAGTAAACCTAATTTGAATTCAAAATGAAATATTCTTCAGCCACACGCTTTTCTGATCCAACAGATCAACCAATCTAACTTGGTTATTATGAAGAATTGTGATAGATACTGGCAGGTATGGTAGTAAAACAAATTGTTAAATCAAAAGAGTAATCATTGGACAAAAAATTGACTCATGATCTATATTTCTATGCAAGAGGCAATGTTGTAGATTGCCTAAAAAGGCCACAAGAAGGCATTTAAGTACGGCCTACAACAATGTTTGAGACAATTTAAAAAAATGCCTTCACAAAAGCACTAGGCAAGGTGTTTATGAGTTGATATCTAGAATAGCATGAACCATCATCTAGACCATTTTACATATAGCATATGAACTCCAAAAGACTTGGAGAACAAAAAAAAGCCATGTATGCTCTCCAACTTCGCGACCATGCATCGATCATACTTAAGAGCTGGAACAAAGTCACTAGGGATGCCACAAAACATCAGTAATATGCAATGCCATAAAAATAAAATATTAAAATATTGTTGCTAGAATAGAAAGTTGTGACCTACATAAATGAGCTCTAAAATTACCAAATGATAATAGAACCTATGAGTTGAAAGTGGAGAAAATCATTACCATTGTGCTGATCACTTTAGCTATCTTAATAAACACATTACCATTGTGCTATCCTCGACATGTTTATAAATAACAAGTGCAGCCACTAGCTACAGAACTGAATATCCAGACAAGTTTGCTTTGTTTTCTTCATCAATTGATCTTTCTACCAAATTCTCACAGTCTCACTACAACTCTATGTTAACGATTGCAGTTTGGATCAATCAAAACAAATGCATTACAAATTTAGCACCATCCAGGAATGTATCTGCTCACCTGCACTTGGAGCTGCAGTTGCTTCAGATACTCAATGACCTCGTCAAGCATGGATGCCTTGTCAGTCTGCATCCCATAAACCAACGCAAACATGAACCCGTAAATTTCCATCACAAACACAACTCAACAACCCCCAATTCAACACAAAAGAGAAGGGCTTCTTGGTTTTTCTTCCTGACCTTGTTGGAATTCGGCATCAGGTTATGCAGACAACGGAGGTCGGAGCGGACGGCCCGCGGCCGGAGCGGCGGAGTTGAGGATCTGGCGGTCGCAGTTGTAGGGACCCAGATATTACCATCCGGATTCCTCTGTGATTTTACTGCACTATTCCCTAGATCAGTAGATAGTGCTCACAGTTACAGTAATGAATATCAAAATACATATCATGCGGAAGCGTAAATATATTAGTAGACTTACTCATGGGCCGATTAGGCCGAGATCATTAAATTGTAGCAGTGGAAGAACGAAGCACACAAGTGGACCTTCAGGACATGCCCACAGGCAGCCAACTGGAGGTTCGCGACCTAGCCCTTGACATCATCATCTTCTCTACCAGCTTGTCCAATCTTGTTGCTGAGGCGAGGTGATTTGATTCCTGATTCTGAATTTTGTCGCAAAAGCGAGTGTGAGCACTCCAACCCCGTGCTCCGCGAGCCAATACACAGAATGCAAATAAATAGTATGCATGGCTTATCAAAGGAGAGGCTCGGGTTATTTTATTTGCCATAAAACGCGTTTAGTAGCATTTCTATTATTATATCATATTGTTGTTTTTGTGACCTAAAGACTCCTCACCGCAAATGACATCATTGACTTAATCCACCAAAGACTCACGCTCTTTATTAAAAGCTGAAGGGTGGGGCCATACATTGTACCCTCTGAAGGGTGGGGCCCACATGTCAGGGAGAGATTTTAAATGATTACCTGTAATAGTACTTATGACAGTCATTAACAACTAATTAGCATTAACTATCCCTTGTATGAACATTAATTAAACTTACTTACACCCTAAATTAAATTAATTTGCATTATTTATTGGCTAATCTTTTATTTTCTTTAAGTATCCCCTAATTATTCCTTAACCCCCTTTCACTGTTGCTTCTAGCAAAAATAGGTGGAAATCCTAACCATGCTTGCGGCCACAGAGATTCGAACGCGGGCGGCACCGGATGAGGTCGTAGACTTTGAGCGATAAAGTCATAGTGAGTTGTATGTGGTTGTGGCAAGCTAGCGATGGTCATAGCTTGTGTCTTGGTGACAAAAATATTTGGTTATACAATATATGAGACGTGAATCTTAATGAATTTTGTTTTGTATTTTATCGTGGCGTTAGCACGGGCACACTACTAGTAATTACTAGATATTATAAGCACAGAAATGTGGGCCAAACTGGGCGTTCTTTGGTTAACCAATGGCAAATCTGATCTACTTAAGTATAACAGTTGCATCCCCTCAAAAAAGAATTATAATGGGTACATGTTTTTGAAATACACAGGTTATATATGAACAGTTGAGTGGGCATAGGGTGGGATGGAAAAAATCTCTTCATTATTTGACCGAACACTTCTCAGATGGCACTAAAATAGGGAAGCAAGCAAACCAGCCAATTGTTTTGCTCATTGACGAGCTTGATCTTCTTCTGACGAGAAATCAGTCGGTAATATTTTTAGCTGAACTTATTAAGTATAAATTTTCTCCTAACTGCATATAGATCCTCCATGACGTAGCTACCTTTTGCATCCATTTGTTTCATAACAAAACTTTAACTTTGTCTGAGTTCCACATCAAACTAGTAGAATGAATGGCATATGCTTGAGGTGCATAAACTTATTTAGTATAAATTTTCTCCTAACTGCATATAGATCCTCCATGACGTAGCTACCTTTTGCATCCATTTGTTTCATAACAAAACTTTAACTTTGTCTAAGTTCCACATCAAACTAGTAGAATGAATGGCATATGCTTGTTTCGTAGTGCATGAGGTTTGGAAATAAGAAGCAAGTAACAAAACTAAAAAAATATCCAAAACAATCCTGAATTTTCCTACCAAGTACCTGGTCATACCTGCAGTATACTGAGTACAGTATGTTTGGGTCTCCAGACTCAGGTTCATCCATTGACTATATATATGAAAAAAATTGCTAAAATATTCTCTAGACCTAGGAGTATATTAATGAAATATTCTCCAGACCTAGGTTCATCCATTGACTATAAACTAATCGCCACCTCCTGTTAGGCTTTGTCAGATTTGGCTATCGGCAAACGCTCACTGGAATGCTCTCTGAACTCACTCGTTCACAGGTGGAAGATTCAGTAGTGAACAGTACCCTTGACGAAAGTCCGATAACAGGGGACCAATAGATGAAACACAGGCAAAATGATGGCAACTGATCTGGGGTGTTTTTGTTCAGGCAAAATGCTAATCTGGGGTGTTTTTGTTCAGTCTTTTATTCATAACTAACTGATGGTTACATGCACAGTTTGGTCATCCGGAATTTTGTGTATTCAAGGCACACTCTCTACAGAAGCCGTTCTAAAAAAGAAACCGTTGATGACAGACCTATTAAAAACACGAACCCGGTGATCTGGTCCTCGAGAAAGGGCATATAGTGTATCACTAATCCCCCCTTCTGCATAAAGTTCGTTCATCTCTAATCGATTTGAAAACAGCAAAATAAATAAAGACAGTAGCTATTTTCTGTAAGCATGCAGTTGACAACGTTACTCACCTTACGTTCAAACCAACCAACAAATTGCTCCCTGTGACGTCTCTCAACACCGTGTGTAGTAATCTTTTTGAGTTCCTCCTTATGCAAACTACATATGATCAAAACAAAGGTACTCAATTAGAAAAACATTAATCATGAGGAACATTAAACACACACCAGTTGTAATTTCAACTTACTCAATCCATGGAACAGCCTCATCACAGTTTGTTATTATGTAGTGCCGCATCTGCTTCAACTCTAAACTAGGAATAGACTCAACTTTGCAACCTTTCTTACTATAGTCAATGGTCTGAAATACGCTAAGCCCAGACGGTGATTCATTCGTTGCACTGCTTTCATGACGCTCTGGGCGGTTCAGCTTCGTATCGATGTCTTCTAGGAACCGAGAACAAAATGTCATGCACTCCTCAGCGATATATCCCTCTGCTATAGAACCTTCAGGTTGTGCTTTGTTCCTCACATATCCTTTCAGCGTACGTAGATACCTCTCGACTGGATACATCCATCTATAACACACAGGTCCTCCAATTCTAGCCTCCTCAGCTAAATGAACTGGCAAATGCATCATAATATCAAAAAATGCTGGTGGGAATAACATCTCTAGCCGACATAAAGTCTCTCCAATCGAAGAGGTCAGTTTTTCAAGGTCACTTTCCACCAGTTCCTTTGAACATAATGAACTGAAAAAATTACTTAGCTGAATCAATGGGATAGCAACATCTTGAGGCAATATGTCGCGTACTACTAGTGGTAATAGTTTCTGTAATATAACATGATAGTCATGAGTCTTCAGTCCAGAAACCTTACATCCCTTGACGTCCACGCATCTCTTTATATTTGCTGCAAAACCATCAGGCATCCTCACTCCTTGTAGGAATTTGCATAACATTTCCTTCTCATCCTTGCCTAAGCTGTACAACGCTGATGGCAAAGTATACTTGCCATTCTCCACCACATGATGTTGATCCTTCCTAATCCCAAGATTCTGCAAGTCAAGCCGAGCCTTCTCACCATCCTTACATTTAGCATCAATGTCCAGCAATGTCCCCAATATGCTCTCACCAATGTTCTTCTCAATGTGCATGACATCCAAATTATGCCTAATAAGCAATTTTTCCCAGTACGGTAGTTGGAAGAATACACTCTTCTTCCTCCAATTGTGCCACCTAGTTTCTTCTTCACGCTGCTTCCTCTTCCTTGTGCCTTGCCCAAATTTTGGTTGCTCAAAACTGTCATACTGCTGCAGAACCTCTTCACCAGTAAGTGGCACCGGAGCCTCCCTTGTTTCTACCTTGTTGTTGAAGCTACTTTTATTCCTGCGCCATCTATGGTTCTGTGGCAGAAAGCGACGATGACCCAGGTAGCAATGCTTGCAGCCAAATTTCAACCATAAGTATTATGTATACTTATGACAGTAAGGACATGCAAACTTGCCTTTAGTACTCCAACCAGACAGCATGGCATATGCAGGGAAATCGTTTATGGTCCATAGTAGAACTGCACGTAAGGTAAAATTTTTCCTAACCTTTGCATCCCATGTGAGAACACCCTTTTCCCAAAGATCCTTTAGCTCATCGATCAGTGGCTGCAAATAGACATCGATGTTCATTCCAGGAGATTTGGGCCCTGGTATCAGCATTGACATCATCCAATACAATTGTTTTAAACACAACCAAGGAGGCAAGTTATAAGGGATTATGATGACAGGCCAAGTAGTGTATGCAACATTCAACATCCCAAACGGATTGAAGCCATCAGATGCAAGTCCAAGCCTTACATTGCGAGGGTCAGATGCAAATTCCTCCTCCAGGGCATCCAAATGCTTCCATGCCAACGAGTCCGCAGGGTGACGCATTTTCCCATCACGCACCAATCCTTCCTTATGCCAACGCATAAGTTTTGATGTCGACTCCCTCATAAACAATCTTTGCAGCCGAGGAGTAAGTGGGAAATACCGCAAGATCTTACGTGGAAAATGCTTTTGTCCGCCACAAGTGCTAGAGGACTCAGCATCTTCAGAAGAGTCGGTCCCTTTCCACCTAGACTGACCACAGGTTGGACATGTATCCAAGTCAGCATAATCCCCACGAAATAACACACAGTCGTTCACACATGCATGAATCTTTTGGTAGTCGAGTCCAAGATCTCGAACAACCTTACGCACTTTATCCAAGGTGTCTGGGATACCAGGGAGGAACAACGCGAACAGATCAAGGATCGACTGTATTCCATTGTTACTAAAACCATGCATGCACTTCATCTGAAAGATCCTGATAATGAAAGAAACCTTTGTAGCCTCCTTGCAGCCTGGATACAGTTCCTTTTGTGCCTCGGTTAATAACTTAAAGAACTTCTTTGCACTCTCATTTGGCTCTTCATCTCCACTTCCTGTGAGTTCGCCATGTATAGCTCCGCGGATTAGTGCAGAAATCAGTTCTTTGCTAGCAGGCGCATCACCTGTTTCGCCATCATCGTATTCTCCTTCAGCAGGGTTATCCTCCTGAGGACATGCAACTAAATCTTGAGCATTACCTTCTCCTTGGATGAAACTTTCATCGAACCCTCTAAGTACCAAATGACTTCGAACATCTTTTTGATTTCTGTAGGACATGCAACGGCAACGAGCACATGGACATGGAGCAGTTTCTTCTTTAGATCTGCCTCCAAAGGTATTCTGAATGAAGTCCTTAAATCCTTTTTGCCATTCAGCAGTATACTTCGCCATGCGCATCCAGCTCCTATCTTCAATCGACATGCTGCTGCCTTGCCTCTTGGAAAACAGCCCACCGACTCTTCACCACGGACCCAACCTTCCCAACAACACCAGCTATATTATCCGATTGCCCTGCCTGCTTCCGCTTAACACATGCATTAAATCGGTACAGTAAGGTTAAAGTTCCAGGTAAAGCAGACATAAAAAATGGTAATAGGATACAAATACAAGCAGCTTGCACAGTCACACTGTCAGGACTATACTAGTAACTCGATAATAGCTCCGAAGCACATGATAATTGTTATCTTTATCGGTGCCAGAAACCTATGGAGGACTAGTAAATCACAACATCATCATGACAAAGCAATTTGACGACACAACAACACACATATACTAACACGGACAACAGGACAAGCTCAGGACAAGCCTACACAGCACTTATCACAAACTAACCAACATCATACTACTAACAGCACAAATTGCAAAATCACATGAACAAATATCACAATAACAGAACAAAGCATAATAAAATATCCACTGATCTCATGCACATATCACAGATCTCATATGATAATCCACAATTCATCAACACATTGCAAATAATAACTATCAGTTAACAGCATGAACAGAATTAAGAACTGAAGAAATAAAGGGGAGGAAATTAGGCAACCGAGGAGAAAGAAGGTGAAGCAGACGGGAACTGCCGGCGGTGGAGTTGGCGTCGATGAAGAATGGGGTCGGTGGCGCCGGAGATCGGTGCGGTCGGTGGCGTGGTAGAAGCGGAAGCAGTGGAGAGGTCGGAGATGTCGTCGGCGGCCGTCGGTGTCGGAGCAGAGGATGGGGGAGGAGAGCAAGAAGGCGGCGGCCGAACTGAGGAGAGGAGAAGTGGCGGCGCAGATGGAGAGAGGTGGCCGGTGGATGCGGTAGTGAAGAGAGGAGAGCTGCCGGAGGGAGTTGAGGTGGAGCCGAGGACAGGCGGCGGTGGGCTCTGTGAGAAGAAGGAAGAAGAGAGGTGGCGGCGCTAATGGAGGAGGCGGCACTGTGGAGGAGGGGCAAGGAGAGGAGGTAGATCGAAGGGTGGAGTAGAGGAGTTGGGGGCGGACGAAGGTGGCGCAGGTGGCCTAAGGAAGGAGGAAGGGAAGCACAGGGGCGGCCGCCGGCGAGATGGAGGAGTGGCGGCGTTGGCTGGTGAGGAAAGGTGTCGGCCGGTGGTGGTGCGCCGGATGTGGAGAAGAAGGGAGGCAGATGCGGACGGGGAGAGGTGGAGAAGAGAGGCACGGAGGAGTGGGTGTGGATGGAGAGGAGAGGCTAGGCGGAGGGAGATCAGAGGGGCGGCGCGGTGGAGAAGCGGCGACCGGAGAAGAAGGAGAATGGAGGAGGCGCGGTGGAGAGGTGTGGAGGCGCGGGGGGGGGGGGGGGGGGGGTGGTGGCGTGGAGGCGGCCGGTGAGGTAAGGCCCGGCCCTCGCCGGCGCCGACGGTGGAGAAGGGGGAAGGGGAGAAGAAGCCAGGGGATGAAGAAAGAGAAGACCGGGCTCCCTGATTCCAGGCGGCGGATTCTATCGGGCGGCGGGGATTTTTTTCGATGCAATATAGCGCGACCTATGCCAATTCTATGGCAACACAGTTATTTGGTGGCGATATTGAAAACTACTCGCAACCATCGTTCGAATGGTGGCAACAACGACGTGTTATCGCAACGCAGATTTATTATTAACACAACGTAGTTTAATTTGTTGCAATATTTAAATGTAATTGCAATCACTGTTTAATCGTGGCCATAACACCTACCTGTCACAACGAAGGTTAGGACTAACACAACCCAATAATTTAGATGCAATAAGTGCCACGTATCGCAACCATTATAGTCCATGTTGCAATAGAGCCTCCTATTGCGACTAAATTTGTGGCGTTGCGAATACAAGTGGTTGGATTAGGGTAAAAACCTTGTAGTGATTTATACTCCGGGGAGTATGCGCAAGGACGACGTCCATGGCATGCGCGGGATTCGCGTCTTGTTTATACTCCGTAGAGTGCGCAGGGAGAACGTCCGCGTCTTATTTATACTCCGTAGAGTGCATGGGATCGACGTCCACGTCTTATTTATACTCCGGGGAGTATGCGCAAGGACGATGTCCATGGCATGCGCGGGATTCGCGTCTTGTTTATACTCTGTAGAGTGCGCAGGGAGAACATCCGCGTCTTATTTATACTCCGTAGAGTCCGTGCAAAGGCGTCCCCCCACACGTCTTTGTTTATACTCATGCCCGTGTCTTCGACGAAGAGTGCACACGCGAACGTGCGTCTTCGGTTTATACTCGTACCCGTACCCCTGGCTACGGAGAGTGCACACGCGAACGTGCGTCTTTGGTTTATACTCATATCCGTACCCCTGGATACGGAGAGTGCACACACGAACGTGCATCTTTGGTTTATACGCATACCCGTACCCCTGGCTACGGAGAGTGCACACGTGAACGTGCGTCTTTGTTTATACGCATGCATGTGTCTTCGACGGAGAGTGCACACACGAATGTGCGTCTTCGGTTTATACTCATACCCATACCCCTGGCTACGGAGAGTGCACACGCGAACGTGCGTCTTTGGTTTATACTCATACCCGTACCCCTGGCTACGGAGAGTGCACATGCGAACGTGCGTCTTTGGTTTATACTCATACCCATGTCTTCGACGGAGAGTGCACACGCGAACGTGCGTCTTCGGTTTATACTCATACCCGTACCCCTGGCTACGGAGAGTGCACACGCGAACGTGCGTCTTTGTTTATACTCATGCCCGTGTCTTCGACGGAGAGTGCACACGTGAACGTGTGTCTTTGTTTATACACCGGGAGCACGCGCGTAGGCGAGGCCTCCGCGCGCTCTCGCCGCGTATTTTTGCACAATGATAAAAGGTTGGCGACAAACGGAACTTTATTACATTCCCGTTTGCGCATGTGAGCGATTACATAGGGCGGAGGTACTAACCACTTGTCTTTGGCGCGACCGGAGCCTCTAGTAGTTGCACTATCTGTAGGGCTTGCCGAGCCATCCCCGGATGACGCCGTGGGTCCCCGCGCTGCGGTGCCGATTCTAAGCGTGTCGTTGAGCATCGCGACGGGGATATCTGGTGCCGTGCTCGATGCGCCGTGCCATATCCTGGTCGCCACAGACGGTAATGATGGCCCGCGGCCCCGGGAGCTTCATGCATAAATAGCCGTGATGTGGCACCGCTCCGAAGGAGTTGAGGATTGGACGCCCCAGTATGGCATTGTAGGGGTATAGGAGATCGACGACATCGAATGTGGCATCTTCGACCCTTACATTGTCGTCCTGGGCGAAGGAGACCTGAAGGCATATTTGGCCGAGCGCCCGTAGAGGTTGTCCTCCGAAGCCTTGCAGCGGGATTCCCGATGGGCCGAGGTGGCTTCGGGGGATCCCTATCTGGTCAAAGACTGCCGCGAACAGGATGTTCGCGGAGCTGCCGCCGTCAACTAGGGCATGTCCCACGTCGCATCCCGCTATAACGACCCGGACGACCAGGGGGTCCTGGTGAGGAAGTTCCACGCCTTGGGCATCGGCGGGTGTGAACGTGACCTCGTGCTGTGCCCAGTCCGGCGGTGTCTGCGCTGGGTACGCCGCTACGTGGTGTAGCCTCTGGACGTAGGCCTTCCGCTGCCGTGCCTAGGCGAACTCCAGCGAGGAGCCTCCGGAGATGACATTGATAACCCTGCGGTGGGCTGCCTCCGGAGCCTACAGCTGCAGGAGGCCCTCCTGAGGCTGCTGCACATGAGCCTGAATCCGCAGAGGGCTCTCGTGGGGCTGTGTCCCTTGTGCCTGGATCTGCATGGGGACTTCGTATGGGTGCTGGACGTGGGCCACCACAGGCGGGCGCGCCTCCAGGTTCCTATCCCTGGTGACGCTTTGGCGGAGTGCCGCGATGGAGGTGCACGCACGCGTGTCGTGGGTACCGCGACCGTGGACTTCGCACCACAGCCCATGGTGCTGGTCGTCGTAATTTCCACGGCCTCTATCATCGCGACCCCGGCCACGACCGCATCCCCGGCCTCGGCGCCCCCGACCGCCATGACTGGCGGATGCATTTTCTTCGGAACCGCCTTCGATGTCGAAGACATACCGGCTTCGCCGCGACTTCTGCTGGCCGCGCTTGGGCCTACCGGACGGCTCCTTGTGCGGGGCGTCCTTGTGCTCGGGCGCGTCCTTGGACGACTCCTGCTTGCATTTTCCCTTCGAGGAACCTTCCTTCGGCAGATCTTCGGTCTTTGCCGAGCCACCAGCCTGGTTGGTGTCGGAGTCGTCACCTTGTCTTCGCCGTGCGTCCTCTTCCGCCCTGGCGTATTCCTCCATTTTGTCGAAGAGCTTCGTCACTGTCTTGATTGGCTTCCGTGCGTTGTACTCGGCCATCGGGCCTGGGCGAAGGCCCTGTATGGCTGCATTGACAACGGTGGTTTTGTTAACGTCTTTGACTTGGCAGCCTATCTTCGCGAAGCGTTTGAAGTAGTCCCGGAGCTTCTCCGAAGGTTTCTGCTTCACGGCGAAGAGCTGGTCCGCATCGACCCGCTCAACATAGCTTCCTTGAAAGTTGTTGCGAAGGCGGTCGCGGATCTGCTCCCACGCGTAGATGGAGTTTGGGTCTATGGTAAAAAACCAGGAAAGCGCCACTCCTTGCAACGCGAGGGGGAGTCCCTTCGCCTTTGTGGTGTCGTCTCCACCCGCGGCCTCGATTGCGGTTTCGTACACGTGCACGAACTCGCGGGGGTCCGTATCGCCTTTATATGGCTCGATGACACTGGGGAATTTGAAGTTTTCGGGCCACGCCGCCTGCTGTAATCCTGCCGAAAGCGAGGACTTTGGATCGACGCGTCGCAGCGGCACGTGGCTGGATGTGGGGGCATCGCGGCTGTCTGCCCTTTCCGGCGTGGGCTCCGGCGCGACCACTGGCGCGGCCTGCTGGCTACGAGCCTCTTGCATGTCTCAGACAGCCTCGCGAAGATCCCCTAGCTCCCGCTGGAACACATTGAGGGCCGCCAGCAGGGCGCTTTCCACCGCCAGTGCGGGCGGGGCCGCCGGCACGCCCAGCGGATGGGTCGGCACGGGTACGATCACCTCGCGAACTCCCGAGCTGTCGGTCGCTCCATTGTGGCTACCTCTCACCGCCCGGTCCGCGCTGGTCGCTGTCGCGTCGGCGGGGTTGGTCGTTGCAGTGGCGGTGGCGGGGTTGGTCGTCGCAGCGGTGGTGGCGGGGTTGGTCGTCGCAGCGGCGGTGGCGGGGTTGGTTGTCGCGGCAGCGGTGGCGGCGGGGTTGGTCGTCGCAGCGCAAGCATCGACGTCCGTGACCACCGCGCCCGTGCCGTCACCCGCGCCCGCGACAGCCGATGCCAAAGCCCTGGTACCCACGCGACGCTCCGACCCAGCCGCCTTCTTTCCCTTCGCCGCCGTCGACGAAGCTTTTTTCGGTGCCATCCTTCTTCGGATTTCAGGCTTGCTCCTGTCCTCCCCACGGACGGCGCCAACTGTTGTGGTTACAGACCAAACAAAGAGAGATGTGGTAGTGGAGAGTTGGGAAAAAGTGATGATTAATGGCTTAGGGTTTTTCCCCTGGCCGCCTGTGTTGTATATATATGTCCACATTGGAAGTGCTTTTACAATTATACCCTTACATCCGAGTATTCCCCTCAAGGGCACTCATGTCATTACACATGCCCCATTTTGGGCCTTATATTCCTTTAACAGGCCTGCTGGGCTTAGGTGGGGGCCACCCCTACAACAGATTCCATCCATCCATACGGTTTTCAAAATCTCTCATGGATTCCATCCATCTATAAGGTTTTCATAAACCAGATTTTTAACCCAAAGTCTAATCTGTGAAAATCTTTACTCAGCATGTCCTTGACCGTGAACACGGCTATCCAGAATAGTTTGTTACTCTGCAGAGGTGTACAACTTTACCCACAAGACATGTTCTCTCGTTTTGCCAGGCGATTACACACTGCCTAAGGTGCACGGCCGAGAGTTCATGACAAAGCCTTTACAATGATCAGTTGTCAACTAGATAACGCTACCACTAAGGTTTCACCACAACATGAATCCACATATTGGAGCCCCCTCTTGTGCCATGTGAGACTTCTCACGGCCTACGCCGCGTTCACATTCAGCCTATAGCGATATCTAGTTGGAACTTCATAAATTAATTGGCTAGGTCCATCCCATACCGGACTTGTGGTAGTACGGTGTAACTTTGTAAAAGTAGCTCACAGGTCGGTCCTTGACTTAGGCTTAACCACGAACCCCTTGTGCCTGGCAATCGACATCGTGTCACCAAACAATGATGCATGCCAGCAAGCACCTACCACCATAGTAATGCCTAAGTCTAAACCAGCTTTATATTTTATTTTGAAATATTTTCATAAACATTATTGACTCACCAAAGTCAGAAATCATGTTTTAAAGTTCATCATTTATGTGAAAGATTATCCCAAACCACAATTATTCTAAGCATGGCTAAGCAATTCTATGAAATTTCTAGTTAATACTAATGTACTAACTAGGTTTTATCTAGGGTTGACAAGGTGCTTTGATATCCAAGGTCAAATTTGGCTTTACAAAGGATTTAGGCATAACTACAGTTCAAAACTGAATTTAAACTAGTCTTGAATAAAATTACGCATGCATAATAATTTAAAAACAATATAAATAATTTAAAATATTAGGATTAACATGGTATGGGCGGTTGGATTTGTGACAAGTGACGATGGGAAGAATCAAGGCCGTTCGATTTGAATGAAGCGTTAAGTGAGGATGAATGGCTCAGATTAAATAGGGGAAGAGATGGATTAAATCTGGGTGCGACACGTGTCAACGAGGATTAATCCGGGTTTAATTTTCGGATTAAATTTTCAGGAAATACCAGATAATTTTATAAATACTTTGAAAATAGTAAATAATGTCTAAAAATTCTAGAAAATTCATAGAACAATCCTGGAACAATTTTAGACATAGAAAAAATATTTTTAATTTAATTTTGGCCTTTAACAATTTTATACAATATCTTTTTGACTTTTAAAATTGATTTTGAATTCCAGACAATTCTCAAAAATTTTATAAAAGGTTTTAGACTTACTAAAGATAATTCCACCTTAATGTTGGTCTTTTAATTTTCAAAAATACCTTTTTAGCTTTGAAATTGATTTTGAAATCCTAGAAAATTCTCAAAAAGTTATAAAATTCAGGGAAGCTTGGGAAAATGAAGATAAACTCTTTTTGGCTTTAATAAAATATTTAAAATACATTTACTAGCTGTAGGCTTTCGAAATAAAATCCAGATAACTCCCAATAAAATCTAGAAAATCATAGAAAATCTAAATAAAAGCTAAATGCTTTAAAATACTTAATTTGAAATAATGTTTTTACAAAAAATTTCATATTTAATAAAAATTTTATGTTTCTAGTTAAATTACTTTTAACAAAAGCCTTTTTCCAATGCTGAAAACAGACAAATAAAATATTCAAGATTTAAGCAACCAAAGAACACTTTTTTGTATTTAAATTAAATAAATTTTAAATTTAATTTTTTTACTGAAATTTTGAAATAAACAGCTGGGCTATTACAATAAACCATGATTTATACGTGTCGGCAAACTTTTCTATGATTTTGGTTTGACATGATGTATGTCTACAGGATGTATGCTTGTGTATGGACAGTATGAGCATGATTATATCTTGGATAGTTTTTCTATGTCATGATGCTATGTTTATTCATGCCTTCTTATCTTTTCTTGTATATATGCTTGTATCCATGCTAGCATATGCTTCTGTGACTTTTTCTTGTCACCTGCTATGTGTATGGTTGTGATTCATTGAGATGCATGTGTACCTTGATCTTATTCTTTTCCTACTGGCATGAAATAAACTGTATGACATCTTGGTAGTCTTACTTTGTGCTTTTGCTTAAACTTCATGAGAACTATGGTTTGTGTTCTCATGTGTTCTTTGTCATTAGTACTTATATTGCTAGCGTTGTTGTCATTAGTCTTAGTACTGGTTCCATGTTGTATACCATTTACCCCAGTACTAGGACTCCAGTCGTCCCTGTGTTTGAACTACAGACTGTGAAATTGAGGGGGAGACTGGTACAGCCCTTACGACCACTCCATGGTTTTTGCAACCGCATCGACTATGGAGTGAAATCGTAAATGACCACGATCTGAACTCTCGGCCGAACTCGTACACAACTATGAGTCAGACTCATTCTACGACCACCGTCAGAATGCAATGACCACGGTCTGAGCTCTTCTACGACCACAGCAGAGCTCGTACACGACCATGAGTTGGACTCAACCACGACCATGATCCGGACTCGACTTCGGCCACGACTCGGACTTGACTACGACCACAGTCCAAACCAGGATGCGATTTTGATCACTTCACCACGGTTTGGACTCGGATACGACTGCGACCCCGGAATCATCTACGGTCGCAACTACCCACCAAGCGACGGGGACAAAGGTTTGCTCCCTATATATTTGAGTTTGTGATGTAATGAACTTGTACTGTTTAGTTTTATGAGACATGTTCTATGGTTATGCTCTGAGATATTTATGCATATTGTAATTATGGACATGTTATGCTTATGGTTTGTTGAAACTTGAAATTGTGGTCATATTATAAAATTGCAACTTGTGCTCTTTTACTATATAAATTGTATTATTGCAATTGTCTATTCCCTTAAGTTCAACAAACAAAGGAAACTCTGCCAAATTTTTAATCTTAACATATGCTTGCAATGCTTCTTGTCATCCATATGCACATATTTAGAGGGAGTTTTTCCTTGTATTGACTTTAGATGCAATTAATTCTCCAAATTAAATTGAGTTCATTGCAAGAATTAATTGTCTTTCAAAGTCACAAAATAATATACATCTCATTTTTTCAAACAAGTGGTATATTCAAATCCTTATTCCTCTCACATAATATTTGTGTTGTCATCAATTACCAAAAAGGGAGAAATTGAAAGCATCTAGGACCCTAAAAATGGTTTTGGTAATTAATGATATTATGTGAAATTGCAACTAGCATGTTTACTTAGTGTTTACAAAGTTTAGTCCTGATGATGATTGTGATATGCAAACTAAGGGTCAACATGAATATCAAAGTGGCCCAAGACAAAGGTATAAGTAGTCTAGGATCCCTTTTGTTTTTACCGATCTAAGGAGAAAGGGTGGTAGACTGGATTATAGGATAAATACCATACTATTAGGAGGGATCATGGCTAGTAACTTGATAACATATTCTCATGCCATTGGATCAATTTAGGATCATGAATGCAATTAAAATTAAAATTTATAGCACCCATGGAATCACAACGTTTTTCTAGAGAGCACCCATGGAATCACTTTGTTTCTCTAGAAAACAGAAGTACTGAAGTCTTAACGACGGAACTACAGCATAGCGGTAGTACCGCAAACCTTGAGCGGTCTTTCGGAGCTCAGAAGCTCTAAAAAACTGAGCAGTATGTTTTCCAAAGCGTGCCATCTTGTGGCCTCGAAGCAAACAAAAGTACCATGCCAGAATTTTGGAACTTCTGAAGCTCAAAACTACTGCACTCATTACGGTGGTAGTACTGCATGGAATTTCAATGGCTAGCTCTGATGCTCTGTTATAGCCATTACTGTTCTACAGTACATGTGTAGATGTAACGGCCGATGAATGGCGGTACTTACACTCACCTTGATTTTTCAGGATTGTTTTATGCAATGGTTATATTTTGTTGGTGGGGGTATAAATACCACCCCACAAGCTCAAGGACAAGGTGATACACTACTTTGAAACATCCTTGAGTATAGAGCATTCACTCTACACCTCAATTTTATATTGTGCATTCATTTGAGGTAGCTGAGCTAAATCAAGTTCATTTCATCTTTGGATTGATCCTTGGCACTTGATTACCATCAAGCGAAGCTGTGGTTTATTATTCTTAGTGCTTGCTAGCACCTAGACGGCTTGAAAGGAGATTGCGAGGTGACCTCTTCAAGAAGATTGTGAAGAGGCTCGGCGCCGACTTGTGAGTGGTTTGGTGCCCACCATCTCTAGAGTGGAGGAAGGACAACCACTAGTGGATTGAGGAGTTGAGACTTAATTCATGATGCCAGTACAAGTCGCTTAGGCTTTCCTTAACGTGGATTAGGGAAAACCGGCAAGTTTTTGAATACCACGGTAAAACATCGTGTGTCAAATTGGTTATTTCTTAGCCTCTTCTTTCCGCACTTGTTTTCTAGTATATTATAATCATTGTGATTATCTTATTTATTTGTACTAGAGATATATTTGTTTAGACTATTACTTGTGGTGCCTTAGACTTACTAGAATTATGTAGATTCATTTTGCTTTGAAATCTTGCCAAGATAATTTGTGGTATTTCCTTGTAGAAGGCAAGAAATTTTAAAAAGCTCCTATTCAACCCCCCCTCGAGTCGGTTATCCTTGATCCTACAACATGTCAAAAATAAAAAGATTTATGTTGAACTATGTAATCTATGATAAACTTTGTGGTTCATGTTTGGCACCTGTGGCTCACTTAGCACTTGATAGTAGCATTTAGATTTAAATCTGTATTTATAGATAGTTGTTCTCTTGAGTGAGATCTCTAGCCTAACTGGTCATTTTTGTGAAAGCCTACCATGTACATTAACTTGTTTAATGATGTTAAAGACCAATTTTGATAGCGCTATAAGATATATGAATTTATATGATCTAGGGATCTCTACTCAAAAAAACTGGCTTGGTCAAAATATTAAATCAAGTCAATGTGACTTAGATAATCTACAAAGTTTCTGACTTGCACCTTTTTAGAATCATTCTCGCTCTGTAGTCCTTGATGATTTCATTGCCAAAGGGGGAGAGATTAGATGAAAAAGGGGGAGAATTTCGCGCCTATGCCCTATGTTCTCTTTTGGCTGTGGTCGGTTCCGTTTGCAAATTATTTTGCAATTTTTTGTGTTGTCAATGTATTCATTAAGGGAGAGATTGTTAGACCAAGTGGATGATCATGAGTTCAGTGATGATGAATAATTGACATTTGGATTACTTTGGAATTTGCGTTTGTGAAAGTTTCAATTGGGTTCGGTCTGCTCCGAGTGGTTTTGCTTGGCTATGAGTGGTTTTGCTCTGCTCCGAGTAGTTTTAGTTAGCTCTGACTGGTTTTGGCTACTCCGAGTGGTTTCAGATGGGTCCGAGAAGTCCGATCGGTTAAATGACATCAAATAGCTGTCGAGTAGCGATAAAGAACGGACAACACTCCACTTCAAGGATGTTCGGACCAGTTCGATCCACTAAGTAACATCAGATGGCTTTCGCGTAACATCAAAGCATCGAATGGCTTTCGAGTGGGATTGGAGGATCCCTTGACTTCGTCCATGCATGACTTTGACCACGTTTGACCTTGACCACATTCAACTTTGACCACATCAGACTTCGACCATGACCAGCTTCGAATACATTGACTTCAACCTTGTCAGACATCGACCATGATGAGCTTTGACCATGTTGACTTCAACCACATCAGACATTGACCATGACTAGCTTCGACCATGTCTAGCTTTCACCATGGCAGGTAATCGTAGATTTTGACCTTGAACAAATAACCAGTTGTAAGCAATATTTAACTGGTCGTAAGTGATAGTGAACCGGTCATAACTACAGTGAGCTAGTCAAAGGTTGTAAGACCTGTGCTATAGTAAATGGTCGTAGCTACAGTGCTTTTGTCGATGGTCATGGATTTTACTGGTTGATACTCGTTACTCGTAGATTTTATTGGTCGGTACTCGATAGTCAAAGGTTTTCTTGGTCGATAGTTGAAGGCTTTGCAGTCGATGGTCATGGATTTCATGGAATACTGTCATAGTCATAGTCTTTGTAGTCTGGTTGTCATAGTCGTAGACTCTACTAGTCGGTGATCTAAGACTTTGTGATTGGTAGTTGAAGGCTTTTGCAATCGGTTGCCATAGGTTTCATGGTTTATACTCATAGACTTCATAGTCGATACAAGTGCTTTAACTTTTGCTATATTCGAGTATTCGTGTTAGGCCAGCGGTAGGCTGGTTGGCAACGATAAGTGAATAGTGTTCGGAGGAATGGTACTCTAGTTGAAAGGACATGGTACTCGATGGTTCTGTGGTCGGTAGCAATGTTGTTATTGCTGAGTGTTTTGAGCGGAGCGATGGTATTTTCCCGAGTACTTGTGGTTTTTGAGTACTTGTTGAAGTAGCGGTCGTGTTGTGTAATCTAAGCCTAAGTTTTTGATAGCGATAGAATAGTAAATGGTCGTAGCTATAGTGCTTTTGTCGATGGTCGTAGATTTTACTGGTTGATACTCATTACTCGTAGATTTTACTGGTCGGTACTCGATAGTCAAAGGTTTTCTTGGTCGATAGTTGAAGGCTTTGCAGTCAATGGTCATAGATTTCATGGACTGTTGTCATAGTCATAGTCTTTGTAGTCTGGTTGTCATAGTCGTAGACTCTACTAGTCGGTGGTCCAAGACTTTGTAATTGATAATCGAAGGCTTTTGCGATCGATTGCCATAGGTTTCATGGTTTGTACTCATAGACTTCATAGTCGATACAAGTGCTTTAACTTTTGCTATATTCGAGTATTCGTGTTAGGCCAGCGGTAGGGCTGGCTGGCAACGATCAGTGAATAGTGTTCGGAGGAATGGTACTCTAGTTGAAAGGACTTTTACTCGATGGTTCTGTGGTGGTAGCGATGTTGTTATTGCTGAGTGTTTTGAGTGGAGCGATGGTATTTTCCCAAGTACTTGTGGTTTTCGAGTACTTGTTGAAGTAGCGGTCGTGTTGTGTAATCTAAGGCTGAGTTTTTTTGATAGCGATAGAATTGGTGGTCGTAATGAGTTATTTGAAGTGGATTTCCATATAGCGATGGGATATGTGGTCGTGGACAACCTGTGTGTGTGTGCTGATAATGGTCAAGTTGTGAAGAACTTGTGCTAAAAAATATTTCTTTGGTCTTTGCATGTGTAGGTGAGCGTAGAGACGATCATGGTCGGTGATGGGAAGGACCGAGACTAGGATGGCGTGATCTGAGGTCCAAACGGTTGAGGAGGTCACGCGAGATGGTCGGGCTGACACTGGAGCACGTGGAAATCAAAGGTAGTTGTGCGTGGATAAGCTATAGACAGTGCGGTCCTCGAGGCTTTGATACGGAAGTTGATAAGGCATGAAGAAGATATGGGAGGTGTGATCCTAGGCTTCATCACGTATTATTTAGGAGTTGTGGATAGAGTGCATAACTGAGAAGATTGAAAGTTTGAATAAAACATGTGTTTGGAAAGGGTTTCGGGTCCCTTGATTTGAGGAAGAGATAGGATTTCGTGTTTGTATTTGAGTCAAACACGGTTTAAGGCTTTAGCATATAAAACAGGTAGAGGTTAAGGGTTTTGGCCATGGTTTTTGTAGAAGCTTTTTGTGGTAGGGTTTTAGGGGTGCTTATGTAGGCACTTTGTAAATCCACATAAATCTAGCAATAAAAATATCTTGAATCAATCTAGTTCGTGATGTATTGAAGATTTCTAGTGATTGATCTCACAGCTGAAGATTTCGACTAAATGTAGAGAAGTCAAGCGAGTAGTCTAGCGAGTGGTCGAAATCAACATCTGGTAATTATAGATTGTTTTCTTCTGGTTTGAGATTTGTTTTTAAGTGTCGAAAAGCGGAGACAATTATTTACCTCTCTCGGATTGCGTCATATAATCCTACAAAATTGACGTATCTATATCAAATACCGTATCAGATATGAATACTCCATCTTTACGCTCTGATATATGTTCTGCACGTTTCCTCGAATTATTGATTTTTTGAAAAAAGAAAACAATCTTCTTGACGCTTATATAGAAAACAAGAAAGTTGTTGGATCTGCATGCCTCAACTGCTCACCTCAACTAGTCGCCTGTGCTACCTGCTTTTAACTAATCACCCCAGCAACTCACGTGTACTAGCTGTTGGCCTAAGCACCGGTTCTCCTAGGAGATCAATTCCACTCGTATGAACTGCTCGGAGCGCGGGTCTCCTAGTTTGGCTACGACTTGGACTTCTATAGCGCCTGGTACAAGCGGTGCATTGTACATGGCCTGAGAGGAACACCCGCACGTCACCCTTCAACCAAGCCTCTAAAGTCATTTTTTCCGTGTGAAGCAATGAAGGGGAAATGTCTGGACTTTGTTGACTTTGAACAGGATTACAACCCCATTGCAAGAGACAGACACGGTCCTGTCCACATGACTATACTTCCCTGGTACAAAAGGCTGCTAATCCACTCCACTAGTCATGAGACGAACACCCTACCATCAGCTTTGTGTGAAAGGGAAATCCAAGATGTCCATAAGTACTCCTTGGAAGGGTTAGAGGGAAAACGTACAAGTATAGGTGCCACTTTGCTTAGAGAGGAAAAAAAGCGTAGGTGCCACTTTTGAGTGTCTAATGGCAGAAATAGTTGGCTCAGCAGTTGTCGGCGAGGCAGTGAGTAGATTATCATCTTTGGTATCATCGGACCGAAGCAACCGTGAAAGCGTGGAAATCAAAGCTGAGAGATTGGAGATGGCAGTGCTAAAGATCCACAGTGCTCTTGCCATATCGGAACAATGGCATACCACCCACACCCCACTGCTCCACTGGAAGGCGAAGCTGAAGCGTGTGGCAGAGGAAGGCGATGGGATCTTACATGCTCACAAAAGGCAAGTCTTGCAAAGCAAAGAGGGTAGCAGTAGTACAACAACTGCGACCTTCAAAAAACGCATCATTCAAGCAGCCAAACGTTTGATGCCTTTCGGTTGCAAAGATGATGGCATGATAGACACTACAGTGCAAAGATTCGAGAGGCTAGCAGATGGTACTGATAGCTTTATCAAATTTGTTGAGTCTGGTGGTCATCCGAAGAAGTCCATGTTTTTGCAATTAATCACTCCAGGATCATTGCTTTCTGGAAAATCAATGGAGTTCTCTCTACGAAGGGGAAACACAGATGCACATATTTTGATATGGCCCAGTCTGAATCCTCAAGTTAACAATGGATTGGAGGCCTGTTTCTTGTTGTCTTATGAAAACGATGTGATGTGGGAGAAAAACTTCAATTTTCTCTTTTGGTTCCATCTGTCGGAAGCTACTGACATGTTGGGAACTGCCATGAACTGCTTGGACCTCTTGCCTCCCCAATTCAGTGCTGCATGTGCAGCCATCAAGGGAATGGTTGCTCAAATGACAGAAGAGTATTCAAATCCATCGGTGATGTCGAGGTGGTGGTGTCACCGTTTGCAGAGTTGTCAATATGTTGGTCTTATTTGTGAGCCATCTGAGTGGAATGGACACACAGACGTCGAATCGCTGTTGCCTGACCCTGTCATCCATTTTGGTGCCCGTTGCTACGTCTCTCCGCTCATCGACAAGTCGTCCTTGCCTACAATTGATGGTCATCCTCTTGAGTTGAAATACCATATATCTCGCCGCCTCGGGCCTGAGAAGCATTGCAATCAATATGAGCAGGTTGAGCCACATGTAGTTGGGGAGATTCTGCCCAATGTTACAAATGGGTTCTACCACAACGGTAGACAAGCATTGCAGAACAGTAGGCATCTGTGGTGCTCGCAAAATTCGACATTGTTGTCAGTCACTCCGGTGCTCTCGCAACCATTGACGTTGTCGAAGGAGTACCTAATGGAGAACTCTGGAACCTTAGCTAACTCAAGCAGAAGTAGCCAGCAGGAAACATTGTCGGAACAAGTCAAGAGCACACAGATTGAAATGAATTCATGTTGAATTTTCTTCAGATCTGAATCAAGACTTGCTAGCCAAGTATGCAGTAGCTAGTATAATGACAGCTGAATAATTATCGTACTCTGCCGTGCTTGCTTATAATACTGAAGTTGTTCTTGTTATAACTATTTCACGTTTACTGCAATATAAGATATTCGCACAACTGGAAATTCTAGTTTTCTGTCCTTGCAAATTTCACATTTATGTTTCTACTGCTAAGTAGTTTGTTTTCTTCTCAGTGCAAAGACCTTCTACCAGATTTTTGAATTAGAATTTGATATCTCCAGAACACGATACCTAATTCTTTAATTTGAAATTTCTTATCACATAAACTTCTGATTTACTTTCCTAAGACGTGTTTTGAAGTCCCTTGACTCCTATTTTTTTCTTGTGCCGAGATCTGAGAGGATGATTTTTTCTAGTCGAGAACTATATTAGGCATTCCTTGTGCTAATTCCACGCCCGCGTAATTTTTCGACTAACAAATGGTGACATGCAATCTCTACCAAGAGAACTGGTGCCAACTTTAGATGTGAGATTAGGGACACCAACTTCATATGGTAGATTGAATGATTTGGGAAGCTCAATGGCCGAAATAGTTGGCTCAGCTGTTTTTTATGGGATCAATAGGGGAGAACCCTACTGAAATTACAACAATAAAAATAATTTACAAAAGACAACAAAGCTGAGACATCATGAAACAAACAGCTGAAACACATAGCTATGTCATCCTTTTAAAAAACCTCCATGTTTAGAAAATCTATTAATGATCCTGGCGGGAGATGTCGTAGCTAGGATCCGAAGACTGACATAAATCTCAAAGCGGTGTGACTGAATTTGAATGTTGAAACTTTGAATGTAGTGGGACTCACTACTACAAAAGGGGTTAAACTGGACGCTTACATCATAGACGATTTATAGGAGCCGTCTATGCTGTAAGTATCATACACGGTTTGTACGAATAACCGTATGTGGTATTTTCACAGACGGTTATTTATAGAACCGTCTGTGATAATGGTAGACATTACAGACGGTTTTTTATTTAAACCGTCTGTGATACTTCACAGACATTTTGTATTCATCACAGACGGTTTTTTATTTAAACTGTCTATGATACTTCACAAGTAGTTTGTATTAAAAACCGTTTGTGATATGTTTCCCGCCTTGTAATCTCCCAAAATTTCATAATACATACGGTATCCGTTTTCAACGTTTTTGTACTCGTTGGAAAGCTAATGACGAGCCCAATCCAAAACAACTGATCGGCTTTCACCCATCACCCTGTAAGACCCTCAAAATCGGCCATCTTTAGCCCTAAATTTGTGTGTTAAGTTTTTAGTTTCTGTTTTTGCCAAAATTTTTTATCTTCCTTTCGGAATTTTGGTTTCACCTCAATTGCAAAGTTGTAGATCTCATCGAAACCTTTCAAACGAGAATATATAAGCCATATAAATTTTTGCTATTTTATCTTTTGAGACTAGCTATTTATATTGTACCGATATGTTGTCTTTGTGATGTCATTATCACCGACTGTTTTTGTTATGAACCGTCTGGGATATCTCCTATAATCATAGATGGTTTTATTATAAACTGTCTGTACTGTCTCTATCATAGACGGTTTGTAATCCAAACCGTTTGTGATATCCCGCTATGTCACCGATCTGTGGCATATCCCCCAGGATCCCGATTTCACCTGTCCACTCTCTCCGCATCGAACGACAGGCACCATTCTCCTCCCCACCTCTCACCCCTTTTTAGCCCCCTCTCCCTACTCAAGGAACCAATACCACCAATACTATTCCAACTCGTTTGTGGGCGGAAAGAGTGGGAAGGGGTTCGGTAAGGGCGGCTGAAATTTCACTTGAAGTAAGATGGAAAGGAAGAAGGCTGGCATAGAAGCTGTTGATTTTGTCATAGAAACTGAAAATGGTGTTCATTGCCTTTTTGTTTCTGCTAATTGAAAATTTCTCCGCACCCTTGTTTCAGATTGTAGTTTAATGTAGTGTAAGCATTTTTCTGAATTTGTAGTCATGAAGTTTATCTTTGTAAAATTGTAAGTGCCCTCTTGTGTACGTAGTGCTGTGGGTAACCTACTCGATATCTTGTGATGTTGTAATAATGGATTCTAATCTTAATGGGAATAGAATGTGTTGCTGTATTTGTTGATGTATTTCCTTGTTTTTAGTTGATATAGTTAACATTTCCTAAGGCTAGCCGAAAAATAGAAAAAATTAGGTATAGAATGAACTATCACAGACAGTTTTGTGGTATAAACCGTCTGTGAATAATTATTACAAACAGCTCGAACCAGAAACCATATGTGATGAGAAAGTATCACAGACGGTTCTATATACCAACCATCTATGATACTCACACATCATAGACGGTTGGTAGCTAGAACCGTTTATGATAGTGTTCTTCACAAATGGTTTTAGCTATAAACCGTCCATGATGTATTTATCACAAACGGCTCACAAGCTGTCTGTGATATCTTCTGATTATCATTGACGCATAAATTCAGACAATTCAAAAAACCGTCTGTGATGACAGTTTTGAACCGTCTGTGATAACCCTTTTTGTAGTAGTGACTAAATTGTAACATTTTGCCAAAAATGCTCCATATTATAGTTGTATTTGCTTTCCACACTATTGTACAATTAGCCCTGTTGTAGGGGTGGCCTCCACCTAAGTCCAGCCGGCTTGCTAAAGGGTTGCAAAGTCCAAAATGGGACATGTATAATGACATAAATACCCTTGCGAGGGGTACTTGAGGGTAAGGACATAGTTGTAAAATGCTTCCCATGTGAATATATATATGGCTACCCTGGACATGAGGAAGGCCCAAGCATTGTTCACTAGTTGTCTCCACTACCATACTTTCATTTCACTATTTGGTTTGTAACCACGATAAGCCCACGTACGTAGGCCGATACTAGCACTGTTATACAAAGCACCAATAGAAAGTAGCATGTTCCTATCTGGAAGAAACAGTTATTTGTCATTTCAATGTAAAAGATACATTATGTGTAAACATAAGAAACAAGGTCAGGTCAGTCTTCTATAGAGGTAATGATAGTACTGCGAGTAATAATAGTGCAAAAGATAACCCCATGCCAAAGGGATGATATAACTGCCTAATTTGCTGAAGTGTTGATGCAATCATGCTACTGTAGGCACATGGATGTTCACTTCTCATAAAGTTTTGTGTTACATGGACGAGTCGTACGCTGACTGTTCCTTACGCACCACTGAAAAGCAGTTGTGGGCGGAGACAACACCGGCACCATTGATAGACGCGTCGAGTTGTGTGGGCACCACCATTGCCTTCCACGCTCAATTTTTCCTACCACATGGTAGAACCCATTTGTCACTCTGGGCAATAGCTTAGCGAGGAAAATTTTTGCATCCAAGCGAGGACGATTTCTCAAGTGGCAATATGTAGCAGTGGGCACAGATCAGAAGGACTGCATCTGGCAACTGCAATCTGCCACTGGTAAATATGTCGTGTTTTGTCGGCTCAAAGCCGTAACGGTGACTGTTTTGGATTGCACGAACAAAACACATGTACATCGCAGATGGAGTAGGAGAGTTTCTTCCATGGAAGGTCATTTCAACAAGAAGTTCCTTCATGGTCACACGGGCAGCACTGAATTGGGGTGGCAAGAGCTCTACTCATTTCGTAGCAATCCTCATAATGTCAACAGACTCGGATAGATGAATTGCACCCGTCGTCTTAGAATATTTCTCCCATGCCACGTCGTGTTCATAGGACATCCATAGGCATGGCTTTATTCCGTTACTGTAGGGCTCAAGATGGCAACATAAAGGAGTAAATATTATTTTCTAATTTTTTCTAAGTATTCAATATTCCTTTACTCCAACAGTAACAAAGTTATGAAGATTAGGATAAAAAACAACACAAAACAAGCAACCGAATTTTTCGAGAAAAATTAGCAA
This sequence comes from Dendrocalamus latiflorus, assembly GCA_017311315.1. Taxonomy (NCBI): domain Eukaryota; kingdom Viridiplantae; phylum Streptophyta; class Magnoliopsida; order Poales; family Poaceae; genus Dendrocalamus; species Dendrocalamus latiflorus. Next base: position 7,674,469 of record CM029677.1, read on the forward strand.
AATCGGTAGTACCTTTTATATTGCTGTGGTACTACCTTTGTGCGGTAGTAGCTTTGTTATAATTGCGGTACTACCATTTTGCGGTAGTACCTTTGGTTGAACTGTGGTATTACCTTTCATCGATAAACAATGATTTCAGCACGAGTTCAAAAACTAAAATCAATGTTACTTTTGATCTGTAGATCCAAAATGACATGAAATTTTGCAGAGATCTTATCTAGGATCTTAAGAATTTATTCCAACAAACGATCATGAAAATCATGATCAAAATTGAGACCTTTTACAGTTTGAAGAAAGATTGCACCGAAACTGAGCAAAAACCAAAAACGGTGAATACAACTTGCTCGAAGGTAGATGATGGCTAAGATGACTCTAAATGTATTATAACATATCACAGTAAGCTAGAACACCAAAGAACATGACCGAAAAACCCATTAAACAAGAAACCACTCGATGACACCGAAAACAACCAAAATCCAGGTTTCTTGATGAACTTCCTATCAAAGTGGCTAGATGATTGGAGATTAATTTCATGAGGCTATCTCTATCTCATTCACGTCCTTGGCACAGCAAGATCAAGAAGAGGGAAGAGCAGAGTCCGCTGCCGCCACTTCGAAGGGTAGGGGACGGAGCGCTCGAGCGTCTACTTCGGCTAGTCGCCAGCTCCGTTACCGCCACTTCGATGGGTAGGGGATGGAGCGCTCGAGCGTCTACTTCATAGTCACCAGCTCTGCTGCCGCCACTTCGGAGTGTAGGGGACAGAGTGCTCGAGCGTCTACTTTGTAGTCGCCAGCTCCGCTGCCGTCACTTCGGAGGGTAGGGGACAGAGCGCTCGAGCGTCTACTTCGGCTAGTCGCCAGCTCCGCTGCCGCCACTTCGAAGGGTAGGGGACAGAGCGCTCGAGCGTTTACTTCAGCTAGTCGCCAGCTCCACTGCCGCCACTTCGAAGGGTAGGGGACGGAGCACTCGAGCATCTACTTTGTAGTCGCTAGCTTCGCTGCCGCCACTTCGGAGGGTAGGGGATGGAGCGCTCAAGCATCTACTTCATAGTCGCCAGCTCCGCTGCCGCCGCTTCAAAGGGCAAGGGACAAAGCACGATCGTATTGCGTAATGTACGTAAGGACGACGCCAGCGAAGACCACTTCACCTAAGGTTTTATGTGTCCGTCGAAGATAAGTGCAATCGCAAAGGGCGACAAGTACAATTAGTTACTTCGACCACAGTTTTATTGCATCAACGAAATAATCTTTATAGAGACATTCGGTAATTACATTTGCGAAGAGCTAACGTCTACAAGTGCCTTAAACCACTTAGGGTCGCTATTCGTCTGGCTCCACCTTGATATACTCTCGCACCGAAGTCTCACCCGTTGAAGTCCGGGCCTCCCAGAAATTCAGGGAGTCTTCCGCCCACCTCCAATGCCGAAGACGCCATCGAGCCATGAGGTCTGAAACTAGTAACCGGCCCCTATCAAGCATCTGCCAGGAGCAAAACAATACGCATCATCAGATCACTTGAGCCATTCTCATTTCATTCATAAGAAAAGAGGGGGCCCACATGGCGCCATTTTACAAAGAGAATGGATAATCGCAACGCATGCCTATGCCCTAAGACTCCGCCGTCACACCTGTGGGTCCGCGCCATGCTCCGGGATGGCAGCATCGTCTTCGTTGCGCCGTAGAACTTCATCAAGCCACTGGCCAAAGTCCCCCTCGCCATGCAGAGTTCATCGCAGCACTACCTTCGCAATGGCCTCCCCGATATAATCCCAGATTCTATCGTGGACGGTCCGGACGATGCGCACAACGCCTGACATCACCCCTACTCCGGTTGGCATCTCCAGTTCAGGGTCAGCCAATTCTCCCACGTGCGGGCAACCTCGGTGGTGAAGTGGTGCGAAGGCAAGGCGCGAAGTCACGAAGGAGAAATGGTTGCTGAAGGACTTGGCAGCATTGAGGGCGAGGCCGGAAGCTTCTCTGATTCGCCAAAGCATCCACGTTAGGTCCTTGGGACCGCAGGCACAAGGTGGCACAACGACGGAGAGGTCCTTGAGAGTGCCTTCAAGAACCTCCATGGTGTCCCATGCCGCCACCAACGTGTCTCCCAGAGCTCGGTCCTTCTCCCAAAGGGACGTGGTGAGTCGGGCCTTCTCTTCCTCCAGCGCTGCAATTTGTTGGAGTAAGCCGTTGCGCTCTTCAGCGTCTGCACGCTGTGCCTCTGTCGCGAGTGCCTGGGCATCCAAGATTGCCTTCGCCCCCTCCGTCTCCAGGAACCAGATGCGCTCGTCCTTCGCGGCATGGGCCTCTTCAACAGCGCACAGCCGGTCTTCTAGCGCACCCCCGCTCGTGGGCACATGCCGCCTGCAGGGCTCGAGTGAGGGCAAGGGTCTGCACAGTGCAATCATTAGTGAAGTCCCAAACGATAGCGTAAATCATCAAAGTCAAGCGCTTACCCTCATCTCCGAGGCCTTTAACGCACCTTCCAAGAGCTCCGAGCCACATGATAGTAGTGCCCATTGGTCCATGCTGGAGTCTGCATAGTGCGTGGCCCCTTGAAAGGCCCGCAACATCTCCGGCTGAGGAATAAAGTCGGAGACAGTTGTCCGCTGAGCCTCTGCGCCGGTGACTTCGATGGCAGCAGGCGTCGACGTTACATCCAGGGTAGGAAAACCGAAGACTTCGCGGCCGTCTCCGTTGCTCAAGCCTTGTCCATGTCCGGGTGACCTTGTCTGGGCTGATGTTGACGACGGAATGAGTGAGCAGATCGGAGAAAGCTTCACGAAGTTGCACGGGGAGAAAGAATTGCGCCTACCTTCGACGTGGCTAGAGGAAGCACGTGGGGGTGTTCGCTCCACCTTGGTACCAGTACTACCGCACAATGCTATTGCCGCTCACCAAACCGGTATTACCGCACCTTTGTACCTTTGTAACATCCTGAAAATTTAAATTTTGAAAAATGTGAAGCCTTTGAATTATTTTGCAATATATTCTCTTGAGACTTGAATTTTCTTTGGTGTTTCTCTAAATTTTGGTTAAGGTTCCAAAACATTGAAGAAATTCATGGAAAAGAAAAACAACATTAATAAGCCATAAAGAAAATATGGAAGTAAGAGAAATCTATAATTTTGAATTCAAAGCTGAAAAGATAACTCATTATAATGAGGGAGAGACTTAAATTAAAATATAAAATTTTCATTTTGACAATAGTATTATAAATGGCAACAAAAATAAAAATAAATAAAACACAAACATATATATATATATATATGTATATATACATATATGTATACCAAGGGCCTAGCAAGATGAGCAAAACATAAAAATATAAATGTCAAGAATAGACATGAAGGAAATATATATCAGTGTTCAAGTAGGCGCTAGGCGCTAGGCGGGCGGCGAGGTGGGGCCTACCGCCTAGGGGGCCTAGCCGAGGCCTAGGCGACTGAATTAAAAATAGGGATAGTAAATGAAAATAAATAATCATATATATATTTGCTATTTAGAGAGGTCTAGATTGAAAGAAATCCATTAAAAAAAACTCTATTCGTAAATTTTGAAAACCATAAGGACTAAATCACAAAATAATTCATCCGACCCCGCCACCATTCAACCCTAACGCCCGACCCGCCGACTTTAACCCTTCGCTCGACCCCTCGTTCGGCCTCCGCAGTCCATCGTGCGGACCGTGCCTCCCCGCATAACCCTAACCCTAAATCCTCCGCCGCCTCCCCGCAGACCCGGCGTATTCGCGGTCGCGCCCGCCTCCCCCACTCTCCCCCGCAGATCGCCGCCGCCTCCCCCGCAGATCCAGTCGCCCACCTCCCCATCTCTCCCCCGCAGATCTCCGGATCCAGTGGCGGCGGTGACGGGATTAGGCGCGGGAAGTCCGGATCCGGCGGCGGCGGCCACGGGAGCGGCGGGATGTCCAGAATCCGACGAGTCGACGGCGGCGGCGACGGCCTCGTGTGCGGTAACACTATTCCTCATCCTCCCGCTCCCTCCGCACCGCCCATCCGCCGCGCCTAGGCCGCCTCTCCCCGCCTTGGACCGCCTTCTTCCCGCCTTGGACCGCCTCGCCGCCCAGCCACCCGACTAGGGGCCAAGGCCGGGCGGCACCCTGCCGCCCAGCGCCTACGAGGCGCCTAGGCGGCCGCCCAGGCCACCTTCTTGAACACTGATATATATATACATACATATATATATAATAAATAAGTAATTAAATAGAAAAGAGAGAGAGAGAGAGGAAGTGAGGCCGGCTGAAACGGTCCGGCCCAACACCCTCTCCCCGTTCATTTCCCCTGCCCGAGCCGGCCAAGCTCCCTACCCCACACATTCTTCCTCCCCTACTCACGCCGCTTCCTCCCAGGGCCACAGCTCACTTCACCTTGTCGCAGTAGCCCGGCCCACCTCCATGCCAGTGCTTCGGACCAGCGGTCGCCGCCGCTTCCGAACGCGCCAGCTAGTTCGCTGCCTAGGCAACTTTTTTCTACCCCGCTTCGCTCCATCATATCACATGCGCGCGCTATCTCTCTGCCACTTGGCACGCACGACACCAAGCTGTAGGTCATCATCTCCCTACTGCACTGCCCGGTCCTTTTCGCTCTGTCACCACGCCGCCTGTCACCGCCGCCTGCCACCGCCACACGCCCCCGACGTGACCGCCTAAATTCATCTAAATTCAAGATCTATCCAATGGAACTGAAACCATAAATTTTAGAGCTCATTTGAATTTTTGGTGATATTTTGTTTGGTTTGCTAATTTTTATCCAAATTTTTGCGCACGTAAAATAGTGTACGAAGCACAAGAGGAAGAAGCTAAAGCAGAAGCCAACCTCGACACTCAAGACCGCGGTAAACCGTGCAAGGCGAGTCAATACTTTGATCATGTTGAGCCTACATTTTCTGCAAATTACTTTGGTTTAAATTATCAAATTGCATGCTGCTATTTTATATGCAAATATACATTTAATTTAAGATTCTAGTTATATGCCCATTGTTTAACTTGATTAATATTACACCTCCTTTGGAATATTTGAATATGTGAACCTTGTCCCCGTAGTAAAATTTTAATAGTAATCTTTCAAAAATAAGTCCATAATTATGTGGCATGCTTAGCACTGCTTAGATATTCGGGGCACCTAAAATGCCCAAGCATCACTTTCAATTATGAGCAACTGAATTTTGGGAAGTCATGGTGGTGATGACTGGTATATGTTGGTATGATTATTTTATGTTCGCAAAAACCCCAACTTGCTTACTTATCTGGGCGGATGGTTCGGGGGTGTGAGTGGTGTAGTGGACACACAAAATGGTTAGCGGTAGAATTGCCCAGATAGCCCTAAGGATCGAATCTTGTCATGACTTCTTGTGTAAAACAAGTACAATCACAAGTTGGTAAAATGTAGGCAGGGCTAACTAATTTGCATCAACTTAGTAAGGGTTGCGCCGGTGTGACCACGGGCGGGCAGAGGGTGGCCACATCCTCTGACGTGACGGCACAAGGGGGCTCTTGAAAGGGTGGTCGTACCCCGAAGAGAGTGAAACCTTAGCGGAAGTAACTCTGCCAGGAAAAATGCATTGTAATAGCCTTGTGATGATCTACTCAACTGCATGGCCAAGGAATCATGTGGGGCAACGAGTAGATTATTTCTTGTGGGTAAAGTGTGCAAACTCTTCAGAGTCAAAAACTATTTGAATAGCCGTGCCCACAGTCAAGGGCAGACATGAGAACTTAACCAGATATAATTCTATTTCAAAAGCTTTGTGGGTGGAATTGGTAAAGAGGAGGGCAGAGAAAGACCCTAATTTGTGTTGCCTTGGGTGTCGCCCCAGCGATAATGTAAGCAGCTATAACACTGAAGGTCTAGCATATGATGTAGAAACCATGTAACAGTGGATGGAATTTGAAGCACTTTTATTATTACTGCATTCTTTTCACACATTATGTTTTTATTCAAAACTGCTATGTCTCAAAAAATTTCTATGTATTATATTTTTAAATAATGATAATACATTTCACAAAATAAAATGTCAGGAAGAATAAATAGAGTCGTAAGAAAAGAAGATGGCTGTTTGTGGTAAACGCATAAAGATGTTGGTGGATTTATGTCGGTCATAAAAGGGAAAACGATAGTGCAGATTCTGGGAAAAATAAATTGGTGGAGCCTAAATGAATATATAGGCTAGATAGATGATTTAAATGATTTTTGGAGAATTAGGAAGTGCAAAGGTAATTGCGAGATTACAACTGATAACTAATATAAATTCTTGGAAGATGTTGGCAATAATGGGAATTAATAGGATTTTATCAAATACTAGATGGATGAATTGAATTTTTGGGAATCTTGGAGGAATGATAAACAATTATTGGAGTATAATCTTGATCAATGATATTCTTGGTGGATGTATACTAATGAATCGTAGATGTGATCACTAATATTCTTGGTGGATGTATACTAGTGAATTAGTTAGAGATAGATAATGGAAAGTAAGATTGGTTATTGGAAGAACAAATTATGGTTTTGGATCAATAACAGAAAAGATTGAATGGGAAGGAAGTCTTGATATAAATGATAACGGTGGATTTAAAAATAATTATGATGGATAAATGATAGAGTCAGAAATGAAGAGTTGATGATTAGCAATCACAAGAGTGGATTGTTAGGAATTTAGAACACAAAAGATATTGGTGGATCTAAAAATAAAGGATACTGAATAATCATTAGACTGAGAAACTGATCAAATTGGTAAATAATGAATCTGGAGTTGGATCTATGAATTGGTGGTTAAAATCTGAAATCGTACGAGAGTTGGTAACCCCGATTTGATTAATACAATTTGGGAATTTGGTGTTTCTGCCCCTGTCCTGAATTGCAAATGTGATTTTACCCCTACTTTTTTAACTTTGTGATTTTGCCCTCGCGATTTTGAAATGAAGACTCCGTTTACCCCTGTTTTCTGACACCGTTAAGACTGGAGGATTAAATGGTAAAGAAAAAAAAGAAAACAAAAGATACCCACGCGAAAAGACAAGAATACCCCTCTTACCTTATCCTTTCCACTGGAGCCTCCCACCCACGCAATCCATCCCGAGAGACCGAGACCGAGGAGCGGCGCGACGCGAAAGGCTAGGGTTAGGGTTTGCCTCCAGGAGCGGCGTGGCGGCACCCCGGCGCGGCGGCCCCCCAGGCGGCGGCCTCCAGGAGCGGCGCCCGGCGTCCCCCCAGGCGCGGCGTCCCCCAAGGCGCGACGACCCCAGGCGCGGCGTCCCCCCCAGGCGCGGCGACCCCAGGAGCGGCGTACCCCCCCCAGGCGCGGCGTCGGCGCGACGTCCCCCCAGCCGCGGCGTCCCCCCAGGAGCGGCGTCCCTCCAGGCGCGGCGTCGGCGCGGCGTCTCCTCAGGCGCGACACAGCGGCCCCCCAGGCGCGGCTCGCGGCCGTCCTCCATGGCGCGGCGTGCGGCCGTCCTCCAGGGCGCGCGGTGGCCGTCGTGGAAGGCGAGACAGGGGTGCCGCACTCGACGCAGGGAAGGGTGAGCCGGTGGAGCCCTGACGTGGGTGGATACTGGATCCGTGGGCTCTCCACCAACCTATACGTGCGCTCACCCCTCTCCCCTTGATTTGCTCCTGCTAGCTCTTGATCCGATGTAGTATGTTTGGGAAGCCAATGATTTTGGTATTCGGCCAAGGGATTTTGGATCCGGCATGTACATTTGGGCGGATTTTACCCCCCGAGCACCATGATTTTTGCGGGTTTTGATCTAGATTCAGGTCGATTGATTAGGTCTAGAGTTTGTTTATTTGAGATCCGTTGGTCAATGTCCTGTCGAAATTGCGAGATCTTTCGATCAGACTCTGGTAGGATCAATTGGATCAAGGAGGGTAGCAACCTTGGGCTATGCTAGGTAAAAAACGTAACTTTGTGCTAAAAATCCTACCTTGCTGTATAGAGTTGGAATCTTTACCTGTAGTTCCTCTCGTAAGATGAATTTGGTACTGAAGCTTGGTTCTTTACTGCTAGTTTGAGTAGTTGAGTTACTTAAATCAAACAACCAGCAGCTTTTACAAATTCTGCACACATGTTACCACAGGGTTAGTGTCCGGTCTCATTAGAACTTTGACATTGTATAGCCTTGTGTTAATTTGTATGTGTTAACTCAAAAATATGTGCTGCTTTTTCTTCCTGCCTGAAAGCAATCCTAGTGTTTATCATTATAGGATTGTGAAGGAAAAAATACTTCTAGTCTGTTGAGTTTATGTGATCGCTGTTGCCATTGATTAGTGATTACTACGGCGGTTGCACCTAGGGTAGCTTGATTTGTTATAACCTGCCAAATTACTTTTTTCACGTATCGTCCTTGCTATATCATTATCATGGCCTGGAAAGCTATAACTCCAATTTTCTGAATCGCACAGAAGGAAGCATGTATCTTCGAATATGCACACTAATTTATCTCTCAAATCCCCAACTTGGTCCTCTCTCATGAATGCATTATCAAATGATTCAGATTCTATAAATGGTTGTGGTCGCTAACATGTTATTGAACTATTATAAAATAGGGATATATAGACTATTGACCATATGTTCTGCACCATATACTTCTCTAGTTGTACTCTCACATGTAAAAAGAAGAACGAGCTAGTGTAGAAACATTAATTTGAAGTTTCTATTATCTGTTCAATTAATCTTGAGTTGCAGAACCTGGAGTTTAAAGCTGATAGGAAAGGGTGACATGCATGTAGGGTTTAAAGCTGTAGAACCTGGAGTTGTAGATGGACTCGCAAGGATTCATGACTTCAATTCAATTAATCTTGCAAATGACGTATTGACGCCGTATTTATCCAGCATGACAGCAAGGGGAAGAGGAAGAGGGTCAGGAAGGGGAGGAGGGTCAGGAGATGACAATAATGAGATAATGTAATTCGTGAACGCATTGTTGTCCACTACAATTTTTTTTGGAAATTATAACATTTCTAACTGTACTAACTTGTTTTCACTCTCTCCATCTGGCGTGGAAGTGGTGCTGCTACAGGAAGGGGAAGGGGAAGGGGAAGAGGTTCAGGAAGGGGAAGGAGAGGAGGAACTACTGGGAGACTTGCTAGTTTGTTAGGTCTTAATGGTTGAATGTGATGTTTGCCAATAGAGATCTAAAAACCCTGCTAGTTGCTACTTTTGTTTGACATGTCATGCGAACCTGTATGTTGCAAGGTCATATGGATATGTTGGTATGTCATCTAGACATTAATATGACATGTACATGTATGGCATGATATGTTGGTATGTTGCAATGTCATATGGATATGTTGGTATGTTGCAATGTCATATGGATATGTTGGTATGTCATCTAGACATTAATATGACATGTACATGTATGTCATATGGATAGGTTGATATGTCATCTAGACATTAATTGTGTTTCTCTGAATTTTGGTATAAATGCTGTCGAAATTTTGCAAAATTTGACAAATTTTGTCCAGATTTATATTAATAAAACGAATGCATAAATTTGTGTCTAATTCTGTTGACAACATCCCTACCAAATATGTCAAAACTTCAATTTCGAAATAGGGGTAAAATCACAAAGTTATCTAACAAAACAGGGGTAAAATCACATGGGCAAACTTGTCTATTCGTGCAAAAGTTACCACCGTTAACTGCCTTTAACGGAATAGGGGCAGACTCTCCCTTCAGTTCAAAAATACAGGGGTAAAATCACAAAGTTTAAAAAATGAGGGTAAAATCACCATTTCGCTTGAAAACGAGGGTATGAACGCTTAAGCCCCTGGGAATTTGGTGTTTCTGCCCCTGTCCTGAATTGCAAATGTGATTTTACCCCTACTTTTTTAACTTTGTGATTTTGCCCTCGCGATTTTGAAATGAAGACTCCGTTTACCCCTGTTTTCTGACACCGTTAAGACTGGAGGATTAAATGGTAAAGAAAAAAAAAGAAAACAAAAGATACCCACGCGAAAAGACAAGAATACCCCTCTTACCTTATCCTTTCCACTGGAGCCTCCCACCCACGCAATCCATCCCGAGAGACCGAGACCGAGGAGCGGCGCGACGAGAAAGGCTAGGGTTAGGGTTTGCCTCCAGGAGCGGCGCGGCGGCACCCCGGCGCGGCGGCCCCCCAGGCGGCGGCCTCCAGGAGCGGCGCGCGGCGTCCCCCCAGGAGCGGCGTCCCCCAGGCGCGGCGTCCCCCCAGGCGCGGCGACCCCAGGCGCGGCGTCCCCCCCAGGCGCGGCGTCCCCCCCCCCAGGTGCGGCGTCGGCGCGACGTCCCCCCAGCCGCGGCGTCCCCCCAGGAGCGGCGTCCCTCCAGGCGCGGCGTCTCCCCAGGCGCGACGCGGCGGCCCCCCAGGCGCGGCTCGCGGCCGTCCTCCAGGGCGCGGCGTGCGGCCGTCCTCCAGGGCGCGCGGCGGCCGGCCCCCAGGGCGCGCGGCGGCCGTCGTGGAAGGCGAGACAGGGGTGCCGCACTCGACGCAGGGAAGGGTGAGCCGGCGGAGCCCTGACGTGGTGGATACTGGATCTGAGTCGCTGCATCCCTCTTCTCGCTCCTCCGCTATAACCGTGGGCTCTCCACCAACCTGTACGTGCGCTCACCCCTCTCCCCTTGATTTGCTCCTGCTAGCTCTTGATCCGATGTAGTATGTTTGGGAAGCCAATGATTTTGGTATTCGGCCAAGGGATTTTGGATCCGGCGTGTACATTTGGGCGGATTTTACCCCCCAGAGTACCATGATTTTTGCGGGTTTTGATCTAGATTCAGGTCGATTGATTAGGTCTAGAGTTTGTTTATTTGAGATCCGTTGGTCAATGTCCTGTCGAAATTGCGAGATCTTTCGATCAGACTCTGGTAGGATCAATTGGATCAAGGAGGGTAGCAACCTTGGGCTATGCTAGGTAAAAAACGTAACTTTGTGCTAAAAATCCTACCTTGCTGTATAGAGTTGGAATCTTTACCTGTAGTTCCTCTCGTAAGATGAATTTGGTACTGAAGCTTGGTTCTTTACTGCTAGTTTGAGTAGTTGAGTTACTTAAATCAAACAACCAGCAGCTTTTACAAATTCTGCACACGGTGGTTTGTACTCACACTCGCTCTCACAACAAATCCAGACTCAAGAATCAGATCACTACGCCTCAGCAACACTATTGGTCATGATGGCAAAGAAGATGAAGATGTCAAGGGCTAGGTCGCGAACCTCCAGTTGGCTGCTTGTGGGCATGTCCTGAAGGTCCCACCTGTGTGGTTCGTTCTTCCACTGCTGCAATTTAATGATTTCGGCCTAATCGGCCCATGAGTAAGTTTACTATTATATTTATGCTTTCATATTATATGTATTCTGATGTTCATTTCTGAATCTGTCAGCACTATCTACTGATCCAGGGAATAGTGCGGTGGAATCACAGAGGATTCCGGATTGTAAAATCTAGGTCTGACAGGGACAGTATCAGAGCATATCGACTGCAGGTCGTGATCTAGTTAGCCTAGCCGTTAGTTTCATGACTAGAATTATTTCTTCAAAATACTATTTCCAAAAATATAAGTTATACTGCTCATTCTTATCTCTCTTAAATGATTTTCCGTCATCTATATGCTGCCTTAGCCATTTTACTTCTAAAACTCTCTTACCCGAAATTCAAAATGATAACACAAGAGTGAGTGCTAATATCAATCAAATTGCCCCAAATACTCTCCTCTTCTGTCTATTGATTCAAAAGGAAAATTTTGTTCCCCTTCTCATACCCTAACCAAATTTTAAGGCTAGGAACATCAAAGATGTTCATGAAGATAAGGTGGTTTCATTTTAAACGAACTATGCAGATGAACCCTATGCCCCTTATGTGTGCTCCCCCGCATAGACGTTGTATTGTCGCAAGATTTCACTATGGCCCTATGCACTGCCTTCTTGCCCTCGGGCGTTACATTCATAGTCATAGGAAAAGAGTGTTTTAAAAATTGGTGTGATTTATGTGCCACCCCAGCTTCCGGGGTATACCCTTTTAAAATCTAAATTGGTTTAGAGTGCCTTATCCCCACGATTCTATTCATATCTCATGCTATTCCCTTTCACCTTTCTGTTGAAAATCCCATCAGATCTACTAGAGCAAAGTGAGAGATAGGCGAAGCCAAAGCAATCAAGAACAAGTGAAGGCTTCATAACGACTAGACGCCTCAACTCACATCAAGATTCAGGATTCAAATCACTAGTTTGTTGCCATCCTCTCCGTACCTACCCGAAGGGCCTGTAGATCAAATCATTACTGATAAGGCTCAATGGAAGGAAGCAAGACAACTACCACAGTGAGGAGTAAGAGAGGGAGAATAATAATTGATGCTGGCCAAAACCCTAAACATCCCTACAAGCTGTCACCTAACCCCACTCCGCAAAGAGTGTCAAAGAGAAGCAGTCACGATAAAAATAACAGCGGGGCTGCTTCAGGCAAACCTCAAAAAGATATTGTTTTTTTAGTTGTGGAGATGTGGGGCACTATGCCCATAAGGAATCTAGAAACACCAGCGAAGGGTGCCATCGTCACCAACCTCAACTTTAGCAAAGAAGGACCTGCCAATATCAATAGCCCTAACCATACGTACCAGCCATCACATAATCTCACCCTGCAAGGAATGTCAAAGAGAAGCCATCACAATAACGGTAACAGTGGCCCTGTATGTAAGGCCACACGCTTTAGCTTTGCCTTCCAATGAAGTAACCGGTGTGCGTAATCTGCCAATTTTCAGAGACAGCAACGATGGTTTCTAGCTTGAGCACTGCCATTTCTAATCTTTCTACTTTGTTTTCGGTGCTCTCACCATCACCATCATCACCTGGTAGAAGCGAAGACAATCTTCTCACTACCTCATCGGCAACAGCAGAACCAGGAGTTTGCAAATTTGTTTGAGGATGAAGGGGGAGATCGTATTGGTACATATGTGACGAAAAGGATATGGTAAGGCACAATGTTTTCAATTTTGGCAGCTGTCTGACATATTCTAAACAATTTTTTCTGACTACAACAGCAACGATTAATCAATGGCATGCGTTTATATTGGGTTGGAGGCAGTTAGAGTAGGCTTCAAGAGGCGACATAGTAAATGATCGGAGGACTCTTGCAGCCCGTTGATGTTGTCAAAAGTGCATCTAATGAAGCACTCGGGTACCTTAGCTAGCACAAGGAGAAGTGGGCCAACAAGAAAGCAATGTCGAAAAAGTGAAGAGCGAATAGCTTGAAATGAATTCAGGTCGAAAGGGCTCAATAAAGACTTACTAGGCAAGTCATGAAATAATGCAGCAGTTAGGATATGAAATTGAATAATTATGTCACTCTGCCTTGCTTGCTTATTATATATATATATATATATATATATATATATATATATATATATATATATATATATATATATATACACATATATATATATATACACACACATATATATATATATACACACACACATATATATATACATACATATATATATACATATACATATACATATATATATACATACATATATATACATACATATATATATATACATATACATATATATATACATACATATATATACATACATATATATATATACATACATATACATATATACATATACATATACATATACATATACATATACATATACACATATATATATACATATATATATATATACATATATATACATATATATATATATAGTATAAATAACAGGGGCACCTAGGTGTCTGGACACCTAGTCTCTCTACCTTTTGATTGCTTTTAGATGCGTGCTAGTGTGATTGGGGCTTTCCATCCATGATTAAGACTTTCCTTCCATGATTGATTTAGCTTGCCTAATATATTACATACCATACATACCATTGCTCTAGCATGTATCTAAAAGCAATCTAACGGCAGGGAGCCTAGGTGTCTGGGCACCTAGGTGTCCCATTTCAGCGTCCTATATATATATATATATATATATATATATATATATATATATATATATATATATATATATATATATATATATATATATATATATATATATATATATATATATATATATATATATATATATATATATATATATATATATATATATATATATATATATATATATTAGAGTTGTTCTTGTAAAAGCGATTCACACAACTCGAAATTGTTAGGTTTTTTCCCTTGCAAAATCCCCATTTATATTTCTACTGCTAAGTTGTTTGCTTCCTTGTCTGTGAAAACCCCTTCAACCAGATTATTAAAAAATAATTTTAAATATCTGAGACCTAAGTATTTAATTTGAATTTTCTGTATTTATTTTTTTCTGCGAGGGTTATGAATTTATTTTTCTTCATATGTTTCCTCATGTTAGTATGTTATGAATACTATCTTCTTCTTGTATACTGAAGGAACAAGGCTTGAGAAGTTATTTATGGAACTTATGCCCTTTTTCTAGAAAAACTCGCTCATTTTTTACCCAAATGAAACATTTAATCGAACTATATATTCTCAATACTTGAATGGTTTTATCAATTATGTATCTCAATCAATTTTGGCTTGGCCGGCCCCGAAACATTTGTGCAGCTTGTCTTCCCTTCCAGTAGGCAGGGGCAGAGACAGAGATAGGCAGGCAGGTTTGCCGCCATCATGCAAGCTACCTAAGTTACTGAAACAAAAAATTTGACCATGTATTGTTATGAAAATTATCATTTGGCCTATCTAATGATTTCGCTCTTACTATGTAGTCCATGTATACAAATATTTGTGAAAATTAGCTCTGTAGCATTGCAAAGATGTAGGTCTGGGCTGTTTATTTAGTTGACTTACATGATCTTTGTAGTGCTACACTGCTACTCGCAATGTACCCCAGAGTATTTGGATTCCAATCGTACTGCAGCTGTACTGTCTGAAGATTGGCAGCTTGTGCAGTTCCTGCGAAAAGCAATAGTGAAGTTTCATTGGTCTATTGACTAACTTATCAAACAGGATATTGAAAGGCTGGAAATACAGTAATGTTCTTCACTGCTGTCTAGTCAAAGGAAATGCGTGTATTAGCAGTCTAGTCAAAAGGGAATTAATGTAACAGCTTTCTAGTCAAACCAGTGCTGTCTAGTCAAAGGAAATGCGTGCACCGGAGGTCGGATTACTCTACTGGAGCATTTAGAATTTTAGTTCTAGTGGTGAATGGAGAAGACTTGGTAGTTGGCGGTGCTATCACCGGCGTCTTGGGAGAGGGAGCCCCGACGAGTCTTGGGGGTTGGGACTTGAGAGGAGGCCGGCGTCTGGACCTGGGAGGCTGGGGCTCGGACTGGAGGGAGCATCGATGAAGACAGAGCACCGGAGCCCACGCGGCCGCCGGCCAAGCTTGGGACTAGGGGAGCACTGGAGGTCGAAGGCTGGGAGCGCCGAGCGCCCGCCTAGGGCTAGGGTTGAAGATGAGAGGAACGGATCTGGCGAGTGGCGACTGCGGTGTGGATGCGCTGAACCTCTACGCTGAAGTCCGAAGAACAGGCGAACAATGAACTGGCGAAACTCGGTAGATTCGGTATTTTCAGTTTTAGCTCGGTTTATATCGAAAATACCGAATAGATGAGATGCCAATTTTTTAGATACCGAACCGAATACCGGTTAAACCGAATTGACAAGTACGATTCGGTTTTTCGGTTCGGTGCGAAAATGCACAGCCCTAAGTCTAGTTCAGAGACAACGGCAGCTAATCTACTCCACATTTCGCGAGTAAATTAAAGCAGCTAGCTTCCCATCACCTTCGTTTGTATGCGTATGCTCGCGTACGATGGGCTAGGCAATTAAAGCAGCTAGCGGAGACACCCTCACGTTCCACGCAATTTACCAAGTCTCCAGTTTCTACAAAATAGATCACTCACGGACCCTGTTTCTTGTGTGAATGAATGCAGGAAACTAAAAAAAAATCGAAAATGTCCATATATAGGTGCTCCTTAAGTGGTTAGATGGAAAGATATTAGTGCTCCCAAAACCATCTCTCCCTAGAGTGGTTAATGGCAGAAATAGTTGGTTCCGCAGTTGCAAGCGAAGCTGTGAGTAGAATCTCGTCTTTTGTATTAGGTGACAGAACTAGTCATGAGTGTGTTGAGAGCAAAGCTGAAAGATTGGAGATGGCAGTGCTGAAGATCCGCTGTGTTGTTGCCGTCTCAGAAGATTTGCACCACCGCTACAAAAGAGGTTATACTAGATGGCTACATCACAAACGATTCATACGGAACCGTCTGTGATTAAACTGTCACAGATATTTTATACTAGCAACCATCTGTGATATTTTCACAGACGGTTGTTAACATGAACCATCTGTGATAATTGAGATATCATAGACGGTTCGTATTAAGAACCGTCTGTGAACTTTCACAGACGGTTCTTAATACGAACTGTCTGTGATAATCTAGCTAACACAGACGGTTTGTGTTAATAACCGTCTGTGAACTTTCACAGACGGTTCTTAATACGAACCGTCTGTGGTAATCCTGACATACATTTGTCGTATGAACTACAGAAGCTATACTGAGACGAGAGTCAAATTCAAGGCAATTTTATTACAAAAGTCCAAAAAAAGAGATTCCTATATCTTAATCTTCTGGGCTTCATATGCTTCTTCGTTGACTTCTGGAGTTGGAGGATCAGCCGCTGTGTTCTCGAGTCAAGATTGTCCTTGCCCTCTCCAGTTCCTCCTCAAGCCTGGGCAAATCATTAGCATGTTCCATAATCTCAAAGAGGATGCCATGATAAGCTTCCTCAGAAACGGCCGATTCTACTTAATTGGCAAGGTTATCCATGTGTCTCTACACTGCCGCAAGATTTTCCTCCGCTTTGTGCACATTGTAGAGAAGAACAAGACTGAGGGCGGTTTCCCTTTCCTGAGCGGCAACGAGACACCTCCGTCGACGGCGGATGATGAGGTCCAGCTGACGAATGGAAGCGAGTCGAGGAAGGAGAGCAGGGCATGAGCGGAGGAGCTGCTTCAGACGTAAATTGCTGGCCACATGTGAAAGGTTGCGTCTGAACAACTCATGATGGATAGATGAGAGAAAGGAGATCAAAAGAATTTTAGATGTCATTATTGAGAAATCTGGTGATGAAGAAGATGAGCGAGAGGACAGAGTAGAAGAACAGGATTAGGGCGCGCATATTTAAGCATTAACATAGACGGTTCGTATTCCAAACCGTCTCTGATATTAATATCACAGACGGTTCGTATTCCAAACTATCACTGATATTAATATCACAGACGATTCTTAATACGAACCATCTGTGATAAGTGATACATCACAGATGGTTCGTATAACAAACCGTCTCTAATATTCATTATCACAGACGGTTTGTGTAACAAACCGTCTGTGATAATCACACATCACCGATCCATGATGTGTACCCAGGATTCGATCTCACCCGTCCATTCTCTCCACATCGAATAGCAGGCACCAGTTCCTCCCACTGGTCAACCCTTATTAATAACTGCCCATCTACCTTTTCACCGGTACTAGTCACGCGTGAGTTCATCCACCAGCTAGTTTCCTGCATCTCCCCTCCACTATGAGCTAGCGCATCCGTCGCGGCACGGCGGGAGGCTGGACAACACACTCTTGCCGTAAATGTGTCTTGTTCAGCCTCACTGTCGTGCCATGAAGGGTTCGTTAGCTTGTTGTTCTTGCCTCTGTATTTGCTTGTTCGTCGACAACGTGTACCCAGGATGTGTACCCAGGATTCGATCTCACTCTTGACTTCTGGAGTTGGAGGATCAGCCGCTGTGTTCTCGAATACGTGGCTAGCTAGCTATATACCTATGTAATATATATAGATATATGTCATGTACATGTAAGTATATATAGCTAGTCTGATTTGCTATATAGTAGCGGTAATAATCAGTTTTGTCACCCATTTGTTACTTGTGTAGCGTAGATGGACCGAAGCTAGATGTACATTGAGAACCGTGTGAGTGAAGAGTACATTAATGGTGTGTCTGCTTTTAGAAGAGCAGCCAAGATGGATATGTTGAAGAAGGGGATGAAATATATGTATTGTCCATGCATTGATTGTTATAATCTCAAGATGTTTAGCAACTCAGCGCAGATCGAAGCTCACTTGATTCGAAGGGGTTTCAGAAAAGGGTACAAATGTTGGACCAGTCACGGTGAAGAGAAGAGTACACAAGAAGGTAGTTATGACATAGTCGAGGGAGACAACGATATGCCAGTTGTGGACTATTCTTTCGATCATGAGGATAGGTCGCAGGATGACAATCTGGATCAGATGTTATGTGATGCAGAAGGGAACTATAGTGAGGGAGAGTTTGGTAAATTCGACGGCTTGATGAGGACTCGGAGAAACCTTTGTTCCTGGGCTACAAGCCGAAATGCACGAGGTTGTCATCAGTTCTAGAACTGCTGAAATTGAAGGCAAGCAATGGTTGGTCCGACAAGAGTTTCACGGCATTGTTAGGTCTCTTAGCGGACATGCTTCCAAAGGGAAATGTGTTGCTGAGAACCACCTACCAAGCTAAGAAGATTCTTTGTCCATTAGGAATAAAAGTAGAAAAAATACATGCATGTCCGAATGATTGTGTCCTGTACCGTAAAGAGTATACTAGCTTACATGTTTGTCCGGTGCGCAAAGCATCTCGATACAAGCGTAAAAATGACTCTGATAATGGGAATGGCATCGAGGTGAAGCAAGGACCTCCTGCTAAGGTGTTGTGGTATCTTCCTATAATCCCCCGTTTGAAGCGTTTATTTGCAAACCGCAAGGATGCAAGATTGATGCGTTGGCACTGGAAGCAGCGTAAAAAAGACGGAATGATAAAACATGTTGCTGATTCTGCCCAGTGGAGGAACATCGATAGGATGTTTGTAGATTTCAGTGTGAAACCGAGAAATATAAGATTTGGGTTGAGTACAGATGGAATGAATCCTTTTGGTAACATGAGCAGCCGACATAGCACCTGGCCCGTGACTCTGTGCATGTGCAACCTTCCTCCTTGGTTATGTATGAAGCGGAAGTATATTTTGATGACACTACTTATCCATGGGCGGAAGCAACCTGGCAACAATATTGATGTGTTCCTAGCACCATTGGTGGAAGATCTTGCAATACTGTGGAACGAAGGGGTACATGTATGGGATGCGGACAAACGAGAGAATTTCACTCTACGCGCCATGTTGTTCTGCACCATTAATGATTTTCCTACCCTTGGTAATCTGTCAGGGTTGAGTACAAAAGGAGCCAAAGCGTGTTCGCACTGCTTAGATCATACTGAGAGTATGTGGTTGAACAACTCGCGCAAAACTGTGTATATGCGTCACCGTAGGTTCCTTTCAAAGTATCACCCATACTGTAAGATGAAGAATCAATTTGACCAAAAAAAGAGGATGACTCAGTACCAAGACCTTTTAGCGGGAAAGAGGTGTATGATATGGTCAAGGATATAAACGTTGTGTTTGGAAAGGGACATAAATTGTAGAAGAACATATGGAAAAAGAGGTCAATATTTTGGGACTTGTCTTATTGGGAACACTTAGAAGTTCGCAATTGCATCGATGTCATGCACGTAGAGAAGAATGTATGTGACAGTTTGATTGGTCTCTTACTGAACATTCCTGATAAAACAAAAGATGGTGTTAACGCAGGGCGTGACTTGGTCGCTATGAACATCAGGACTGAGTTAGCACCGATAGAGACCGATAAAGGCCGGACGTACCTTTCCCTAGCTTGCTACACTCGATCTAAATCCGAGAGAACTAAACTGTGCCAATTTTTACATGGTGTGAAAGTTACATCTGGTCACTTCACCAGCATGAAGAAACTTGTTTCCATGGAACATTTGAAATTAATTGGCATGAAGTCTCATGACTGTCATGTGCTAATGATACAAATGCTACCTGTTGCAATTAGAAGTATTTTGCCGAACAAGGTTCGAGTGACAATCATAAGACTATGTTATTTCTTTAATGCAATTGCTCTGAAGGTCATTGATCCCGATGGTCTAGATGATCTGCAAACCGAGGTGGTGACAACTCTATGTCATCTAGAGATATATTTTTCTCCATCATTTTTTGATATCATGGTCCATCTTATTGTCCACCTTGTGAAAGAGATAAAAATATGCGGCCCCGTGTTTCTACGTCATATGTACCCTTTTGAGAGGTACATGGGAATTCTCAAGTCCTATGTATGCAATCGATCTCGACCGGAGGGTAGAATCATCGAAGGTTATACAACAGAAGAGGTCATTGAATTTTGCATCGGCTACATGGCTCAGGTCGAGCTGATAGGTGTACCTTATCTCGTCGCGAGGGGAGGCTAAAGGGTATCGGGACTATCGGAAGGAAAGCAATAACTCCGGATCAAAATACGTATGCTCAAGCCCATTTCACAGTTTTTCAACACATGACTGAAGTGACCCCATATATTGAAGAGCATAAGGACATGCTGTGTCAGGAGAATGCAGCCAGTTAGAAGTTGGATCACGAGACAATACAACCATCGGTTCAATGAATGGTTGAAGGTGCAATTGAGTAGGAGGTCGTCAAGTGAAACACTACAATGGTTGGCAAAAGGGCCAAAATTTACAATTGCGACGTGGCAAGGATACGACATTAATGGCTACACATTTTATACAATAGATCAGGATAGAAAGAGCACAGTGCAGAACTCAAGTGTCCGCATAGATGCCTATGATGCGCACGTCAGTACCGCTGGCCCAAGCTCGTTCTACGGGCTTACAGAGGAGATTTGGGAGCTTGGCTACGTAATTTTCAAGATTCCTCTATTTCGGTGCCGTTGGGTCCAACTCCCACGGGTGTAAAGGTCGACAAGTACGGCGTCACTACCGTGGACCTCGAATGTGTAGGATACAAAGACGAACCATTCGTACTCGCGAGGCAAGTTGTTCAAGTATTTTATGTAACCTACCCAGCAAATAAGAAGCGTCATGTAGTTCTTTAGGAAAAAAGAAGGATTGTCGGAGTTGAGAATGTTGTGGATGAGCAAGAGTTCAATCAATTTGATGATTTGCCTTCATTCGGAGACGGCATCAGGCTCGAGGAAGAACAAGGCGATGAAGCAAGCTATATGCGTGTCGATCATCATGAAGGGCTTTATTTAAAATGAAATAGCCAAATGTAATAAATGTAACTATGAAATAGTTAAATTTATGGTTATGCTTGTGTTTTTTATAAATGTAATTATGTTCCATTGTAATTGTAAAATGACTCAAGAACTAAGAATAGTTATATTTATGGTTATGCTTGCATTTTTCATAAATATAACTATGTTCCATTGTAATTAACCGTCTGTGATAGTAGACTACCACAGACGGTTTTTATAAAAAACTGTCTGTAATGTGAGTTATCACAGACGGCTTGGGAGCCATCTGTGATAACCACCTATTATCACTGACACCTAAACACTAACGGTTCAGGAACCGTCTGTGATGATGGTTCCGAACCGTCTGTGATAGAATTGTCTGTAGCAGTGCACATAGCCCACCGCCCGTTGCTCCCCTGGAAGGCAAAGCTAAAGCGTGTGGCCAAGGAAATTGACAGCATCTTACATGCCCACAAGAAGCAAATCTTGGAGTGCAAGCGTGGAAGCAATAGTACAGTGAGTACCTCCATTACTCAATACTTCATTCAAGCGGCCAAAAGCTTTGTGCCTTTTGGCCGTAAAGACGAGGACTTGGGTGACACCGTAGTGCAGAGATTTGAGAGGTTTTGCAGATGGTGCCGACAGCTTCTTCAAGTTAGTTGAGTCTGGTGGTCATCCAAAGGGGCTCATGTTATTACCATCGCTAACTCGATCATTGCTTGCTGGCAAGTCAATGGAGTTTTCCCTCCAAAGAGGAGGTGGAACTGCTGTCATTTTGCTATGGCCATGGCTGGATCCTCAAGTTGGCAATGGATCAGTGGGGTGTTTCGTTGTCTCTTATGAAAACGAAGTGGTGTGGGAGAAAAGTTTGAAGATGGTCATTTTGTTTCGTCTCACAGAGGCTGCTGACATCTTTGAGATTGCCATGGGCTGCTTGGAGCTCTTGCCACCACAATTCAGTGCTGCATGTCTAGCCATCAAGGGGCTGGTTGCTGAAACGATAGCGCAATGCACTGACTATTCCAATCTATCAACGAAATCGGTGTGGTGCTATCACCGTATTCAGAGTTATCACCTTTCTGATTGCATGCAATCTATGGACAATGCATGGGCACAGGTACTGGATTTCTACTGCCTGAGCCTGTCCTTCGGTTTACTACTTTTTGCTATGTCTCACCTTTCGTCGACAGATCCTGCACTACATCCAATAATGGCAATCTTCTTGAGTTGGTTTGCCATGTGTCTCCCTATCTTCTACCAGAGATGCATTATAACAAATACCAGCTGGTCGAGCAAAATGTAATGGGGGAGCTGCTACCCAAAGTTACAGATGGGTTCTACTACGAGGAAAGACGAGCACTAGAGTACAATAGGCAGATGTGGTGCTCACAAAACTCGAAATATATTGTAGGACTGAAATGGCGACAGAGGGGGGTGAATGACGCTCTATTCAAAAATACGCCCCCGAGAATTCATACACTGATTTTTCAAAAAGATGTAGAACAAAGCAACTCACAGAAAATTAATTTTGCTGAAATCTTAAACGCATGCGATACTAAAAAAAATCAGCATAAATCAGAGATTAACCAGTAAAAATTTCAGCTGAAAATAACACCGTCTGGATCACATGCAAAAAGGTTGAAGATCAGCAAAAGAAAGAAAAGAAAGGGGACACTAGAAGAAGAGCTCACGTTTGAACAAAAGAGCTTGAAGTGCAGACTATATGCTACTTGGACTCACTGCCGAGAGGAATGTTTTCCTGTGCAATCAACAGCAAGAGAAAAACTCCAGTGAATGAGCTTGATCGGCAGATGAGACAACAGGGAATAAATAATTGCTAAGCCAGGGAGAGAAGACTGAAAACAGCCGATCCCAAAAGCTTATGCAGCAACCGAAAGCCCCAATTTGTGTTTTGAAACAGCAGCCGAGAGCCTCCCTTTTGTTTCTTTAGCAGACCAAAAACAGTAACGCCGAAACCTGAAGAACTTGAGAAAAACTGAACTTTGGAAATCACAGAAGATGGGGATTCTTAGCTGTTTTTTTTTAGCCCTAAAGACCAAGAAAATAACCTAAATAGCATTAAGCACTTTGTGAATCGAGGACTTCACCAATTGAGCAAGAATTTCAGTTTTGATCCTGAAACTGAAAAAGTACAGAAGGTTCAACCAAAACTTAAATTCCTCTCAAATCCATGATCCTTTGGCTATGAAATTTTGCAGATATGTTAGCAATAGCCATGGGATAATCCAGATCAAATTTCATGCCATTTCTCCAAGGGAAACAAGAATTCACCAAAACCCTAGAAGGGGAACTTGAAGAACAGAGCTACCCCAAACTTAAAACCAGAGATTAAACTGGGTTTGCTCATAGGATCAACTAGCCAAATGGCTTTTGGGCATCTTCTATGTCATAGCAACCCATTTTGGGCCTTCCCAATAAGCAAGAACTAAAAAAAACGAAATCTCAGAAATCAACCAAAAGAAGAGAACGAAGAACAATCATAACAGAGGCAGCTCAAGAACTTAGTCAACCTCAAACAAATCCTTTTCAGATTGATAATAAGGAAGAGAGATACATGATTACACAGAGTATCAGCTCATACCATCCCTACAACCCCATACATGCTTGGATTGAGAGCACAAGCTACATCCTTCTCTCAAGAACACATGAAGAACAACCAGGGAAGACAGCTACGAAGGGGACATGCTCTGCATTCAACACCAACTCTCACCCACTAAAGAGCAAAGGAGAAACCAACCTCACAAAGCCTTTTTTGACTCAATGGAAACCCTAACTCTCTCCCAAAGCCATGAGGAGGCATGCAGCCCCTCACATGTATTTATAGCCCATGGCTAACGGGTCTCCACCCCGTTACACCCGCTAAAACCAACGGAGCCTGCTCCCGCTTGTGCAGCCTTGCGAAATTCCCGTTTCGCCCCTTCTGCACATTCCAGGAAGCTTCCGCGCTCCTTGTCGTCCAAGCCTCGCAACCACTTTGAGTCTCCACCGTCTTCGACACATCCCGACCGTTCTGACCTCGATACCGCCCGTGTCTAGTCCGGTCACCTCGTGTCTCACCACGGCTCCCCCTCGACGTCCTGTAGCCACACAGACAAGAAACACGTCAAATAGCACCGCTCGATACATGAAAGCGTAAATAACCTCATACTTACCAAAGATGAAGTCCAAACCTGTCGAACCAAAGAATATGCATCTTAATCCAATACGACCAAGTTTGACCAAGTCCGATCAAGTCCGATTGCGCCACACAACGACTCGACTCCGAACCACTCAAACCAAACTCGACTTTCCTAAACCGAAGTCAATTACTCATCATACACGGGATGACCTCCACATGGTCTCTCATATATGTCGGTGGCTTAAAATGCCTATAAAATGGACCTTAAAATGCCATACTTGTAACATAACAACCAACAATATCTTTCACAATTGGATAGTATGTAAGCATTAAACATAAAACTGGTATACCTCAAACATCATATTATATTTCCCTTCCCCGTTCTGCATTCTCAAATAAGATTAGCATGCTTCTGGATCTTCACCTTGTGCAAGTAGGTATATATCATAAGTTTCTTCAGTGGTTTCTGTTTGACCTTCACCAAAAAGAGCTTTGATTTGATCGGGTGTCAGAGACCTTGGTGACTACAAGTGTAGACATTGAAGAGTCGGGTTGTTGTGGTTGGCAGTGGTGACTATAAGCTCTAATACTAAACATTGTGGTATAGGTCTGAGTATCGAGGGTAGAGCACTCGTTTTTAATTGGCTGGCCATGTCACTGTCATGACTTTGAGGCTAATTAAAGAAGAGAGGAAGACTAGAGAATTTTATTTATTTCTTTACTTTCTGATAATAGTACAATATTGTCTCTCTTATAGGGATGGTTAAACTTGACCCCTAAGAAACATATCTCTATATTAAGAAAACTAATCCCTAATAGTAGGAAACTTATCTTTAATATATGAAAATAATCTAAAAGAAGATAAGCCCAAATAATAAGGAAACAAATTATTATATTCTTAATCCGCAATATATCGACGAACCACCCAAATTCGCACGTGCTACAGTACTCACGAATATTGTTCACATGTTGCTACAGTACCCCCGTGCAGTACTATTCATGGTTGCTGCAGTGCTTGTGGTGCTTTTGCTCACCTGTTGCGTGTATGTCGAGATCCTAGGCCGTAACATTACATTCCTCACAGCGAGACAGCTCATCCTTGAGCTGTCAAGTGGTGGCCATGGTTAAAGTCCTTCATAACCCCATGTCGACAAAAGAGCACAATGATAACCTTGTGTCGCATGAAAGAAAATCAGCGAAACTCCAATAGACAACAACCTCTGGGCTTGGTTTGATAATGCAGGAGACATTGAGAATATGGGCACCCAACATGGGGCAACAACATTATTCTTCTTGTCTTAGAATGCAACGGTTGTGAAAGAGATGCGACGACATCACTGACCCCTACATGGCAACCGTTGTGCTCCACACTTGTGGAGGCACAGTGTCGAGCGGTCGCATGAAGATGACTGCCATTAGACAGCGACAATCTTCCTCTTTAGCAAAGGCATCAAAGGTTAATCCTAAAGAAGAGTCATCGTTGGTGACGTGGCCAATGCCAAAGTTGGCGCCAGGAAAGGTGGTGGCAACGCAACCATTGCAATGGCATGCGACGTCTCTTCCTACTCCTTTAATTTGTTCACCAACTTCATAGACTTCTCTAAGGTGGCCATCATATTATCGAGTAAAGATTCTATTTTCATGTTGTTAGCCATCAACATGTCTAAGGAAGATAATTCAGTATCGAAAGCTATGGTGAGTGGCTCTGATACCAAATGTTGTGGTCGGTGGTGGTTGGGTACGGGTCCAAGGACCCAGGATAGGACACTCGCGCCAAGACTCTGAGGCCTATTGAAGAAGAGAGGAAGACTAGAGAATTTTGTTTATTTCTTTGCTTCCTGATACTAGGTACAATGCTGTCACTTTTATAGGATGGTTAAATTTGACCTCTAAGAAACATATCTCTATATTAAGAAAACTAATCCCTAATAGTAGGAAACTTATATCTAATACATAAAAATAATCTAAAAGAAAATAAGTGTAAATAATAAGGAAACTAATTATTATATTTCTAATCCACGATATACCGACGAACCACCTAAATTCGTATGTGCTATAGTACCCATGGGAACTATTCACACGTTGCTATAGTACCTGTGAGTACTGTCCACACATTGCTACAGTACGTGCGGTACTGTTCACGGTTGCTGCAGTGTTTGCGGTGCTATTTGCTTGCCTGCTACGTGTACGCTGAGATTCTAGACCATAACACGGGTCGCCTTGATAAATCATAAGAAAACTATTTAATATTACAGTTATCCTATTGGTGAAAAATTCAACAATCAACCATCTTGCCATCAGAAAACAGTAAGATTACCAGGATACAAATGACAAAAGAAGAGAACATAGGCACTTAGGAAAGAATATCTTTTGTGCACAAAATTTGGGTGGATGTAGAAAAGAATGAAATTCCCCCTTTTTATACTAGTACAGAAAAGTACCGGTGTAATTATAAGTTATGAATCAATTAATAGGCAGTATAATTTGAACCATTAATTAACTACATTTCAAAATTTGCTCATTTCAACAGGCTATGTTTGCCGACCAATTGGCTTATGACGGCACAATGTTTTCCTATATTCAAGTAGGACTCACTTCACATGGTCACTATAAACAATTATCTTAATAATTACAGTATGAAGGAAATCACGTATAATATATTTCTAGAAAATTGATGAGACTAAAGGCATCTACTTTGCTTTGAAGGCTAGAAATTCTGACATAAATCTTAATCATAAAATCAGAGCAAAGAAAAATGATAAATTATCTCGCTAATTGAGAGAAAAAGAATGTCTTAAATGGCCACATATATATAATGATAATTGTAAGGATATTTCACTACATAAAATTAATTTGATCACCGAATATGTGATCAAGCAGCCTGTATGGAACAACTACAACCAGGGACACAAATCTCGGCAAAAATAATCTTGCTCAAGTCCTTTATAAATGCTTTGGTACTCTTCATTTATCTATAAATGATTCTGTTTTAAAGTAGGGCACACAATGATTGCAAATGTATAATAAATCCGATATGCTCAGTGTAATATCCTAAAATTCAGGTAGCTCAAAAAAGTGAAAATTTTAAAACTTTTTGCTTGTATTTTGCTGACATCTAGTTTTCCTAGCTTTTGCTGAAGTTTTAGCTAGAGAATAATTTATAACACTAATTTGGGAATAGAATGTACAACTGATGAAATCCAAATTGAATTAAAATTCGAATATGAAAAGATGATCCATAAAGTGGCATAGGAGAATTTATATAAAAACATTTTTGCACTTCAAAAACACAAATATAAGTTCCTTATGCTAGAAACAAAAGTTGGAACATTTTTTAGCATGTTTCTAAAATTTTCCAAATTCAAATATTGCCTTTAGAATAAAGTAGTGACGTTTAAATAATTTTTGAGGAAATTTAAAGTAGATAAAATTCTAGAAAAAAACACACAACAATCAACACTTTTTCAGGAGCCTTCATAAAAATATTTTATAATTTTGAGAGCTCATTTGCAATCTTTAGAAATTCCAAAAAGCAATCAGCCACCGAACCCACCTTTTTCACTTACTCTTTTCTACTTCCGATTTTGCAAAGGTGTAATTTTAGGAATACTTCTCTCTGATATCTTGATTCCTGTTGCTAACGAGTGGGACTCGACCCCACACATCAGGCCTCTTTGTGCACCTCACACACACGCCACCGTGGCTATGCCCTCTCGCCCATCACGCCTTTCCTCTGCTCCTCCCTCTACCTTCCCACTAGTGCCACAATAACCCTATCTTCACACGCTACCTCTGACCGCCGAGCACCACCAGAGTCGTGACGAGCATAGCGTCATGCAGTCCCATCACCCCGCCTCTTTCCACACTCTGCGCGAAGCGATGCACCGTGAGCACGAAGAACATGATACGCCGCGTGTTGTCTGGGTAAATATTTCCAGGTGGCTATTGCTGTGGATCGTCTGCCCCTCTCCCACACCAACTTGAATATTGTGAAAAACATGGAAGTTTTCAAAATTTCTTTAAAAATTCAGTGCATACAGTAGTGGGCAATTGGGCATTTCTATGTCACTACAAAATTTTTAGATAAATTTTAATCGTTTTTACAAGATATGAAAAACAAATATTTATTGAAACAATTACATGGTTTCATCCTTGAGGTATATTCCACTTCTAGTATCTTTAAAAAATATTCCGGTGATTTCTAAGTTTGATTTTTTATGGAAGTTTTATCGTATTCACATTTTCACTTAACATGCCGCCTATACCAAGGAAAAATAGGCAAACACCTTTTTCTGCTATCCGTTCAAACTACAAATACACGATATGTATTGATGCTCCAGGAAAATGGAAAATAATCAGACTGCTCTGCTTTTCCGCGGACGACATTTGCAAGGCAAAATGGGCTGCCCTGCTTTGGGCTTCGACGGTTAGATGCTAGTAAACACACCAGTTTGTTGAAATTTGTAATCTCAGGTAAAGCAAAAACAAAATAAACCCACCAGTTAGCTGCTAAGAATAAATTTTACTCGTAAAATTACTCCATTTTCCACTCCTTCAGTAAGTCAGCTAACAATTTCTTGATTTACCACTATGTATGCTTGGAGGACGTAACAGTTTGGTGCCAAACATCCACCTTTCTTCATTTCAGAAACCAATTCAAACCGTATGTTTATTTCTTTCCGGTAACCGGTTCAGAACCAATAGCAGGAGCTGATGCGGCTCGTCCCTATGATTGTTAACTAGAATAGCAATGCATGTTTTGCATTGAATCATGCAGCGAGCCTTCGGTTGAATACAATGAACAATACACACGATATTTCTTGTTCTCATAAAAAAAACACGATATTTCTTCAATAAGTTTATTCATTAAGAGGGTGCTATATAGTACATTGTACTACTTCATCGAAATAAAAGAGCACTGCATGCATGGCATACATGATAACATCGTAGATATTACAAATACATAGAACATGAGTAGAGTACAAGGAACAACCAAAAATACTGGGAACTAGACAAGCATATCTAACGTGGTAGGCTAGCGGATGACAAGAACTCTTGCTCCAAGCTGTAGCATGCCTTTTGGCTGCGCTGAGATGCTATATAGTTAGCTCTTCCGTCCAAGTTGATTATAGCTATGAGCTGGTGAGTAGTTATAGCTCCTTGAGCCAGCAATGGTTGTATCTCTTGGTCAATGGCTGGATCAACTCGAGATGAATTCATCCTTTTTGTTCGCAAAAGCTGCAATGTTCTCTCCACTTGCTTCATTGTAGGCCTTTCTTCACCTCTAAGCCTCAAGCATGTCTCAGCCAGAGAAGCAACCTTACTAATCTCTTCCTCGGTTGCTTCCTCGAGAACTTGAGCAGCCACTGTACCATTAATTGGTGTCCTCTTAATCTCCGAAAGGAAGTAGTTACACAAGTTTTGCTTTGTTCCGGACTCAGTTGTAAAAACAGGTTGTTTTCTCAGAAGAATCTCTAGGAGTACCACACCAAAGCTGTAAACATCACTCTTCTCATTTAGCTGCCCAGATTGGTAATATTCTGGATCTAAGTAACCAAATGTTCCTTGTATATTTGTAACAACATGGGTTTGATCAATGGGAACAAATCTCGATGCACCAAAATCCAAAACTTTTGCAGTGTAGTTTGCATCCAGGAGTATATTAGAGGACTTCACATCACGATGGAAGATTGATATTGATGCTGCAGAGTGGAGATAGTTTAGAGCTCCAGTAGCTTAGATATTAGTATATGTTAGCTGTGTGCCATTTTTGTGATGAATTTAGGCAAGTAGACTTGTAATGATATGGCTATATTATGCTACTTATGTGCTGTATGGTTTGCCTATTTGCCCATGGGATCGTATTTCGCAAAAACCTAATATTTATGTTAAATTAATTATGTCTATTCCTTTGGTTTCTTTATTCGTTTATTTTGAGATGGTTATTGTCTTTTGCAAAGTTAGTCATGAACCATATCCCCCGCCGTCCTACCTACCTTATGCTATTTCCCTCTTATATATGCATGAGTTGTGACAAGTGGTTGTATCGATAGGATGACCAAACTAATGACCCATTCAAGGACTCAGCCTTTAGGTATGAATGAGGTTTTTGAATCACAACCACAAGGAGACAAGAGCTGGTTATGCACCAGTCTGATCAGCAGCCATCTGATCCTTCAGAGCAGCAAGATTATCCCCAAAATCAGTAAGGTGAAGAACATGGTCCAGTGCCACCGAAGATCTTTTAGTTGTCCAAGTGCTTGTTGTGATCAAGCAAAATTGACATGCATAGACTCTCCTACTTCAACAGATCACTCAAATCGCTGCAAATATGACAACAAGTGAAGGTGGAACCACAATAAATCAGCAATAATCCAAGTAGATAGATTTTTTGAGGACCCGATTGTCGGTATTCTCTAGTTCAGAAGAACCACTCGATGCTGATGATTGATTGAGAATTATTGAGAAGAAATTGGAGGTAGCCCAATGTACACCACTTGTCAGCTTCAAGGAGCAGCAAGTGCGTGGTGGGATAATTTTTGTGCCATGCAACAAGAAGGACAAGTCATTACATGGATTCCTTTCAAGGAGACCTTCAATAAGGCTAATGTTCCTACTAGCCTTATGGACATCAAGAAGGGAGAGTTTAGAGAATTGAGGCAATATAACATGTCAATGTTTGAGTACTTTCACCATTTCAACTATCTCACCCGTTCTGCTCCTACCAACGTCCCTAATGAAGCTAAAAAGACGGAGCTATTTAGGGATCACCTCAACAAAGAGCTATAGCTAGCACTCCCTCTGTTAGACTTTTTAAACTTGCAGACCTCGGTGAACAAGTGTACCATCCCATTTTTGGGACTTGTAATTTGATTGACTGAATTGCCAAGATTCAAATTTGAATTTGTAAGTCAACGCAAAATTTGACCAAACTTCAAATTTCAAAAATTTTCAAAGCTCCTTAGGCCTAGCCTAGCCAACCCTAGCCCACCTAGCCTTGGTTGGCATAGTCTGGCCCATGGCTTGACCTAGAACTGCTCGTGCCAGCTCATGCTACGCACGCCCCCAATCTGCGCCCACTCTAACACCATCTTGCGATAGCTCCATGCCAGTGCTCGCAACCCACGCCTGAGCTAGGATCGTGCCTAGCCCTCTCCCTGCCCACATGGCGCATCCACCGCTGGCGCGCCATATCCACACGTGTCTCTACGACTCGTACATGGTTGTTGTCTCACCCCACAATGATTAACATAGTAATAGTAGTCTAGGTCTCACCCCAGTCTGGACAGCTAAGTTGATGTTGTGTGCACCAATATTATCTAACTCTTTGGTTAATATCGGTTGTGCACAAGTCACTAGTCACTTTCCTATGGTGAGATATGCCTTCCTCTTTTGCTTCTACTATCGCTTTTGTTGTTTACGTAATGTACCCATTTGGCCTAGTTGGCCCTATTGTAAACTTGACCCGATGTGGTCTATTTGAACTATGATGTTATGTAATATTAATACATGGTACAGTTTACGTCCTGTATGAAACAATTTAGTAATATATCTATGAGCAGTATCTACTGATTTAAAGAATAATATAATGGTTTTATAGAGGATTCTAGATTGGCTAAATTCGGGTCCGACAGAGCTGGTATCAGATCATACGACTTAGAGGCCTAGTTTAGACTGGTCGTGAATATGAACTTGAGTTCAAGAGGCATTATTATGAAGTGCGATATATGATTATTGTGTTGTAGCGTGTATCAAAAATCACGTCTTGTGTTGCAGTGTTGTGCTCGATTCCTCGTGTCTCCCTCCCCTGGCAATACAGGTTCTGAACGACCTACGTGATTCCAAAAATTTATTCTCGACCATTGCAAATGAAGAAAAAACTACAATAGAGTTATGTATGGAGGAAATGAGCATACCTATTGAGTGTTTGTTGAAAAAGGGTGAAGTCATAGTCATACTTGAGTAGGGAATCAAGGTATATTATCTTGTTCCACTTTGGTACAATGACTATAAGGATCTAGTGCCACCTTTTCATGTATATCACCATAGTCATTAAATCTAAGTCATGTTGCATATAGAGTACTGATGAAATTTGTACAGCAACTAGTAAATCACTTACCCTGACTGTAGGGCACCTCCCATCGTTATGTAATTATCAATGTAGGATGCATCTTGGGTGATGGATTGCTTAGAGATAAACTGTGGGTCAAGGAAACCTACTGGTTCTCACGATCATCAAGATTCTTGCATTATGTATCCATATATAAGCAATGATTTATGATATTTAACGATATTATATAAATATAGAAGTTAATTGTACACACTTACAGTGTCCTGCATCATAGAAGTGAGGTGTCGAACACGTACGTCGAGGTTGAATAGTTCGAATATGTCATAGAAGCCCATGATGAAGAAGCCTGGGTCATGGAGGAAATGCCTCTCTGTGTATTTGACGGTGAATCCAGTATGCCAATTTGTCCTCCACTCATTGGTCCTCCGCATGTACTAAGTATGAAAACTTCCATAACCCATTATAAGGCAGGGTAATAGTGTGTTAGGGACCAACGATATTCCGAGAGAGAATATCCAGGGCTTGCAAGGCATCTTAGCGCCTCGCGTGTGATATGTCTTCCCAAGAGACGACTTGGCATGCTTTTCTTGTTTCTTCGGAGTTGTTGTAACATCCCAAAATTTGCTTTCTGGAAAATTTAAATTTAAATTAATTATTTTAAAGTAATTGGATTTTACTTGGCTTTTATTTGATTTTCTGGAGTTTAAAACCTATTTTTAAAAGTTAAAAGGTATTTTAAAATATGAAAATTAAATACCAACATTAGTTGGAAATAATTTTATTTAGTCCAAAATATGTCCAGGAGCTTCTGTGAATTTTTCTGGAATTTTTGGAGTTATTTTCATATTTTTCTGAGGCCTAATTAATTTCCTAGCCTTTTCTGAAAATAAAATCAAATTCTAAAAACTAAAATCCAACTCACTCCCTCCAGCCAACGCGTGGACGGCCCAGGACCGCCCACGTCGCTGCACCCGGCCCATCTAACCGCCCCTCCTCTCTCTCTCGCTGCCTCGCGGGCCCAGCACGTCAGCCACCCCGCCTTCCTCTCCCCTCGGGCCGACACCTGACCGGCCCGATGCGCGCCACGTCGCCCGTGCGGGCCATCCAGCCAACCGCTTCCCTCTTCTCTCTGATCTGCGGGCCCCGCACGTCAGTCGCCCGCGCCCCGCTCCCGCTACCACCCGGGCCCCGCCTGTCAGGCCGTCGTCTTCCCCGCGGAGTGCCGCCTTCCTTCTTTCTTTTCCCCTCTTTCCTTTCTTGCGCCGGCGACCGATTCCCCGCGGAATCCCTTCTTTCCTTCCCCGGCTCTCCCTGGTTTTGGAATCCCAGAGCTCCACCGCGACCGAATTCCCTTAATGTCGCGCCTCCCTTCCTTCTCTGCCCCATCTTTCCTTCTTCCCCTCCCCCTTCCATTTTTCCGGCCGCCAGCAACGGCGAGAAATTGCCGCGCCTCTGTTCCCCCTCCGCTCCTATAAAAACCCCCCAGGGCTCCGCCTCCCTCCGCCCAACCCTCCGACGCCCTCCACCTCCCTTCCCGAGCCCCGTAGCGCCCTGCCACCGTGCGCCCCATCGCCGAGCGCCGCCGCCTACCTCCGGCGAGCCTTCCCCGACGCCTCGGACCTCCCCGGAGCTCGCCACCGCCACCCCGAGCTTCCTCACGTCCGTGCGAACCTCCCCGGTACCTTGGCCGTCCCTCCCCGCCGCTGGAGCCCCGTCGCACCGGAGCACCCGAGGCCGCTCTGCCCCTTCCTCACCGCCGGCCACCTCCGCTCGACTTGGGAGCTCGCCGACCCCACTGCCAGAACCACCTCAGCGCTAGGACTCCGTTTTTGGACCCCACTGAACCGCTCTGGCCTCCCCTCGCCGCCGACGACCCCGCCTTCGACCACCTCTGCCCGGCCCCTCCAGCAGGTATCCCTCAAAGGGATTTGTTGCCCTATTCAGGTAGGCAAAGCCTCCCCGCCCTACTGGTTATCAGCGCACTCTCTCCTCCCCCTCGGTTCCCTCGGCGCGCGTTCGAGCCCCCGGCTCCGCACGCTGAGGTTGAGCCTTTCTTCATTTTTTTTGCGCTGACAAGTGGGCCCCACACGTCAGCGGCCGTCGTCTGCGCTGGCCACTGTCGTTTGGGCCCCACCCATCTGCGCTGGTCACTGACATGTGGACCTGGAGTCCAGTGGGTCCCACATGTCAGAGGCTAAGCCGGTGGGCTCACTATCCAGTGGGTCCCACATGTCAGAGGCTGATCTCGTGGGCTCGCTGACCAGTGGGTCCCACCTATCATAATCTCAGAATAAAAATAAAAGACTAAAATTTAAATATTCCAGTGGGCCCCAACTGTCAGAAATTTTCTAATTTCTGGATTTAATCAAACTGAGATTTTCAAATGAGCATAACTTTTTCATTTTAACTCCAAATTGAGCTATTCAAATTTCTAAATTCTTCTAAAATCATAATCTATCCAAATATGGCCTCTATTTGAATTTTTGAGTTTGTTTGAATTTTTATTTGTATTTATTTGTTTTGTTGCTCTGTCTTTTCTCGCGTAGAATCCAACGTTGTTGAAGACCTCTCCACTCCGCAGCAGGAAGACCTCGAGAGCGTGCAAGAAGGCAAGTCTCCTTTGATCATTTTGAACCTATGATTTTGAAATGTTTCAATTATTTTAAATTATGTGCATTGCTATTTATTTAAAATATTAGTTCAAATCTTAAGGCATTAGTTATATCCAACCTTGTTATGCCCTCAATTGAATTTGAATGCCATGTACCTCTGTAACCCTAGAATTTCATTTGTCTCAATAACGAGAGTATCATAATTAATTGTGGATATTAGAATGGTAGTTTAATGCTTAGTCATGCTATTTAATACCCTTAAAATCTTGAAAATGGGAAATTATGAATTATTGTAATACCTTGTGTTTCTAAAGTCTAGTGGTGATTGGAGTTACCACTAATCCTTTAAAATAAAATAAAATTTGGAAATTGGTTTAGATTAGGGTGGATGGTTGGTTCGGGTTGGTGCAGGAAGCACAAGATCTTGTAAAGTGCATGTTCCACCCTAGTCAATTAAGGACCGACGCTTGTGTTTGTCCAGACTGAGCACTACCGTACAACCCTAAGTCTATATGGGTACGACCTAGCTGATTAACTCATGATAGTCTAGTTTAGGTGCCACCAGTGGAAAGTGGGTGCCAGGGTTTACTGGTTATTCACAGTGAGGGACAGGGATTTACTGTACTCATATGGCGCAAGAGGGGGCTTCGGATTGGGCAAATTTAACCCTTCTGCGGTGAAACCTCAGCGGGTGGTGTCTAGCTAGTCTAGAGTGAGGTAAAGGTTTTGTGATAATTTATCTGTGTCTCATGCCAAAGGAAGCGTGGTGACTGTTAAGATAATTTATCTCTTAGGGGTAAAGTTGTACAACCTCTGCAGAGTGTCAAACTATTCGAATAGCCGTGCCCACGGTCAAGGGCGGGCAAGGAATGCATTCACATGGTAGATTTTTGGTTTTGGTTTTAAAATCAAAGTTTTTGTATTCCGAGAGTGGAGGGAACTCTCGGAAGGGTATCCTGGCAGTTGGAGCCAGAGAGGGTGGATGGAACCCGCAGTATTAAACTTGATCAATTGTAAGCTAGTGTTGGTAGATGGAACCTTCACTATTAAGTTAATGTTAGTTCTGTTAAAACATTTATTTGATTAAGTTGATGCCTTCGAAAATAAGTAGTAGTAATTGAAATTAAAACATTGCTTTATGCAAACGAACCATATAGCCTTCCTTTGTTTAGTCTTGCATCTAATGCATTTTTCCCAAGACTTGCGGAGTACTCTATGTACTCACATGCTACACTTAAAAATAATAACCAGAGGAATACAAAGCCCAAGAAGGAGATTACGACTACTTCGCTGGTGGCTTCGACGAAGGATTTCAGGAGTTCTAGATCGCGCTTCCCCAGTCAACTGCCTGTGGCATATTGATGGGTCTCCATTGAATTTATCTTGCTTCCGCTGTATCCTGATTGTGTGAGGTCTTGGAACCTCCAATGTAATAATAAGACCTGATGGTCAGTACTCTTTATTATTGTAATAATGTGTGGTTGGTTATGAATCATTCCTGTTTAACTGTGTGCACTAGCTTTGATCTGGGACTAGTGCAGAAATACACAGAGGGTCCGGGTTTGGAAATCCGGGGTCCCGACAGTTGTCTCCATGGGAGCCGATACGATGGCTTCTGAAGTGAAGGTTGAGGTGGAGTCATTGAGGATTCTATTAGAGATGTATGGTTGTGTGGAGACCGTGGCACTGCATACTCCAGGGTGATGTCCCTCTTGGGCCACCGAACAAAAGTGTGCACAACATCCCCTAGTATTATGATGTCTTCGTTCGTGGGCTTTCTAGTGGGATGTCCATAAAATAAACATGTACCATGTCCACTTAGACCTGGGCATAACCCTATGCCAGCTGAACACCATGTAGCACCGTCCCTTCCAAGCATGGAAACACCATACCCCAGCCAGCCTCAATAGGAATGGACCCAACCAGCCACACTTGGAGCTTGTAGGGCGTGGGTTCCTATAAAACGATACACAATTAGCTAAGACATTCTATAGGCCTATCTTTAGAGCATTCCAGAGATATACATTATAGGCCTATCTTTAGAACATTCCAGAGATATACATTACCTAGATTTTGTTGATCGAAAGTCAGGCATCGCTTTGGTTAGATTGGTATGTGGATGTGCAGCTACTCCGACGGTGATGTAGATTGTCTTCCACAATAACGGGGTAGCCTGCGACTAGCGCTTTCTCCAGCCTTTCCTCTAAACATGCTATCTTCCAAGGAAATTTTGCATGAATCTCCTCTTTTATGCGCTACTCATGCTCAGCCTTTGATCTCTTCCGACTCCTGTATGAGTCAGAGTCATTTGGCAATCCCTACCTGCAAGGAACATAAACCTCAAAACCTCACGTGTGACTTGGATGCTCCTTGTTTCCCAGGGCTGTGGATAATATGTCCCTCTCTATAACGGCCTAGAAGTTGACTTGGAAGGATTCCTCAATCAACATTTCTTGCAAGAGGCCAACAAGTTATTTCAGTTCCTATGATGTTATCGACATATTACCGGCCAGGTAGTTCAATATCTTACCAAGTGTTGTGACACTTCCTAGTCTACCGAGTGCTTGAAGGATATGGCACCCGAAGACGTAATAGATGTCCTTACTCTTAACCAGTTTCAGGCATGCTCGTCTGTGATGTGCACAACCTGAGTAAGTACACTTATCTAGGAGTGATAGGGCAGCAGAGTTTGAGGCAAAAAAAGATTTGGGTGGCTATGGGTGATATGGGGTAAATGGCGAGGAGGCCTCTAATAGAATTGCCTCTCATCCTTCCTCCTCCATTGCAAGATTTTACCCGTGTACCTAGCGGTGCTGAGTCTATGGGGGTGAGTGTTTTGGACCTGAATTGTCTTGTGCGATGTGCTTTCTTCAAGGATTTCGGTGGTCATCTTCATGCCCACAAAGGCATCCCATATATCTAGATGGAGGAAAGGATATTTCATGAACGGCGTCCCATCCCCATTCATGTACTTCATGATAAGCATGCTCTTAAAGTTCTTCCACGCTTTGCCTATCACTAAGCACGCCTGTCATCGCACGAGGCCCTGGACTACTTCTTCAGTCTTGAAGGATATTGAGACTTTCTCCCAAAGCTACGCTTTTTCTTCACTCGTTAGAGATTTTCAGCTCGGTGTGATGATGGAGACCTGTTACCTTGCAACTATCCTGTAGGTGGTCCGATATGCGGCCGCTGCTTTCTTGGGATGTGGAGGGACCCTAACTAGACTGACCTCTATGATGGTTATTCGGCTCTTAGACATTTTTTATATGTCTCAGTCCTCTCGTTTAGTTGCTCCTTTGGTCTGGTCATCGAATGCATTCGGTGAAACTAATCTCGAAGAATGTGTGGGCACCATCTCGCGAAGACTATTTGTGAAAAATATGAAATTATCT
Source organism: Dendrocalamus latiflorus (assembly GCA_017311315.1). NCBI lineage: Eukaryota > Viridiplantae > Streptophyta > Magnoliopsida > Poales > Poaceae > Dendrocalamus > Dendrocalamus latiflorus. Next base: position 7,712,774 of record CM029677.1, read on the forward strand.
TTTAATAAAGAGTAACAATTACATGCCATACACGCATGAAGCAAAGATTACTCTACAATAAGACCAACACCTAGTGCTAAATCCAAGCAGCTTGCACAAAGGCAGAGATTACTGTATCAGTGACATTTTATAATTTTATATATGAATATGAAGCTTAGCTTACACAATAGTTCTATTTAGTCGATCAAACTTTATAGGCAGACCAGCAATGGATGACTCTTTTAATACAAGAATTACTCATATCGGAAAAATTATGACCCAAAGGAAGCATCTACACAGCCAAGCACATCCACACAGATCAAGAATTTCTAAGCCATGCAATACATCACAAACTGGACGCCATAAGAATTCAGGACGTTTATTGGGAGAATGAAATTCACACAGCTAATTACATGTCATCCATATAGAAAAATGTAAGTTACAACACCTGAACAGGGAAGCACTATGTGTTGAGTGGCAGGGCAGTGCTTCAACAGGTGCACGATACTACTAACAAACACATAATCGTGCAACACAGCGTGCATTACTTTTCTATTATCATGTAAATAGCTAAGATTAATAGAGAAATTGTACAAATTGCACACTATCCAAATCCATCCACATAGATCACCAATGCTCTAGCATAGAAACATCTACACCGCCTACACGGCTAGATCTACAAGAATATGGAATGGGTAGGGGAAATTCCCAATGGGGACTCTCCTTGCAGTGGGATGTGTGGGCTGGGGAGAGGAAGCCATGCCATGCCGGGAAGGGACACCAGAGAGAGCTGGAGGGAGGTGGCAAAGGCTGGAGGCGGTGGAGGTGCGTAGGAGCATTGAGTTAGGTTTTCGTCCTAAGTGTCTATATATCTAGAAGAACATTATCATAGATGGTTTTTAAAAATAACCATATACGATAAGTTATAACCCAGATGATTTTAAAAATAACCGTTTATGATATCCGACATATCACAGATGGCTAATTGCAACACCCCAGCCAATCAATGACATGGAATGCTACCAAACTAATAACATAGCAAAGATAAACTAAACACGTCTTACAAAATTTCGGCAGAACCTCCTTTGTTTATTGTCTAAATCAGAGGTTCCAACAAACATAATCAATTGATATGAATAACAGTAAGCAATATAACCATTTATAAGCAACTGGATTGTGTTCATCATCACACCCGGAACAATAATACTTAGTTAAAGAACGGAAATCAATATAAAATAGTTCTAGTCTTTTATTACATTTTAACCTGATTGACATTATTCAAATACCACTTAAATTATTCAGCAAATTGTGTTTAAGATTCTTTCTTTCTTCCATGGTGAATAGACCGTGCAGGTGCAACAAAACTATCCCTTCTTTATCCCCATGCATGCCAATCCCATGTAGGTACCTAAAACAAACATCAACCACAACAACAACAACAACAAGAGTGAGTCCAACGACTCAGCAAATATAAATAATAGTAACAAGAATAAAAGTGAACATCATGTCTCAAGTTCAACCATCAATCATATAAATAAACCATGCCATGCAATATGATCAAAAATCTTTTTATCTCTTCTCTTTTGCATTTTACCGGTAATGCGGAGTGTGCATCCGTTAATGCACACCCATGCCTGTACCATCTGGTACAGGGACCAATTGCCCATATTCCTCAAATATGGGGACCTCAAGCCCGACATGCCATCAACATGACGGGGACCTCGGCGCTTGGTCATCTCGTGACCAAGACTTCAACAAAACAGCATGATGCATAATTGTGAATATCTCAATAAATAAGACTTGCATTCACGATAGCTATGCACCAGAAATTCTCACATTCATTTGCAATCAACCATAATCAATATCAACATAACACTAACATAATCAAGATCACATATACTCACAACATAGAACAGAACATCTACAAACCAACAATTATCAACAATTCACACTATGAAATTTAGACCATCATTATACTTGCCTTAACCACGAGAAAACGGGGGATGAGCAGAAGGTGCGGCCCCTGGAATCCGTCCTCCTCCCTTAACAAATCGCTGAAGAACATGGAGAACTCCACACAATCTCTGCCTCCCTTCCTTTTCCCGTCCTTTACTCCACCTTCCGGATCCAAAACTCTTCCCGGCGAACGATCGCTCTCCTCCCCTCGATCCGCAACCACCGGGATTCCTTCACCAATCGCAGGGGGCGTCCATGGAGGTGAAGATGACGCTGCTGGCCAAGGGAGGCGCAAGGAGGAAGAGGGAGGTGCGGCTCTAGGGGTGGAAGGGGCGGTTGGGGGGAGGGGCGGCTAGGGTTTGGGGGTGGGGCGCCTCCCCCCTTTTCCCTTGGCCGGCCACCTCCTGGGCCTTCGCCCAAGCCCAGGTTGCCTCTGTTTTGCAGAATTCCCCCCCCCCCCTAAAATCACTATTAAATCACAATTTTTCCCCTTTTTCCCCAATTAATCTATTATTTGACAAATCTCTCCCAGGGATATTACATTCTACCCCCCTTAAACAGAATTCGACCCCGAATTCTAACCGAACACTCACAATGCTATAATTACAATTAAACTTATTCATAAGACACGCACCTGATGTGAATAACTCTGGATATTGTTCACGCATGCGAGATTCCAATTCCCATGTAGCCTCCCTCTCGGTCTGCTGCGACCATAGCACCTTGACATATTTTAAGGTTTTATTCCTCAATACCTTCTCTGATTTTTCCAGAATTCGCACTGGCTTGGACTCGAAGGACAGATCTTGTTCAAGTATTAATGGTTCTAGTGAAATATGATGCTCTGGATCTCGCAGGTACTTCCTCAACATAGACACATGGAACACGTTATGCACCCCACGCATTGACTCTGGAAGATCCAAGCGGTAAGCCAACTTTCCAACCCGCTCCAAGATCTTGAAAGGCCCGATATACCTGGGCTAAGCTTCCCTTTGGTGCCGAACCTCACCACACCCTTAGTGGGAGATACTCTCAAAAGCACCTGATCCCCCACCCCAAATTCTAGATCCCTTCTTCTCACATTGGCATAGCTTTTCTGCCTGCTCTGGGCAGCCAACAGATTCTGCCTCACCAAGGCCACTCGCTCAACTGTCTTCTGGACCCAATCCGGACCCAAGACTGCTTTCTCACCCACCGCTTCCCAGCAAAGGGGCGACCTGCACTTACGGCCATACAACACTTCAAATGGGGCAGCTTTTATACTTGAATGATAGCTGTTATTATAGGCAAACTCCGCTAAAGGCAATTGATCCTCCCAACTACCCTTCCAGGACAACACAGGACCTTAACATATCCTCCAGGGTCTGAATGGTGCGCTTCGACTGTCCATCCGTCTACGGATGAAATGCCGTACTCAGGCGGAGCTGGGTGCCCAATGCACTCTGCAAACTCTCCAAGAACTTGGAGACAAATTTGGCATCTCTGTCAGAAATTATGGTCTTTGGCACACCATGAAGTCTCACAACCTCTCGCACATAAATAGGAGCCAAATCGCTTGCTGAGCTGGTCGTACGAATAGGAATGAAGTGCGCTGACTTGCTGAGTCGATCCACTATCACCCAAACTGCATCCTTGCCACGCGGTGACCGAGGCAACGCAACCACAAAATCCATAGAAATATCATCCCAAGGCCATTGAGGGACCTCTAATGGCTGCAACAACCCTGCTGGTCTTTTATGTTCTGCTTTTACTTGCTGACAAACACCACATGAGGCCACATAGTTAGCTATATCCACTTTCATCCGTTTCCACCAAAAATTCTGTTTCAAATCACGGTACATCTTTGTCTCTCCTGGATGAACAGTATATGGGGTGCGATGTGCTTCCCTCAATATGTCACCTTTAACCTCCGCTTTCTGTGGCACACAGAGGCGTCCTTTAAAACGCACTACACCAGACTTATCCAAACTAAAATCCCCTTCCTTGCCCATCTCTATGCGCTTCCTGACCCTTTGCAATAATGGATCAAATTGTTGTGCTTCCCGCACACGCTCTGGAATGGCTAATTCCAAGATCAACTGTGTCTCCACCTGTGCCGTGCCCGCATAACAATAACATATCCCTATACGGTCGAAATCTGCAACAAGACAATCCAGTGTAGCAGGCGTCGCCTTGCGACTAAGTGCATCAGCCACCACATTGGCCTTACCTGGGTGGTACTGAATGGTGAGATCGTAATCCTTAATCAACTCCAGCCATCTGCGTTGCCTCAAATTCAGATCCTTTTGGGTGAAAATATACTTAAGACTCTTGTGATCGGTGAACACATCACAAGACTCACCATACAAGTAGTGCCTCCAAAGTTTCAATGCAAACACTACGGCGGCTAGCTCTAGGTCATGGGTTGGATAATTCTGCTCATGCTTCTTCAGTTGCCTTGATGCATAATCTATAACTTTACCCTCCTGCATGAGAACACATCCCAGTCCAACTCGTGAGGCATCGGAGAAAACCGTGAAACGCTTCCCTGGTTCTGGAACAGTGAGAACAGGAGCGGTCACCAACCTTTCCTTCAAGATCTGAAAACTGCGCTCGCAATCATCATTCCACTGAAACCTCACATCCTTTTGTGTGAGCCTTGATAAAGGCTTGGAAATGATGGAAAAATCTTGTATAAATCGCCGATAGTAACCTGCCATTCCAAGGAAGCTTCTCACCTCTTTGACATTGGTCGGTCTTTCCCATTCTACCACTGTAGAAACCTTACTTGGATCAACTGATATTCCCTTATCACTGATAATATGACCCAAGAACCCCACCTGAGACACCCAGAACTCACATTTCTTAAACTTAGCAAAGAATTTATGCTCCCTTAGTGTCTCCAATACAAGCCTCAGATGCCGTCCATGATCTGCTTTGTTCTTTGAGTAGATCAAAATATCATCAATACATACAACTACAAAGTCATCCAAATACTCATGCAACATCCTGTTCATTGTCTCCATGAAAGCAGCAGGGGCATTTGTTAGTCCAAAAGACATAACTTTAAATTCAAAATGCCCATACCTTGTGGAGAATGCCGTTTTCTCAATATCCTCCTCTCGGACAGGAATCTGATTGTATCCCGACTGGAGATCAATCTTGGAGAATACCTTAGCTCCTCTCAACTGATCGAATAAATCTTCGATGCGGGGTAAAGGATACTTATTCTTGATGGTCAACTGGTTGAGAGCACGATAATCAATGCACATGCGCCAACTTCCATCTTTCTTCTTGGTAAATAGCACCGGTGCCCCCCACGGCGACACACTCAGTCGAATAAGGTCCTTCGCTCTCAAATCATCTAACTGCTTCTTTAGTTCTTCCTGAAAAGGTCGAGCCAAACGGTACGGGGTCATAGAAACTGGTCGTGCCCCTGGCACTAAATCAATCCTGAATTCCACTGGACGCGGAGGTGGCATCCCTGGCAACTCTGCTGGAAATACATCCAACAATTCTCTGACCACTGGAATACTTTCTGCAATCAAAGAGGAATTTGGCTTTTCCACTAGAGATAAAAGAAATCCACTCTTTACTGCTCTACTGCCAGGATACAGACTAGCCAGCACACTAGGTGAAAAAGAGAGAGCACTGCCCTGGAAAACTATCTCCTGACCCGACGGTCTTGCAGAGTTACTGTCTTCCAAAAACATGATATGACAGAACGGTAACTATGCAACCAATCCATTCCCAAAATAACATCAAACGGCTCCATCCTCATAACCATCAGATTAGCAACAAAAACCTCCCCACCTATAGTAAGCACACAACCCGGACAGACTGTGGAACTGGAAAGAATTCCCCCAGGCGAATTAACTAGAACAGACTGAGCTATTTGCTACATACTCAAATTTGCCCGGCTAGCAAACTCTAAAGATGCAAAGGAAAAAGTAGCCCCAGAGTCAAACAAAACAAAAGCCTCCACTGAGTCCACCAAAAGCGTACCTGTCACCACATCGGGACGACCCACCGACTCAGCAGTCGGCATGGCATAGGAGACTGAGGCTGGGGCGGCTGGTGCCCCAACACCTGGGTGTGGCGGTGCCGCCGCTGCAGGGGGTGCTGAAGGCGCCACAGCTGGAAACAATGCCGCGGGGGAAGGCGGCCAAAAGTACCCTGGTGGCATCCCTCCAGGAGAAGGGTAGTGAGGCTGAGGCGGCACCCAAGGCTGAGGAGGAGCGGCTGCTAGCATCTACACCGACCCTCGAGAAGAAGCCGCTGGCGCTGAAGATGATGCTTGAACTGGTTCCCATTTAATGATGCTGACAGGATTCCGCTTACAAACCAATGCCTTGTGGCCCTCCTGACCACAATGGCGACAAGCTCCAGCCCAAGAACACTCTGAAGCACGATGGCCATCTCCACATTTGAAACATTTCATTCCCTGTCCTGGGGCTGGATGCATCATAGGAGCATTTGCTGAAGACCGAAAGGTAGATGATGCCTGGGGCTTGGTGAACTTGGACTTGAATGAATTTTGTGGGCCTTTAAACTTCTTGGGAACTGGCTTCAGCGCTGATCCACTACCGCCATAACTCTTCTTCTGACTGCTCTCCGTACCCTCGGAAGTCACATTACCACCTGTACCCTACAACCCCTCTCCAAGCTGCATCTCTAGCTCCATGCTCCTAGCTTGCTCCACCAAAGAGCCAAAGTCACGAAGCTCCAAAGCTCCCAACACTTAGCGAAACTCCTGCCTGAGCCCTTTGCGAAACCTCTTGGCTTTCTCCACATCATTAGTACCACAAATGGTACAAAGCGGATTAAATTATTAAAACCCGCTTCATACTCTGACACGGTCATCTTACCCTGCTTATAGCTGTTCAATGATACCTCCATCCTTTCCACAAATGATGCAGGGTAAAACCTCCTCCTGAACTACTCCACAAATTGTTCCCAAGTCGCTGGTCCTTGGACAGCGGTTCTGGCTGACAGGACTCCTTCCCACCAGATATATGCTTGCCCCTTCAACTGAAAAGCCACATACTGAACCCTCTGCTCCGAAGTCAAACCCAACACTCCCAAATGCCTCTCGATGTGCCGCAGCCAGTTAGCAGCATCCACTGGCGTGCCCAATCCGTCAAAGGTGTCCAACCTCAAAGCATTCCACTGATGCAGTCCCATAACACCCATCGCCGGTACTGACGTAGGTACCGCCACGGGTGCGACAATAGGTGCAGCTGGTGGAGTCTGTGTGCCGGAACCGCTGAAGCAACCTCTTCCTCTGACCCCACAGAACTAGCCTCTCCAGCTACAGAATTCTTAACTTTAGGCGGGGGCACAGCCTGGCCTCGTCCGGCTCCCTGCCGACCACGACCACAGCCTCTACCCCTTGCCATCACTATAGCACAAACAATTGCAAAATCAAACATTAAGTACACAATCAATTATGATAATCGACAGAAAAATTTAGATGCAATGCAAACCCCATTCCCACCTACAGTGCTTAGTGTGTCAAATTTAATTTTTTTTTCATTAACCACGGACCTACAGCCCGCTCTTATACCAACTGTAACACCCCAGCCAATCAATGACATGGAATGCTACCAAACTAATAACATAGCAAAGATAAACTAAACACGTCTTACAAAATTTCGGCAGAACCTCCTTTGTTTATTGTCTAAATCAGAGGTTCCAACAAGCATAATCAATTGATATGAATAACAGTAAGCAATATAACCATTTATAAGCAACTGGATTGTGTTCATCATCACACCCGGAACAATAATACTTAGTTAAAGAATGGAAATCAATGTAAAATAGTTCTAGTCTTTTATTACATTTTAACCTGATTGACATTATTCAAATACCACTTAAATTATTCAGCAAATTGTGTTTAAGATTCTTTCTTTCTTCCATGGTGAATAGACCGTGCAGGTGCAACAAAACTATCCCTTCTTTATCCCCATGCATGCCGATCCCATGTAGGTACCTAAAACAAACATCAACCACAACAACAACAACAACAAGAGTGAGTCCAACGACTCAGCAAATATAAATAATAGTAACAAGAATAAAAGTGAACATCATGTCTCAAGTTCAACCATCAATCATATAAATAAACCATGCCATGCAATATGATCAAAAATCTCTTTACCTCTTCTCTTTCGCATTTTACCGGTAATGCGGAGTGTGCATCCGTCAATGCACACCCATGCCTGTACCATCTGGTACATGGACCAATTGCCCATATTCCTCAAATATGGGGACCTCAAGCCCGACATGGCATCAACATGACGGGGATCTCGGCGCTTGGTCATCTCGTGACCAAGACTTCAACAAAACAGCATGATGCATAATTGTGAATATCTCAATAAATAAGACTTGCATTCACGATAGCTATGCACCAGAAATTCTCACATTCATTTGCAATCAACCATAATCAATATCAACATAACATTAACATAATCAAGATCACGTATACTCACAACATAGAACAGAACATCTACAAACCAACAATTATCAACAATTCACACTATGAAATTTAGACCATCATTATACTTGCCTTAACCACGAGAAAACGGGGGATGAGCAGAAGGTGCAGGCCCTGGAATCCGTCCTCCTCCCTTAACAAATCGCTGAAGAACATGGAGAACTCCACACAATCTCTGCCTCCCTTCCTTTTCTCATCCTTTACTCCACCTTCCAGATCCAAAACACTTCCCGGCGAACGATCGCTCTCCTCCCATCGATCCGCAACCACCGGGATTCCTTCACCAATCGCAGGGGGTGTCCATGG